>SWKJ01000213.1:0-600000 GCA_019425465.1 Colletotrichum falcatum | reverse complement strand
ATGAGATCTTCCAAGTTATCAAGTGCGTCTGGGGCAATGACGTTTACAAGCAGCAGTTGACGAGAGAGAGCAAGTAAGTTGGCAAGAGCCGACCATACTCCCCCCTAAACCAGCCTCATTTGATTGTCTTTGAACCCTCTTCCATGCAGAGCCCCGAACCACGTCGCGCACTGCAGCCAAATGAAGGGATGGATGAGCTCAGTATCTGACAAACTTTAGGGTCAACCGACAGTTCTTTGTCCAGTTCGTCAATCTGCTGCTCAACGACGCCACCTACGTGCTCGACGAGGCATTGACGAAATTCCCCAAGATCCACACGTTGCAGCAAGAGCTGGAGTTTGGCAACAGCCTGTCGGCGCAGGACAGGGAGAAGAAGCAGGAAGAGCTGCAGACGTTGGAGGGCCAGGCGGGGTCATACATGCAGCTTGCCAACGAGACACTGGCAATGATGAAGCTCTTCACGTCGGCACTGGCGTCAGCCTTCACCATGCCGGAAATCGTGCAGCGTCTGGCCAGCATGCTCAACTACAACCTGGAGACGCTGGCGGGCCCCAAGATGGGCCAGCTCAAGGTGAACAACCCGACAAAGTACCACTTCCAGCCTCGGGTCTTGCTGTCGGACTTTGTCGATATCTACCTCAACCTGGGGTCGTCGCAGGCGTTCATCGACGCGGTAGCTGCGGACGGCCGCTCGTACAAGCCCGAGGTGTTTGACAAGGCGGGTTTCATCTTGTCGAAGCGGAGCATGAAGGACGCCAACGAGCTGGAGCAGTTCAACAGCCTAAAGGCCAAGTTCCAGGAGTCGAAGCAGATCTCGGACCAGGCGGAACTGGACCTCGGCGACATACCCGCCGAGTTCGAGGACCCGATCATGGGGGATCTGATGAAGGACCCCGTCATCCTGCCGTCGAAGCACATTGTGGACCGCGGAACCATTGTGCAACACCTGCTCTCGGATCCCAAGGACCCGTTCACGCGTCAGCCGATGACGGTGGACGATGCGATCCCGCATACGGAGCTGAAGGAGAAGATTCAAAAGTGGAGGGAGGAGAAGATTGCGGCGGCCAAGGCCAGGGCGCAGGGCGAGGCAATGGACACGACGGAGGGTTGATCAAGGACGAACCGGGAGAGGCAGGAAGGATATATCATGGCTTGATCGGGCGACCAAGCATTGCATCTTGTGTATGACTAGGCATTCATAGGTCTCTTTACACACTGGGGGACGGGCAGGACCAGCGAGGCCAGAGAGACTGTAGCCCTTCCTGGAGTAGATGAAGAATCGGTATGACACGAAGCGAAACAAAACATTTTGGAGCGGGATGGCCGCTATATGTGACAGACGGGGAGCAGGCAGGCGTAGGCCCCCGAGGCACAAGAAGCTCAGGGCCGGGTTGGGATAGATGACGACTGCTTGGCGAGGGATGGAACGACGAGATGGGCTCAGGAGCGAGAAGACGCCAGTCCCACGTTGCCCGCAGTTTCGGTTGCCAATATTACAAAGGCCCCGTTGTCGTCACGGGCGAGACGGGCCGACAGAGGCAACCAAAGGAACCGCGAATGGTTTGGACGATGACGCAGGTGGGCTGAAAGAGACGGAGGGAGAAGGCGAGAGGTGAGGCGGTCGGGTTGACGCCGGGCTAGATTACGAGTGGAAGAAGAGAAGAAGGTTCGAAAGTCGAACCACGATCGGCGGCGGCCGCGTGGTGGGGCGGAGCTGAGCCACAGGGAGTGAGGCGGTGGTGATGGGTGGGGGGAAGCTTACTCACCCAGACAGAGGGGTTTTGGACCCTTGAGAGAATTGGACGACACGTCTTGGCGGTCTACCTAGTGTAAGGTACTTGGTTGACTAGCAAGGGGCCGGCATGGGGATTCCTCGGTGAAGAAGAAGAAGAGCGAGAAGAAGAAGGAGAAGAAGAAGAAGAAGAAGGAGAAGGAGTAGGAGGAGAAGACGGGGGAGAAGACGGGGGAGAAGAAGAAACGGGTTGGTGATGGGTGAGGTGATTTTTTTTTATTGTCTGCCAGGTGGTCGTAATGTCATTGGATACCTACCTGCCTACCTAGGAAGCGCTTTGAGGGAAATACAGGCGGCCCAGCCAGTGCCTCTTGTCTGCGTTTCCCCATGGACGTACATACGCAGCCAACCCCCCCCCCCCCCCCCCCCTCGTATCTGATGCATTTTACGTACACGACGTTTGGGGGTTGGTTTTCGATTAGTTTGGTGTTCCGGGCTGTGCTGGGCGTTGGGCATTGACGGCCGAGCCGGGTTATCCAGAGACCAACGAATGGGTGGCGTTGTGGTTGTTGTGGTTGTTGTTTTTTTATTTTTATTTTTATGAGGCATAAAGATGGACGGGATGGATACCCTACTCTGCGTACCTAGGAAGTCGGCACGATCCCAGCCGCCGCCCGAGTTCCCCTTTACTACGTAGACTATCCGTACCTAACTCAAGGTAGTCAAAAGGTCCAGCTGAGTCCGTCCGCAGTGCTAAACCCACGTAGCGTATCCGTAGGGGGGGCAAGGGCCGGAAGGCCGGCACGGGTGACGATTGGACGGAAACATGGGCATGGAGGGTGGAGGGGTTTTTCCAAGGTGCGGGGCCCAGGGGGGGAGGGAGGGGATCTCTTCGGTTTTGTTTCCTCGTGGAACCTCGACATGTCACCGGTGTGCCAAGCTTTTGATCGCTGGCTCGGGACCTGGGGAAACCATCCAAGATGGACGTGGACTAAACCACCCATGGACGGTACATCGTACTACGCGCAAGTTTTTTTTAAAAAAAAAAAAAGATCAGGTAACATGGACAAAAGGGGGGAGGCCGCCGCCCTCTCTCGCTCTGGTTCCTGGGGTTGCGTTTGACAGAACTCAGCACTGCCAAGCCGTCATCTTCTGACTTGCGGATACTGCCGCCTCCCCCAACTCTTCTTCCTTTTTTTTCCACCTTCAACTCTCTTTTTTTTGGTTTACCTAAGCCAGCTACAGCAGAGCACAATCACAACACGAGTCGCATTCAACGTGAGGCAGGCGTGTGTCATCATGGCCGGGTAATTCAGCGACTCTGTTTTGGGATAACCCGTGTACCTCTCTCTCTCTCTCTCTCTCTCTCTCTGTCTGTCTGTCTCTCTTTACGGACTAGGCGGGACGTACCGAGGGTTTCAACCCACCATTCATAACCCCCGCCGGCAAAGTACCGGTAGCGATGTACGACGTACGTCGGACCTGCCCTGCCAAGGACTCTGCATACAGCTTCACGTCGATGATGTATGTAGCTAGCTGCTAGGCAAGCCGGTAGAGGTGTCTTTGGGCTGCGTGCGGTACGTACTAGCCACACCGCACCTTGCCCGCCCCGCCTTGGGGGTAGCGCGTGGAGAGTGGGAGCGAGAATGAGAGTGACAGTGACAGCGAGCAATGAGTGAGTGTTGCTCTCTCTCTCTCAACCCACCCCCCACTTGTCCATGGCTAGCTAGCTAGCTATCTAATACTAGTAGCTACCTAGCTAGCTGTCACGGCTTTCCTTTGCGCTGTTTCCGAGCTCCCAGGTCAGAGACCGAGCAGATGCTACTCATGTTGCTGCTATGAACCCTCCTCCCCCCTTCCCCCCCATTGTCTTGTCTCCCTGCCCCTCTCCTTGCTCTCTCCCTAACCCGCTTACTCCGTATCTGCGTCTCATCGCCAGACCTCGCCCTATCTCATTCCACCCCAGCTCCATCACTCGGGTTTCCCAGCTCATATAAACACCCTCCCGCCTCCGCCCTTGACCTCGTTTTCTGAACCTCTTCTCATTCCGCTCTCTCACTCTCACACACACACTCTCTCTCTCACTTCCACACACACTCATACAGAAACCAGTCACCGCTCATCTTCCAAGATGGTCCACCTCGCAACCGTCAACACGCCCCCCGGCTCGGACTCGAGCCACGAGGACTCGGACACCTCGGCCGAGCTCAAGAGGGTCCAGACGGAGCTCTCCAAGGTCCAGCTCCAGCTCGCCGACGAGGACGACACCTTCACCACCAGCGTCTACGGCTCCCGCTTCGCCAACCAGGACCTGCCCAGGACCGAGATGCCCGACGACGAGATGCCAAAGGACATCGCCTACCGCATGATCAAGGACGAGCTCAGCCTCGACGGCAACCCCATGCTCAAGTAAGCCGGCCTTGGTCCCCCCTCCTTCCCGTCCCGCCTGCCGTTCTGACTTGTAAACCCTCTTAGCCTCGCCTCGTTCGTGACGACCTACATGGTGGGTACCCATCCGCCCTCCCTGCCCCGGACCGCCCTCAACGTATACTGACCACCCCAACCACAGGAGGAAGAGGCCGAGAAGCTCATGGTAAGTGGAAAAGAAAAATAAACCCGCCCTCTTTTTTGGCGAACCAAGCAATTCTAACCCCTCCTCAAGGCAGAGTCGTTTTCCAAGAATTTCATTGGTGAAGCATCCCCAGACCGCTGACGGCCTCATCAAACCACCGCTTACAATCCCCGTCCCCCAGACTACGAAGAGTATCCCCAGTCCGCCGACATCCAGAACCGCTGCGTTTCCATGATCGGGAAGCTCTTCCACGCGCCCGTCGGCGCCGGCGAGGGCGTCGGCGCTGTCGGCACCTCGTGCGTCGGCTCCTCCGAGGCCATCATGCTCGCCGTCCTCGCCATGAAGCGGCGCTGGAAGAACGCCCGCCTCGCTGCCGGCCTGCCCGCCGACCGCCCCAACATCGTCATGTCGAGCGCCGTCCAGGTCTGCTGGGAAAAGGCCGCGCGCTACTTCGAGGTCGAGGAGAAGCTCGTCTACTGCGCGCCCGACCGCTTCGTCATCGACCCCGCCGAGACCGTCCGCCTCGTCGACGAGAACACCATCGGCATCTGCGCCATCCTCGGCACCACCTACACCGGCGAGTACGAGGACGTCAAGGCCGTCAACGACCTGCTCGTCGAGAGGGGCGCCGACGTCCCCATCCACGTCGACGCCGCCAGCGGCGGCTTCGTCGCCCCCTTTGTCGTGCCCGACCTCGAGTGGGATTTCCGCCTCAAGAACGTCGTCTCCATCAACGTCTCCGGCCACAAGGTACGAGAAATCTCAACCCTCATCCCCCCCTATCCCGTCGGCGGGCGGTCTTTCGGTCCCCCGGCTAACAATCTCAGTACGGCCTGGTGTACCCCGGCGTCGGCTGGGTCGTCTGGCGCTCCGCCGAGTTCCTCCCGCAGGAGCTCGTCTTCAACATCAACTACCTCGGCGCCGACCAGGCCTCCTTCACCCTCAACTTCTCAAAGGGCGCCTCCCAGGTCATCGGCCAGTACTACCAGCTCATCCGCCTCGGCAAGAAGGGCTACCGCGCCATCATGTCCAACCTCACCCGCACCGCCGACTACCTCACCCGCTCCCTCGAGGTCCTCGGCTTCGTCATCATGTCCAAGCGCGCCGGCGAGGGCCTCCCTCTCGTCGCCTTCCGCCTCCCCGACGACGGCGCCGACGGCGCCGAAGCCGACGCCCGCAGCTACGACGAGTTCGCCCTCGCCCACCAGCTCCGCGTCCGCGGCTGGGTCGTCCCCGCCTACACCATGGCCCCCAAGACGGGCGACCTCAAGATGCTCCGCGTCGTCGTCCGCGAGGACTTCAGCAAGGCCCGCTGCGACGCCCTCATCGCGGACATCAAGCTGTGCATGGGCCTGCTCGAGCAGATGGACCAGGCCAGCGTCCGCCGCCAGCAGGACTTTATCCACAAGCACCACCTCACCAGCTCAAAGGCCTCCCACAACCACCCCAAGTTCAGGGTTCGTTCTCTCCCACCCCCCTCCCCTACCTTCACCCCCTGGTCTGGTGCGCACAGAGATTTGTCGGCTAACCCCTCCCCCTCCTACAGAAAGAAAAGCATTCCATACAGGGCAAGCATGGCAAGACGCATGCCATCTGCTAAATTCACCATTTTACGCGCTACTATCGCAAGGACGGCCACAATATACGGTATCGGATTTTAACGACTGACACGACGGACATGAACGGCCGGTAGGCCGCCGGTAAGACAGGTCACGCCGAGGTCGGGACATGATGGGGGGTGGGCGGGGGAAGGGTCCCGAGAGTTACACAGGATGGCGGGTGTTTTCCGCCTCACACACAAGCAGGTAGACAAGAATAAAAGTGTATTGCTCTGCTCCGTTTCCGCACCCCTGATCCGACCCGACCCGACTCGATGGAGATTGTTGAGTGCTTTCACAACCGGTAACGTCCACCCCCGCGTCGAAATGGCTGCATCGTAAACGAGAAAAAGAAAGAAAAAAAAACAGAAAAGAAAAGACTCCCCAGAACCCTCCCGCAAAAAAAAAAGTCTCTTATGATCTGCTCGCGGCGACTCAGAGTTTCATCTTCGCCCAGTTCTCATGCACCATGGCCTCCAGCCCGCCGCCGTCGTCGGCGTAGTGCGCGAGATTCATCGCCAGGTCCGCCCACTTGGCGCACTCGTCGTCCTGCCGGGCGTTGTACGCGTCCACCGCCTGGTTGAAGGACACGGTTGCAAGCCACTCGAGCTCCTCGGGCGGGAACGGATGCGGGCTCTGGAGTGCGGGCACCGTCACGGTCAGCAATCTGATCCTCCAGAAGATCACGAGGACGCGGGGGAGGGGGGATCTGTCGAATGAGGAAGGGGGTTAGAAGGTACATACACCGCGGGAATCCCTCGCCACGTCGATCGCCTGCCTCATCAGCCTCTGCCCCAGCGCCGCGTCGAGCGGCAGCACGGCATGGAACATGCACCGGATATACTTTGCCAGTCGGTCGCCCTTCATCCTCTCGAGCTCCCAGATCTCGTTGACTATGACGCCGAGCGTCGAGTAGAGCTCTGCAGTGGGCGGGGCGCACGTCAGCCGAGTACCAACGCAAAAAAACAAAAACAAAAAAAAAGCCCCGGGGAAAGAATACGGCGATGGAAAAGGGGGCTTGGGGAGGAAAGAAGACGAGAACAACAGCCAGAAAGCTCACCCTGTCCGGGAAGCTTGCCGCGCAGCGCAATGTCGCCCATGGCCTTGAGCGCGTTCACGTCCCGGCACGTCTTGGCCGCGCGGACGATGTACCCAAGGACATCGTACTGCCTCAGCGCCACCGCCGCCTCAAAGTCGAATACGGTCAGCGTCGCCAGCTTCGCTACGAGGTCGGCCCGGAGCCTGGCGTCCAGCCCGCCCGCCCGGCCCTCCAGCGCGTCTCCGTAGGCCTTGACGTGCCGCCGCGCGACGAGGTAGCGTTGCAGCCGGCGCTCGGTGCCGTCCTCCACGCGAGCGAGGGAGACGAGCGCCGCCGCGGCGACAAAGTGGCAGAACATGGTCCGGAAGGCCAGGTCGCCGTCCGCCTCGGCGGGGAGATCCGCGGGGTAGTGCGCCGCGATGGCGAGGCAGCCGTCGTACAAGCGCACGAGCTGGTCGAGATCCCAGCTGTCCGCGTGCTTGAGACCGAGGTTGTACGCGTTCTGGCAGAACCAGTCGAGTTCCTTGACTGTGAAAAGCCGATTGCCGTCCTTATCCTTCGAGTTCCGCTGGACGGCTTTGGAGGCTGCATGTTCTCGTCAACCACGGCCAACACCGGGATGTGAGAGCGAGCAAGAGGCGGCGCCTACTCACCTCCTTCAAACAGCGTGACAACCTCCTCCGCCGCCGCCTTCCGCCTTCCGGCGTCCTTCTCGCCCTCCATGACCGCGACGGCGAGCCTGATGTTGCACCGCAGAAGCGCGGGGAGGTGGACGGGAGACGCCTCGTTGAACTCTACCTTGTCGGCCAGCTGCTTCATGGCCTGCATCGCGCAGACCCTATCCCCAGCCTGCTGCGCCTCCAAGACGCAGGCGTAGAGAAAGTCTGGCTCTTGTCCCGCCGCAGCGCCGATTCGTTCAAGGCACTCCGCCGCCAGCTCGCGGTCCGTCGAGCGTAGCGCGACCTTGTACATCAGGTACCGCGTCATCGGCTCGTTTTGCGCCGTCTCTGCCATGTTGTGGAAGACTTGTCGCGCTCTCTCGAAATCGTTTTGCCCCAGAGCGCAGAGTATAAGCTTCCTGCGGTCGTCAGCGTGGTGGCATCCATCACCGCCAGGGGGGGAGGTAGCGCGCACCTGTTGAGCCTTGACCGGTTCGCAGGCCCGCCGTTCTGGAAAAGGGGTTGCAGCGCAATCTGACACCAGCCATCCGCGAGGTCGAAGTGGCCCTGGTTGTAGTTGACCTCGATCTTCTTCCATAGAAGCTGTCCGGATGTCAGCAGCCTTGCAGCCTTCTCACGAGCTTGCGACTCACGGTCAGCGCCCCAACCGCCGCAGAAGCCCCAAGAGGCTTCTCCAGGTTATCCTGGAGCCCCGCCAAGACAGCCGCCAGCCCCTCGACGGCCCTCATACTATCTCTCTGGTTTGTCTCCATCCAGATCCTCAAGAGCACCAGCCTCTCGACCCACTCGCCGCGCCCCGAGGAGACGATGGCGCTCCTGAGCATCGCGCCGACGACGTCCGTCGCCTGCGACGGGCTCTTGTCGTGCAGCTTCCGCGCGTGGTGCACGAGGAGCCTAAAGTGCGCCTCGGAGAAGGTGAAGGTGCGCACCATCCGCCGCAGGACGCCGGCGTAGGCCTCGACGTCGAAGACCTCGGCCGGCGCCTTCTGCAGGAGCTCGAGGCGGAGAAGCAGCGCGACGGGCTTGTCGCCGACCTCGGCCTCGACGTAGTTGACCAGCCCGAGCGCCTTCTGGGAGGCGTCCTGCGTGTCCATCCCGAGAAGCGCGTGTACCAGGGCCTGGCAGACGGCGAGGCGCAGCTCGATGGCGTCGCGGGAGAGGCGCTCCAGATCCTGGGCGTTGATGACGTTGTATCCCCGTTCGAGCCACCGCGCCGCCATGGGGAAGTCGCCCTTTTTGGACAGGTCTTTGCCCATCTCAAAGAGGACCTCTGTCATTTTCTCCGCGGATCCTGGGTCCAGAGACTGCGGCTCGAGGTGACCCTTGTCGTACATGAACTCGGCGACGGTAAGGTTGTCCTCTTTCCAGGCCTGAGCGGTCAAAACTGTCAGATGTCGTACGTTGGCGGGTGCGTGTGACATACCAGCGCCGTGCGGAGTATGTAGTATTCCGACTCCAGACGTTTGCACTCCGCCAAGTCGTCGGGTCCCAGCATTGTTCTCTGTAGCTCTCCCAGATCCGCAACGTATCCCGCTCCTTTGGTGAATATGGCATTGGCCAGCTTCATGGTGCTAGTGCTTGCACCGATGCTGTCGTCGTCTGTCCCACAGTCAGCCGTCGTGACCACAAGGTCCATGAGGACAGCGACAGACCAATGCACATTCTCCCGGCCTTGAGCATCAGCTTCGTCAGGTGAACCACGTCAGCCAACTGCGGCTTCGCACCGGGGGCGGCGCCTCTCGCGGCCGCAATCATGAAGAACGCGTAGGCCCTGCTCCGGAGCAGGAGCTTTCTCCTCGTCGGCGGCACGCCGGGGACGTCGTCGCGGCGCAGCCTGGTGCAGACGTTCCACAGCTCGGTCCCTCCCCTGTCCAGCTCTCCCCGCTGGGGTCTTGCCCTCGAGGCCGATTGGAAGTTGACGATAGTTTCTAGCTGCAGCTTCAGCTCAGCGAGCAGCGAGTCGATCGCGGGCGGGTCGTTGGCGGACGGGAGGCGCCTTAGGAGGGTCTGCGAGAAAGCTGCAATGCACGCGTTAGCCGCTTCGCCGAGGTCCACGTCTCTCGAGGAAGCAAACCTGTAAAGGGCGTAGGCTTGTCGGGCTGGGCGCCCCTGGGGGAGGGCATGCGAGTCATGGGAGGCATCGTGCGTGAAAGGGGCGGAAGAAGTTTGTCGAGATGGACCAAATATCAGCCAGTGGTGCGACTCTATCCGGTTACGAGCCCCGACACATCAAGTAGAAGAGGAGTAGGTAAAAATAAGAGATGTAATTTGAAAGTGGCAAGTGCCGTATCGTGTGCCGCCGTATCGTCCAGAAGGCATGTGGGAATGGACGCTCCTTCCTAGCGAGTACCGGTAGCTGGATGTGGGGCAATTAGACCCGGCCGCCGGTCCAGCCGGCCCAGCCGACAATAGCGGGCCCGAGACCCCCGTCCGTCCCGACACCCGACCGGAGCACCCAAATACTAAACGTAGAATATGTACCGACTTTCACTTGCGCCTGGGCGCGGGGGATGACTTTGATGATGCAGCTAATCCAGGAAAATACGAAAACAATGCTCTGGTATCCAAGTGACGCCAATCCCTTTTTTGGGTTATCTCCGACCCCGCCAAGCCCCCACCAACCTTTGGAAATGCAATGGATTACGGTCGAACAGGATCGTTGGGCAAAAAGTTGCCAATGATGAGTGTGGGGCTGCGCATCAAAACCTGTCAGCACTGAGATATCATGGGCAAAATGAGGTGTGTGTGTGTGTGTGTGTGTGTCGCGGGGGCAACTCACAGCTTGTGGTTATCTCGTTGAATCATGAACGAAAAGCAGCAGTGCACCACCGGGTCCGTCGCCTTGTCGTCGGGGTTTTTGAGCGTGCAGGCCGTGAGCAGCGTGTCGTGAGCGGGGTCGAAGGCGATGGTTCCGAACTCCTCCCAATACCGGACGAGCGACTCTTCCGTGAGAATCTCGTGCAGAGAAATTTTGCCCTGTTGCATAATCAGCCCCTACGAGTCCAGCCTACGACGCCCCCGACCCGGGGAAAGGGGGTTCAAAACGTACATCTCGCAGGTTCTCGACTGGAACGTGCAACAGCTCCGCCATCTCGTTGTTGCCCCTGAAGATCTCGCCCGTCCTCCTCCAGCAGCACGCCGGAACAGCCATGCTGGCGAAGACGCGGTCGTACTCCATGAGCTGCTTCTCGAACCACATCTCGACGTAGAGGAGCTCCATGTCGGTGAGAGCCTGCGCCTTTTCGCGGAACTTGGCCGGAAGCGGTCGATGGTCCGGAGGATCTTCTGCTTCGACGACGGCGCGATGTGGCTGTCCAGATAGGTGCCGAGCCGCGCGTAGCCCTTGACGTAGTTGAACGGTTTCAGGAGCCCGGCCTCGTACTTGGCCTTCAGCACGCGGTCCATGCGCTCCTCCGGGGTGTCGTTGCCGGACGGGTCGGCTGCCTGGAGGTAGTACTCGCGCGCCTTGTCCTTGTCGGCCTGGACGACCCCGCCGGGCCGGCCCGGCTCGGTGTTTTGCGGCGGCAGCATCTGAGAGAGCGCATTGCCATTGCTGGCGCCGGCGCCGGCCCTGTTGCTGTTACCGCCTTGGTTTCCAAACGTCGGCAGCATGTCGTTGGCGCCCGCTGTCCTGCTGAACGCGGGGCTGTTCTGGGACTCGTCGGAGAGGATGCCGCCGTCATCGAGCAGGCTCGTTTGCAAAAAGTCGTTGAGCAGGTTGAACTCGTGCGTGACCTCGGGGGCGATCATGTAACTGGGGTGGTAGCTTTGCATATCGTGGTAGTGGTTCTGGGCCGTCAACCAGGCGTCGGAGAATCCGGCGACTGTCAGAGCGGGGCGCATCGTGTTAGCTTCCATGCCTCTGGCGATGCTTGTTCTTCCTTCTCTCGTGTTGTTTCAAAAATGGGGAGGCGCAACCCGCATGACAGCAAGACGAGAGAGAACCTGGGCGCGACGCACGCTATCGGGGAAGGGGCCCAGACAGGAGGGAAGGGGGGGGGGGGGGCAGCCAGGACCTACATTGGTTCATATTGCTGCCGTTTCCCGACATGCCGGAGATGGAGGCCGGTGACACGAGCTGCAGGGGGTTCCCTTGGCCTAGGGCGGCAGAGCCAAAGGAGGACGCCTTCCTCTCAAAGGGAGGCGGCGGACCCATGGCGCCGGTCGCGGATTGGTCGATGGAGCCCCGCGGGACGTCGGATTGCGTCGTCTCGGACTCGTCGGCGGCGGAGGGGGCGTGCGAGCTCTTGGCCTTCTTGGAATCGGGGTCGCGCGGCTCATCGTGGCAGAGGTGGCCGATATTGCGCTTGATGCATCTCGTACACGGTCGTTCCTGGGCATCACAGCATGGTCAGCGAGCGTTACACGGGTTAAAGGAGATGCTCCCGCGCGCGCGCGCGCATGGGGCTTCGTGGGCAAGCCAACTGGACGCGGGGCCGGCGCCGCTTCTCGGAGCAAGTGGTGTGTGTGAAGAAAGAGGTCTTACATACGAGATCGCAAGTCATATGCTATGTAGCAGGCAAGACACTATCCGTCAGCCATCGTTTCTTTCTTCTTTTCTTCTTCTTCTTCTTCTTCTTCTTTTTTCCGCTTGTAGTTGCCTCCTCGTAATCTCCCGCGAGAGGAGGAGCAGAAGCCCATGCATATTACCTATGCAGGCAAGGGGTCGGCAGCTGGCGGAACATCGCACAGCAGCACGGCGGGCAGACAATATTGTCGGCGCTGCGCGCAAAGGCGAGAGGCCGGGGAGGGAGGCAAATGGCGATCGTATTCGTCGGGAAAGGGCTATCTGACTTACAGATCGCCGGCAGTAGACGCAAGCTGGGGAGGGAGCAGGGCATTAGCAATCGCCTCTTTGTTGTATTTTTTTTATGAAGGGGTCCGGGGAGGTCAGCGGATTGCTGCCGCTGCGGCAGTTCGCGATTCGACAGCAACCCTCCTCGAGGAAACCTGCATATATAGCAAAAGGGGAGGGGGAGGAGGAGGGGCCGGAAGCCTCGGCCAAACGTACCGTGATTTACTTTGCGGCGCTTCTTGGGGCTCTTGGCCGAGTGGGCATGGCCGCCATTGTTCTCCGGCTTCTCGCGCTTTTCCTTCTCTTCCTGGGCCTCGGACTTGACGTCCTTGCCGTTCTCTGTCATGGCGACGGGGCTGGGCGAGCTTCGGGTAGGTAGGTAGGGTAAGCAAGCGGGTGTGTCGGGCAGCGGCGGCGGCGGTGGTGGTGGTGGTGGTGGGTGGGTGTCGAAATCAGCTCAATGGGACAGCGGCTCCCATTGGACCTGAAAGGTTACGCAAGAGACGAGCGTTCGCAGATCATTTGACACGCAGACAAGGTTTTTATTTTCCCTTTTCCTTTCCCCCTTCGAGGTCGCGTGTTTGCAGGGCCAGGCACCTCTGCGGCGTTGCTAGGTTTTGCAGGCAGGCGCTGGGCTGCGCTGCGGGAGGGGAGGATGGCGTTGTCGCGTGCTGGCAGCCGTCGGGTCAGGATCGGGTATACGCTATCGCGGGCTTCGTCGAGGGTCTCTAGTCTCTCTCTCTTTTTTTTTTTTTTTTTGGCTTCGCTGCCTCGGTACGTAGCCGGGTGTGGTGGTAATGGACACGGGTGGTGAGGACACGGGGAAAAGGGCCAATGTATGCTGGGTCGAGTGTTTCCGTCGGGTGTGCTGTTTGGGTCGGCCGTGGCAAGGGGAGGAGGGAGGTGGAAGGCTGTTTATCCAACAGCGTATCGTGCCTAGGTATGTAGGTAGTGTGAAGAGTGTGTGGCTGGCTGGCCGTTGGTAGCTTTGGAGTCGGGCGCGGTAGTGCCGTGCATGTGCCGAGGCCGCGTGAAGGTTGTGCGATTGAAAAGCTCTGATGGGTCCCGAAGAGACTTTGGGAGAGCCGGTCAAGACAGAGAGAGGGGTTGGGGTTTTTTTATTCCCGTTTTATTCGTCTTATTATTCTGGGGAAAAGATCCTCAACAAGAGAAGAAAAAGAGAAAGAGAAAGAACAATCCGGCAATAGGCAAGGGAAAAAAACATACAACTGGAGACGGGTTGGCAGACGCGGCAGACGGATAAACCAGTTCCAAGGTCACAGTTCAAGGTCACGGCCGGTCAGCATCGTCCACCAGGTTTTTGGTAAAGGACGGAGTATCCGTATGTACTTCGTACTTGGGTATTACTTCACACCTGTGGCTGCGGGGATGGATGACGGGACCGTCGTGGTCTTGACCTGGAATTTTGGCCCAGCTGCGGGTCACGAGAGCCACTCGACCACTCGGCAACACTCCTCAACTACTCATTCACTCACTCATCCACTCATCAGCCTCAACATATTCGCACCTGTGAATACATGCGAATACCTAATACTCAGCACACACCGTCACTCAAAGGCCTTAACGAAGGAAAATCTCACAACCGGCCGCCCCTGTCTACTAAGACACAACAACATGGGACCGCGACCTCGTTGGTGCTTGCTTACTCGGGACTCGGCAATGAAAGCCAGGCGCCCATCGGGGAGGCCGCCAAAGATCCTCGTTCCAACAGGCTCCCCCCCCAAAAGGTAGGTATCGGAAGACGTCCGACCAAAAGCCAAGTAAGAATCTCACACCTTCCCCCCCGCCTTCTCCCGCCTTCTCTCTCTCTCTCTCTCTTTCTTACCCATGCAAATCCTCCTCTTACCTCGGTGAACGACATGGGGAGGGGAAATCTCTTCGTCTCATCTCTCTCCCTCTCCCTCTCCCTCTCTCTGCTCTTCAAATCGGGTTTCAATACAACCTCGTGCTTCGTTTCTATTTTATTCTTGTTTCGCTGTCGCAATATACTGCTAGGCACCTCGGGCTATGATATCATCCCACACGCCGCATCCGCGGGCCAAAATAGTTTTAAGCAATTCGCTGCTGCACAGACTTACGTCAGGATGCAAGGCTCCATCTCCCCGGAGAGCCCATACATGGCACACACATACTGCGTGGTTGCATTTTCCCACCGTCGCAACCGCAGGCCGATGGTGATTGCATTTCTTGGCTTTCCCACACGAACAGGGCATCTAAAGTGGTTCTCCGTCCGATGTTGACTGTGCTTCCCGTAAAGTGTGACTCGCTACCCGTCCTCCCAGGGCTGAACAGTAAACCGAACTTGCCCAACCCCCCTTCGCCCAGACACTCGAAAAAGGAAGAGAAGGGATAAGTAAAAGAAGAAAAAGGCCTCCTCTGTTCTTTGGATGCATCCCGTCTTCATCTTTTCTCCAAGCTCCTGACTCGGCAAAGCTGAGTTGGTCATGCGAAAAGCGTCGGGCCGCAAAAAAAGCCCCCGCCAGCCCGCCCATCTACATAGTGACTGTAATGCTACCCTGGTCGGCCCCCGATCCAACCCCTCACCGTCCCATCTTCTTCTTTTTTTTGTTTGCCAAGATACGGATACTGTACACGTACGGATACGGAGCGAAGAGTAGGTACCGCCGATTTGGAGCCGCGTCGGGCGATCGCTCGTGTGATGCGTTCCTCTTCCCCGTATACCGAATGGCTTGTAACTCACTTAAAAGAAAAAGGATGAAATGGAACACGGTAGGATAAACAAACTAAATTTATTGCAGATCCTCTCCTTTGATAGCCATGACCAACAATGTATCTTACGGAGTATATAGTGTACTGTATATCGTAGCCGTTGCCAACGCCCGTCCGTTTCTTTCATCAAGGGAATACTCCGTACATACCGATCGATACTCGCCAAAAGTCTCCACGTCGGTACATACCCACCCGGGTTCCCCTCACCCCCCTGCCGTCAGCCTGCCCTCTAAATGGCTACGAAAAAGCTCTTCTCTCCCTCCTTTGGCACCACCCTCGCCCTCTTCATAATCGGGTCCTCGCAGCTGAGCCGGATCCGCTCGGGTGTGGCCGGGCTCTCCAGCCTCAGCAGGCCGTCGCCCGCCCGGTCCTCCCCGATCGTCGCCTCGACCCCGTACTGCCGCCTCGACGCCTTGAGCGCGTCGCGGATCGCAAAGAAGACGGCGCTGCCCATGAACAGCGGCGGCTCCCCCACCCCGCGCGACCGCTGGATCGTCCGCAGCTCCTTCCACTCCACGTCCTTGAGGAGCGACACGTTGAACTCCTGCGGTATGTCGCGGAACCCAGGTATCTTGTACGCCCCGGGTCCCCGAGTAAAGAGGTTGCCCGCCATCGGTCCGTTGCGGAGCCAGAGCGACTCCTCCATCGTGAACAGCCCGAGGCCCTGAACAAACGCCCCCTGGATCTGCCCGTAGTCCACCGCCGGGTTGATGGACTGCCCGACGTCTATCTTGATGTCCGCCCGCATGCACGTCCACGTCCCGTCAGCGTGTCCACCTCCACCTCGGCCGCCGTCACCCCCTGCGTGAAGTAGAAGAACATCTTGCCCCGGTTCTCCTCCCACCTGTACCCGATCTCCGGCGTCTTGTAGAACCCCTGCGCCGACAGGTTTACCCGGTCAAAGTAGGCGGCGTGTGCCAGGTCCTTCATCGTGGCCCCCGGCCCGAGCTTCTCGCGGTACGGTGCCAGACGCTCGTTCAGCTGCGCGCACGCATTGTAGATGGCGTAGCCGTTGAGGTCCGACGACGCCGACGCCGCCGTCGCCGAGGCGTTGGCCACCGTGTTGGTTGCCGTCTCGGAGATGAAGACGTTGTCTAGCGGCACCTCGAGAGCTTGCGCTGCGATCTGCGTCATCTTGGTGTGCAACCCCTGGCCCATCTCCGTGCCACCGTGGGCCACGAGAACGGATCCGTCGTGGTAGATGTGCACGAGAGCGCCCGCCTGGTTGAGGAAGAGCGCCGTGAACGAGATGCCAAACTTTGTCGGAATGATGGCGAGGCCGCGCTTGCGCCACTTGTTGCCGTCGTTGAACCGCTTGACGAGTTCCCTTCGCAGCTCGTACTTGGCCTCCTTCTGGACCTGCTCGTACATCAACGGCACGTGCCAGTCCGTCAGCGGCTGGTTGAAGTGTGTCAGCTCCAGCGGCTTGTAGAAGTTGATCTCGCGGAGTTTCTCGACCGGCATGCCCAGCCGGTCTGCGACCTCCTCCATGTACGTCTCGGCAATGAACATGCCTTGGGGGCCGCCGAAGCCTCGGAACGCCGTGTTGGACATTGTATTTGTCTTGCACAGGCGTCCGCGGATGAAGACGTTCGGGATCTTGTAACAGTTGTCCGAGTGCGACATCGCTCGCTCGCAGACCGCAGCGCTCAGGTCGAATGTCCACCCGGCGTTGTTGAAGATGTCAAGGTCCAGCGCTTGGATCTTCCCGTCCTTGTTGACGCCAACCTTCCATCGGCCCAAGAACGGATGACGCTGGCCCGAGGTGACCATGTCCTCTTCTCTAGTCAACATGTAGCGACAGGGGCGCTTCGTCTTTTTGGCCGCGAGGGCGAGCGGAGCGCTGAGCTGGATCGACCTTGTCTCCTTGCCACCAAAGCCACCGCCGAGCCTCTTGACGCGGACGACAATCTTGTTGGATTGTACACCGGTCATGCGGGCAACAAACACTTGCCTGTGTGAGCGTTAGCATGGGAATCGGGATGTCGAGGGATTTGACTTGCGTCTCGTTGGCGTTTTGCGTGCTGGAGAATACCTCCATCTCTCCGTCTTCAGGCTTCGGGACAACGAGCGAGGCGTTGGTCTCGAGATAGAAGTGCTCTTGGCCGCCCATTCTCGCCGTGCCCGTGAACACGTAATCGCAGTTTTTGAACGCCTCCTCGGTGTCTCTATTCTTGAGCTCTCGGTAAAACTTGTGGAAGCTGTCTTTCTCAATGGCTTCCTCAATCGTGAGGATGGACGGTAGTTCCTCGTACTCAACCTTGACCGCGCGGGCAGCTTCGGCGGCCTTGGATGCCGAAGTTGCAAGTATCATGGCAATCGGCTGGCCCGCCGTGAAGACTTCGCCTTCGGCAAAGAAGACCTCGTCGAAATGAGGTGCGCCCCAGCGGTTCCGCTCGGGCGTGTCGACGTCGTCTTTGTCGATGTAGTCGACGACGCCCGGCATATCGAGGGCCGGCGAGTAGTCGATCGACTTGATCTTGGCGTGGGCCTTGGTAGACAGCACGAAGCAGCCGTGCAGCTCGTTCTTCATAGAGGGAATGTCATCAATGTACTGCGCCTCGCCGGTGACCTGCTTCAGCGCGGCAACATGGCTCTTGGACTTGCCCACGATTTCCTGTTCGTACGCAGCGGCGGCACCATCGTCTTCGGTTCCGCCAGAGATGCCTCGCTCGAGTTCGTCGATGGCCTCGATATCAACGTGCGGGCTCTGCCCGCCCAGGTTAGTGATGACGTCGTGGTAGAAGCGATAAAAGAAGCTGAATGCCAGGGCCTTTCGGTACGAAGCCATGCCTCCCGGGACGCTAAACTCCAAGTCAAAGTCGGTCCCGAGGGCATTCATCGCTCCCTCGAGCGTCTCCAACTCGGCAATCCGTTTGCCCACCAAGTACTCCATGGTGTTCTTGGCGGCGACAGTCATGGCGGCCATACCACCATAGATCAGGTTGGACTCTGTAATAACTCCATCATCGTCGACCTTGATACGGAGAGCGCCAGTCACAATGGCAATGTCGTCATCTTTCCTCTTGGCCTGCTTGTAGGCTCTGAAGAACTCATTCTTGGCGGCCGTCACAGGGATCCTGATGGAGGCGATGATGGCGTCTTGAGGGAGGGCCGTCCTTCGGTAGCCTGTGAAGAAATGTGACATGGGATTTCTGTCTCTTGGCTCTGGGACTTTGCCACCAAAACGGCATTGGCAGCCCAGAGAACAGGGTTCAAGTCTGAGATTGGCGACGCCGTGACGAGGTTTCCCGCCGGTGTCCCAACGTTACGGATCTGCCTTCCGGCGAAATACTTCAACTGCTTGTGGATGCCCTCAAAGACCTGGCCCCGGGCATCACCGTAACGCCGCGTGGCCTCTTTGCTGATGTGCTCCAGGTCGGTGAGCACCACGTTTCCACCGATTTCCAGGTGGTCCTCCTTGAACTCGTACTGGCGCAGCTCTGCAATGTCTCCCACAAATACGGAGATGGGGTACTGCTGGGCCTTGAACTTGATTTCGATTTGGGTCTCGGTGCTGCCGCCGATGATCTTGGCCGAGGGGTATACGCTCTTTATTTCGAGCAACTGGCCGAGGGTGACTGGCCTGTACCACTTCTTCCTCTTGTTGCCAAAGGCCAGCGGCTTCATTTCGTGCTTCTTCAAGGCGGGCGGGAAGATCAGCTCGGTGTCGGGGTTGTACTCGATGAAGCCGGGTGGCGTAAACCTCTTGATAGGCTGGTCGTCGAGTTTCTCCTTGTCCATGCAGCATCCGCCAGCCTTCTTCTCGCCGTCACCGTTTTCCATACAGCAACCTGAGCCACCATTCGACCGTGCCTTGCCACACCCCCTCTCGACGCTGAAGGTCTGGGCAGCTTCGAGGATGGGCTTGTATCCCGTACACCTGCAGAGGTTGCCGTCAAAAGCCTCCTCGATATCCTCTTTGGAAGGCTCCTGGTTGTTACGCAGCAAGGCGTACAAGCTCATGACGATGCCCGGGGTGCAGAAACCGCACTGGCTGCCGTTCTTCTTTGCGACTCGTTCTTGGGCGGGTGCGGGGCTTTGGTGTTGCCGATGCCCTCGATGGTGATGACATGCTTGCCGTCGACACTGGCCAGCGGAGCCAGGCAGGCGTTGACGCTCGCGTGGTAGATTTGCTTGGTCGTCGGGTTGAACTGAGAGATGACTACGGTGCAGGCGCCACAACCGCCTTCGCCACAGCCGCTGTAGGGTGTTAGTGCATGCGAGGCGCGGGGGTTCGCCGTCGGCGATGGGACAGTGGCGGACAAACAGTTTAGTGCCGGTGAGGCCAATACCACGCAAGTACTCCAGCAGGGTGACTTCGGGTCTACCTCGTCGAGGACGACGCGAGTTCCGTTGAGGTAGAAGCGGATAGTATCGTCAAAGCCGGCGGTCAGCGTGGTCAAGGGCCCGGCATCCCGCTCGGGGAGACTGCAATGGGCGCCATGTTGCCTCCAGCCCCTGTCGGTGGTGACTAAAAAGAATCAAAAGTGCGAGACAGGCTGTTGAATTGTAAGACAGAGGAAAAAGAAGAGGAAAGTGTTTCCGAAAGCCAAGTGTGTTGGGAATGGAGAGTAGAGACAACCCCGCAGATTTAAGGCGGAAGCACACAAGAGAGAGGCGAAAGGTGATAACTGATCAAGGCAAGGTACCGCTGCTGCTGCTGCTGCTGCTGCTGCTGCAGGTGAGTACGGTATGCTGCAGCAAGCATCCACGTTCCAGGCGTCCCTATTCGCTCGTTGGTGCAGTTCTGGGCGGATGATTGTGTTTGTGTGTATGTTGTTTGTGGTTATATGTGTGCGTGTTTCCCGCCGTCGGACACGACGAATGTCCCCGTTCGCTGCTGACCGAGGAGACAGAATCGCGGTTTGCGACGGGCCACGGCTGAGCTGCCGCGAATCAGAAAGCCCCGCTATGAGCTTATCAGCAGGCCTTGACCAATCCACATCTGCGGATTTGTATCTAGTGGGGTGTCTTATCGTTATCGGCCCCGCCCCTCCTCACTCTCCGTCCCCCGCCACCTCTAGCGCCAGCTACCTACCTGGTAGGTAGCTAACTACCTAACACGCTAACACGCCAATTAGGTACTCTATCGGCCGGCTCCGTTGCCATGCGGTCGGCAGCTTCCACTCTCCCTGTACCCGTATGGTTAGTACGAATACCTATGATTTGATTCTCCGCCAGCCATCACCCAATTCCACTCATCTTTGACCGCCTTCTTATCGGCAGCCCACTGCGACACTGCATACTTCGTACGGCCTACTATACACACCTGCTACAAGTGGATCCGGGATTTTGTCCGAGGCGCATTTGAACGGCGACGTGACAGGGTGTCGACGGCATCAAACAGACCGAGACTCGCCGGAGCTCACCTCGATCAATACCTTGATAATCAACCCAACATCCTCCCTACACTACTCATCAAACATCCGGCCTCGATCGTCTAGCAGTCACAACCAGACTTTGTCATTTCAACCTCGAGGCCGTCGGAGCGTCAGGTGAAAGAAGAGCGAGACCTCATTGCCTATTGCAGATGCCGCCGTAAATTACCTTTGTCAACCACCCAACTCCCGCCGAGCCTAATTCACTCAAACGCAATATGCCACACCACTTCCGGAACCTCCCTCGCGCCCCGGTCGTCTTCTGCAGGGTACCGCCCTTCTGTTTTCACCTCGGGTTTCAGCAGAAACCAATAATCAGGCTACGCCTGAACCATGTCTGCTCATGATAGATTGATCTCTGGCGCGCCGACGATGATGTAACTTGCGTGGCCGCGCCTGTATTTTCCCGAACCCGTCTTTATGCTGTCCATATCACCTCGTAATGGCCTTTTCTATTACCTTCTGTCTTGACCTCCCCCCCCCCCCCCCCCCCTTCGCCATGTAATCGTTGATTCATCTCTCATATATCACAAAATGGAGTTCTTCAACATTATCGATGGACAGCGCCGCCCCAGCGACTGCCACCACCAGTGCACCGATCCCCGCACAGAGGAGCTTCTCTGGGATGCCCCCATTGCTACTGTTCATGACCTCGAGGATGCCATCACAGCAGCCCAGAAAGCTCTTCTGACCTGGTCCAAGACCACGGTGAAGGAGCGAGTCGAGTATTTAAGCAAAATTGCCGACGTGTATGATGCACACAAGGCAGAGCTGATGGAAATTGTCATGAAAGAAACTGGGAAATCGGTAACTCGGGTTTCCATCCATGGCTACAAGTAAAGCATGACGCTAACCGGCCCCTAGAGTCTCATGGCCGAGATCGAAATCGGAAATACATGCGGGCAGATCATGTACTACAGTACGTCGACTACCCGTCTTCCCTCGAAAAACCCCCCCAGTACACTCATGCGCACATAGCCAAGGTCCATCTCGAAGACGAGGTCACTTTCGAGGACGAGAAGCTCAAGATTGTGGCCACCCACCACCCCTTGGGTGTCGTCGGTGCCATCTGCCCGTGGAACTTTCCTCTAATCTTGTCAAACATTAAAATAGTATCCTCGCTCATCACAGGCAACTGCATCATCGTCAAGCCCTCGCCGTTCGCGCCCTACTCCGTCATCAAGTCCGTCGAACTCCTCATAGACGTCTTGCCTCCCGGCGTCGTCCAGGTGGTCAACGGCGGTGCCGACCTCGGCGTCGCCATGACGCTGCACCCGGCCATTGCCAAGATCAGCTTCACCGGAACCATTGCCACCGGCAAGACCGTCATGGCCAACTGCGCGAGGACGCTGAAACGACTGACCCTGGAGCTGGCGGGCAACGACGCGGCCATCGTGACCGACGACATTGACGTCGCCAAGGTAGCGGGCCAGGTCGCCACCGGGTGCTTTTTCAACGCTGGCCAAATGTGCGTGGCCGCGAAGCGTGTCTACGTTCACGAATCCGTGTACGACGACTTTCTCGAAAAGTTCGCCGCCGAGGTCAACAAGTCCTTCTCCGTTAACAACGACGCCAACTCGCCCAGCCTGTTCGGTCCCGTCTCGAACAAGACGCAGTACGACGCTGTCTCGGACATTGCCCGTCATTACAGGAAACACGGTAGCAACATCGTCGCCGCCGAGCTTCCCGCGGACTCCAAGGGCTTCTGGATCCCGCCGACCATTGTCACAAAGCCGCCAGAGGACTCTATTCTTGTCCAAGAGGAGCAGTTCGGTGTGTTGTCCCATCCAGAACCTCGCACTCAATATTCGGCACGACAAGGCAGCTTGCAATTGTTGAGGCCTGTAAACTGATCGTGCTTCCAAGGCCCCATCGTACCGATACTCACTTGGACAGACGAAGAGGACGTCCTCCGACGCGCCAACCTGCGTAATGCCGGCCTCGGGGCGTCCGTCTATTGCAGAGACATGGCCCGGGCCGAGAGAATAGCCAGAAGGCTGGAAGCAGGGACGGTCGCGGTCAATGCTCCCGAGCTGCCCCACGCCGGCGCTTACTTCGGAGGGATGAAGGACAGTGGCCATGGAGGTGAGATGGGAAAGCAGGGCCTATTGTCGTACTGCTACACCCAATGCATTCAGTTTACCAAGGGCTGAACTCGTCATGTCCTAAATCTTGAGTGTATAGCTGCATTCAAAATACACAACCATGTCCCGATTTCGCTCCTTTGTCCCCTCATGAAACAGCAAGAGAAACGGAGAAAGGGGGGAAGACCTCCAGAAAGCAACATGTTCACGCGGCCTTCTCAGCGCGCTTCTCCAACTCGACAATCTGGACCGCAAGGTCGCCAAACGTATCCTCCAGCCTCCTGTACTCCAGACCGAGCAGCTTGCCCGCCAACGACGCGTCCGCGCCGTAGATGCCCTCCGGGAGCGCCGTCGCCGCCGGATCGCCCCTGGGGACGCGGTCCTCCAGATCCGGCAGCCTCTCCCGCACCACGTTGGCGATCTTCTGATTGGACACGCCCCCGGCGCAGACGAGGAACCTGTGACCCCCCGCGGCGGGCACCGTCGCCGCGAGCAGGTGGGCGCGCGCGACGTCCCGCACGTCGACATACAGGTGGATGAAGGCGGGCGGGATGGGCGACGCCGCCGTCAGCCCCGGCGCGAAGAAGGTCTCGTAGAGATTGTGGTTGCTCTGGTTCAGGTCCCGCGGGGACCCGAGCGCCGAGGCGTCCAGCAGCGGGCCGTAGACCATGGGCGGGTTGATCGTCACCAGGTCGAACGGCGCCGGCGCGTCGCCCCGGTCCTCGACAAAGGCCCAGGCCGCCTTCTCGGCCAGCGCCTTGCTCGCCACGTAGGGCATGTGCGGGTTATCGGACGCCTCGGCCTCCTCCCGCGAGACCTCGAGCCAGTCGCCGTCGCCGTAGACCTTGGGCGGGTCGGACACGGGGCTGCGGGAGATGTCGATCATGGCGGCTATGGAGCTCGTGACGACGACCCTGCGGACGGCGGGCGCGGCGCGGCGGACGCCGTGGAGGATCTCGGTCGTGCCCCGGATGGCGGGGCCCAGGAAGTCGGCGTTGGAGTTGCCCTTGCGGAAGTCGAAGGGGGAGGCGGTGTGCAGCACCGTGTCGAAGGGCGGGTCGGAGGCGAGCGCCGCGTCGAAGGCGCCCGGGGCCGTCATGTCCGGCACCAGGGCGACGTCGAGCCGGGACGAAGCGAGGTAGGCGGAGAAGGTCCCGCGGACCTTTGAGGCCGAGGGCTCACTGCGGACGACGGCGCGGACGGAGTGGCCCGCCTCGAGGAACTGGGCGATGATGTGCTGGGCTATGAAGCCATTGGCGCCGGTGACGAGGACGCGTTTGGGCATTTTGACGGGATACTTTTTTTTTCTTTTTTTTCTTCTCCGTTTATCGTGGTTCAGGGTTTATCTGCTATCCTCGGCTCTGAGACCGTGGACTAGGTATAGAGTGGCTGCGAGCTTTCGGAAAGGCTTTATACGCGCACCGTTACCGCCGGAACCTCGTCCGTTCGTTTCCATTCCGAGCGGAACGATGCCCATGTGGACCTCGCGCAGTTTCCGAGCTCAGGTCTCCAAGTCCCGTGCTTGCGTGCCGGGGGCATAGGTATGGGTCTGCATTTATTAAAGTTTGGAGAGAGCGTTGCAACCTTAAAGGGTGGGGACGCGATGGAAGGGGCACGGGGAGAGACGGGAACAGACGGGGCCCGAACACCCAACCTGGTCCTTGTCGGTGGAAAGAGCTGTCTGTATTTTGGTGTCAGCGTTTGGCACGGTACATGTGCAGTATCCTGTGTTTTTCTGGCAGGGTTTAAAATGACATGGCTAATTGCGTACGTGTGTGACACCGGGTACGCAAATCTCGCTCCCCAAAGTAGTCTTGTTTTCGTAATGTTTGACTGCTGTCATATATGTCTGTTGCTTGTTAGGCTGATGGCAACCAAGGCATAATATACTCCAAGCAACTGATAAGCGTCTAGCTGAGTTCCGCATTGCAGGCAGCAGACTTAAAACTAACGCACATACAGATACAAGCAGACGAATAACCGTACCCACGTGGGTAGGTATGTGATTTGTAAATGTACTATAACCCTAAACCGAGTCCAACTGCCGACAACACTTATTGACATATTACTGGAGGCATTGCCAAGCGGCGGACATCTCTCAAGGTAGGTAGATAATGAGGGGCTGACCGCCGACTAAGTAGCGGACCCAGAGGCGGTAACATGAATACCCTAGAGCAAAGGAGTCCGAGATCGTCTTCATTCTCACAGTGCGGTGGCTAGGCGTATGAGTCGCAGACACTTGCTTGGCCGTGATGCATGGCCCAAGATGGGCAGACTTCAAACTCCCTACCGGTGCAGCCGAGAACCGGGTCCGGGATGTGGACATTGAGCGCCCCGCCTCGGCCCCGCCCCCGCAGATACATCATATACAATTGAGTTCGCCAAAAAGGAATAAACAAAGAAAATAAGAAAAGAGAAATAAGAAAAAGAGCCATGGGACCGAGTGGGTGGATAGAGCCACACAGTTGGACGAAAACCCTGCACAAAAAATTGACCAGCCTGGGGGTCGAACCCAGAATCTCCTGATACCAACGTTGATCGTAGTCAGACGCCTTGCCATTGGGCCAACCGGCCAGTTGTATGTGTCCGCCTGTCGGATGTTGACGCTGCGTTCGACTGCGGATCCTAAGACGGGTGGAACGCTTCTTTCTCGACCTTTGTTTCGGCACACTTTCTAATCGTCGTCGGGATGGGTGGAAATTGTTCCAAAGTCTATGGGGTTGACACTTTCGGTCAGAATGAATCAGGCTGTAGAATTCTGGGGGCCATTAGCCGCCGGAGGGCGTCAGACACGGGGGCGCAGAACAGCCCATTGGCCAATTGATCAGGCTGGCTCGCTGCCGGGACGGACGTCGGTCCATATCTGGCTGCAGCCATTGGCAAGCTGATATCGTTTAAGCGCAGCCAAGGGCGTCTCTCGAATCCTTCCGAATGCTGCTGTGGATCGAGAGCAATGTCAATGGCCTATTTAGGCATATGATTTCCCTCTATAACTCTCACCACGTCCGGCCGCTTGTGCTGGCTATCGGCTCAGTTGGTCTGTAGCCTCTCGCTGTCCTGCGTTTTCTTTTCTCCCACAGAGACATCTTCCGGACTAGAAGGTGCCAGAGCGTATGGTCCAGAGGCTGAATCCCACCATGATGTGGGGCCGCCGAATCTGGCCATCCCCGTGGCTAAAGAAAGCCGTAGGGTCGCATGTGCAGCAATCAACCAGCCCCCTTGCACTGGAGCTGACCACCCACCGCCCGATTTAGTTGCGGATGATGAGAAAACTGCAGAGTGCCTCCGAGCCTCGTTATGGCCCCCAAGGCTGTTGAGTCCGGTACGCCCAGCCGGCGAGTACTTATCGATGTACAATCGCCCCGGCTTTTGAGAATTTCTCTCCCCGTTGTACTTCCTCGTCATCGAGAACCTGCGATATGGGCGACCACAGCACCTCACCAACATGTGTGTCGGCAGAGCCCCATGGGCCGACTGCTGGCAGCCCTGGGGCCATTGCAGACTTGACCGCCCACTACTTTGGATGCATCAAGATATCAGAACGCGCCGATTTCCTCGACAAGGACAAGAATCGCCAGCTCTGGGAGCATGAGCTTGGTGTCCAGCTTGACAAGTTGGATCAACAAAAGCGAAACATGCCCGATCACGAACGTAAGGAGATGGCCAGAAATGCGGTCGACGAGACTATTCTGGGTCTTGCTTTCAAGATTGAGTCCCAGTACAAAAGAACCGATATTCTACGACAGGCGCTCTCTGAGACCAAGTGCTCGCTGTGTAGGGCGCGGGACAAGTCGGGCCAGGCACGCAGCACGGTTTCATCTTCTGACGACCCATCCTGCGATCTGGTCAGCCTGGTTGATCATAGCCACAGGGAGTGGAAGCATTCGGAACAATGCAAGAGAGGAATCAGTATTATCCGCGAGTGGAGACAGAAGAAAGACGGCGGACCGCAAACCACCGACCACAACAACGCCAGGAACGGTTGCGATGGCCCGGACCGTACAGCCAGCGACGGCGAAGACATGGCTGCGGGTCGCAAGCAAGTTCGGAACATGATCAAGAAATACCATCAAAATGTAGAGTTTGAAGACAAAGACACTCTCTACGATCTTGATCGAGACACCAATGGATACGTCATCCAGTGGGAGGTCTTGAGGCCGTGGGAATCGCAGCGGTCGCAGCAAACACCGACATCCTCAAGACCGCCAGCGGACCCTGCCCTCTTGGATGCCACTCTTCTCAGTTCCCCAGGGGCGTCTGGCAGCGCCACCCATCTCGAGGGCCAAGAGTCACCTCCGAATACACGTTCCGCCTGGACGGCTCGACTGTTATCGACACACCAGCTCTCTGAAACGAGCTCCGGATCCGAAAAGTACCTGAAGCCGGTGAGCGAGAGTGCTACGGACCATCGTTTCAAGGGCCAATTCCCTGATCAGAGAACAAGCCTGCAAAATCTCTTGGGCAACAACAAACCGGGAGATGCGATACTGCATCGTGAACGGTCTGTAGAGGGAGCGCCGAGGGTGCGCTACATCCACATCCCTCACAATAACATGAAGGTAAGCAACCACGCTCGAGCGTTCAGGTTCTGTGCTAATGAAAACACATTTAGTGGGTAGAGGTGAGCCGTCTTGTCCCCTGCGGGTGTCTACGGGAACCTTCTAACGCCTCCAATAGGAAGCCATCGCCCGATACTTTGGCGAGGAGTCCCCGACGCAGGACGCAACGTGCCGAAGGCAAGGGAAAACTCACAGCCAGATGGTTTTGCGCCCCGAATACTGGAGAGGTCAGCAGCACGGAGGTCGGCGGACACTGGTGCACGCTCGCCACATGCGAGCAATCTGCGAGAGAATATCTTCAAGTAAGCTAGAGTAATTTCTTGGCATGCCCACGGAGACTTCGGTTGTCGTGCAGAGTTACAAAAGATCCGGTGGCTCGATGTCTGCTTGCATCGCGATTTCGGAGATCATGAGGTGGTCTAATAAATGTTTGCCTGCGTTGCTCAGCGCCAGCGTGGCATGCGATTTTCAATACATAAGCTAACACCGCAACCCAGAAATCTGGGAATCGGAAGACAACCCAGACAACATTGTGCTCTTTGTAGGTGGTTTCAAGTCAAGCCTTCCGGCTAACCAAAAGGCCCACGGGAAAAGAAGCACGCTGACGCCGGTCACACGACTCTACAGATGCCGTTTCTCCATTGGGAAGAGGACCGCAAGCGCGAAAAGGTAGCCAAGATCATCGAGCAGGAGACTGAAAGAAACCGCCGAGAGCGCCAAGAAGCCCAAAACGAAGCCAAGCTTCGGAGAATCTTCGAACGCCGCGACCTACCCAGACCCGGATCACAGCTCGAATCTGAAACCCACGAGGACGGCGCCGAAGCCTACAGCCAGAAGGTCAAGTCAACCTGGGAGAAGATCTTGTGTGTGAGGCCGGACGGGAAACACGCGCACAAATTCAACGAGCCCGCGGATGGGCTCGTCGGCGGGGGCATCAAAGACAAGGACGGCCGGAAAGTGTGGCACGTTGCGATGTTGACCCGCGACGAGCACGGGAGGTTTAAGACGCAAAGCAAGCTGGGCCAGTTCCTCCTCGACGCGGCAAGGCTCTACGAGGCGATTTCGATGTACCGCGACCAGCGGCTCCTGGAGAAATACCTTCACCACGACCCGCCACTGCACCCCCGGCGGACCTTGGACCAGTCCTACTATTGGACGCTCAAGTCGACCAGAGAGAGGGACAGAGACCAAGTGGTCTACCGCGGCACGATGATGGACGACGGGAACATCCACAGACTCCTCAAAGAGAAAGTGAAGGACGATTGCAAAGGCCAGAGACACACCTGGGGCCTGAGCAGCTTTCTGCACCGCAACAAGTGCGCGTCTGTCGAGGCGCCGGAGGAGCGAGGGCCGAGAGCCGTATAGACGTCTACAAATGGGACGGCCACTCGCAAAAGGCGGAGGACGTTGTGTGCGACCACTGCAGAGGCGAGATCCGGAAAGTCTCGCGGGTCGTCATGGTTGACCAGCTGTGGATGTGGATCCTGGACAGGCAGACCATCATCACCAGCTTCCCGAAAAGGTACGGGACGAACAAGTCGGACCCTTCCGGGGTGCACAACTCGATCCGGACCAGGATCAAGAACGCCCGAAAGAACCAGATTCGATCCGTCTTTGACGTGGCCCTCATCGTTTTGGACGAGTGCTCCAACACGTTCTTCGACCGCACCAAGACTGCAGTAAGCACAGAGACGTCGTCGATGGGGCGAGGAAAGGGCCAGACGAGACTGACGCTCACCAGGATCGGCACCCCCAAGTCCTGGACATATTCGCCGAGTCGATTGGCAACGCCGTGAGTAGCTTCCTGAACAACCTGCGAAGGAGGCCAAGCCAAAAAAAAAAAAGATGCTGACTTTGCGTAAGCAAAACAAGCAGACGATGTTGTCCCGGCGCTTGTGGTACTGGGTCGACGAGGCCTCGAAGATCTACAACTCCAAGTCCAAGTACGAGGACACGGCGCAGCTTCACGCCCCGCTTCTCAACATCAACCCGGAGGGCAAGCTGCAGCAAGAGATCAGGGACGTCATCGACGAGCTGGACATCATGATCCACATCAACAAGAAGCAGAGGGAGGTGGTCAAGAGGTTCGTCAAGAACGTCGAGAACATCTACGACCCGAGCGGCTCGTGGCGGGACGAGACGCCGAGCCCGGACGGGGACAGGGACTACCAGCGCTCGAGGTCCGTGTCGAAGGCGGACGACGGCCCCCGGAACAAGGGCAGAAACCGGAAGGCCGAGAACCAAGAGGAAAAAGGAAGGCTGGAGAGGGAGAGGGACGAGTTCACTTGGTTCCGCAAGCAGGCCTACGACTTGATCTCGGATGTCGGGGACAGGGTCGACGAGCTCGAGGGGCTGCGCAAGAGCGCCGAGAGCACTTCTCAAGGGGTGAGGTCCCCTCGGGGTCCCGTAAACAAAGGGCACAACGGGCTGACCTGACATGCTTTTACTCTCGACAGATCAAAGACCTCTTGGACCTCAAACAGCAGCAGGCCAGCATCCTGCAAGCGTGGCAGTCAGTACGACAGGCCGACGAAAGCGTTCGCCAGGGGCGGTCCGTCATGATCTTCACAATCGTCACAATCATCTTTGTGAGTTTCTCCCTTCACCCCCCCCCCCCCCCCCCCCCCAATCTGCTGCGCAGCCCTAGTTTCCAACCACCGCGTCCCCGTTATTCTAATTGCGAGGCGAGGCAGCTCCCCTTATCGTTCATGTCAAGCGTCTTCGGCATGAACAATGCGGACATTGGGGACACCAACATGTCTTTCCGTGACCAGTCAATGTACATGTGTAAGTGCCGGGCCGCGGGCCCCTCTTCATGGCCAACCGCTGATGAACGTTCCCCCACCCCCCGCCGCAGTCCCCATCTCCGCCAGCGTGATTCTCGCCTCAATCATCTTCGCCTTCTGGGCGTACCCGCGCACTCTGTTCTGGACCGCATACAAGTACTCCGAGACATGGCTCCTCGTCAATTTGAGGATCTACGACGCGTTCCTGAGCCTCAAGAAGTGGAACAAGTCTCTCATGACCAGCAAGGGTCTGCTGCAGAGCCTCGAGGGGAAGGTCGAGCAGATGAAGGGCCGAGTCAGGACACGCCGCGCCCAGCGCGCGGCGGGGGTCGGCATAACCTACCGGGACAGCGACTCGCCGGGCCAAGCAGCCGCTGGCAGCGCCACGCAGGAGAAGTGTTCCAAGAGTGTAAGCTCGACAGATGGGGGGACGCAGTCGTCGGGAACCAATTGCTGGAGGAGCGAGGATGTAGGCAACGAGAGGAGGTGATTGTGTTGGTACCCGTACATGGGCGCTGTTCCCGAGCCACGCTTTTCGCTGCTTGGTCAAATAGGAAGCTGATGATGGCTGGGTAGATTGCAAGTTGCTTGCGCTTGGACGGGCCGGACGACCGCTACCAGATTCGTTGGGCTATGGGACGAGGCCAAAGCCTCCGCGGGAGTTTGTAGTACATGAAAAGGCGCCAATAGGGTTCGACAACGGATTTGACAGCTTCAGTATGTGTGCCATTTCCCTGCTGATACAAGGGTTGTACTAATTGTACTGATATATTCGTATACTACGTAGGCACGACTCAACCGCTCGCGATTCGGGTTGAGCAGGCAATAGTTTCAGGTTGAGATGAATACAAGGTTTAGGCCGCTTTGAACCCGGCGTCTATTACTACTAGAGGCCTCTCCACTGCGGTACGTATCTGTCCAGGTGACTGGCCCCTCTCACACGGGTGCAACGCTACTCTAGGTATTCGTAATACGGTTGGGAAAACACAGCACAAGCATCATGCCCGATACGCGACACAACAGAAGCTTTCTACAGCAACACAACACCTAACATGGCTGTACCCAGACATACAACCCGCCTATTGATCACCAAAGTTCCATCTTGAGCATAGAGGCCAAGAGAAACCGACGTCTCTCCACCAGAGCCACGAGGATCCAATGGTGTTCATGTTTACTGCACCGGGCGAAGTGCAGTGGGCCACTTGCTGGGGGATCTAGAACGGCCATGTCCTATCCACAAGCGGACGTGCTTGGGCGTGTCGGGCGAGTTCCGGTTGTAGAAGCAGGGATGAGTGCTCCAGAGAGCCCAATGCGGCTTCTTGTCAGAGTCAAGCAATCGGCATCCGGCAACGATGTCGTGCCTGTAAGGACGCGCTTGTGCCCACAGAACGGGGAATCGTCACGGCTCTCCGGTAGACGGGCATCGCATGCCCCCGGCGGCCAAGAACAGCGAGTTCCGCACCGCACGTGTGTCACACGTTTGCCAGAGGGTCTATATGGACCTTTTCCCTTGGCCAGATGGCGTTCAAGTATGATCCCGCCATGCCTCCTGACGTGACAGTGGGTTTCTACACGGCCATGAGAAACCAGAACTTTGGCAAGTTCCTCTTGACACTGGACTCCCTGGCTCAGCAATATCGCCACTGCCGGGTTTGTCCGGCACCACTTTCTCGTACTCGAAAGTATCGGCAGCCGGATGCAGCCGCTCAGTAGACTTGGTGGGCGATGCTATTCCTCACGATGCTCTCAGGACCGGATGGTCACAAGATGCAAGCCAGAACTGTCAGCTGGTTCAACGGTTTACGTTTCAGTCATTTTTCGGAAATCAAAACAAAACGAATCGACGCAATCTTTAAGTCCCCCCCCCCCCCCCCCCCCGAATAAGCATACGTCATCCTGGCAGTGTTACATTGTTTGTTAGCTCAACATTTTGTCCAATATTGTGTCCGAAAAATGACTATTGTTGCTGGAGCCGGGGCCAACCCCGTACCTTTTACTACCTACGTATACTTGGTGTTCCTTGCATCTTTCAACCTGGAGAGGCATCGCAACTTCAAAAGCATGTCATAATGGCACCTTGAGCACTCCAAGGGGCAGCAGATCATCACCATGAGCTTCGGCCATACTCTCGACTACAATTGTTCCTTACAGCGCCTCGCAGACCCAATAGCGATGATGATACCGCCGGAAGTCCGTGCCACTTTCATCTTCGACCCGGCCCGTATCTCTTCATCGGACAGCTTTATCTTGGCCTCGCGGCTAGCATCTGCAGGGACCATCCCTGTCAGACATGCCGCTTCGTCTTGTCCCAGCCGTGAGGATCGAGGGATAACCCCAGCACACGGATGAAAAGAAAGAAAAAGAGAGAGAGAGAGAGAGAGAGAGAGAAAAGAAGAAGACCAATGACACGCAATGTTGTGATGGATAAAATAACTCTTCAGCAGGCACACATTTCAACTGGACAAGGGCCCAGCTTTGCGCCCAACTTGTTCTGGATGCGAAGCTTGTCATGGAGAAATTCCCGTGGACATGGGAGTCGACAGAGGCTTTGGCTGGGTAGATTGAGTTCCTCAGAGGGTTTGTCAGGAGATCCTTCGTAGGGGGAGGCACTTTCTCAACGCCCCCCTTTCCCCCTCTTTTCCCTTTCCTCGCTGCCAAGGCCATAACGGACATGTAAGCTACTGGATAAGGAGACTTCGGCAGAGCACATTGGTCGATCAGTTCCATTGTAAACAGAAACATCTCGGGCATTTATCATGTGTCCGAGCTCCGACAGAGGGTCCTCCGAGATATAGTTATTAGCCGGATCAGATGGGGACGGATCCCGACTCTCAAGCAAAGGCATCCTTGTAAAAGTTGGTCAAGTTATTTCTTATCGGTCAGAAGACCTGATCGTAGTGGCTGAATATCTAGTAGTCCTGCTTCATCCGAGGCACGCAAGACTGCCCCGGGAGTAGGCCTCCCTGTTATCGAGAGCGTTGCCGATAACCGGCTCACGATTCGCGAACGTGCGACCTAGAGACCAGGCTTTCCGTCATGACTCGATGCATGTTTGGCCGTCAGGATCGATGCCTCTATTATTCAGATGGCGATGAAGCCGGCAACTCCCTGTTAGATTGTGGGCCAGAGAAGGGTTCAATGGGACATGCCCACACGGGAATAACCCTGTCGTCATATACCTCTAGACAGACATGGTAGTACATATAATGTACGACGACGCTGTGCACTTATATAGGAGTCATGGTACGGGGGGCCTTGGATCCACTGCAAAATCGACAACGTTGCATTGATTGTTGGGCTTGTAATATTGCTTGCATTATTTATCTCATGTGACAGCAATTGGCTCTACGCGTCTCTTTCCGCCACGATACCCACAATCGCCTGCTTCTCCATCTGCATCGAGGCACTTAGTTGCCGGGGAACCACTTGCTCAGAATGGAAGTGACGTTGGCCGGCCGGCTAAGGTGTGCGCAGTGGCCGCTGGGCTCGCTCTCCGTCTTGGAGCCCGCGGGGAGGACGGCAGACATGCTCTGCTGGTTGCTGAGGGGCAGGGCGTTGTCCAGGAGGCCGTAGAGGTAGGCGCAGTCGATGCCGTTGTTCCACGGCTCGTAGTTGGACGGGGAGGTGAAGGCGCTCAGGGACGTCCAGGTCATCTCCTTGGACCACTTCTCCTGCTCCGACGGCGGCATGTCGTTGAACGCAACCTCGGGAAGCATGCTGGTGTTGCCGACGACGCGATCGCCCTGCACGGGGGGAGGTCAGTATTCCTTCTCACTTGGCAACCGCGGGAGGGCGCGGCAGTCCGATCACACACGTACCTCGACAATCATCCAGGGGAGGGGCTCGCCGCCAAGGAGATCCAGCAGGCTGGAACCCTTGGGGAGCATGAAGGCGCTGGCATACACGATGCTCACGACGCCGCCCGAGGCGCCGGCGGCGGCGCGGGAAGCGACGTCGTAGCCCTCGACGGCGTTGCTGGCGACCACCCCGCCGTACGAGTTGGAGTAGATGACGACCTCCTTGCCGCTGGACACGAGCTTGTCGAGCTCGGTGCGCACGGCGGCAACGTCGTCGGAGAGGCTCGCCAGCGGGGTGGTGGTGCCTCCCACGGTGGGCAGGGATACGACGGACGCACTGAAGTCGGCACTGGCCAGCTCGGTTGTGAGGGGCTGGAAGGCCACCGGCAGCTGCCAAGCACCGGGAACGATGAGAACGGATGGCTTCATTGCGGTGAAATGTGATGGGAATACTGGGGAGCAGCAGTTAAACGAGTGTGGGAGGCTGGGGGGTTGGCGTGAAAAGAAAGAATGGCCTGATTAAACTGTAACACACACACAGAGAGAGAGGCAATTGTCCGCTTTAAAGTATTATTTCTTCTGCGTACTCAAGGACATATGAACGCCGTCCTTTTGGGCCTCCCCGTCCCCCCCCCCCCCTCTCCCCGCAAGCAACACGGAGAGGGCCGAAATGACGGTCCATGCAAAGGACGAAATGCGCGGCCGCGGGATAGATGCCAAGTCAGGAACACCGTCGGACATTGCCACGCGGTCACGATTCGCTAGTGCCGGACTCGTGGTGCGTTACCCTGGAGTCAGTTACCCACAACCAACCCAACATCGGTGGTGGGCTATGCAGGACCCCTCAGGTACGGTAAAGGGGCCAAAGGATGGGACCCCATGCCTCCTTACGTAGTAGATGAGTAAACAGATGATGGCGCAAGCTCGAGCCCGACTCGATCTAGCCGAGTGAGTCGGATTGCAAGGTGCAGACTGTGAACTGCCCCCCCCCCCCCCCCCCCCGGGCTGTCAGGATTTTGTATCATATATCGCCCGCCCGGGCCTCCGTAGCCGCGGCTGACGCTTTCCTAGTCGAGCTCAAGGACGAATAGGTATGGGTTGAAGACCCCGACCGTTTGACAACGATGGCGCGCAGCGGTCCGCTATTTTGCTTTTTGCGTCGCATTACAGGGTTGCTGACTCACAAAGGGCCCTCATCCGTGTTCCGCGTGTCGAACGGCTCCGGCTCCGGCATTGAGGAGGGACAAGATAAGCCACAATCGACAACTGCCGCAGAGTCGGGAGGCGCACCGTCTGTGCCATCCCTGTATCACAACTGATGTCCTGGCGATCAAAGGGGACGGCGCGTCTTTTTTGCATACCATGTATGGCCAGTCGACACCACGTACAAAGTACTGCGAGCTTGGCTGAGGTACGGACCGGTGGCGGCTTTTCATACAAGTGTGCACCGGAGATGGGGGGCCACTGGGCAAGAACCATCTTGGCTATCACAATGACTGGTCAGTTGTACCGGCTCCCGGGTCACGATAAGTTGACAAGGTCTGGGGGGGGGGGGGCACTTCTCCTTTCAGTTCCATTCGACTTATTAACTGCGGCTGCTATTCGTGGGGTCGAGCTTGGGGAGACGTGTGGTTGTGGGCACCTTAAATAATGGGCTCCAACTCTCTTGCGACCTCGCGAGTCGCCCCTCAAGACTGTTTGGTCCACACTCAAGCAAGGGTGGAGGTCTTCCCGAAACTGCCAAAGATTGACAGAGCACTACGTCTACGTACGGTAGGTGGATGCTCGGATCATGGCCGGCTGGTTTCCGTCCCCCTAGTATATACATCGTACCTGGCCTGTCTGTTCCATGTCACCTTGACTCGTGTCCGAGCGGATCCCCCTCCGAGGCTACATGTAGTCTAGGTCCGGTCCCAAGTGTCGCTTTGTGCGGCCTTTGAAAACATGACATGTCGATAGTCGGAACCTAGTACTTCGTACATCGCGGACAAAAGGAACGGTAGCACTTGGACGATGCGACCATATGTATCTGCTAGGCTCTGTCTTGGTTGCGGTTAATGTAGGAGGGATTGTGCTCGGCAGCCAGGCCCACACACGTGCGTGTGGCCATGTCTCATTATCATGTTTGAATTTCGCGGCGGGTGAGGTGCCCAACTTGGCGCGGAATTGCTTTGAATTAAAACCATGCTCCGTCCCAGCGCGCCGCTTCCATCAAGACGTCTTGGCCTAAGCCGCCTTCTCCGGAACCCGTCGACGACCCGGCCCGCCTCCTCGACCTCGTTGCTCAAGAAACAGCCCGCGTGGCCGCACAACCGCCCGCCATGGCAGCCGCCGCCATGATGGCGTACTATCCGTACGACGACATGTCCATCGACCAAGCCAAGCGAGACTACCTGAAGCAGCTAGCCGATTTCGGCGCGGAGCAGAATCTGCACGAGGATCAACGCACCTATGTCCGGGCCGTCACAATCGCCTTCACCGTCCTCGCCGGCATCGTTGTCGGCTTGCGGTTCGTCGCGCGTCACCTGCAGGGCGCCAAGTACCTAATCGACGACTACACAATGTTGGCCGCCATGGTCCTCTTGGTCGGGAACATGGTCATGACCTTGGTTTGTGAGTAGACGGACCCCACGGCCCTGTACGGCCGAGTGTCCCAGCTGACAGGTCCTACGTAGTGGTGGACGGCGGCATCGGGCTGCATTCGGGCCGCCTCACGCTCGAGCAAATCCAGTTCCTCGACAGGACCATGATTGGCGCCGAGATATTGTACGTCAACGGCGTCAACATGTACAAGGTCGCGCTGCTGCTCCTCTACCTGCGCATCTTCCCGATGCGCCAAGTTCGAAAGGGAGCCATAATCTGCGGCAGCTTGACAACCGGTTGGACCCTGGCCTGCGTCGTCGCCGCCTCCATCCAATGCATCCCAATCACCAAGGTGTGGGAGCCGTGGAAGACGGGCTTTTGCATCAACCTCTTCCTGACCCAGCTGTGTATCGCCGTACCGAGCATCATGGTCGACATCGCGATTCTCTACCTCCCGATCCCCCACGTCTTGAGACTCCAGATGGGCCGAGGCCAGCGGGTGCTGGTTCTTTTGACTTTCCTGCTCGGGAGCTATGTCGTCTTCTGCAGTGTCTACCGCTTCCGGATCTTCCTCCTGTACACGAAAGATGACGTGCCATGTAAGTCGCTCGCCACGGAACGAGCTGAACCAACGAGCTGGACTGACACGCCTCGAGATTCGCTGGCGCAGGGCCTGGCGTGGAACATCATCGAAATAAGCAGCGGAATCGTCTCGGCGTGTTTGCCGACAATGGTCAGTAAAGCTTGAGGAAAAGTCGTCACGAATGCAAGACTAATACCAATCCCGCCACCTAGGGTCCGATCGTCCGGCTCGTGTGGAAAGGACTGCTCGAGTCCGCCTCGCGCAGCGGCCTGGAAAAGTACGCCCGGAGCATCTCCACGACCAACAAGAAATCGGGATCGAGGTCGGCAAACGTGACCATCGGCGGAGGCCAGCGGTCCGGGATCGGCTCCCACGCCAACGAGGGCTCCAAGGAGTGGTCAAAGGCCGCCGCCGCCGAGCACGGCGGCAAGGCCGGCAGGGCCAACAACAACCTGCGCGAAGAGGCCAAGTACGGCATCGGGCTCAGGACGATGGGCGCGAGCGACGACGACCGCAGCTCGCGCAGCTCGAACGAGGTGCAGATCACCGCCCAGCGCAACGTCAGCGTGACCATCAAGAGCCCCGGCGCCGCGAGCTTCCGGGAACGCGAGCACAACATCTCGGCGAGGGACTACTACCACGGCAAAAGGCACACGAGGCAGATGAGCAGCTCCAACTTCTCCCACCCGACCAACATGATCTGGCAGCACCGCGAGATTGAAATAACCACGGAGCCGGTGGAGCCCGAGTCGATGATTCCCGAAGCCAGCAGCAAAAGGAGGTCGGTCTTGCAATGATGGCGCAAGCACGTGGTAAAAAATAAAAATAAAATATAAAAAAACATTCTAACTTGTTTTTTCCCCCTTTGTACCTATTGCTTAGAACCTACAAAAAGTACGGATAGTTGACGATAATACCCAACCCCAAACGATTGCTCAAATGAATCAAAACGGTTTCCCACACGGACATGTGCATTTTCATCACGTCCGTCCTGAGCAACGTACGGATACACCCCGGACGGCTCTTGGGGCCATGGGCATGCACGTTGCATCGTAGCCTTGTAGTCTCATGCAGGGGCTTGACTTACCGGAGCACACGGAGATGCTGGCGCCCTGGACTACCGGGGCGTCCATTAGGGGGGGGGGGGGGGGACACGGCCAAAAGTCTCCGTGGTTGTGCGTGGCGACTCCAACCCGCGCTCATTTAGGAACCTCTTGCGAGCTTTGCTTTTTCCTTTTCCGAGCAACGGGTGCGTGATGTGCACTCGGCATGAAATCGGCAAGAGTATATTGCTTATTTCGCGCTCGCATCTGCCGTGGACAACGAACATTGCTGTGGCGAGTTGGCAGAAGGATGAAAGGCTTACAAGTACAGTTTGGCATCTTCAGTAGTGGTGGTGTGGACCTGCGTGTCGCTTGACGTGACGGAGATGACGCTTATATTCCAAAGTACGCAAACTCAGGGACGAATCCCTCTCCCATCTCAATCCTCTTCCTCTTCTTCTTCTTCTTCTTCTTCTTCTTCTGCATACGCCACAGATACGATTATGGCGCCAGAATCGAACAGCTCCAAGCGTGCCTTACTGAGACATTGCCAATGGAGGTAATGACATTTCCGGGTCGAGTTAGAACCTGGTTCTCCACTTCTTTGCACAAAAGTTCATGAGTGAGTCATTTGTGTACTGTGCAACCCTCTAAACGGCCTCGCTAGCACAGGCACAGTAGGGTGAAACACTCAATCAAGGATCTGAATGGATTTCGGGCGCCTATAATGTAGTTGTTCGTGGGTGGGTTGAGACTAAGCTTTGGGGGTTCAAGACAGGTGCTACGCATCATTGCACGTCTTCCTTGACCGCCGTTTTCTCCAATTCTCTCTTAGGATTCTCAACCAACCAAGCCTTCCTTGGAGCATAATTCTCGCGGTGTCTCTCTGGTAGTGCGGGAGGTCTGTGATGCCCATTTTCAACAACGATCTTACGGTATCGTTAGAAGAGTAGACTGGGAGTGGACCCGGACTACTTGGAAGATGGAGGCATTCAGAGTTTCAGCTCGCTTTGTATGGTAGACACCAACGAGTTTGCCCTGGGTAAAAAGCGACTAGCAAAAATATCTTAAGAGAGGGTTCTCGACGGTCTTTCGAACTGTGTCGCCCCTGGCAGGAATGTTCAGAGACTCTTCTTTGATCTAGGTTCCGAAGGCCGTGCCTTCAGACCGACAACCCTTCTCGGGTCTCTTGATGGAACTCAAAGTAGTCTCCAACTCTGAAGGCTAAACGTGAGAAGAGTGGGAGAAGTACAAGAGCACAGCCCTCTACAAGTGAAAAGGACGACGAATTGCCTCCGAGTATACTTCAGTTTCACACAAATAAAGAAGGCCAAGAGACCAGGTCCAAAGGTTGACGTCACTTCACATACGCCTAATAAAAAGGTCGTCCCTCGAGGCCGTAGCACCCGGAGACACAGTGTGATGGTGCTTTGGAGTTGATCATGCCCGTGGCCCTTTCATACTTTGAGGAGTGGGAACATGATCTAGCAAGAGAGTAAGAGAATCTTTCAATCGCGGAGAAGAGGAAGCTTCGATCCTGGTATAATGGCTTTGCGATTAAGAGCTGGTCTTTTCGTCCCTGTCTAAGCAAAGTTGCAATCTGCAATGTAAACACCAATTATATGTGGGATCCAGCGGCGGCACCACGACCTTATCTCCCAAAAGGGGCAGCGTCTTCAGGAGCCCAGTCAATGGACTGTGAGGAGTGACCAAAATTCCGGCCCTGTCATAGGGACATATTGCTGCTTGGGACTCGAGGCGCAATCTGCCAAGCCAGGTGGACCAAGACTCCATATGGTCTAGGCTACACTGCTTGGGCCCCCGGTTCCCCGGCTCGGTTGCGACTATAGCCCCCATCCCCATGTCTAGTCAGGTTCCTGCTCATGCACGAGTAGGGGACTCATCACCGGGTGTTGACGCCATCCGTCTCCATCACAGGTCCTGCGGGAATAATCTCTGACTGATGCCGAGGTGTGGCGCCTGCTTGGCCTAACTACGTGTTATGACACATGGTCCACCAGTCTAATGTAGGTACCTGCAGGGCACACATATAAACACTCACAGCACATGCGGACAAGTCACGAACAGGCCTGAAGAATCGGAAGTGCAATAGTAGTATTGGCACTGAAGGCATTAGGGCGGCTTATTGGACGTCTCATTCACGTTGACTACTTTTGTTATGACCATTCTCAGAATTCTATATCAAGATTCTATGGCGCAGCTCACCTATCTAATTAGACGGTGTGACGGACTGCGCCCAACAATTACCAACACTATCAAGTAATAATAGTTCAGTGGGAATAGAAATGAAAAAGTTTGTACATGAGGCGAATGCTGACCCTAGCGTTTACCTACTGGTCTTGTTCAGCCTGGTCTTGCTCTCTGGCCGTTTTCAGATCCCCCTCCTCGGGAAGTTGTCTCACTGCAAAGATCAAGCCTGCTGCAAGTGCGACCATGAGAACCCATATCGCCTCGCCCCAGAGGTACTGAGTTCGCGCCCCAATGGCGAACAGACTCGTGAACAGGGCTGGCGCGAAGGCCCTGATGACACTGACGCCAGTCAACGCCAGGGCGTTGAGCGCTCCAAGAACCTGGGGGCTGGGTGACACGTCGTTGAGCGCCAGCTGGATGGCAGTGAAGGCCATGCTTACCCCGGAGCCGAGGGCAAGACCGATGGGCGCAAATACCCAGAAGCAAGTCATCATGGCGGGGTTGTCGACGCCGGCTTTGAGGGCCAAGTTGCCGAGCGGGCAAACGAGGAAGAACCAGGGATAGGCGTACGAGCAGGCACGCAGGACGCCGTTGGTCCCGATGCGGCGCTGCAGGGGCGGGAAGACGACCAGGAGCCACAGGGCCTGGGCGCTGCCGTTGACCGCCATCATGACTGAGATTTGCAAAGGGGTGAAGCCGTAGCCGCCGAGCCTCACGGGCGTGAACCAGAAGACGGGGACTATGGCCGTGAACGCGAACGCGAGGAGCATGAGGTAGCCGTAGACGAAGAGGACGGTGCCGACGCCGTTGGACTTTACGAGTTGGACGACGGAGTGCGGGTCCTTCTTGGGCGCCGCCGATCCGTCGCCGCCTCCTCCGCCGCGGGGCTCCTTCTTGAGCGTTTCCTCGACGAAGACGAAGCAGGCCACGGCGGCCGTCAGGCCGAGGAGCCCGACCACGAAGCTCGGCAGCGCGTAGGGGTACTCGAGGAAGAAGCGGTTCCCGAAGAAGCCCGGGTACTGGTGCACGGGGTCGGCGAGAGCGCCGCCCAGAAGCGGCCCGATGAAGATGCCGAGGTTGCCGCTGAAGGCGAACCAGCTGAAGGCCCTGGCCTGGGTCTTTGCGGTGCTGTGCTCGGCGACCATGGTGCGCATGGTGACGATGGTGCCGCCGAAGACGCCGGCCAGGCACCTGAACAGGATCATCTGCCAGATGGTGCGGGCCAGGCCGAAGATGGAGGTGGCGAGCGTGACGCCGACGAGCGAGAAGACGAGGACGGGCTTGCGGCCGACGCGGTCCGACAGCATGCCCCAGAAGATCATGACGACGGCCTGCGTCAGGGAGAAGAGCGACTCGATGAGGCCGCTGTAGAAGCCGACGTCGGCGTCGGCGAGGTCGCCGTTCTGCTGGGCCATCTGGTTGATGTACGGGAAGATGGAGAAGAAGGCCATGGGCTCGACCAGCCGGGCGTAGCACAGCAGGAAGATCTGCCAGCCCGGCAGCGGCTTGTCCTCCTGTACCGGGTCGGCATCAGGCCGGCCCGGCTCGGGGAGCGCCGTCGCCTTGGCCACGTCGGCGTCGGCGGTCGGCGCGACGTCGTTGGCGATCAGCAACGGCGTCGTCTCGGTCGCGTCGGCGCCGACGTGGGACGCGACGGGTCCGCGGTCACCGGGGGGTCTCTGTTCGGGCGGCATCCTGACGACGATGTACCGGGAGAGCTTTGTGCAACTGCGCGAGTGTTGTGTGAGTCTTTCCGAGTCATCACCGCTCGAGGTGGTTGGTGTATTTGAGAGACTAGTGAGGTCAAGGCACCGAGGGTGACGAAGCGGCTCCGCCGGGGAAATGAAACAAACACCTGTCAGATTTTGGTGCCTCCACACACACCGGTCTGAAAGCGGGAGCTCATGCCGGACGGTCAGACTTTAGCGTTCCTCCCAAGGTTAGAGTGACTATTGCAGTCACTTGTTAAACAACCCATCTCGGAATCTCGATCCCCAAAGGATGCTTGAATAAAGCCGTACCGAGGCAGACGCCCGAGCGCAAAACCCAATCTGATGAAACATACGACTGCAATCATTGGCGGGAAGACAGCGAGGCCCATAGGTGGCGTTTTGATCTATTCCGTCCCATAATTATCCGCATGTTCAAGAGATAAGGTTGAATATTGCAAATCCCATGATGATAGCACTGCTGATTAGACCCGTAGTGATGGGTGCTCACAATAATTATGGGTTTCAGTTGAAGGGTTCCTATACAGACGAGACCCATCTGGGAAAAGAAATGCTAAGACCTAGAGTGGCCTATATGGCATTAGTCTGATCATCTTGAACCATAGTGGTGACGACGCAGTTTTCGCCTTGCTCGTGAACAAACTCAAGACTGGCGCGACGCAATGCTCGCGATAATAAATATAGCTTCTAACCAGAGAGAAAGGCTGCATTCGCCTACGCGAGAGGTAACCCGCTGTCAGAAGGATTGATGAGTCCAATCATACCGAGTGCTTCTTATAGAGATTGTTGCACATGTGCCTACTCCCACTGACTGTCTACGGAACTCCATCCTGTACAATGCACCAGTTACGGACCCTTAGGATGCCTTTGACAAGTAATTATTCAGTCACTCCCGCAGTAACCCACTCTTTTGGATGCTGGTCATCCTGCGGAGAGATGATGGGGTCGTGTCGAGTCCACGTGATTCCCCTCCTATACCGGCCCCTACATCTAACGCAGCTGGCAAACGGCCATAACTTCACTTCTCCTCCTCTTGTTCAACAATGAGTGCAACAATTAAACTACTCTTGTCCATTCCCATGGAGACCTTGTGATACCAACACACTACGTTCTTCTGGGGAGCTAGACAGGTTGCCAGTCCGAGTTGTTCACTTGTTTAATCCAGCTACTTGTCCAATTTGTAAACTGACCAGAGATATAAGCACCGGTTTTCATCTTTCTTGGACAGAATTGGAGCCTCTCCGTCTTCGGACCATCTAGATATAGCATGCAGGGTTTCCCTCAACGAAAACTCCATCAAGGTTGTTAGAGAGGCTGCCAATGGAGAAATTGCGTGTCAGCAATACGTTAGGCCACTTTGACGATGATAACAGCCTCGAGAGAGGGAAAAACAGGGCGGATGTCGGACGGGCGTTCTTTCGGCCAACTGTCTTGACTGATTCGTGGACATGATGAAGCACAAGACCTTTGGGGTTCCCGATTTTGCTACAACTGGAGAGTTCGCCTAGGATCTTGTGGGTTTGGGCATGCTATTATGGGTTCCCTTACGTTTGCATCATCCGCACAGGTAACAACTGCTCTCGATGGGTGCATTACTGGTGCGAGATGGTCATTATACTCTTCATACCTCCGAGCATCCTTGACAGATCCGCTATGTACTGACGTTGTGATCCAAGTCGCATGTGTCGACAAAACAGGATGACATCTTCTTTAGTCCAATACACACTAGGGATCCTGTTATAAATCGACCAAGTATACGGACTGTAGACAGACAAAGCGGTAATGACTACCTTACTGCTCGTGGATCTTTTCTTGGGAAACATTGCCGGTGAGTAAGAAACAACCGGACACAAATACCTGAATTGAAATTAGGAACATTGTAGTTTTACACATAGGTTCCCATGCCCTGTGATTTGTCGCTTGTACATATGTACGGTTGCATTGCGTCATGAACAGTGTCTCTGAACCGTGGTCAAGCCATGCCGCAAGCAGGATTCGGCCCGCAATGCTTATGCAGGCCAGTTCGAGCTAGGGATACGTGGTATGCGGGTTGATTACATGCATGGAGCTGACTGTATACCCATAGGAACAAGCATCGTCTCTCTGTAACTCACATGTTGGATGCTGGAAGGGGGAAATCCGACTATTGGGCATTTTCTGATAGAATTGTCTCAGAGACGGTGAAGATATGGCTCGCTGGCCCGACAACGTGGTGCCGAAGCCGCATGCAGTTCCACGTCACGCGACTAACACACACACACACAAGTCAGGTCATTGGAAAATTCCCTCCTCTCCAGGGCATAACATGCCGGCCATATCCGACCCCACCAGAAGGGCTTTACTATTACTACCCAGGTGAGCCGATTGTCCCGATGACCCCGTCCGTCCCATACCCCCCCTCCGTTTCTACATTCGCTCGCCGCGACGTTGCTCATTCGCTCAGCTTGGACCACCACCAGCAAGAGTCCAAGACATCATCGATTCGACAATGGCTACCGGTCGCCACGAGGCAGACGGCGCCAAGGACGTGACGGTTTCCCGGAGCGACGAGGCGCAGGGTTCGACCAAGGACGCGCGCCTCTTGGTGAGTGGCGACAACGCCGGCCGCGGCATCGACGACTGCCACAGACGTTTGACTGACCGCTCGCGGCGGCGTAGGAAACCCTGGGCTACAAGCCGGTGAGCCGACGACGTCGGGCGCGCAGTCGCGAAGAGCAACAGACTCACCTCGCCAGCTAGGTCTTGCACAGGACGTTCAACGTCTTCCACAACTTTGCGACAACGTTTGGTGGGTGCATGCACTGCTGCGGGCTTTCGGTCCCCTCTGGCCGAGCCGGCACGGAGCTGACTTCTTCCAGCCGCGCTCTACTTCATCGGCGGCGTCCGCGTGACCTTCTCCGTAGGCATAGCCGCGGGAGGCAATCTTGCGTACTGGTATCTTCGGGCGCCGCCCCCGCGTTCCGCCATTGGCGAAAGAAGCCTGTTGGCTGACGGCCTCGTAGGACGAGTTTCCTCGTGACTTGCGTCTTCACCTTCATCACTGCCGCTGTGATTGCAGAGATCTGCTCCTCGCTCCCCCTCGCGGGATCCATCTACCTGTGGGCGGCTGAAGCCGGGGGGCCTCGCTATGGCAGGTTTTTCGGCTTCGTCGTTGCGTGGTGGAGCACCACTGCTTGGACGACATTCTGTGCGAGTGTGTTGCGGCATCCCGTCTACTCATCCGCATCCCGGGCTTCCTGGCTAATGATGTTCCAGGCAACACGCAATCCGCTGTCAACTACATGCTTTCCGTAAAACCATTTCACTGCCCGGTCTTCTGCCCGCCTCTAACGCCGTTTTCCAGGAAATCGTTGTCTTCAAACTCGACTTCCCGTCAGACGCCTCGAGCATTAAGTTCCGGGCCGTCCAATGGATAGCCACGGAGGTCATGTTGGCTCTGGCCGCCATCTGGAATCTCTTACCCCGTGAGTGGTATTATCCTGCCTGCTGCACAACAGACCCGTCAACGCTAATCGCGCTTGCAGCACGCTACTTCAAGTGGATATTCTACTTGTCCACCGCTTTCGTCTTGCTCGACTTCGTTCTGAACATGGTCTGGCTGCCGGTCGCCGCCAGCAGGAGCGCCTACGGCTTCCGGTCCGCCCACGACGCCTTTCTGACCACGTATAACGGGACGGGCGCGCCGGCGGCCTGGAACTGGTGTCTCTCCTACCTCGCGACGGCCGGCATCCTCATCGGCTTCGACGCCTCGGGCCACGTCGCCGAGGAGACCAAGAACGCCAGCGTTGCCGCCGCCCAGGGCATCTTCTGGAGCACAGTCACCAGCGGCATCGGGGGGTTCGTCGTCGTCGTACTATTCTTGTTCTGCGTTGTGAGTCGGCACCCCCGAGGCGGGGCGGGCTTTTTGCGGCACTGATACTGACGAAACACACTGCTTTAGCCCGATGCAGACACGTTGTTCTCCTTTGGTGGCGCCCAGCCGTTCGTCCCGTTGTATGCAGCCATCCTCGGAGAGAGAGCACACATCTTCATGAACATCATTTGCATCGTTGCGCTCTGGTTTGTGGGTCTTGACCATGATCTGAGCTCGAATCGGCATGCGAATACTGACAGCAAACTCAGAATACCGCCATTGCCGTTCTAGCCGCGTCGCGTCTTGTCTTTGCGGTGGCGCGTGACGGCGTCCTGCCGTGGTCCCCTTGGGTCTCCAAGGTCGTCGACGGCCAGCCGCGCAACGCCGTCTTGGTCGTCTGGGGAGTGGCCTCCCTCATCACCTGCACCATCCTCCCGTCGTCCGTGGCATTCACGTCCCTCGTGTCGGCGGCGGGGGTCCCGTCGGCCGCCGCCTACGGTCTCATCTGCATCTGCCGCCTCTTCCTGACGCCGAATCACTTCCCGAAACCTGCGTGGAGCCTGGGATGCTGGAGCAAGCCCTTCCAGGCCATCGCCGTGCTCTGGAACGGGTGGGTCGTCGCCGTGCTGTTTTCGCCCTACGTCTTCCCTGTCGAGGCAGCAACGCTCAACTACGCCCCCGTGATCATGGGGATCGTGACCATATTTGCTATTCTTTCCTGGTGGCTCATCCCAGCGGAACAATGGCTTCCATCGCAGCGTATTCAAGAGACATTGCTTGCTGGAGAAAGAGACGCTGAAGAGTAGGAGACAAGGGGTATAAAACGCAAATTTGCCAGACCAAATTCTGCTGTCAGAATTTGAAACAGCTTTATCTAGAATGACTCGGCCGGCTACATCTTACGATTGGTCTCTAGAGAATGCAAATATTTGAAGCTACTGTGTGCTGTTTGGAACCCAACGGAACTCAGTTCTTCAGAGTCTGGGTTGCCGCATTTTCGTCTACTTTCCTTTCCTGCGAAACGGCAGCCTCTACGTCAACCCTGTCAGAGTCGGATCCCACGACCGAAGAGCCCCCTGGCGTACTGGGCTCGTTCGCCAGCCTCGTCTCCAGGTCTGGATGCTTCAGCTTCCACCTCCTCATGTACCACGCGCCGAACATCAAGAATGCCCACATGGCAACCTCAAATACGGTGGCCGCGGGGTACCCGTGGGGGTACCGCGGCGCTTCAACCGTCGGGAACGTGAATAGAGGAACCCAGATCTGTCCACAGAAGCCCAACGTCATCATGGAGGAAATAATGAGACCTCGCTCGCCATAGTTCTCCTTGAGAGTAGAGTTGACCCAGGAATACTGTTCAAAGTCGTCAGCGTGAGTTCCTAATGTTGTCTTATCGAAAACATCGAAACGGCTTACCAGGATTGGGGAAGCCATCCCAGAGAACCCTCCAAAGTAGAAGGCGCAGAACTTCAGGGTGTCGGGGACGTTCCACACTGACAGGACGATGCATGCAAATAGAACAAAGGACTGTAACGTGTCAGCGCCACACCTTGTCAACGTCAACCATGGCCCGTTGCTTACCGCTTGGAAGGTCCAGAGCCCACGAAGACTCAAGCAGCCGGCCAACGTGGTACCAAGCCACGAGGACAGCGCGCGCAGGAGATCGATAAAGGTCGGCAGGATGTTGACCAACTCGATCGAGTAGCCGGCAGCGCGGAGCCACAGGGCCATGTATCCCGTCCAGTAGTGCGCCTGGCAAAGAAAGCTGCGAAGAATCAGTATGCGTGCGGCGAGTCACGTAGTTGACGCTGGGCGCTTGACGACTGACATGTAGCAGGGGACGCAGATCCACCACATCGGGCGGGAGAGCGTGTACTTGAAGGTCTTCCAGGTGATGCCTTCTTGCTCGACGGTCGGGATCCTCTTGACGGCAAGGGCGTGGTCTTCCGCGGTGAAGTACCACCTCTTCGGCGAGGTGGGTAGCCCCGGCCAGAACGCGAAGCCGAGGAAGGATATGGGCAGCGTGATTATGCCTTGGACCTAAGAGGCTTTAGAACGGACCGCCTACCCATCCAAAGGTAGCAAAAAAAAAGAACAAAAAAAAGGGAAACGTTGCTTACGATAAAGAGCCATCTCCATCCGGCGCGCCCAAAAACGCCGTTCATGTTGCGGTAGATCGCCGCCTGCAGGTAACCGCTGAACATGGACCCGAGGGAGTTGCCCATGAACCAGACGCCGGCGCGCTTGAAGAGCTCCTCGTTCTTGAACCAGCTGCCGACTGATGCAGGGTCAGCGGATGTGATAAGACACGGGGCCGACTCGTGGGGAGTGACTCACGAATGAGATGGGTGCCTCCAAAGGAAGAGGCCTCGAGAAAGCCGGTGATGGCCCGCAAGATGTACAGGTGCCAGCTATGCTTGATTTCCGACTGACAGAAGGCGATGACTGCCCAGATGATTTGCAAGGAAGGAAGTAGGAACGGTGCACTGTGGCTCATCAGCATGGCGTCCCCGGCTGTTACGGCAGACTGTTGGTTGTGGCTGCGGGCCTACATCTTGGCTTTGGTCTGGAGAGTCATGAGTGGGATTTGACCGATCACGTAGGCCGTGTTGTCTGGCCGCCTGTCAGCGTTTGCCCACGGCGGGTCACTAACACGAAGCCAACCCACAGGCCACGACGTAGTAGTTGAGCTCGTTCCCCAAGCTCCGAGGTCTTCCCTCATTCCCGAGACGTATGCATTTGTGACATTCTGCTGGCCGAGAAACTGTTGGAGTGTTAGCCATCTGCTGGCAGTAAGCTAACGTCGATGATAGTTGGGTACTGACTCTACAAAAGACTGTACGTGTCAAATAGGTCAGCTGCTTTATACACGCCTAGTTGGTTATACTCGGATGACTTACAACTCAAGCATCCGAAGACGAGGATTGCCAGGTCCAGTTTCTTGAGTAACCTTCTCTCGGCCGCTGGGTAGTGAGAGGCTGTTGACGTCAGCTAATATGCTTCTTCGTATGCCGGCCGATATGTCCGAATACTCACGATACCAATCAAACACGGACAACACCACCGCCCCCACCTTATTCTTCTTCACTGCTGCAATGATGCCACTCATTGTTGACACAAGTTGCTACCGAGCACGGAGTCCTCGAGACGAAGCCGCGTCCAGCCACTCCAGCTCCGAGGCGTTATATATCTCTGCCCAGGAAAGGAAGCCCGTTGAAAACTCCGCCTCGCCCCGGTTTTCGCCGTCATCTCAACTGGCTTACAAGGCTTCGCCACTCTTGATCCTTGCCCTCCCTCTCGGCCTTCAAGCGGCATCTTGTACGTGACATGCTCCCCCCCCCCCTCACGGGCCTCGCCCGCGCAGGCGGCCCCAATCCGACTTGGTGCACTTGTCCAAGAACCTCGCTCGTTATTTCGCCATCGTGCCAGAAATGGCGACGATCCAGTCGCGCGGGGGCAGACGCGGGATAGCGGGTATCAACCATGCTGTTGATGTCCGATGCGGCAATGACATCGCCAGCCCAGGTTTGCGCACATAACGTCCGACCCCCGCCGCGGTCGTGGGAGAGCCGACGGCGCGCGGCGGGGGTGGGGATTGCGCCATCCGTTATCAGATGATGAAATATGGCGATCTCGGTTCTCCATGCGAATTCAGCCAAACAGAGCCCCCCCCGTTGCTTATTGATCCCGCGGGGTAAGCTCAAGGTGTGCGGTCCTGAAGACATGGAACGAAACCCGCTCGCTGTTATTGGTCTCTTCACGGTCGAGGTTTCAACGGGTGTGTGTGTGTGGGAGCTGGTGCCGAATCGGCTCAACCTGTGTCGTCGGGGCAATCCAGAACCGCGACGACCGTGGCTGCAGTCATCATAGACAGTTAAATGGCGAGCTTGGAACCCCGCGGGTTGGGCAATTTGAGCCATCCGCATAGATCAATTACCTCGGAAAACATACCCCGTCTCACCGCCCAAAATGCCTTCCGCCGTGTCCCAGCTGTACCAATACGCTCACGTCCCCGAGACGGAGGAAGACCTTGATTGGGCTGACCGTACGTATGCGCCCATGGGCTTCTATCTCGAACTTGTCCTGAGGGCTGCTGAACTGACTCCTTCCCGCAGTTCCAACCATTGACCTCTCCAAGTACGGCACGCCAGAGGGAAACAAAGAGCTCGCCCAGACGCTCATCGAGGCCATCCGAACAAAGGGGTTCTTCTACGTCATCAACTATGGCATCTCTCAAGAGGCTGTCGACACACAGTTCTCTCTCGGCCAAAGGTTCTACGAGCTTCCCCTGGAAGAGAAGCTCAAGTACGAGCCGGACCTGGACTCGGGAGACTACAACGGATACCGTCCCGCGGGCAGGCGGTTCCTGAGCGGCGGCCTCAAGGACAAGACGGAGGTCTGGAACATGGCCAGTGAGTCGTGCCGAGCACCCAGAAACGCAGGCGTATTACACAGAGGGTGGCGGGCCCGTGGCTGACAACGTGCGCTTATCCAGCCAAGGCCGGGCACATCACGCAGCCCCTCCCCAAGCTTCTGGAGGACCACAAGGAGGAGATTGAGGGTTTTTCCAAGGTACTTCTTGAACAAACGCCGCCGTCGCCGGCTCCCGCGGTGTCTGGACGCTGACAAGACTACCCTCTTCTTCCCGCAGGACCTGCACGACAAAGTGCTGGACCCTCTGAACCACCTCATCGCCCTGGCGCTGGAGCTGCCCGAGGACTTCTTCACGAGGGTGCACAGGTGGGAGACGCACGACGAGTCCCACCTGCGGTACATGAAGTACTCCAGGTTCACCCCCGAGGAGATTGAGAAGCTCGACGACGGCCTGTGGTCCCGCGGGCACACTGACCTGGGCACCATCACGCTCCTGTTCCGGCAGCCGGTGGCCGCGCTGCAGATCAGGGACCACGAGACGGGCGACTGGAAGTGGGCGAAGCCGCTCGACGGCAGTCTGACCGTCAACACCTGCGACGCCCTCAGCTTCCTGACCGGGGGTTACGTCAAGTCGACAGTCCACAGGGTGAGTCCTCCCCCCTCCCCCGCCGGTCATCAAAAAGAACGAACAAACGTCCCTTTTTTGTAGACGCGTCGTCTTGCTGACCGGGAACCGACAGGTCGCGGTGCCGCCCAAGGACCAGCGCCACGTCGACCGTCTCGGGCTGCTGTACTTTGCCCGCCCACAGAACGACCTCGTGCTCGAGACGGCCGACTCGCCGGTGCTGAAGCGCGAGGGCTTCACCCGGAACGAGTTCGAGGCCGGCGGCCACCGCGTGCCGACCATGGGGGAGTTCACGACCCTCAAGCAGTCGTGGCAACAGAGGAAGGGCGTCAGCTACCGGTCGTCCGAGGGGCAGGAGATCCTCCCGGGCTTCAAGGGGCAGTACTTTCAGTAAGATGCGATTTTCGAGCCGGGGGGAAAGATCGGACAGGGACGCCGAGCGGCCGGGTTCTTGCTGTTTTGCTAATGCTCGCATAGCGACAAATGAAGGGGGGACCGAAGCCAAGATAGCGGGCGCGGCATGATGGAAGGGGGGTTGTGTGGTGGTCATGTGAGAGATTTCCCGCTGCTTTTCTTGCATGGATGGATAAGGTCGGTTTGAAGGATGAATAGTGGATTCTGTTTGAGTTCGAAGTTCCCAGTATTAATCGGCCTCCTACTTCCTCATGCCAAGTTAATGCCGGGAACCGTCTCTCTCGCAGCAATGCACCGTAAATACCAAATACTACGAATTGCCACTTGCTACACTACAACGGCATCCGGCCTCGGCTGTAAGCAATCCCGGTAATCGTTGCGTGGATGGTCGGCTCAGCCACATTGTAAATGCCTTTGCGTCTGACCCGGGCTGAAAAGGCACCGCAAGGAATTGCGACTGAACAATGACCCCCCAGACCAGCCACGTTTCGGGCTGGACAAAGGGGATGCCTTCAGCTGGTCCCCAGCCCGCAGCCACATGGTACTCGGAGTACAGGATATCCAAGAAATATGGTATAAGGGAAATAAATACTCCATTCAAGCTGGTCGCGGAGATCGGGGGCCCAACCCTCCCCTCCCCTCCTCCCCATCCCCTCAGTTTCCATCGACGCGCCAGCTTGGTACACCAAACGCTCAACGGCCCGGAAGTGTTTAATACCATGATCACACGCGTGCTTCCGGTGCTCCTTCTCCTTCTATCGGTCTTGTGCCAGCAAGCCCCCATCGGCCGCGTACGGGGACACGCCGATCTCCCCGGGTGCGCGGCCTCGCCGCTGTCGGCGATCGTCGGCGGCATGGCCTCGGGGTGCGCCGACGGCGGTGGCGAGGCCTCGCGCGCCTACGACTGCGACTGCTCGGCGGCGAGCTCGTCCGTGCTCGACGCGGCCCGGGCATCCGCCGTGTTCGGGGGGTACTATCATGGTAGGTCGCGTCAAGCCGGGAGACCGCACCCCCCTTTCCCCTGTTCTCGGCGGGGGAAAAGAAAGAAAGAAAGCGCAGGCTGATGAGATGGGATAGTGCCCAACGCGCCACAGACGACGTCTGCAAAGGCGTCGGTCGTGCGGACTTACGCCACGGGGACTCTGTCGTGCCTTTGGAAGCCGATGGAAACCCAGATCACAATCTACTCCACGGCCCCGGGCTCGTTCGATAGGCTCCCCGGGGTGGTGACGTGGCGCTCGACGTATCTTGTCGTAGCGCTTTCGTTAGTCACGGTTGTTCTATAGGTCCGATCCGGGATCGGTAGCGTACGTCGTACGTCTCTTGCATCAGAGTAAAGCAGAATTCCAATGACCAAATATTTCTATGCCTTCCGGGGTCTATCGAGGAGTCTTCAAGAAGTATGGGGAGTGAAGCAGGCGCATCATTGTCACGAACTTGGTACGTTGATTAGAGTCGACGAGGAGTATGAGCTTGAAATGCCCATTAGTCGCCATATGTATATGTCTTGAAATGCTACCAGTAGTGTTATTTTTGCAGTCAAACGTCTTCTCGAGCTTATCTGAACATGACAATACCAGCGCGCTCTTGTAACAACTGGAGAGGTAACTTTACAGGTGTAATGATCATGATTCGTCAATGGTCTATGTCTATAGGGAGAGTGCAGGTAAATCATCCCAATATGGGAAAAGAAAACAAGAACAAGGGAGAAGGTCCATGATGCAAAAGCACAAGAACAACACGATTCGACGTCGCTGTTCATGCTGGCGAGAAGCGGAGCCTCCGAGGCCACTCTTGTAGACGACTGAGCCGGCCATTGGCTGCTTGATCTTGCTGCCCGAAAATTCCCAGAGACCCTTGGCAGCTGGCGTCATGCTCGGCTTGTTGGTGCTGCCGTAAGGGGCGCCTTTGCCGACGTCGACAACCGCTCGCCAGGCCGAAGCGTGGCACCATCGAGGTCTGGGAGCACGGGAACGGCTCGGGCGATTGGTCCAACATCGTCGACGAGGTCAAGAGCAGGCTGGGCGGCTACTGGGCCAGCAAGACCAACGCCCCGTCCGCGAGCGCGGCGGCCTCGACGCTGGTTGTCAGCACCACGTCTACGCTCACTTCTGCCAGCCCGATCATCGCCACCAAGGCTACCGCGACGGGCAAGTCGGACGACGACAAGAAGAAGACGTCGACGACGTCGACCAGCACCACGAGGAGGAAGCGCGGCATGCGCCCCCGCCGGGTTGACACGGAGATGCCGAAGCGCACCGCGGCGCCCCAGGCTTGAGATTGGCCACAGCTTTCTTTGCGGGGATTTGTTTCTGACGACTTGGACGACTTGGACGACTTGGTACACAAACTCTATTTAATTATAGACGATAGACTCGCTTCCGGATGGCATCTAGGCTTTCTTCTTCTTTTCGCGTGGTATGAGTCGTAGGGTGATGCGGACAACAGCTAAACCTTCTTTCGGTTCTCACGGTCCAAGTAGGGGGATGCTGGGTGCGACGGCTCAAATGAACCCGTAGTTTCCTGCACACCAGTACTCTATCGAGGCAACATTGAGCCATATTCCACTGGGCTGTCATCAGGCAAGCCTTCTAGATAAGGGGGGGGGGGGGGGGGGGGGATGAACAGTCCGGCGCCTTTCGTCTCTCTGCAGTAATGATGCTTTCGACTTGGACTTCTTGCTGACTGCTGAGCTGACGGACTTGAATGACGGGGTGGTGTAGACGGAGGAATGACTATAGACGGACGGGGAGGGTCGGCGACCGCGCAGGGGTCAAGTCAAGCACCATCCATGCCTGGGGATAAAAAGCAGAGACAACAGGGAAACGGTGCGCCTCAAGAATCCGGCAGATCGTACGAATACTGTAAGTGTATTCACACTACGCATACCTACCTGTAATATGCAAGGTACTTTGTGGCGGCCGCATCCTGATCCTGGCAGCCCCCCACCCCGTTAGCGCCTCGGCGCTAAACCCCCCTTGAGTAGTATGGGAGGCATTGCTGTCCAATCACGAGAAATAGCACTGTTGCCCTACCTGCCAGGTACTTTGTGCGGCTCTGCCCGTGACACCCATTGACCGGACTATAAAAACCGGCACAGTCCCGTCGCAATGATCAGTTCGACTCCGCCGTTGAACCATTCTGCTGCCAGCCATTCTGTCGTGCCATATCCGGCCCAATATGTTACTGTTCTTCTCATCTTCGTTACTTATGCCTCGCCACTGCACTACCCAGCTCGTCCAGTGTTTCGATCAATGCTTTAGACCAAAAGTCCTCTTTTGGTTTTCTCCGCCTCTCCTCACAGAAATTGACAGTCGATGAGAGGGCGTGAATACACCAGCTGGGAACAACTGGTCGCATTTGTGATGCCGTGGTCTCTCGGGTTCAGGCTAACCAGCGTTGCGAACCATTCTCTCCACACAAGGCAACTCGGCTGCCTCGTCAGGCTCTGGCGGACCATCGATGCCTAAACAGCAGGCAGAACGAGGCATCACGAGGCAAACCCCGAGGCGAAAAGTGAGGCGAGAAAGTGAGGCGGGGAGGCCTCGCGCCGGCGTCACTCTGCATGAGGCAGAAGCGCCACTCATCCTCACCGACATTGATCGAGTCCATCGATTGGGCCACGTCACAGCCGCCAACGCTCGTCACCATCAACGCGAAACGGCCAAGAATTACGGCGCCCCATGCACATGCTGCCGTCGACTTTTTTCGACTCCTGTCTCAGCGGCAGCGGAAGGGTCGCCCGGGCATCCATCTAGCCAATCTCCATCCCCCTTCGTCCCCGCTTCGCCCGGTCATAGTTGATCGGAGGCCGCCGAGGAGCTTTACACCACCGCCGACTACTGCCGAACCCTTGTTCTCGCCCACCACCACAAGGAAACTTGATGAACGATCTGGATGTCTTTTCCATTCTAACGCTAGGGGTGTGCGGAGATGAACTCGAAGCCGAGTCGGGCTCAACGTCAGTGACGCGCTTCGGAACAGTTTGCGTTAAACTCCTACACGGCTTAGAGAATCATGGCGTTGATACGCCGTTCTTCTGCCCTGGCCAACGGGAGCTGCCGTTTGGGCGGCGCTCCTGCTGTTCTTCCAGCTGAACTGTGCTCCACCGGATTTCAGCACCCAGACGATGGCCGTCTTAGGATCCCGCAAGCTCGGCGAGAGGCCATTCGATTTCGAGATTTTCCCGGGATGCTGGGACGTGTCAAAGTCGTCGTCTTGTCGATATTTCCACAGACAAAAGTTGAAAAGATGAACGGTCGTCCCAGAGTCAATACCATTCCTCATGTGGGTCGACAACTGCGTGGACCATCGCCGGACATGAGCTTTACGAGTGTGTTGCTGGCTTGGTCCGATCCAATATTTGCATCACATCCTCGATAGGCCGGCTCTTCTACCCCGCATCTTACATATTCGACTAACGACTAGCTCTTGGAAACATGCATCCGTCATGCTTAACTGGTGCCTGCGAACTACATCCTCCCTGATGCGAACCGTGCAGTGCTTGTATCAACACCAGTCAACGCCTCAGAACCCCCACACAGACGACATGTTGGATTACGGCCACACCCCCTATACCCAATCTCGACTCTGATTACGCGTCCGGCATTGGTATGAGGGCAAGGTGTTGAATCATCCTAGCTGTTGGACAGACGCCCCCCACCTTTGGCCCGCAGGCTTGGGTATCAACCCCCGGTTGTTTCTATTCTGCACTCTCCTGGGAGGGGTTGATTCTTGCACTTTGTAAAGTACAGACTGTGGTTCGCCATGGGAGACTGTATTTAACTGCAACTAAACGACCAGGCCTTGAGTCCTGAGGAAGTTGGCATCTACATCACGGAAACCACCACTTTCCCACCATCTCACAAGACCATACTCACCTGCGAGATCTGGTTCCGGACCCCGCAAAAACACTCGGTTCCAAGGCATCTCATAATATCTGCCTGGGGCATCTGAATACCATGGGCGCGAATTCCGACGAGTCCGTCTGCAACGGGTACATGTTCCGCCTCCCGTGGCCAAGGAACGGAGCGGATGGTGCTGTGGTGTGCTAACTAGACCTGGCACAGCACTACGGGGCCGAAGCCGCCGCACAAGCACCCTTCTCACGCGTCCAAGAGGCAACTCTCACAGGGGAGAATCTCCAGATTCAGCAGCCAGCCCTCATCCCAAGAGCCGAGCGCGTACCGAGCCTCGTTCAATAACGCCGACATTGCCACGAGCGAAAAACAAGGCGAGGCGCGAATCGGAGCGGAGCTGGAGAGAATAATGAGGCAGCTTAACGGAAGCTAGCCTCGACTACGCCTCGACGACGGCGGGCAGAGGAGCTCTCGCAAAAGGCACTTGGGGGGGGGGGGGGGGGGTGTGTTTGGCCTCGGCCCGCGGTGCGTTGGCCGTGATGGCGGTGGGCATTTTGCGCTCTCCGTCATCATCTGGCTAGTAGAAACCTGTTGGTGAATTAATTGGGACGAGTTCGCGCAAGGGTTCAGGCTGGGTACGGCGACGGCGTTCGGAGGGAGGGAAGGGGATAAGAATCACGTCGAAACACGGCAAGAGGAATCAGCACTCGCATATAGACAGCGTTGAATCGTCTAGACGGGTACAAAAATACATGTTTCTGTTGGCATTGTGCGCTCGTGACCATTGATTCCCGTGGTGATATCGCGGATACTTTCCTTTTTGCCGAGCGTCACGTCGCATTCCAGGGCCATACTCGGTCTTTCTTCCAGTGGCGTAAGCTTAATAGGTACCTACTATGGGCGGGAACACCCGTGAGTCGTGACCTGGCCGTTGAGATTCCTCTCTGGCTGTATGTGAGTCGTGACTGGAGCCAAGTACCTGGGAATGGAAGAGCAGTTCTTGCCCAGTAGAAAGAAGTGTGGTTAGTCCGGAGTCCCGCGCTTTCCCCGGGGGATTCTGCCACCTTAAGCGACAAGTACCACACACCCGCGACTCCTTCCACTTCTCGTGCTCAACTGCCTACCTGCCTACCTGCCTAGGTAGGTAGATGTACCCTAGCAGCTACCCAGGCAAGCACATGGCCATGCTCGGAAGAAGGCGCGTTTAGGCACGACCCGGCTCCCGGCGCTTTCTCCTGTCTTCCAGAACGCCCCTCGTTGCAACAACACCAAGACGACGACAACGGCGACGTCGTCCTCCAAATACCCACCACTTATCTTCTTGGGAGCAGTCACACCATCCGTCTTTTGCCGACACTCGCCCATGCACCTAAGCAGAAATTGCAAGTGTTGAAAGTCTGTAATGACGCAGCATCTGCGACGACAACCACGGCTGAACGACTGGACATCGCCACTCCCACCGACGTGAAGAAAACCGGTACTGTTTCTATACTAAAAAGCTGTTGCCAGCACAGCATCGGCCACCGGCACGTCAAATTGAACCGAGCACAAAGCCTGCCCCCGTATCGCCGCCGTCTGGCCTCTCCTTCCCCTTACACCTGCACCGCCTTCAAGAATGCCCGGCTCTCGTTGCCCTGCGTCACCTTGGCCAGCGGCGTGAGATGAGCCTCTTGGGCCTCCGATCCTCCCTGGAGCTGCCGGATATACGCCTGCGCAACTCTGAGCCAGTTCGCCTTCTCTCCCCTGCTGGCGCCCTGTCCTTCCCACACCCAGACGGCCCGCCCCCCGTCGTCCAGCAAGAAGACGTCCTGTCCGTCAAAGTCCGAAAGCGCCGCCTTACTGCCGTCCTTGACTATGTCGAATCGGAGCTCACCCGAGGCATCGCTGAGCCGGAAGAGCTTCTGCGGCCTCTCGCCAGCGTGCGCCTTGGACGCTGACCGCACCGGTCTGGCGCACTGGAACCCGGACTGCGGCGTATCCTCGTTGCCCCCGAGGAGGCCGACGAAGACGCGAGATCGCGACTCGTCCTGCGCCAGAACCTCGACTTCGATGTGCTTCGCCAGCGTCATGTCGTTGACCACCTGCGCCGCCTTGGCCTTCTCCATCGGACTGCAGCTCTTGCCCTGCCACTGCCAGATCTTGTCGCCCGTGTCCAGCACAAAGACGTCGCCCTCGTCCAAACTCTGCCACGTCGGCTCGACCTCGTGCACCACGACTCCGTTGGCGCCCACGGACGGGTTCTTGAAAATCCGCAAAAGGGTGAGCATCTCCTCCTTGGGCTCCCCCTCCTCGACATGCCGGAATCCCGACCTGACGCCGCCCGACCGAATTGAGATGCGAGGGAACAGCTCCAAGAACTCGTCGGATGGCGCAGACTGCAGCTCACGATGCTGGGTCGCAGCGCCGTGCAGGAACTCGTCGAGCTCTACTGTCTTGTACGCGGCGGTGCCGGCCTCGTCCTGCGAAGTGTGGGCCCCGAGCCAGAAGAAGATGTCGTGGCACAGCTTCTCGGTCCCCTCCTTGCTGCCGACCTTGTACGAGTGGAGCACGATGTAGCTGTCACCGTCCATGAACTGGCTATACTTCTCCTTCGGCCATGCCTTGACCTCAAAGTCCTCGATGCGCCAGATGTGCAGTCCTTCAGCCTGGCCGATCCCTCCATCGTTCCAGGCCGGCTCGGTGGCCGCAGACTTGTACTTGACCTGGTGGTCAATGTCCGTGCCGATGAGTTCGACATTGCTGTCCTTGATATCGTACTCCTTGAGGTGCACAAGACCTTGATTCGGCGCCATTGTTTTCGTTGAAAAGACTTTTAAAAAAGAAAGGAAACTGACAAAAGTGTTGTTGAGGTCAGATACACGAATCGACACGTCCGTCACTGTTGCAAGGAGAATATTTTAGGTGGAAGTTGATCAAGGGTGAACGGGAACAGCGTTTCAACGTCATCGGTCACGGACATTTTGAAAGGTGGCTCAGCCAGTCACAGTGGATCGTCGCTCGGCAGCTTGTGCGGGGATCAGCGTTTCCCATTGGGCTGTCGTTGCGGCTTCCTTGCAGCTGTATCGCGAAGCCACACGAGACCCATCAATCAGGTACACATGTATCCGTTCAACGCCCCACGAACGCCTCGGCAAGATTCCAGCAAGACGCCCCCAGCGCCAGTCCTGTTTTCAATACCTATGCTTTTGTGTCTATTTTCGGAAACAGCCGGCCCGGGAGGCCGTAACAATGGGAAACAGACCCACGCCATAGCCCCCCCTCTCAGTTGAAGGGAGTGTTGAAGCCAAGCCAGTCCGACTCTGGATCTGGTAGCCCCGTGGTCCTCAGGGAATCGCCGCCCAGCCCGGTCACGGCCTGCGGCTGCAGCAGATTCGTATGGCCGTTTGCCGCTCTTGTCGGCCCCGAGATTTTGGGGTAGTTGAAATAGTCAAACACGTCAATGTTGTCCAGTTCGCTCAAGGATGTTACTTGAGTTGATGTCGGCTCCAATCCCGACCGTCGCGTGGCGGATGTCAGTGTGACCAAGTCGTGGGCGCTCCTGGAAGACACGCTGTTAGCAAACACCGGAATGCAAGTGGGAGAAGACTCGGAATACTGACTTTCTCATGGCGGTGAAGCTCATGTCGCCCTGACGGCCCCGTTGCACCACCCGCGCAAGGATCCTGGCATAGTTGTTCGCCACCTCCCAGTACTGCCCGACATGACGCAGCGTTTCGATGAAGAAATCAATCTTTGGGTCGACGGGACAGCCCACGGTTGCGGCGTGGGTGATGAGCAACCTCGCGGCCACCCACAAGGAAAATGCAAATGGAGGGCCCAAAAGATCGAGACCGTTTGCCTCGAAGACGTCTTGCGCAATGTCACCCAGACTTTGCACGGCAGACAAGCACCTCTGCATCGCATAGTGCGACGGCACAAAGATGTGCGACCTCACGGTGGGGTACGCTGCAGATGAGTGCAGACGCACGACCGACGTGACATAGGCGCTATGCAGCATGAACCAGTTGGCGACGCGGCTTGCTGGATCGGAGTGGCACAGGGCCGATATTCTGCTATACTCGCTTGGCAAGCTCTGCAGCCAATTGTCGAGCGCGCCGTCGAGCGATCTGTACGTGTTGCGCCAGACTGCCATCTCGGCCGACGACGTGACGTTGACGGGTGTCTTGAGAAAGTCGTGCACTTTGCTGAGGATTCGCAGGATCTCGCAATGATACGAGAAGCTGCCAAGGTTTTCGGGTTTGTTGGTTTCTGGGCTGCCGATCTGGTCGGACGACGGGCCCCACGATCTCGTTTCCACGGGAACGTTTCGAGAAAACAGGTCGTACGAACACGGCAGGCCGCGCTTCATCTTCTTGTCGTCGAGCATAAAGTCGAATGTCGTTGTTGCGATCGTTGCGTATCGATCGAGGAGGTAGACCATCCAGCAAAGCCGACGGCGGCCTTCGTCTTCGATCCATGATTCGGGCCGGCCCATGACAACCCGCCGCATCGAGCCCGTGTTTGGCGTCTCCCCGGCTTCGGCCGTCAGGTACACGCTGCTCTCCTCGCAGAGATCCAGCTGCCTCACGTTTTGGGCGAGGAGCGCGAGCATGTTCCAGCCACGGGGTCCATTGGAGGTTCCCAACTCGTCGAGGCAGAGGATGACCAAAGCCCTCAGCGCCGCGATACTGACGTTCTCCATCGCGTATATCTGTACCCGGTGTTTTGATAGCGCATGGTAGTGGGAGCGCATCTCGGGCGGCAAGCGCGGGTCTTTCAGGAACCTCAGGGTAGTTGCGACTATCGCGTGCAAGAGAACGCGGTCGGCCTCGTTGAGGGATGTCGAACCGAAGAAGGCGGCAAAGGTTGTCTTGCGGTCCAGAATGGGACACCATGTGTTGCAGTGCTTGAAGTACAGGTCGACAAGCGTGTACAGCAAGTCGTGCGATGGAAACTCGGACACGGCCGGAACAGACGAGGCATCTTTCCGAGGCCCGGAGACGCCGGGCGATGCCCCTGTTTGATTGAAAGATTCGCCTGCTGAAAGATTCAGGAGGGCCTGTACCGAGGTTCGATCGCCACTATGAAGGGCGGCGGCTTCTTGCGCATCACCGCCCTGCCAAAAAGGGCCCGAGAAGACTGGCGTTCTGTCATTCGGCGCGGGCGCTGGTGGTCTGGGAAGGCCGGGGGTCGGGCTGACGCCATTCGTACCCCGATGCGATGCCTCGGGTTGCGAGGGCGCGTGATTGCCGACGACTGGCGAGAGACCATGAGAAGCGGCGACGTGGTCGTTGGATATGTGCTCTTCCACCCGGCGGCCAAGGGCCTGTAGAAGGGCGTCAAGCCTGTTGACCTTGGCTTCAAGTTCGAGGCTGAAGCCAATGCGACTGCCGGGTTTCTGTCTTTCCAGATAGACGCAAGCCCGGTTATGTCGGGCACACCAGGAGCATGCAGGCTCTGCACGATCACACTTGACCTTCCTTGCTTTGCACAGCTCGCATCTGGAAATCGGTCAGCCGACGTCGGTTCATCTCAAGCACCTAGGTAGGTAGGTAGGGTGCCACGGTATCGGCGGCAGGCAACGTACGACGTCTTTTGGTGCTTTTCCCGCTTGCGCTTCCTCGGTGGGCCACCCGAGCCGTTGTTGGTCGTGTCATCACCACTCGAGCCTTCGTCGTGGCTGAAAACCGAGTTCGCTTCCTCCTCGGCCAACTGTTGCGGACGTGCATTGGCGTCTAGCATGTTTGTCCCATCGTTGTCGTGGGAACTCCACATTTCCTTCCCCCTTTTTACTCGGCAGGCTGCGATGGTGTTGCTCTTATCAGGACACCTTTGGATGGCGCCTTGAGGGGGAGCTTTGCCGAGTTTGATGTCAGAAAGTGGTCATTTCACGACTATGCGGGCATGCAGCAGCAGGAACAAGTAGCTGACGGCAGACGGCAGACTACCAAGTCGCCTCAGCTGGTTTGACTTGAGATGCTGCAGAGAAGGGGGTTGCGCCGCAGCACCTGGAGGCGGATGGATCATATCCGGCCTTATCCGCGTTGGCTGGCCCGGGCAAAAGGGGAATCGAACGTGAGCGGCCGACTGTCAGTCTGCCTGCCTGTCCGTCAGGGTCGTCTTGGGCGTGTGTGTGTGTGTGTGTGTGTGCGTGCGCGCGAGCAAACCTGCAGAATGCAACCTGCAAAGTCGAGAGTGGAGAGCGGGAAGCGAGCACCGAGTCTTCAGCGAGAGGCAAAGTTGCTGGTCGACTAGGGGGGGAGTTCGGCGACTCAAGTCCGCGATAAGCGACTTTGTCAGCAAAAACATTTGTGGGGGTGGGTGTCTGAGTCTGATCATGGTGTCAAAGTCGGCCGCGGGGCTCTTCGGGGTTCTCTCCCGAGACACAAAAGCCCGCCAGGACGATGATGAAAAGATCCAATTATTGACCCACCATCATCCACAGTAAAAATCAGTTGCATCTTCTCTGGGCTCTCTGAGCAGCGACATAACTACTCAACCATTGCCAACTTGTCTCAGGCTGGGCTATAAACAGTGATACACGGCCTTGGCTGCTACAGAAGACATTGGGACCAAAGACTCTGCACCGCTGCCGCCTCGCACCAACCACCTGAGCTCAGCCGCCGTTTTCCGGAAACCCGTGACACAACCACAGCCATGGGACAGACAAAACGGATGAGGGGACCAATGATGAGCTTATGGTGCACATCATGGGCAGTCACGAGAACAAAAGTCATCTCCGACGAATAAACACCATAGAGGGCCCAACAGGCATGTTAGTTGTTACGCTATAGCAGGACATGCGGGAACCGCGCCGCCTCCTCTTCCCCTCACCTCTCGTCTCCAAATCTGTTGCCGCCAAAGAATGCCGTGTCCCCGCCGATGCGAACCCTCCCCGCCCCTTACCGGCCTCCTCACTCCTGTCGCGCTTTCCAGGTTGTGTTCTAAACCACCGCCAGCATCATCCCTTCCGCGATGCAACTATCAAAAGGTGGGGGGATACCCGTACACGGCAGGGGCTTCGACGATGTCTTCTCCGCAGGCCCTTGGTCCACCCGTCACTCCTCCACTGGCTGGCGTTTCCGCTCGAGACAGTGTAGAGTATTTGTGGAATACCCACGAGGGAGGGGGGTATCAAGACGGAGATGCTACCCATTGCAGGTTTCTTTCTCTACATACAGATAACCGCCGACTTGGTGGTTCTGCAAGGACTTGCACTTATGGACAGGGGAAAGGCGAAGCAGCTTCCGACGCATATACTACGTACGCGCGCAAAGTCTGACAGATGTAAGAATTCGTCATACCGTCGTCACACTACCTATGATACAGAACGGGGGGGTTCTCCACAAGACGCCGAAAAGCGCATGCGCACACGCCATCGTAACTGGGCCTCCCAAACAGCAGAATATGGTATATCGAAAGAGAAGACAAAATCGAAAAGCAGAAGAAAAACAGAGTCGCCAAAAAAAAAAAAAAAAAAAAGACGCCCTTTTAACTTGACCAGCCCTTGCTCATCTGGACGGCCTTTTCCCAGCGGCCGAACCGCTCGGAAGCCTCTTCGGTAGAGATGGCGGGCTTGAAGATGGTGCGGCCCTCGAGATTGACGTCCTTGAGCTCATCAAAGCTCTTCCACACCCCCACAGCAAAGCCTGCTGCAATGGCCGCGCCAAGGGCCGTGGTCTCGCGCATGCCTGGGCGGTTGACAGGGATGCCAATGATGTCGGACTGGGTCTGTTACATGGGTCAGCCTGTTTTTTCCCTTCCCCTTCTTTCTTCCTCTCGGAATTCTGACAAGGCCCGGCTGTGGGGTTTCTTCTGTAAGCACTTACCTGCATGACGAGATCGGAGTTGCACATGCCGCCGTCGACGGCGAGCTCGGTCAGGGCCGCGCCGCTGTCCTTCTCCATAGAATCCAGGATGGCCTTGGTCTGGAAACAAGTGGCCTCGAGAGTAGCACGGGCAATGTGACCGCGCTGGGTGTAGGCAGTGATGCCGAAGATGGTACCGCGGGCATCGTCGATCCAGTACGGGGCGAAGAGACCGCTGAAGGCGGTGACAAAGGTGCATCCGCCGTTGTCCTCGACGGTCTCTGCGAGGGCGCTGAGCTTGGAGGACGACTCCATGAAACCAAGATTGTCGACAAGGAACTTGACGCTGGAGCCCGCAACGGCGATGCTGCCCTCGAGGGCATACATGGTCTTGCCGGGGCCAAAGTCGAAGGCGACGGTGGTCAAGAGGCCGTGAGAAGAGATGACGGGCTTGGGGCCAATGTTGTAGAGCAGGAAGCAGCCGGTGCCGTAGGTGTTCTTGGCAAGGCCAGCAGTGAAGCCCTTCTGGCCGACCAGGGCAGCGGACTGATCGCCCAAGCAGCCCGTGATCTTGGTGCCGCTCAACAAGGTGTTGTGCAAGGAACCGTAGGCCTCGGGGTCCGACGAGCGGACAATCTTGGCGAGCTTGACCTTTTTGGGGTCGATTCTGAACCAGTCGATGAGATCCTCGTCGTACTGGAGAGTGTGGATGTTCATGAACATGGTACGGGAAGCGTTGGAGGGATCGGATACGTAGACGTCGCGGGCGGTGCCGCCGTTGAGCTTGTACACCAACCAGGTGTCAATGGTGCCGAAGGCCAGAACACCACGCTCGTAGGCATCCTTGACCTCGGGAACGTTGTCGATGAGCCAGAGGAGCTTGCCGACGGAGGGGTATGTGGAAAGAGGAAGACCGCATCGCTGGGTGAGCTCGCTGGCACCGAGGCGTTGCTTCAGCCGGCGGACGAGGTCCTTGGTACGGGTATCGGTCCAGACAATGGCGTTGTACAGGGCCTTTCCGGTCGTCGTGTCCCAGAGGACGGTGGTCTCTCTCTGGTTGGTGATGCCGACAGACTTGATCTGGTTGCGGGAGTGGCCCTGGGTCTCAAAGGCCTGGACGGCGCCGTCAATGCACTTTTCGACCGAAGAAACAAGCTCCTCGGGATCGTGCTCGTGCCAGCTGTCGCAAGCAACATGTCATTAGCCTACCGAAACCACAAGCACAGCACGGCTCCGATAAGCCAGCCCAGCTTTTTGAGGTAGCGCGTGCGCACGCACAGGCAGCAACTTACCCTGGATTGGGGTAGATCTGCTTAAACTCAATCTGGTGAGTGGCAATGACCTCTCCGCGGGGGTTGAAGATGAGGAAACGGGTACTCGTGGTGCCCTGATCAATGGCGCCCACGAAGGAGATGTTGGAGCTAGGGCCCCCGTTTACGGCAGTCGAAGACATGGCGTGGGAGTCTTGTTTGAATCGGCGGGGAACAAGAGCCGAGAGCATTCAAAGATGGCGACGGCGGCGGGGCAGCGGAACGCGGAAGAAAAGAAGAGACGGGCCCGGGTATCCTTTTGCGAAAAACGGGATGGGGAGACAAAAGAGCAAGAGGGACGGACACACGATGAAGAGTAAAGTTTCACGGGCCGACAAAATATTTGTAGGTGCCGCCGCGCGCAGAGAGGAAACTCAGCTCCAAGTGTCTCCAATCTCGGTCCTCCGACTCCAACAAGCAAAGCAGAGAGGGCGCACGACGCGGCGTGTCGGGCTAGCCAAGCTCCTCCACGGGGAAACAACGGCAGCTTTTCTCAAAAGGAACAAAAAAAAAGCCACAACCCCTCATTCTCATGCATCCCATCCCCATCCCCGGATCGTGTGGAGATGTCACGAGATGAGCCCCGAGGAACTGGGCTTTGGTAAGAAACCCCGCTGGTCTGTTCATCGGGGGGCCCCAGATGCAGGATCGCATCTCCCCACCACCACTGGGGGGCATGCGAACGGGTCAAGCGGGGTGGGTTGCCTCGACATGTGCTCACGAGGGGGGAGTTGAAGAAACGCGACAGGCAAGCGCATCCTTTCACGCGAGAAGCCGGGAGGGATACATGCACACGTGTAGGACAAGATTCGGGGCCAAGACACCGAGCTGGGTCGGCAACCTCGGCCGTGGTGAGCGAGCGAGCAGCACAAGTGGAGAGAGGGGGGGGGGGGGGGGGGGGGGGATGCCGGTGCCGGGGGAGGTAGGTGGGTGATGCCCAAGTCTCTCACTCTACGACTGCGCCAATTTCGGTCTGCATCGGCGAGCTCCACGGAGGGCCACGACGGTGGGCCCGGCCGTATGCCGCCCGTCTTGACGTTGTAAGAGTGTAAGAGAAGGTCAAGAGAGGAGAGGGGCACCGGTGGCCCGAGGCTCGCTCCTTGGAAGAAAGCGGGGTCGGCCTTGGCGACTGGCCATGCTACCGAAACCACTCGCACATTGAGAGAGAGAGAGAGAGACCATGTTACGGACAAGGAGATGATGGGATGGCTGGCGTGACATTTGCCCGTCCGGGTTAGGCTCAAGTTCCGAGAACGAACAAGAGGATGGATGCGCCGCCGGTCGACTCCGCGTGCGTGCAGTGGTTTGCTGCGCCCTTTTCTCTTCTAGCCCTGCTGCGGGAGTGCTGCGGCTGCCGCATTCGAGAGGCGCATCGAAACTGGGCGGAGAGCGAGCGTTTTTCTGCCCCCCTCTCTGTCTTGACCACTTGGTATCCGTACGAATGCTCCGTACTGGGTATACAGTTTGTTATAAGTGGGTGGGCTACAATACGAATTGGACTGGATCGTCGATTCGGACACACCCAGCCAACCAGAAGCAGCAATTCCCAACGATGGACTTCAACGCACACTCGCACACTCACACACTACACTCACACTAACTAGACTCATACTCTCACACAGACACATACAAGCGCACACCAACGCCACAGGCAGTCGACGGGCAAACCAACAATGTCTTGGCCTGACGAACCGGAACATGTTTGCGACAGCATCACAACCCTACCGCCGTTTGACGACTTGATAGCCAACATGCATGCGTTTCGAACGCAAACCTCTTCCACCACTCTCTTTTTTTAGGTATCTTTTTTTATTTTTTATTTTATTTTAGTTTTTCACCTCGATAGCCGGGAAAGGCTGGCAAAACCACTTGTCATGTCGCTGGCTGACCTGTCAGGCGATGTATTGATTGCACTCTTGCATCCCACCCCCTACGCTACGTTACACCCGCCCGCTCAAATGTCATCTCATTTGTCCAGGTTCGAGCAACCGGCTGCGGGGAAAGAGGCGAAAGTGCCATGGCGGCATCGACGACGGCTGCGAGCTCGACGAACCGGGGTTCAACGTTGCCTGCAGGCCACTCACTGCGTAATATTTGCTGATGCGTGACTGCGGACTGCATCCTCTTCAACTTGGGAGAACCTTATTGCTGACGGGCACCCCGAGCTAAGTTGCATCCTGTTTTGCCATGTTGCTAGTTACGGGTCCGTCTACCCGTTGGAAAGTCTGTCGCGGACAAACTCACATGCTCCGTATATAGGTAGACTGGAGGAGGAGCAGTCAGCAAACCTTGACCGAAAAAAATGCAAAGGTTTTCGCATGGTTTCAACGTCACCGAGACACAGTCCGTCTTCCTGTTCTTCTCTCACACTTTGGCCAATAATAGATGCTGCTGTACCGTCTCTCTCGTCTGTATGACGTTTGCCTATGAGTGTGAGTGTGGCTCGCCGCGCTCTCTCACTGTCAGACTCGGGGGGGGGGGAGGCTCCACCCCTCAATGGACCCCTTGGCACCATCGCCCGGCCCCTAGACGGTCGATTGCGCAGGGATGCATCATGGAAGAGGCAGTCTTCCGATCAGATCAGTCAAGGTTCAGAGTTACATTTTCGTCTTTGAATGGGGAAAGGCACGTACAATGCACATACCAGGGCACGCTATCCATACGGATATGTACGGAGTATCCATACTACCAAGACCTACCTAGGTACCTACCTATCTACCTACCTACAGAGGTTCGCTGCAACTGCGGCGCGGCTCGGCTGCAGCCTCCTCTCTCACCCTGCAACCAAAGGGTCATGAGACAGACTTGCGCGTGCGCTGTTCGGTCCGTCTGGGTACGAATAGGCGACGATTCCTCGCCTTCGTGATGGGCAAGGGTGGTTGGTGTTGGTGTGTAGAGGGGGACGACGGCGGCGACGCTGACTTGGCGAAACGGCCCGCAAGCAGAAATTGAGTTGCGTAACAAGTCGTAAGAATCAGCACCCATCCCCGCCGTCAAACTACCTACCTACTCGAGGCAGACGCACTGGCCGGAAACCTACTGTTTGTACTCCGTGACTCCGTGCCTCGCCTCCACCACCTCCAGCCTCCCCTTTTGACACAAAGGGTATCCGTATTCATCCATACTTTTTTTTGCTTGGCCTCACCATGACAACTGTCCTTCTGTCCTCGCCCTCGTCTTCCGCGCCTTGTTCATCTAGTCCGACCCGAGGTTTCATCCGACCATTGCCCCTTCACCCGTGGGAACTGGCCCTGGCAGGAGAAGCTTACTCTTGAAGAAACCCCCCCACCCCTCCATGCGCATGGCGGCGAGAGATAATCACACAGGTACATGCATACATACACAGATACCTACATATACACGACGCATACGACGCACGCGCCCACACACAAGCATCCTGCTGCATCTGTGTCTGGAAGAAAAGCCTACTGCTTATTAGTGGGTGTGGGTGGAGGTGGGAGGTTACCTCATCCTCATCGTGCACTGTCTGCGTCTCTTCAGCCCACCTCCTCTGACAACCTTGCCCGTCTCTGGACCGTTCGTGCACCAAGCACCATCGCATCTTGGCGAACCCCGGACCCAAAAAGTTAGAAAGCTTTGAGTAAGCCGGAGGAGGAGGAGGAGGAGGAGGGGGGGGGGGCAGCGAAGAAACAAAGGTACAGACAGAGTTGCTTCAGAGCATCGGCCGCCGCCCGGTAGTGGAATTACCCGCAGGGCACCGGGCGTCGTACCCTCTCCTCGTTCCGTCTCGGCCGTCGTTCCAACCTCATATTCGGTGCGAGCCACCGAACTGCATCATAACCATCCCCCTTGTCCCACCCTCGCCTCCTCCAATTCTTCTCGTCTTCCTTCCCTTCTTCTCACTTGACCACAATCACACCGAAGCCAAGTCTCCATCTCGCCCGACCCGCCCATCGTCGGACCTTTTTTTTTTTCCTTCTCTTCTTTCTGTCACCTTCCATCTTTCACAATCCCACCCCCATCTTGATCTCGTGAGCAGCCATCCCCGTTTGCAGCTCTCTCTCTCTCTCCGCAAGACCCGGACAAGAATTCCCCGTTCGGGAACACTCGCGATATTCGTATCACCGGGACCACTCGCCCCTCTTTCTTCCCATCCCACACACACACACACACCTGTCTGCATCCCGAGGCGGCGATCGACCGTACCAGTAATCCGGAATTGGGTAGACAGCCAAATCTCGCCCCCTTCTCCTCTTGTCCTTTCTCCAGCCGTTTCGGTTGTTGAGAGCTCCCAAGAATACGACACCGCCGCCGCCCACCGTCAGAATCCTGGGGGAACATCGTCTCGAGTCAGTAAAAAGAGAGGAGATCCACCTACCCAAACCACGAGGTTACACACACAGACACATCCAATGGGTAAGCGTTGAGAAGAAGAAGAAGAAGAAGAAGAGGAAGAAATGATTTCCCATGCGGTCACGATGCGTTGGTACCCCTCACACCACCACCACCCATGCCCCCTTCTCCCCCAAGCTGCGTGAACCCCCCAAGTTGCGTGAACCCGGTAACCCCTCAATCTCGGTACATGACTCCTCCTCCTCCTCCTCATCTTTCCCCAAGAAGGCAGATCCAGACCCGGCGGATTGGTTGAGACGGTTGTCCAGCCCCGTGGGAACACCACGAGTCTGCGGGGGCCATAAGAAGATGCTTCTTCCCCATGGGCCGGAACGTGGGATGATGTCTCTGAGCCCGTCCTTCCATCTTCACCCCGCCTTCTGCTTCCTTCACACCCACCTTTCTTTCTCTCTGTCCTCCTCCATCTGCCATCTCTGCCTCTGATCCTCTCTCTCTCTCTCTCTCTCTCGGCCCTTGCCGTCTCAAGTCTTGTCGGTTTCGGTTCTAATGGTCATCACCATCCATACAGCAGAATCGGTGTCTGAGTTGTCCTCCATCGGCAAGCAGCGCACCTCGACTTTCAAGAACGAAATGGGAGGCGAGGAGACCCACGAGGAGCACGCCGTCGGCAGCATGATCCCCAATCCCCGTGATGAGGAGCAGCTCGCCTGGGCGCGCGTCCGCGACTACCTCCAAGACGGCTTCTCCGAGTTCTTTGGAACAATGGTCCTCGTCCTCTTCGGCGACGGCGTCGTCGCCCAGGTCGTCCTGAGTAAGAGCACCAAGGGTGACTACCAGAGCATCTCCTGGGGCTGGGGGTAAGTCAAAGCAAAACGTAGCCCCTTCAAGTTGCCCGGCATAGGCAACGCCCGCACCCTTCATACGTGACTTGAGCGTATGGCGTGGTATGGCGACGAGAGAGAGAGAGAGAGAGAGGGAAAAACCGTCGGCTAACTCTGGACTCTACTTAGACTGGGTGTCATGCTCGGCGTCTACTGCAGCAAAAAGTCTGGCGGGCATCTCAACCCGGCAGTGACGCTGGCCAACTGCGTGTTCCGCGGCCACCCGTGGCGCAAGTTCCCCATCTACTTCATCGGCCAGCTCCTGGGCGCCATGGTGGCGTCCCTCATCGTGTACGGCAACTACATCAAGGCCATCGACGCGTTCGAGGGCGGCGCCGGCATCCGCACCGTCGGGGGCCCCAACTCGACGGCCGGCGTCTTCTGCACGTACCCCGCCGAGTTCATGACGCGGACGGGCATGTTCTTCTCCGAGCTCATCGCGTCCAGCATCCTCCAGTTCGTCATCTTCGCCCTCGCCGACCCCGCCAACGGAGCCGCCGGGCCCTTCATGCCCCTGGCCCTCTTCTTCCTCATTTTCGGCATCGGTGCCTGCTGGGGCTGGGAGACGGGCTACGCCATCAACCTGGCTCGTGACTTTGGCCCCCGCCTGGTTTCGTACATGCTCGGGTACGGTCCCGGGGTGTGGTCCGCTGGTGGGTACTACTTCTGGGTAAGCAGAATCCTTCGTCATCCTGCCTCGGCCCCCCCTTTTTTTCTCGAAATGGGGCGCTGTTGCGTGTCGGCCGCCGTGCGTGTGGCGAAACCAACCCCTCTGCCAAGTTTTCGCGACTGACAAATTCGGTTGATAGATCCCCATGGTTGCTCCCTTTTTCGGAACCCTCCTCGGTGGCTTTCTGTACGATGTCTTCATGTTCACGGGCGAGAGCCCGATCAACAGCCCCTACTTTGGTCTCACTCGCCTCTTCAAGCCCCGCCGAGACGTGTGGTCCAACACGTACAACAGTCGCCTGGAAAAGGTGTAAAGGGGCGATGACTTATCGTGTGATCTCGTGTGTGTAATGTGGGTGTGTAATTGAGTGTCGTGTGCGTAAGAAAGATACAGAGGGAGAGAGAGAGACCGCACTGGTTATCACGACGTGACGAAGATGAAAACCATGAGATCCGACCTTGTCGGTACTCGTGATGGGTGAGAACAGAGGAACAACAGAAACAGGAAACGACGGAATGATACCAAGGGTCTTTGAAAGAAGAGAGAAGGGACGGGCGACCGACTTGGAGTATTTTTGGAACAAAAAGTTGACGAGTCCTTTCTGGTCGCTGGAAAGGGATGAGCACGATCCGCAACGGGCTTGTTTGTCTGTCCCCTTGCGATAAAACAGACCACTGCGGTTAAAACAGGAATGCTGGGGAAGAAAGTGTTCATGGCGCAATTGGTTTTTGGCCCTTTCCTTTTTTTTCCCCCTTTTTTCCCCCCTTTTTTCAAAAAAGGAATTCTTCGTCGGCTGCGCCGCTGCTCGGGAGTTTGTCGAATCGCTTTGAGAGTGTTTGCTCCGCCGCCAGGAGAGTTTGTCGGCGGTGCTGTGTCGCGGGAGGGCAATAGAGTTGCCTTGCTCGTAGCTGTCGCTTAAGCAGAGAAAAGGGAAGGGGGGTGAAATAATCAAATTATCAAGTTCAACAGGTTGTCGTTTTGAGTATGTGTCTGCGCGTGAGGAGACGGGACGAGAGAGTCAAGCAATGAGTGTGTGAAAGCGCCTCGTCCAGGCAGTCCCAGGAGGCGTCTTGGCCGCCTCGGGCGACCGCCTGTTGCTTACGGGCAAGGTGCTGCCGCCGGTACTCGAGTGGACAATGAACGTGACGGCATACAGAGGCATGCGGCGGTGCGAGGGACGCGGAGATTGGAGCTCAGCCGTGCTCTGGCTTTGGCTGTCCTTGGCCATGCCACGCACCTAAACTTCCCAGTAAGCGTCTCGCCGTGCCGCTGACTCACCAACAGCCAACCCCTTCTTGCTCCTTACTGCCCAACGAGCGTGTGCATTGGGGGGTTTGGCAAACGGTTGCGTCGCGACGTTGTGCAGGGGAAAAAAAAAGGGGGGGGGGGGGTCCGGAGGGCAGGTTTGCGGTGGAACCACTCCAGTGCGCCACCTCATCTTCGGTGTGTGGTGGCGGAGGAACGGGCGGATTGCGGCGCGGGTGCGGGTGCAACAACGGCGTCGGGCTCTGGTTCCGAGCCCGGGGTGTGTTCTGTACAGCGTGAGAAGTCGGCGGGCAGGTTTTCGCTGACTTGAGTGGCTTGGTGGGTGGTAGTTGGGCCTGGGCGGTAATCCGTCTTGGCGGCAAGCACTTGGTATCTGTCCTGGTGGGTGGTGCGTGTGTGTGTGTGTGTGTTCGTACTTGGTACTGCTTGGCAGGCAGTGTGTGCCGCAGGAAAGCGAGGCGTCTGGCGGCCCGTCTGTCGCGGGAGCCCAAAAACGGTCGGCAGGATTTGGGTGCGGGGGGAAAGAGAGGAGGACGGCATCCGGTTCTTAAGATGAACCATTACGCGCCCCCGACCCGTCGAGCCGCCTCGGGCAAGCCTCACTTCTGAGCCTCGAGATGGAAAGTGAGGCGGGCCCCCGGAAGTAATCAGACGCCCGGTGAGGGCGACATGTGAAGGATGGCGCGGTGTGGGGTGGGCGAACATGGCACGATGGAGAACACTCGAGGGGATTGAGGAGGAGAATCCAGAAGCGGGCGGGCGACTGGCCGGGGCCGACTGTTCTCGCCGGTTTGCCTGCACTGCGTGTGCAGTGCGGTGCTGGGTGCGTTGCATGAGCTTGTAGGATGCGTGTTTCGCGATGCGGTGGGAATGGACATGGCCATCCACGCCCTGGACTGTGGCATAGGATGCCAAGGTGAGGTCGCGGAGATGGAACACCGACGGAGAGCGTGAAGTAGGTACGATGTACAGTACTTGGTGCCTAGCAGTATCCGTACTTCTTCATGGGAGAATCGAGGGGGACAGCAATGAAAGTACGTACCTATACCGTCAGTACGTACCTTGCTGAGAGCAGCTTAGTAATGGGTAGCCAAGGTAAGTTGCTTCGCCCAATTCTATTTTTTGGCAAGTGCCCCCACTCTCCTTCCCCTCCCCCCCCTCCTTCTCCAAGTCTTTCTTCATCATTCGGTGATGAGAACCGAAGCCACCGAGACAGGGATAGTCGCCTCCTAAACACCGAGTCGAACCCGACACGGCCAGCGTCTCGGGGTTCCAATACCGACGTGCATGAGGAATCGCGCAAGAAACCCCGGCCTGTCATGGCACTTGCGGCTCTGACTGGAAACACGCACCACACGGATGGGAATGGTCAACGACTCCTCTCTACCCCAATCATTTCTCCATGCCGCATACTGCGCGCGCCGTTTGCCGACATGACGGACAAAGGAGCGGGTCTTGCTGTTCCCATCGCCTCTTGAGTCCTCCCTCACCTGACCGGCTCAGCCTGTCTGTCTCTCGTTTGCCCACCAGGCCGGGCTCGGCTCGGTGCCATGTTTTCCATACGGCCCATGATGTCAGACCCCGACCTGACCTGACCTGACGTGGGCGTGATGCTGGTGCTCATTCATGTCCAGCCAGCCAGCGACGACGCGTACATACGTAGCTTGGGCCGCCCGGGCAGTTAAGCGTCTGCCAACGCAACGCGGTGCAATACCAAACAAAGGAACGCAATGCAGGGCAAAACAGTACATGTCTTGGTGCCGCAGATAGGTACAATGTAGCAGAAGCGACCAGGGCGAGCGAGGCGGGTCGATGGCGATGCCAGGTTGTCCGGCATACCACAGGCGCGCCTGCAACCACGTGGGGTCAAGATCCAATACGATGGGCGGCGTTGCTGACAGACCCAAAGCCGGATCAGAGTTGGCGACGATGAACCATTGTATGTATGGTTTCGTCCCCCAATCCCCACGACCGTGTGTACCTGGTCCATCTCCGTACCATCCACACACCCCCCCCCCCCCCCCCCCCTCCCTTCCCGATCTACTTTTAGCCTCTTTTGCTCTCTCTCTTGGCTTCTTCTTCCTTTTTTTTCCTCCCACTCTCCATCCCACAGTATCCGGCCTTGTCGAGTATATCGCGCTCTCGCCCGATTTTCTCTCTCTCTCCCTCTCTAACCTGTCACGTCACATCACCTCCATCCACTAGTCTGCCTTCGCCCTGCCCAGCCCTCCTGGGTGAGCTCGGGCTATCATTCCACGAATCGAGTGAGGCGGCCCAGCCCGGGTAGCTTCCCTCCTCCGAGTCTCCGACGGTACCTAGTCTACCTACACTACGTCGTACCAGTACCTTTTTTGCTTTTTTTTATTATCTCTTTCTCTATCTTCGTTACCAGCCGAAATCCGACGCCTGCAGATCATCTCCGACCCTCTTAAGCATTGAGCTTCCTCTTTTCCTTTTTACCCGCCTCGTCCCCCTCCCTCTTCCTCTACTTCTACAGCAGCATCATCATCACCTGCCATCTCTCAAGCAAACCGACACCGAGCAACCAGCAGTAGCTACAGATACCCCACTTTACACCAGGCACTGTCGCCTACCGACAGACACGCACACACACACACACGCCCAACCGGCATTCCTCGTTCTCTTCGGGCTGGGCCTCAATCTTGTACGAGTGTGTCGATACAAGAGACCGGTCCACAGTATGCCGCCCCGCTTCTCCAGCCTGAGAAGGCCCGTCGTCATCGCCGCCGCCGCCGCCACTGGTGGTGTCGTCGCCTACTCGACCTTCCTCAGCGGCCGCGCCGCTCACAGCTTCGACAAGCCGCTGGTTGAGCTCAAGCGCGACAACCAGGGCAAGATCGTGCCTCCCTCGTTCCCCTCCGCCAAGGATCGCGCCTCTCAGCTGGCCGATCTGCGCGCCCACAGCTCCGACACCCACGAGTATGACCTGCTCGTCATCGGCGGCGGTGCCACCGGCACCGGCATCGCTCTGGACGCCGCCACCCGCGGCTTAAAGGTCGCTCTTGTCGAGCGCGACGACTTCTCCGCCGGAACGTCGTCCAAGAGCACCAAGCTCGTCCACGGCGGTGTCCGCTACCTCGAAAAGGCCGTCTGGAACCTCGACTACTCCCAGCTTGAGCTCGTCATGGAGGCCCTCCACGAGCGCAAGACCTTCCTCAACGTCGCCCCGCACCTGTCATCGTCTCTGCCCATCCTCCTGCCCATCCAGAAGTGGTGGCAGACCCCCTATTTCTGGGCCGGCACCAAGGCCTACGACCTCCTCGCCGGTTCCCAGGGTCTCGAGAGCTCCTACTACGTCTCCAAGAGCAAGGCCTTCGCCGCCTTCCCCAAGCTCCGACGCGACAACATGGTCGGTGCTCTGGTCTACTATGACGGCCAGCACAACGATTCCCGCATGAACGTCTCTCTCGCATTGACTGCTGCCCTCTACGGCGCAACCGTCGTCAACCACGTCGAAGTCACCTCTCTGGAAAAGAACTCCAACGGCAAGATCACCGGCGCAAAGGTCCGTGATGTCATGACTCCCGGCAGCGAATCCTTCACCGTCCGCGCCAAGGGCGTCATCAACGCGACCGGCCCCTTCGCCGACGCCATTGAGCGCATGGATAATCCTGACCGCAAGCCCATTGTCGCTCCTGCTTCTGGCGCCCACATCATGCTGCCCGGTGACATCTGCCCCAACGGAATTGGCCTCCTTGACGCTGCTACCTCGGATGGTCGTGTCATTTTCGTGCTGCCCTGGCAAGGATACACCCTGGCTGGAACTACCGACAACGCTGCTCCCGTCGAACGCGACCCCATCGCCCGCGAGGACGACATCAACTTCATTCTCAAGGAGGTCAACAAGCTGATGACCCCCGGTTCTGCCCTTGCCCGCTCCGATGTTCTTGCTGCCTGGTCTGGTAAGTCGATCACACCACATGCCGATGCCGCATTCATTGCGCAGAAAAGCTAACGGTCCCTCCCCCCTTTAGGAATCCGTCCCTTGGTCAAGGACCCCAACGCCAAGAACACCGAATCCCTCGTCCGCTCCCACCTTGTTACCGTCTCGGACTCTGGCCTTCTCACCTGCGCCGGTGGCAAGTGGACCACCTACCGTCAAATGGCCGAGGACGCCGTCGACGAGGCCATCACGACCTTCAAGCTCCAGCCCAAGCCCGTTACTCTGCCTGACATCTCCGGTGCTGGGCTTCCTGCCTTGACTACCACCGGCAAGTGCATCACCACCAATGTGCCCCTTGTCGGTGCCCACGGTTTCTCCAAGCACCTGCCTAGCCACCTTGCCTCTCACTTCTCCCTCGACCTTGATGTTGCCAACCATCTGGCCCACAACTACGGCGACCGTGCCTGGTCCGTCGCCGCTGCCTCTTCCGAGCGCATCATCCCCAACTTCCCTTTCGTCGTTGGCGAGATCCGCCACGGCGTCCGCGCCGAGGCTGCCATGACCGCCACCGACCTGATCTCCCGCCGCACCCGTCTCGCCTTCCTGGATGCCGAGTCCGCCCTTCGCGCTTTGCCTCGCGTCATTGACGTCATGGCCGAGGAGCTCGGCTGGAACGAGGCCCGCAAGAACATGGAGTGGACCCAGACGGTCCAATTCCTCCAGTCGATGGGTTTGTCTGCCGACAAGCTCAACGTCACCCGCGAGGAGGTTCTAAGGAGCGGCGATGCCAAGTCGGGGTACGCTCCCAAGGCCCAGATTGCGGCCTCGGCCAGTGGTTTCAAGACTGGCCTGGGTGATATCCAGGCCGGCGGTGCTCTGGCCAGAAACATTACCGAGGCATAAACTCGCATAGGGTTTTCTTTTTGTTTTTTGTTTTTTTTGTTTCCCCCTCACCCTTTATCCCTTTTCTTTTAACGATATACCAATGAGGCGAGTGGGAGCACTTTGGCTTGGCAAAAAACAAACAGTTGGATACTGTAGGGAGTCGATCACCCTTGTGTGTGAATTATTGTGGGCCTGTTATCAAGACCAGAGGATACCTACATAGATGGGTATGGCGTAAAGGGGAGGCATTTTGAGAGCACTTGTACGATTTTCATGAGTTGTGCCTTTCTTGCGTATCTGATTACGCATGGCATTGGCGCTGGCAGTTGTTTCCCCCATTCAAGATGGGCGCGTGCTCAAGTCCGCATAGATGGATGATGGCACCGACCATTGAAACCCCGAGATATCATTATTTCCTGCCCTCTTTTGAGTGCCTTTGAGTGATCATTGCAAACCCTTCCTAGCGTTGGCTGCTTGACCCAGAGCCCTTGGCCGGCCGCTTGTCACAATGTTTGTTGTACATATTTGCGCGCTGTCCCGTACGACATAGATAGACACAGAACTCGAGATGGTGCGGCGGCAGAGGACGGCAAGGTCCTCGAGGTGGGTCGAGACCTCGTTGATGATGCCGACGCGGCGGTGCCTGGTGGACCAGCCGTCCATGGCGAGGCGGGCGTTCATGTCGCAGTCGGTGGCGTAGCAGGGATGAGCGAGTCTCAGCCGCCGACGGCGTCCATGGCGTCGCGGTTGACGAGGGTCAGGTGGTCGTCCTGGTACCAGCGGAAAGCCCAGCGCTCGCCGCGGGCGAGGGTGGCGTTGAGGTCGCGCTGGCAGTTCTCGTAGATTGTGCGATAGGCCGGGTGGCCGGCGGGGGTGGGGCGCAGGGCGTCGTCGCGGTCGGCGTCGTCGTAAAAGTGCCAGTGGCGGTCGCCGGGGCGGGGGCGGTCGTCCGGGCCGGCCTCGAAGGAGTAGACGAGGACGTCCTGGTGGAATTAGAAGTAGTGGGCCGGCGGCGGGCGTGGGCCTCGTGGAGGAACAGGTTCTGCGTCTGGGAGAAGGAGAGGAGGGCGGGGGCGCGGAGGACGTTGACGCCGAGGCGGGCGAGGGTCGTGTGGTTGAGGTAAGAGGGGTTCTGGAGGGTGAGGCGGCCGCGAGAGTTGGCGAGCTGGGCGCCCGTGTTCTCAATGACGTGGATGCCGTCGGCGGGCCAACCGGCGGCGATGTAGCTGACGACGCACCGCAGGAGGAGGGCCACCCGCGGGTGAAGCCGATGAAGAGCGGGGGCGGGGCGGCGAGGCCGTAGGTCTGGCGGAGGTCGGCGGGCACATTTAGACCACCCAAAAACATTGCTATCGTATCCATTAACTAGTTCCAGTAGAGAACAGATCTGATTCAAAGTAAAGAAAAATGAAGAGGCAACTTTAAAGGTAATGGGTTTCTACTTGATGCAAGTCTTACAGTCCATTCAATGGTCTATGATACGCTGTCCAAGTTAAAAGCTGATTTCTCCAAGCCTCACCAACACCTTCTCAATAAATCTAACTCCAATCAAAATCCCATCATCATCTTTCATATCGTCGCCTCCAAACTCCTCGTTATCCGAATCAAGGCAGGTCAGACAAGTGATCACCACTGAAGTATATCTGTCACCCATTCGAAGTGGCAACTGAGACTTGGCCAAGCGAACCAATTCATCCTTGACTTTCGCTGTCTGCGCGTTACCCGACCGGTAGGAAATGGCATCGAGATCTAAATTCAGGCCGTTCCAGGGAATTCTGTCAGCCATGGGCTCATCCTGACGGGCTCTATACCCGACGAAACTCTCCCGTAGACCAAGCTCGAGAAGGCATACCCCAAGGCTGTGAATGTCGGGTTGCATGATGTAGGTATCTTGGACCTGAACGCCTTGACGCGTGGGGTGCCGATATAGGTTTCGATCCCAAGAATCGTCTCCAACCCTCATCGTGTGAAAGTTGACGTTGCGAAAAGAATCAAATCCGAGAAGATAAGCTGAGCCTAGCGGTGAGAGAGATTCAGAGCTGCTGTCTGGGAAAACGAGAATCGTCTCTGGTCGTATGTTCTTGTGCACGAAGTCGAGCGAGTGAGTGTAGCTGACAGCTCGCGCTAGCTGCTTTGCAATGTCTAGGATTCGGCTTAGACTAGATGTTCTTCCTTTTAGTAGTTGCTGTCGTAAGCTAACAGGGATACCATCCTTGGGGTCGAGAGGCAATCGGAAGGCGAGGCTAATCGAGGCGAGGCGTTTTGTCTGCAGGTCCTTTCTTTTGACAATGCCTTGGCAGGTCAAGAGGCCAAACTCTTTAATCTCCTCCCTTTTGAGTTTCTTCGCGAGCCCCTCGGCATCCTTTCCAAGACTTGAAATATCGAGATTCCCATGGCAAGTAATGGTGTCGACTGCAAAGGCTTTCTCAGAACCCCGTCGGTAGACCAGTGCAGTCGTGGAGTATTCTATCTTCTGGGCCCTGTTCCAGTCTAAACCAGCGCTTTATTCAAATCAACTCTAACAACCAACTCAACCAACCAACCCGTTAACTTTGTGAATAGCTTTATATCAACTAACTAACTTTAAGGCCAAAGTTAAGTTAGTTAATTAACTATAGTGGAGTCCAGATTATCTTAATATTCCTATACTAGGTATTAATTACCTAAGCCACCTAGAGAAACTCTAAAACTGGGATCTAATAATTATCCCTTAATTAGTTATTAGCAGAAAATTTCGCCGCCTGCGGCGTCCTCTTTAACCTCTTCTTCTTAGCTCTTTATGTCTCTTAAAGGAGGCTAACTAAAACAACTAATCCCGTTAACTTTTAATAAGGAACAGTAAACAACCAACCAACCAACTTTGCGAATAACCTCATGTCAACCAACCAGCTTTGAGGCTAAAGTTTGGTTGGTTGATCTGAATGAAACACTGGTCTAAACCTTCTTCTGAGAGTGTGACGTGTACACTAGAGATATCTTCGCCTTTGATCGTGCTTCGGAGACTTTGGGCTGATACCAGGGTCACACTCGGCGAGCGAGAGTTGGAAGACACCTGCGACGAAAGGGTCTGGACGTCCATCTCACTGGACTGCTCAGCCAACTTTTCGTCATGGGTGGGGATATCTATTCTATATGTGTTGCTGACATTTATCTAGCGGCATTACCTATTTCAGCCAATTGCCCCACATTGCTCGGTCAGCCCGGTGACATATCCATGGCCCACACTTCAACGCAACCTCGCCTTGCCGGCTTTCTAGGCGCCCTTTGGGTTGCCTGTCCCGATCTGGCACTTGATGACAGGACATGAGGTTCAAGAGGGTCCTCTTCCTGATGATGGACTGGCCGGCCCTTGCTGTCGAGGGTGACATACTCACCGTGCCTCTCCGTTATCGAGCGCCTTGTGTCAGCCACCGCGATTGTGTCCCACCTCTGCGGCGCGGTTTATGTTATCCTACCCCCCATCTCCTTCGCACACCATGTCTCGCTATGTCTCGAGTTTGAATATCAGCGTAGGGTGCGCCTCCTGGGCTCGGTATTCCCAGCTTGTTCTTCATTATAGTGGCGACGCCTTCGTTGCTCCTTCACTGGTTGTACGGGCTGTCACTCTTCATCTTCTGCACTGTTACCAAGCTGGGGATACGTCTCTGAGCGCCGTCACGATGGTCTTGATGTTGACGCCGCGCCTCACCGACATGACCTACGTTGCCGGCTTGGACTTGTACTCGTGTTCGTTGCAGTGGCCTCGGTGTTACCGAAAGGAAGATGAAATTAATTATTAGGGAAACATGTTTGATAAGTCATGCGCGTATGTAGTTAATATGTAATAGTTTGCCCAGTGTAGTAGAATGTTGTGGCCCACTAACAGGGGCTTAGACATTAATGATGTTGAACACAGCTGAAATTAGGAGATACCTGTCACTTTAATGCATACTCCCCGTTACGGTTTAACTACTTAACTCCTTTATGCCAATTTGCTAATAGGTCAGGGCGCCCCTAACAATCAGCACGGCTACGCCCCATTAGTGTTTATTATACAAGCAAGGAGGCCCCCCTGCCACCAACCCTGGCTAGAGAGACGCTAGAGGTAATAGGGTAATAGCATGCAATTAAATGATCAAGGTTCTATTAACAAGATTAACACCATAGTCACTTACATTGGTCCTTATTTTAGTTTATACTAGGTAATAGTAAGCTTGCTAGGAAAATCACGGTTCTGTGGCAGTTGAACCCTACATGTAACTCCAGTATAGTAATAGTGATTCATGCGAAAAGGTTTAGTATAGCTTAAGCGTGTTCTTCAATATCTTTGAACCGCTTACTGATCTGTATAAAACACAGCAGCGTTCCCCTTACTAGACTCCACAGGACTTGTCACTACGGAACACTATGGTTGCCATGAAGTCGCTGTATCTCCTTCTAACTCCTTCCTTGGCACTTTCTGCTCTCCTGTCGCCACCGTCCAACGAGCAAAGAAGCGGACATGTTGCCGCCATCCGTCAACTCTCTGACGAGGGCGGCTACGGCGACATAATCTCAAGAGGCAACAACGGCATCCCCCCAGATGACAGCGACATCGAGCCCACATACGAGCTTGGGGGCAGACTCGCAGCTGTCCCTCGGGAGAACGAGCACGAAGCTTACGAATACCTTAAAAAAAAATACCCTGGCCTTAAAAATGGTGGTTGGTATTACGGAATGTTGTGCAGTAGGCCAAAACACATTGATAACTCCAGGGACACCAAAATTTCGAAAGCGGTTCAAGAATATGTTATGTCGCAAACTGGAGGTTGCACCCACGTCTTCCTTCTCTATGGCAAATATAATGCAACGAGGGGGGGTTTTGTGGGAACAGCGGTCCACGTAAAGCAGGTTGTTAATAGGAGTTACGACGCCTTCGAATGGTACGTAAGCCGCGTGCGCTGGTGGCCTAAGCCAGAACAAGAGTAAGTTAATCAACATGCCTTTACAAGTGCGAGCTCAAGACTGAATTTTCTAGCCTTGACACATTCTATGAAACTACAAGAGAGAAGGCCAGGAGCCCTAGAATATTTCAATATGGTAAAAAGCTATTACTACATCTCTTGCTGTGTCTCGTTAACACTATTAACACCTTATGTAGCTGACGAATGGTCTGAAAGGCATAGGACACATTTCTCAAATAAAGTCAACTGCCTAACTTTCTATAATGATATATCAAAATTGTTCAGGTGACGAAAGAAGCCTGCTGAATAGGTATAGCAAGCGTTAATGCTTGAAGTAGAGTCATACACCATAGTAACAGAGAAGCCTTACTTCGTCTGCCTGCCATATCGGAGTCGTTAATGTAATCATAGTACGCTTGATCCCCTCCATTCTTCCATCTTTACTCCTCATCCCCGTGGTCTAAGGTGCCTAGATAGCTTGCAATGTGTTTGTACCCCTGGTACCGAATGAGGGACTTCTAAGTTTAGTATCCTCCGTACAATGCATCATTCTCTTTCAGATTGCTCTTGTTTGCCTCCTAATCGCAGAGCATTGACAAACCAGTCGAAAAGTACCAAAAACAGGGGGTAATTATCGTTGTCTTAGTCACCACGTACCTGTCGACTCCCCTCGCCCTCACAAGCCAGCCAATTCGAATCATTCGCAGGCATCCCACATCATCAGTTCCTTAAGATCGTTGCTCCAGAGAGTTTTAGTCGGCGCGGGACCAGTTGTAGAGAAACAGCCGGGGTAAGTGATCGACAGCAAACGCTATGCGGCCCGGACCATACTGTCCCTGCCCATACCGATGATCGGGACAGACAGGACTAGCACCTGGTCAGCGCTCTATTCTTTTCCTTACCATTGTCCCCGACTAGATCGCAATCTGTGTATGTATTGTTTTGTCACCGTCTGGGCCTCTGCATGTAGAAGGAGACTCGGAACCAGGGCTCCTCATGTGCTGTTGCATATCCACACTTGGGTGTTGCGAGAAAAGAGCAAATATTGACTGCTGCAAGTCCGAAACGCATCATTCGGTTCGCCGATTTCTATAACCTTTCAGTGTTCCGTTGCCTTGCCTGCCCCCATTTGTGCTGAGCTCTATAATTATTAGAAACATGTCTTTGCCGTTCATGACTGAGAACCATTAACATTGTTTATTTTTATTTTTATGCTCTTTTTTCGGCCACGTCAATACCGTTTCTCTTCCTGTCGTTTCCTGTCAAAATGCCCTCGCGATCCACCCATCCGGCCTCTTCGCCTCTTGGGCGGGTGTGCTTCCAGCTACACAAGTGGTGGATTCGCCAGATGACACTCAAAGTCAGCACCAAAAAGGCGCACGTCTATTGACTACAACAGCCATTGAGATTGATGATCCTATGTCTGTTAAGATGTTTATGGAAGATTTTTGCTTTCTTGATTGAAACCCTCTGATGAGTACCTATGGCAGCGTGATTTTTGGAGTCGTAAGCTTGCCATGAGACGAGGAGGCGATTCGGATCATTCTAAGTTGTTCCTGTAGATTGAGCGAGCAACAAACTCTCTGCTCGTGAGAAAAGGGATCATCGCGCTCAAGGTTGTAACATAGGAATTGGTGGCAGCCGAATTCTTCTTGCTCCCGGTTGTCTATAGATTCTGTATCGGAATCTGGAAGCTAGAGCAGGCTTCTCACTATGTTGATTCAACTAGGCTAACAACAGCCATGGGTGACGAGACTGATATACCTATAGGCCTCTTCCGGACGACTAAATACGGCTGGTGAGGTTCCTCCAAGATGGAAGTACCATGGCAATTAACCATTTCATTGTTTCACTGTTTCACTGTTTCACTCATTGCCCGCATACCATTCCTCAGATAACACCTGGCGCTAATACCTTGACCAAATCCAAGCCGGACTCCTAAGAATGTACTCCATATCTTTCAGCATGCAAGGTCTATTTTTGGGACCTGTCGTGAAGCCAGGATAGCTTCGTGTGGCTGATGGTTAACGGCACGCGCCACGCATGTGGTTTATCACCCGGTTGCTCCACCCAGGAAGGGTATTTCTACACGCAATTCATTTCATATGTAGATTCTAGATAGAAAAACTACTTTACATTCTTTCTAGCAGACGCTGCGGTTCATCACAGGACCCCAATTGGGTGCTTCTGCAGCTTGGCAGGCTTCCTCTGTATTTCTCCTCTAAGCACACAAGAATACAGCACCGTTTCCGCCACTGGTTGTGGCTCAAGACCGTCCCACACTACGTCTTTCTCTCTTTCCGGCTGGTTGAGGCAATGTCTCAAATTACGATTGGCGCTTGTTGACTTGCTGCACTATCGACAGGAAAGCAGAAGGACTCAATTGGAATTTGCATCCATCTTTTAACTTCAAGAACCTCGTCTAGATAATTTTGTCTCCTAGTTGTAACCTAGTATAGAGATGGGTTTTAGCAGGCAAGGACCGGACAAGGATGCTTGTAGGACCAAAGAATGTCAGCATGGTAGCTCGGACCCCTGCGTTGACAGTGATGCTCTTCTCTTGGTGTCCTAGTCAGTTTGTAGGGCGAATTAGACAACAATTGGGTCTCAGTCGGGTCGGGCACCCAGGTACGCGCAATGTCTTAAGATATTGGAGGCTGTGTTCAAAGCAGGTAAATAGTGATGACGCGTGGAGGCTTCAGGGGCTTGAATCCATCACAAGCAGGCTGAAATGTCGCTTGATTCTCTTCCAGCCAACCCATGTTGCTACTGATATTTCCAGGTTCTTGCAGAATATCCTACTATTATTGGTGCTTAATCCCGCTATCGTAAACAATGGTTGCTGCCCGGGGCAGCCTTGGAACCAACCAAGATCAGTTGATCAGGCTGCAGAATCTGTACGAATAGTTTCCTTAACTTGTCAAAGGCTGCACTCCCAAGCTATTTTCACCTTCACATTTGAAATCTCACCCCTTTCTTGCCAATATTGACATCATGAGATTGGTGATAGAGTACTCTGAAGATAAACATACTAATACCGACATAAATAGCATCTATAACCATTTTGTACCTAGATTGAAAGATCAAGTTTCCGATATTATATGTGTCGTACAAGGGTATGCTATAGCCTCACCGAAAAGACAGATAGCAAAAAGAGTCTGACTTATACACATTTTTACTTTGGAACTTAAGGTACGGAGGGTAAATTCCTTTACTACCTGCATACTGCAGAGGCTTTCGGGATATAGCTAGTCGTGAGCAAGCTTGATTAGTGGATTGCACGGGCAAGTTGCTGTGAACTTAGAAAGCTGTTAAACGGACATACCCGAGTACATTCCGTGACACAGAATCAGAACTTTACTCTGTCCCATGCCCCATTACAACTTTAGTGTTTGGCAATGCTCCATTCTCGGCCCCGATGGTTTCTCCGACGTAGCCGACACCTTCGCCACCCAGAGACTCTGCAATGCACTTTACCCCCCTCATGGCTCTCGTGGAGAACCCGGCACGTTACGCTTAGGCCTCATATCACCCTGAGGTAGAATGTCGGCGTGTAGCGTAATGACTGATAATCTATGGTATGCATTATAAATGGATGCTAGGGAAAGAATCCCTAGAATGAACTGGGCTCTGCTGATGGTCTAGTACTCGTAACTTCAGCCATATGTCTGCTGTGCCTGTCTACGAGTATTTTATGGCAAGTAAGTGCCTGATAGTGGCTACATGCCTGATATGTGGCCGTTTTAATCTTAACGATTCGTATCTCTCCAAGGTCTGCAACTCCGAAAAAGCACAAACACTAGAGCACTACCGGAGCTGGCCCACTCTTAGAGTTCCAAGTGATTACTGTCACTTACATCAGAAACTTTTGGCCTGGGTTTGCACAGCAATTTATCATCCAGCCATGTTCTTATTGAGTCGACAGTAGCTTCTTAATCTAGTTTTTAAAAAGCTTATCCGTCAGCTAAGGTGAGAGAAATCACCAATGTCCAAAGTCATATTTGAGATATTCCTGGACAGGCAAGGTCGCCGAGGTTCAAGTCGCTTCTGGAAAGCTCAGCCAAGGTGGAAAACGTGTAATTTGATCCATGCTAGGATTTCTTTTATGTTGAGCCAATCGATGTTTATCCTACCTAAGCTTACTAGACTTTGGATGATGCACACTCAAAGCCAAAGCACATAGAGCGTCGTCCTGTGTGCCTTTTAACCTTTTCTTTACTAGCACATGTGCGGCACTTGTTTCACAAACTCTTTTCCGGCAGGGGTGTGTAAAACTCTAGATTCAACCACTCCAGTGAGGAACACAGCAGGCATTCCATACAGTGACTCAGGATGGTGGTTCGAAACGGCATTGTTATCATGCCAAGGTAGGTACCTACGTTACACGGCGCCACTCCCTTAAGGTCGCACATGGTTTCCATGCTGTGGTGCTTATGTGAATAAACTGACAGCAGAGTTATCAATCATCTGTTGTGTTCCTGCCGAAGCCGTCGGAATCTCATCCCACCTTCCGGGTCTGATGTTGATGGGGTGCCCAGTGCAATAACGATGCCTGATGCCGGGATTCAAAGTTAGGGTATGCTGGCAAATACGACCCTCATATGCTGGTCAGAAATAAGGCACAGAGCCGAAACAAATTACATGACACGACGGCCCGATCTTCCGCTTAAGTCAGCCCTCGATTGTTCTACTTCTCCCTTAAGACAAACTGCCTTGTGCTAGTATCTTATTTCGATTTCTCTTTCACTCAAAAGTTGCTGAACACTTATGATGTGAAGACACTTGCAAAGAAGTCATCTAGAGGGAGATAATGATACGCTGGTGATTAAACAAACAAACGGAATGTAAGCATTCCTGAGGATGTGGTATCTACTACGTATTAGAAGAGTGCCTGGAATCGGATCAGGGACTTGAAGCACCTGCCGTCTCATCCAACACCTGGGTTGTCTACCCTGCACCCGAGGTGGTCGGGTGCTACGCTGGAGTTGGTGTCCTGTGAGGGGTTGATCGGACGCATGAAACTTGGAACGTAAATGGTTCGGTGAGGGGTCCTGGTCGACGAACCTGACTGAGCTTTACATCCATTTCCTCCAGGGTATTATACTTGAATCAAGGCCTCTTTATTTTGCAGATTAGATGACATCATCATTGCAGAAGGCTCGGAATATCTGATGTGCACCGGACCCCGAAGAAGAAAAGAACCCCGAGGGCGGATATACATGTACGCTCAGTGGGACATAGGTATACCCGGGCGGGCTGATCACAGATGTCCATATACGAGAATTTATACAGCTTCCCGTCCAGGCTGACCTCGTCTTTGACTAAATCCTCGGGAATATCCTACTGTCAAGTTTGTGGCTGAGGTAGACATCATTTCTGCCACAACGACTGTGTCGACATCCCGTTACTGTAACTCCAACAAGTTAAACTCAGTGTTAAATGCACCAAGGTTCCCTTGAATCATAGAATTCCATTTATGGAGGAGTTTACTAAGAAGTACTCGGAGAAGATGTCAGCATCCTCGTTCTTTTAGGTCATTCTACAGTTCATCGCATGTCAACAATACATGTACGTGCACTTGACCGAGCGTGGGCATCGGCAGCTACACTATACCCAAGCTCAGCGAAAGCTAAATTCAAGGATTATTCGTTTATATCGTGGCGTTTCACGGCGACCTTCGGTAAACTGTCGCATGCAGACGGGGGGAATCTGCCGGTTTCAATCATAAAATGCGTTGCGGGTGTATCTGCGGCGCAGGAGCAGTGTGGCCCTGGCTCGGCGAAAGCTTGACATGGCGATCTGTTTCGTTGTTTCACCGTCATTTTCGATAAGTTGCCGTGGGACATGAAAGGAACCGGCCGTGCAAAACATCGAAATGAATCAGTCATGGGCTGTGGTGAGTTCAGTTTACACCGGATACATTTCGAATCTGTATAAAGGCAAGATATTCTCTCTCGCACGGCTTCATGACCTTGGTCTCCATTTCTATCAGTTGTCAACTGTTCCATTGAGCAGCGTACCCAATTCTTGCCCGCTGTTTTCCAAACATAGACTTACACCATGGTTGTATTTTCCTTCACGAACTTGGCTCTGGCTGCCTCGCTCATCACCAGCGTCTTCGCTTCGCCAGTTGCTACGCCCGACCCGCCCGATTTCGAATTGGGCCCCCACAACCTGGCCCGTCGCCAGGACTACACTCAGAACTACAAGACGGGCGGCAAGGTCGACTTCACCCCTACTGGGAAGGGATTCTCCGTCAACTTCTCAGGCGCTCAAGACTTTGTGGTCGGCAAAGGCTGGAACACTGGTTCCAAGAACAGGTGAGGCCCCCTTCGGAATGTTTTGTTTCATCTTGACTAATGGCTGCGCATAGAACCGTCAACTACTCGGGCCAGACCAAGGCGTCTTCTGGTACTGTCCTGACAGCACTTTACGGATGGTCCGTCGACCCGCTGGTAGAATATTACGTACAGGACTACAGCAATAACGGAAAGGGCGCCGCGCAAGGCCAGAAGGTGGGATCTCTCACGAGCGACGGGTCTACGTACGACATCTATAAGCACACGCAGGTCAACCAGCCCTCAATTCAGGGCACCACTACATTCACCCAATACATCTCCCGCCGCACACAAGCCCGCTCTGACGGCGGCACTATCACCTTTGCTAACCACGTCGCTGCCTGGGAGAAGGCCGGCATGAAGCTCGGTCAGATGAGATACCAGACTATCGCCACCGAGGGCTGGGGAAACGCCGGCGGCAATTCCAAGTACACCCTCTCGGTCTTGAGTAAATAGGAGACTCTCACTGGCTGTTCTGCATGAAGCACTGTGTAAGTTAAAGCTGTCGGATGCCGACATCCGAGCGCCGGGAGGCAAAGTTGTAGTATAAGGGTGTGCGCCTCTAGCTCTCCTGTATCATTTATTTTCCTTATTTCTTGGCTCGCCTGGCCATGGTCGAGCTACTTCATTTTGTCTATTAAGCACATAGTTCTGGCGATGCCGAAGATTGCATATACCTTCATGTCACATATTATAATTAAATAAACGCGCTTGGCTCATTGGTTGCTCCTGAACTGCATATAAAAGGTATTTGATTCAAAACCATCACAAAAAATAGAGCCTTGACCCCAGTCTACCATCGAAAAGCAAATAGAGCCGTCTTAGGCGTGATCTGCCCCCCCCCTCCTGAGAGTGTTTCTCCTCCGAGTCACGATAGAAGGTCTAGAGGCTTCTGCTTCGAAAAGCAGTAGTACAGTATTTTAGATTGCGGTTGCGAAAGCTTATAATGGCACGGGACCACACCTCCCGAGTCCCGAAACCGCATCTGCGGCAGTTTCCTCTGTCCTTGGTCCATGTGCTGTGTGGAAAGTGCAGGAGGGGGTCTCTTGTCTAACTATTGAGTGTAATTGAGCACTGACGATGAATGATTGTTTGGTGTTGTGGCAAAGTTAGAGCGGTGATGGTGTCGGCTGAAGAATGGGCTAAATGGTAAAGAGCAGGTAGCTGTCAATGTCAGGCATAAAGTCTAACCCCGACTCGGCTGGCGGCGGCACGGCTGCTGTAGGTTTTTTAGCCCAACATTAAGCTGTACCGAATTTCTCTTGGAGATGAACTGCTCATGTGAAGGGTGTGATCTTTTCGATGCCGGGATTTGAGATGAGCAGCTGGAAGGACCCTTTGAGCAACTTTGGATGGCCCTTGCGTCTGACCTGATGACCGTTGTATTTACCTCCATAGGGTCAACCTCGATGGTAGCTAGAAGACCGCCTAATTTATTGAAGAGGATACTATTCTCTCTGTTTCAGGTCAAGGTTAAACACTGCATTACTAAGGTACTAATACAAGGCGCACCCCCGTAGGGTGGCACAGGTACACAACATTAGCCTTAAACAATCATAGAAACATATTTAGGCTACCTCTTCTAGTCATCTTCAGATGCTTACAGCTTCTTCCTAAATCATTTGTAACTAAGCTGAGATTAAGCCTTCCCCTGCATGTTGCCGAGCAGTACCGGGTTTCTAAGGCTGTAAGCGACCTCGCGCGGGAACACTACCAGGGGGGCTAGTTATTGTGGATTAAGAAAGGGGACCGAAAGGCCCTGGCTAACATACGTATGCAGCAGAAACATGTTTTCGGTCACTTCATGCGCTGCAGATTCTTTGCTGGCTAGTATCTTCTCAACGCTGATTCTGGTATCGAGAAGATCACCTTTGAGAGATGAGTTTCCGAGGAGTTTGACTCCGGTTCCGGATAAACCCCGGTTCGGCTGCCCATCCAGCGAACATTCTTACGTAGCTATTCTTACGTAACCTCCTTTACATAATCATGATCCTATTTACGTAATGGACGAGGTACGTGCTTTTTACCCCGCCAAAGTGCGTCTTGACTCGGCTCACCCCGCTGCAGCAGAGGGAGGCACCGAACATCGGGACGACCGATTACGCCATTCTCACGCTCCAGACGGGAATGGGTCTCGACCTGCTGGCAAGCAATCAGCGTCCGCCAATTTTCGCAGCTTCGCCTGGTCTTGATCACGTTCCGAGCGAGAGCTGGATGAGTTGACCTCCCGTGCCGCCTCGATTTCCTGTAAACTGCTCTGCTACGTCCATGAGCTCACTCGTCCTCCCTCTCTTCCGGTCGCGCATCACAAACAGTAGCACAGCCAGAAGAGGCTTCTGCTCGACCGTCATGACACTCAGCAGCAAGATCAAGCCCGCGGCCCGAGTTTCCGGCCGGCGGCAGGACGTATGGTGTGTACTGAACACCCCTCGATTCACGAGGGTTGTACGACAGTGCAATCGATCTGCAAGACAAGAATGCATGAGCCTTTTTCTGACCGAGAGTACCAGGTCCATCATCAACGAGGCCGCTGCCGCCTCGCCCAAGCAGCCCATTGTCAACATGGGGCAGGGCTTCTTCGGCTACAACCCGCCAGAGTTCATCCTCAACGCTGCGAAGCAGGCCCTGGACCGCGTCGAGTGCAACCAGTACAGCCCTACCAAGGGTCGCCCTAGGTTGAAAAAGGCCATTGCCGATGCTTACTCCCCTTACTGGGGCCGCAAGCTGGACCCCGAGACCGAGGTCACCATCACCACTGGCGCGAACGAGGGTGAGACTCGACTCGGTGGCAGGGGGTATTCCTTGGAGGCGACAAACTGATTGCCCACCAGGTATGCTCAGTGCCTTTATGGCGTTCATTGAGCCCGGCGATGAGGTCATTGTATTTGAGCCCTTCTTCGACCAGTAAGCCATAATCCGAGGCGTCTTTGTGAGAGAAAGTACACAAGCTTACCCTCGACCAGGTACATTAGCAACATCGAGATGCCCGGCGGCAAGATAACATATGTTCCCCTACACCCCCCTGCGGACGGTGCCACAGCGACGTCGTCCGCCGGTAACTGGACCATCGACTTTGACGAGCTTGAGCGCGCCATCACACCCAAGACCAAGATGATTGTCCTCAACACACCGCGTCTGCCTCCACCCTCTTCCCTCATGTTCCTTGCAGTGTGCTGACTCGTCGACGCAGACAACCCTGTTGGCAAGGTCTTCTCGAAGGAGGAGCTCCAGAAGATCGGCGACCTCTGCGTCAAGCACGAGATCATCATTCTCTCCGACGAGGTTTATGACCGCTTGTACTATGTCCCCTTCACGAGAATAGCCACGCTGTCTCCCGAGATCGAGCGCCTTACTATCACCGTCGGCTCTGCAGGCAAGAACTTCTACGCCACTGGCTGGCGCGTCGGTTGGCTCATGGGTCCCGCTGAGCTCATCCAGCACGTCTCCGCTGCTCATACCCGCATCTGCTACTCTTCCGTTTCACCCCTGCAAGAGGCCTGCGCTGTTGGTATGTATCACGGTCTCTCGGCATAGACCGGTGAGAGAAAAGTATTAACGCATTACAGGTTTTGAGGAAGCCGAGAAGGAGGGCTTCTGGGATGAGACCATTAAAGACATGAAGGGCAAGATGGACCGCTTCAACGAGGTCTGGAAGGAGCTCGGCATGCCCTACTCGGAGCCTGAAGGCGGTTACTTCGTCCTCGTCAACATGGCCAAGGTCAAGCTTCCTGAGGACTACCCCTTCCCGGCCCATGTCGCCAGCCGCCCTCGCGACTTCAAGCTCGCCTGGTTCCTCATCCAGGAGGTCGGCGTCGCCGCCATCCCACCCACCGAGTTCTACACCGACCCCAACGCCCACATCGCCCAGGACTACATCCGTTTTGCTGTCTGCAAGGAAGACGAGGTGCTTGAGACCGCCAAGGAGCGCCTCCGCGGGCTGAAGAAGTATATCCAGGAATAAATGTCGTTGCATCGCATACCAGAGGGGGGGGTCATAGATAAGAGTCGGACAACATGTACCGCGCGATTTGGAAATTGCCTTGTCATACAAAGTGTAAATAGACAAAACTTGAAGTTACAAAAGCCACGCCCATCCATTTTCACACATTGCCGACCCGTTTGTACCAATCCCACCCCATGTTTTATTTCTAAGCGACTCGCGTCAAGCACCGCGCTGGAATCCGCCGCCCAGAATCGAGCTTAGTGGCCCGACCCACCGCCGGTCGAGGGCACGCACGCATCGCCGACGCCGCCCAGGGCGCCGCCCTCGACGCAGGTGGTGACGGGGCCGCAGTAGGTCACGAAGAGCAGCCCGGACTTTCCAGGCACCGGGACGCCGGCCGGGGCGCACCAGAAGACGGACTGGCCGATGTGGGCTTCGTCGATGGTCTGTCGGCCCGAGTTCAAGGCGTCCTCGACGGCCGCGCGGTTTCTCTTGTCTGTGTGTCCCCCACCCACCCGTCGCCCACGTCAGCTTCTGCAACTCGGGAGTGTGGCAAGGAAAAAAGGAGGGACAAGTTGGCGGGGGGTCTCACCGGCTTTGACGAGGCGAGAGCCGCAGTAGGTCTCGGCCGGGGTGCACACCACGGCGGTGGCCGCGCCGGCGAAGGCTGCGATGACTGTCAAGGCTGTCGTGAAACGAAACATTGCTTTTGTTCACCGTTTTCTCGATGTTCAATTGAGGTGTAGCTTAAGGGTGCTTGGTCTTGTCTGACTCCCGATGTGCGGTCGCCGGATGATGGGTCAGCCAAGGGAGGGAATTCTCCCTTTCGTATCCCTTCAACCAAGGGGGGGCGTTGCAGAAGCCCAGAAACTCTCACGGGCTCTCCACATAGTTTCGCCTTCTAACTTCCCTTTCTCACTATTATGGTTTGGTAATTATGATATGTTCAAGAGCACCCGACAAGGTAGAAGAAGTAAGGAGCCAAGGGGCATGAGGTGCGGGAACCTGGATTTTGTGGTGAAGATCAATTAGTGTCCAAAGCAGGATCGGAAGGAGATTGAATATTCATAGACCATTAGGGGATGAAAAGCTTTCATTAAAGTTGAAGTGCGATGTAGAAAACATGCGCGAACCCCTCCCTCCACAGCATCTCGATGGCTTATTTTCTTCTTTTTTCTTCAGCATAAACATGCGATCCTGAGCAGAGTGATGGAAGATCGGCGACGCTTGAGCACATCACGAATTACCAGATAGCAACAAAGGACTAATAAACTTGTATAGCTTGATGTGATTCGAAGCCTCTGATCTCAGGTCTACCAAGCTACCCGCAAACCCATGAGCTCATCGAGAGAGCCGTGCTTTGTGACCACGATCCAAAGCCATTACCTTCAATGTAAACACCTTGATGTATTACCCTGATCCTCGGTCCAAGATAGACGAAGCCAAACTCTAGCGATTACCCGAAAACCCAACGATGCCATGGAATCCTGAAAGCGAAGTAGTGGAAAGCCACGGTGAAAGCCGGATGGGCAAAAGGAAGACCAGACGCTTAGATCTCGCCCGGGTTGTCGCCCTGCTCCATGTCGACGTCGGCCTTGTCATCGTCCTTGACATCGAGCTTGGCGACGTCGGCAGCAGGAGCCTCGGCGGCGGCGGCGGCGTCCTCGGCGGCATCCTCAGCGGCAGCCTCGCCCTCCTCGTCGTCCTCGGCGGCAGCAGCGGCGGCGGCCTTCTTGCTCTTTACGGGAGTCTTGCGCTTGGCGGGGGCGCGCTTCTTCTTGGCAGGGGTCTCGGGGGCCTCGTCGTCGTCATCGGCACCCTCGCCATCGGCGGCTGCAGTGGCGGCGGCCTTCTTCTTGGCGGGCGTGGCGCGCCTCTTCTTGGGCGTCTCGACAACGAGCTTCTCGTCGGCGTCGGAGCCTGCGAGCTCGTCGCCCTCGTCGGCGGCGGGGGCGGGGCGGCCTTATTCTTGGCCGGGGTGGCGCGCTTGCGCTTGGAGGGGGTCGGGATGGGGTTACCGTCCTCGTCGAGGGCGGGGGGCATGTCGGTGAAGAGCTTCTTCTTGATCCCACCCCAGGCGTTGCTGGCGGAGCGAGGGTTGGTCATACCGCAGGCGGCGGCTAGAGCGATGTAGTCAATCTGCGAGGTGAAGGAAGGAAACAATGTCAGTTTTTAGTTTTTTTTTGCGTGGATGTGTAGGTTGACGGCTGATGGTGGGCAGCAAACCTACCTCGGGAGGGCTCTTCATGCAGTTCCAGGCCTTCTTGAGAATATCAACCTCGCGCTCGGTGAGAACAGGCTTGGGGGCAGCCTCGGAGGAAGATCCGTTGGAAGACATGATGAGTGCTTCTTGGTGGTGACTTTGAATGACTTGATGATGAGTGGGTCTTGATGTTGGTGGTGGATGGCTAAGTGATGAATGAGGAAGTTTGAGATTGCAGAAACTGATGATGGTGAAGGGGAGAAGGATGAGTGAGGGAAGAGCGGTTGAGTAAATATGGCCTCCGCTGGGTTGGATGGAAAGACGAGGTGTGTGGGAGAACGCGTGAGAGAAAATCAGGTCTCAAAAGACACGCTGAGAAGTCTTCAGACAAGCAGGACAGTGGGAGAAACAACTAGGGAAGGAGCGAAGGTGAATGTTGTGGTTGCCTCGGGTCCCGTGACGCGCTCTGTTGGGATGAGCGAATGAGATGGCGCGAAGACTGATGTGAGAGAAGATTGCAGCAACTGGTGAAGACCTGAACAATACGTTATGATGTTGTGTTTCATCCAATTTGGCCAAAGATAGAGGCTGGACTGGGAAGGAAGGTCGCTGCCCTGTTATTCGTCCATATCGAAAGAAAGCTCCCAAGAAAAAGCACCAACAATATTGTTACAGAGACAAATTCCGAGTATCAATGAACTTGTGTGTCAGATAAACAAAGAAAAGCCGATTCTTTTCCTGATATGCAATCTTTTGTGTCAAGTATAAGAAACAGATAGCCAAAGTCTGCAAAGGCAAAGAAGGTGCCGGAAGTCACCAGTATCAATCTCGCTGAATTTCTTCTGCTTATTCGGTCCGCGAGGAACCTGTTCCCTAGTAAACCGATATAGCTTTGTGTCATGATGTCTTTATCTTTGACCTCGAGTCAATGAGTAGCCATTACTACCTCAGTCGACTCTTGTAGCTTTACCTGTCCGATCATTGACATTTACCAAGACAAGATGGGGTATGCGTTTCCATATCTCGCGTGATGTGGGAGTTAGATATCTGGACCAGTTTACGGAAAGGAGCAAGCCAAGAAACTAGACCCGCAGCGTTCCGTTTCCTCCAAGGCCAAAACACCTTGCATCCATGCATTAAATCATACGTTGGTTATTTGGCTGACATATCATGACGCTGCCTCATTCATGCGAGCTGGAATCCGCGTATAATTGAGAAGACGTCATCTAGTGAGGTGAAATGTCAATAACAACTTGCGTACATCAAAGAAGGTACTGTTCACACTTCTCGAGGTAAATACATCTCGTAAAAAGCGGGCTGATAGACAACCTAAAGGACACTCCACCTCTAGACCTGGTAGCTTTTGTATTGGTTCTGGTGATTGAAAAGGGCAAATCATTATTACACTGAAACACCAGACTGTGTTCTCCTACACGAAACCAATAGAAGACATCCTTGAATGTCTCTCAACTTTAACGACTGGCGGATTACCAAGCCCTTGCCGGTGTTGACAGTTGAGAGTTGAATGCGACCTTGATAGGAACGCCTGGGCAATGATAAATGTATGCTCGGCCGCCCCGTGTTTTGAAAGTGGCGCAACCTGAACCACATAGTTGACGAGGCCAATAGTCTGGCCAGTGCATTCGTCTTTTGTGTGGGATACCTGGCACCAGTTGCTTACGGATTTGGTGTTCATCTCGATGTCACAAGCCTCTGATAGCTTCCCTCCAGCGTTTTTGGGAGTTGTATTCTAGCTGTTGGGCCTGTGCTCAGCGCCAGCCATCGTGGTGGGTTTTGAAAAACCTGAGTACGTGCACGGCCAACTGTTCAATGCAAATACGATGTAGTGACGAACGAATCGGATTCTCATGAAGGTCCAAGTGTACCCAGATGAAAGCAGTCAAAGGAGCACGTCTCCACCCTCAAGAAGAACGCCGGGTACATCGCAGATGAGGTTTGTTCTCTACGTTGTCCTGGGTACTTGTACTCCGCTCTCCAGAGCCCCCCTTGCGTTCCCCATGGGGCTGACTGGCTGACGGCGATTCTGACTTGCTGAAATCGCGGGGATGTTTGCGCCTCCCCAGAAATGCTATGTAGGCAGAAGAGCAAGAAGAGGTAGGGAGGGGCGATAAGGAGAGGGAGGGGGTGGGACGTGATGGAAACGGGACGAACTGGCGCTTCCGTGTCCATGCGAAAACCCCTCCTTTCTCCACGTCCTCACGCTCCACAAATCCAGAAAAAACCACATCGGCTAATCTCTAATTTGCCTTTTCCCCAAGAAAGTGTTTGGCGACGGAATTGTCCTCACGGTTGCTGACTGGGTTGCCGACGAGGATGACTTCGCCGACGTCCTCAAACTACGTCGGCCAGGGCGAAGGGTTGCATGTCCGTCCCGGCATTTCAAAAGTTGAGCTATGTATGGGAGGGATACGGTACGCAACCATGGGAGCGAATCAAGACAAGTTGTAGGCCGAGCATGCACGAGCGATGACCCCGATTTTACAGAAACCGACATGTATTCGTATATATGTTACATGCCGCTATCTAGGTTTGCCAATAGCCAATTGCAACGTCCGTCTTGATCCAATGTCTCAAAATTCCTGTTTCACAGACTGTTACTATGCAGCGGACTTTTGCTATAAACAGACACGATGAACAACCACCGATCCCCAACCCGATTGGTCTCCATCATATCTCACCTTGCGATGGCACAGGCAGTAAGGAACCCCTGCAACTCTATCTGACACTTCGATCGGCCTGCACTCCGCGATCTCCAAATTTACTGTACCCTTTGGCTCCCGCAAGACCGGTCTCCCTGCCATATCAGGCCCGCGCGGCTCTCCAAAACGTCTCCAAAGCCCATCCGCCAGCAAGTTGGCTCAACGGGATGGGACGATGGGATGAAACCAACAGCATAGCACGCCATTGGACAACGGCGTTTGGCCAAAAGGTTATGCAAATAAACTTTTCCTTCTCCTACCTAGGTACCCAGTCGTCCCGGTAAAGATTTTCCTAGGTTCTTGGTCTCTCCCGGCCGCGGCAGCGAGGCGGCAATTTGCGGAAAGTCAGTTCGTAGCCAAGAGCCTCCTAATTCGACAACAATCGCAGGTATCCAGTTTTCAATCTCCATACCAAGAGGTTCGGAGAGGGGGTCCTCGGGATGATTATCGTAGCAAACCCGTTATCGGGACAAAGCCTCCACGCCTCCCGCACGCGAACCTCGGCGTTGGATAACAAAAGATGGAGCTAGAGGACAAAAGAGCCCCCGCCACCATGCGACGGACTGTGGCCGAGCCGGTCGAAACGAGTAGTCTTGCGCCCACCGCCCCATACAGTCTAACCGCAATGGCTCCCGCCGAATCCACTACTCCGAGGTTTCGACGAGCCTCAAATACTCAAAGACCCGTGGCATTCCAGATTCCAGACGATGTCCGAGATGCGTCAGGCGAGCACACGGGCGTGGCCCCCTGCCCGCGGCGACCATTTCTACCCGACAACATCCCTCCCCAAAATGCCATGTGTGAAGAAGATGTGATGAATGCCTCCTCTAGTCCGGCTCAGTTTGCGGCTCTTCCTCGTGTGTGCAATACCCTGCCGTCTCAATGCCAGTTGGTCATCCAACCGAATTCGCAACCGTCGCCACCCCCCCTCGAGCGCATACAAGCGAGTTCCCAGATGTCAGAAACTCGGGCCAAACAATAGTGGCAACTTTCCTATTCGAGCAACTGAGATGGATTGCTACAATTGGTACGTCGGTCGAGAGAAGTTGATAGGCCAGGCCGGCGCGCTTTAATCGTTGCATCGCAACGAGTACATGTTTTTAGGGCCATCCGTACTTTGTAACATGGCCTGCGACAGCCGCGACGGCGACCACCTCAACCCGAGCACCCGGCGGAAGGGGCCCTGGCACGTTTTGTTTCCCCAGAGCCCGTGGAGAGAATCCGTCTTATTGATATTTAACAAACCGGCATGCTAACGTCTTTTTTTCTTTTTAAGATTTGCCCAGCTCAAGAGAAGAGAAAACATAGAAGCAGAAGAGAAGGCGGTCATACTTTTTAATTATTATCCCGTATGCTGCGCTCGTCACTAGGTGATCGGCATTCACATCTTCACCCTCTTTTGGGTTTCCTGTTTGTTTGTTGAGCCAGGAGGATCGCGCGTCATAGCCCGCGAATCCCCCCAGAGAGAAAAAAGACACCCGGGCGAAGGGGCGGCACATGTCATCCCGGGACTTGCATGGCCAAAAACCAAGAACAGCGCTTGGCAATTATCAAGGAAAGGGGGAAAGCCGACATTGATGCAACTCTTGCCTTGGTAGCCCTTTTGTGCCGTGCCGGAAGCGATGCCGTCCTTGACGGAAAAGGCAGAGTCCCCAGACGCGGCGGCGGCGGCGGACGCGACTTGAACCGGAAGACCCCGAGTCTCTCGCCGGGGACCGATGAGGAGAGCGGCGCCGACGATCTCATACGACCGCATGCGACGACCCCCGGGAAGCCGACGGCTCCCCCCAACGGCGGCTTACGGGCTTGGCTTCAGGTCTTGGCGTCTTTTTGCATTTACTTCAATACTTGGGGTGAGTTATACTTCTGTCAGGTGTTCCGCAAAACGCCACCCTTCATGTGGTTTTGCTCTTTTTCTGTTTTAGCTTTTCACTTGGCTGTGCACGCACTGCGACTCCGAGTGCACCTGATGACCACCTTGGTTCGGCGTTGTTAACCCGCAGCGTCCAGGTCTCGTCGCCAGCTACGGCGTTTTCCAGGTCCACTACGAAGCAGACCTGCTCAAGGAGCACAGCCCGTTCGCCATCTCCACAATCGGCTCTCTGCAGAGCTTCCTGATGGTGTTCCTGGGCTGCTTCGCGGGCCCCGTCTTTGACCTGGGCTACGCGCCCCAGCTGCTCTGGGCCGGGTCCCTGCTGATCGTGGCCGGGACCGTCGCCCAGAGCTTCAGCAGCACCCTCTGGCAGCTGCTCCTGTCGCAGGGGCTCTGCGTCGGAACCGGAATGGGGAGCCTGGCCGTGCTGGGGGTTGCAGTGCTGTCGCCGTGGTTCTCCACGAGACTGCCCGTGGCTTTTGGCGTCGCCGCGGCTGGGAGTGGCGTTGGCGGGTGAGTCTTACCAGCATCAGGGGTTTTCTTGAGAGAAATCCTCCACCTATAACATCTGATACTAACTTGACCCCTCCTCCTCTGCAGTCTGGTACTGCCTGTCGTATATCGAGCCCTTGAGCCCAAAATCGGCTTCGCTTGGACAGTCCGCACCATAGCGCTGGTCGCATTGGCCGTACAGGGCGTGTCCATCGTCAGCATGCACACACCCAAAGCTTCGCGCCAGAGGCGTGCCTGGATTGACCGCTCCGCTTTCGGCGACGTTCCCTACCTCCTCTTCGTGGCCGCCTGCTGCCTGGTGTTCCTGGGAATGTACACGCCGTTTGTCTACATCCAAGGCATCGCGGTCCAGCGGGGCGTCGTGGGCTCTCCGGTGGACAAGTACCTGCTGGCCGTGATGAACGGGGGGTCCATCCTAGGCCGCATAATCCCCAACCTCTTCGCCCAGCGTCTCGGCGGGATGAACCTGTTGGTCGCCGCGGTGCTCATCATGTCGGTTTCGGCCTTCTGCCTCGTGGCTGTCCAACAGACCGCCGGCCTGGTCGTGACGCTCGTCTTTTACGGCTTCAGCAGCGGGAGCTTCTTTGCCCTCCAACCGGCCACTTTTACCAAGCTCACCGAGGACCGCAACTACATCGGCACTCGGCTCGGCATGGCTTACTCCGTCATGTCTGTCGCCTTGCTATTCGGATCGCCGGTTGGCGGTGCTTTGGTGCGCTCGGTCGGGTACTCTAGCGCCTGGATCTGGTCCGGTGTTTGTCTTGCGCTGGGAAGTGCCACGATCGCCTTTTCAAGAGGCATGGCCAGTGGTTGGGACTGGAGAAAACGAATATGACGTCTGGTTAATGTATTGGTGGGGTGGTCCAAGTTGTGTTACTTGACCAATAGGAGCAGCCTGGGGCGATAACCTGTTGTTCAATCAAATGTGGAAATGGGTGGGCTATATCCATTTACGTGGATTGCATAGTCTTTTTGGGGTCTTGTAGCTGTTGTGAGCGGTCTCACTTGAGCTTACAGAGTACTGCTCCGTGGATGGCCTGCAGACTGCCATATAGCATGCATATAGACATGATACCCTATAGATATCATAAATCGTTACGCAATGATCAACGAACATATATTCTTGGAGTGCGATTTCTTTGCAAACGTCATCCTGTCTTTTGATCTAGCGAAACTCTAAGCAGCCTCTGGAGTCAACCGCCTTTCATACAACGTCTATTACTAGGTATTCCTATGATCTTTGTGTTTCTTTTATATATGTATATTGATGAGACTGAGACCTAATTACTTGAAGTACAAATACTATCTATATAACTAGAAACTAGTTTAGTCTTAAGTGTATATAAATAATTATATATAGTATTATAGCTATGTATAGAGTAAGCTAACAACTGCGTCTCCGCACAACAGCATACAGCTAGATCACAAGTTGCAAAATACAGCCAGGACTCCACCCGGAGCACAGTCAAAAGGGATGGGCCCTGGCCAGGGATCGAACCTGGGACCTCTTCCAAGTGGATATATCTCTCAATAACCCTAAGGAAGAATCATACCGCTAGACCACCAGGGCGAGATGAATCCTCGTAATAAGGTGTTCTGCTGGTGTGCCTTGGGGCTGGATGGGTTCATGACTATCGATTCGGAGAAACGACATAGGGATTGCATCAAGCCCTCGAACTTTACAACACCAGAAAGGTTCCCAAAATCTTGGCACATAGTTTTGCAAGTTATCTTGCCATATAAGTCTTGAGTTCTAGTTGTAAGTTTAAACTAAAGTGAAACTTTAATTCATCTTAGTTTTCTTTGACTGTTGGCCAGTATTTATCGGCCACAAATGCTATTGCAAGTATGCTACCCGCAAAACCGACGAGCGTTAAGGACAATAGAGAGTTGCAAAAGCGAACCACGCCTTGATTGTTGCTCTTTGTTTACAGTTGCGCTCTAAGCGAATCTCTCTGGTACTGCTCGATATCTCGGCGACCTCGTTCCAGCTCCTCAGTCAAGTCATAATTCCAGACCCAATCCATGTGAGTCGACAACATGGCTGCGATCCACTCGGGGTCGTCCTTGAGCTCCAGCTCATACAGCTTCCCCTGCTCGCGGCTGTCCACTACCAGCTTCTGCGACCTCTCCTTTCTTGTCTTGTTGTACGTCGCGAACGCCACCTCGATTTCCTTGGGATCTCTGATCAGCCCCAGCAAGCTCCCGAGGATGTAGGCGTCTTCGACTGCCATGCCTGCACCGGAGCCCTTGTGCGGCGTCGAGGCGTGGGCGGCGTCGCCCAGAAGGCATACTCGTCCTTGGTGGTAGGTCGGGCTCGGCGGGTGGTCAAAGAGTGCCCACACGTCGGGTTTCTGCAGCATCTGGATAATCTTTTGGCATTTGTCGCCCCAGCCTTCAAAGTCTTTGACCATATCCTCCCTTTTAACTGGCATGACCCATTCGTCCGACTTCCATTCTTCCGCACTGCGGAAAGCAACCACTGTTGCACCGTCAGCATCTGATGTCGATCAGAACAGGGAGCCCTCATTTTACTCGCCGTTCATTATCTTGCCCTTCGCGACGGGAAACGTTAGAATGTGGCCGTGTCTCCCGAAGTACATCTGGCTGTTCTTGGCATGTTCGCTGCCCAAGAGCTCCTCCGCTTTCTCCATCGGGATGAGACCACGATATGCATACTTCCCGGAGAAGACGGCCTTTGAGGCGGGGTGGTCATCGCCGAGCATTATGCGCCGCAGCTTGGACTTGATTCCATCGCAGGCAATCACCGCGTCGTGTGTGGCGGTGGTGCCATCCTGGAACTTGAGCACCACGTGCGTGCCGTCGTCTTCGTAGTCGACCGCACGCTTGCCAAACTTCGCAACCCCGTCAGGCAGTAGCTTGACCAGCTCATCCAGGAAGTGTGCTCGGTGAATAGCGCTCTGGCCAGTCTCGCTAATCAGACGGTGAATGAACTCGCCTTCGCGGTGCTTGCCGTCGCAAGTCTCGCCGTATCTGAAGTCGAACCACACGTTCCGGTAGTCCTCTGATTCGTTATGCGTCGCTTGGTTCTCGAAGGCTTGCCTTACGTGCGGGGAGATCAGAGACATGGCCCTGAGGGCATTTGGGCCGAAGGATACGCCCGCGCCGATCTCGCCAAACTTCGCGGCTTGCTCGTACAGCGTCGTCGGTATCCGCTTCTGGAGTAGGTGGAGGACGAGCGCCAGGCCAGCAATGCCGCCCCCGACTACTGCTACATTTAAAGGCTTGTCCGGACGCTGGCAGAAGTCTGGCGGCGGCGTCATCTTCACTTAGGAGCGGGGGAAAGTGTGCGGGCAACCACGAAAGTTTGATGATTATACTCAAGCAAGTGGATAACAACAGTGCTTTTTGTCGGCTTAGTGGAACAGTAGACTACTTGCTGTTGATCTCGTAATGTTCAGATGGGCATACGGAAACGAAAAAAGTACCGTGGCAGAGAACCATATAAATGAATAGTTGAGGAGAGCGGGCCAGACAGAGACGCATCCAGCCCCGCGTCGTCTTTCGAACGGCGATTCGGATGATACCCCTGGCGCTCTGGAAGACCGTTTTCACCATCCCGCTTAACCCAAGGACTATCTGTGCATAGCCACTTTCAAACAGGCTATTACGTCACGCAAACGTTGTATGATGATCATCGGATGGAATAAGTGTACCGGATACCTCCGGGCAGCCTTTCGGGTCGCGGGTGGGACACTTCGGGATTGGGCAACACCTGGGCAGGCTATGCTGCCGGGACAGCACCATTTAACTTCAACTATACAGCGACTGCGGGGTGATAAGGAGGTGTGAGTGGAAATCGATATCAAATATCATTATCTACGTGTCTGTTGCCTGCCTTTGAGCCTATAAATAGTTACTGCACTAGGGTAGGTCAGACCATCAGTACAGTATGTATGTGGCTACGTCACCAATGGATAGAAATAACCGTCAAAATCAGAAGGACTTCGACGGGAGAATCCGTCTGCTATTCTATGTTACTTCCGGCGCGCCAGAAGGTCGGGGATCATGGCGTCATGAAAGCTAGGGTTTAACTCTGCTTTAACGCTTCATTCTCCAAAATACTTCAGCAAACCAGCCACCCTGGCTCAGCACATCAGACGACAGCACGCAAGTCGACAAGCCCTGCGCCGGCTAAGTATACTTACTGGAACTGTTCTGGAATAAGTTTCATTACAAGAGGCCATAAGATGACTGTAACGTTACAGCTACAGAGGTCTTTACAGGAAAGTACAAATGTAGCATAAAGTGGTACCTCGCTCTATATGCCCAATTGCAGTGCGCCAATTGTCGATCCACTTTGGCGTCTCTAGTGACTCATTCTACTCGTCACACGCGCCGATCTGTCGTGACCCAAGCAATAGCTTGAAGCAATCATTAAGCGCTTGTTAAGACATCAAGTTCCATCTTATAGATCCAAGCCATTCCTTTGCTGAATAAATTAATATAAAGTGCGAAAGACTGATTGGCGTCTCGATCTCTGGATAATTGCACACAACACTGGCACATGAAGTTTGCGTTTTGGGAAATAGGTATTCCCATTATTCATTAGATCGTCATTGATGTCACTGACATCTCGTTTTGGTAACGTCAATGTTTCTAGCATGGAGGTTCCAGCAAAGCCCCCGTGTCTGAGAGCATCAAATCATCCGTGTAACTAAGATGCGCCATGCTAGCATCCATGGTGGGGAAGAAGGGCATATCTTGGCCATAAGAGTCGAAGAGTAGTGTTCTTGGCGAGGTCGGTAGTAAGATATTCGTCGACGGCGTGAGGACCTGGACCATACTTGACCCGCGACTAGCTTCACTGCCAGTAACGCGCGGCTCAGCCGTGCTTCCGGCTGTTAACGAGTCACTCTGATCTATGCTACTGATCTCTCCCGCCTCTGTATTGGCAGCTCTTGTATCCCCGAGGTTTTCACCTACTCGATGGAAAAGGCTTGGCTCTAGTGTAGATGTTTGCGTTGACAAGGCTCCTTCGTGGAGGCTGCCAAACAACTCGCCAACTAGCATTCTTTCGAGCTCCATTCTTTTCCGGACTCTCTTCTCCTTGTGCAGGACGCAAGCGTTCTGAAGATGCTCCACGATCCCGAGTTCCCTGCTTGCAACAAGGTCATGTCTGCTGAACTTGCGTAGAAGCGCCCGCGCGTCGTTCAAACCGTGATCCAAGGAAAGGTGCTGTCGAGGTCACCAAAGACTGCTAGTCCAAGAACTAACGCTGATACAAATACGGAGTTGATGAGGAAGGGATGTCGTTTCGAAACGTTCCTGTCTGGGATGAGACCGGCCAGAAGTTCGACGGTACGGATGGCTGAGTCCACGCAGGCATGCACAAAAAGCCGATCCTGCGGCGATGAGTGAAACGGTTTGTCACCACTCCACATCGACGGTGCTCGAGATTGGGCAATGTTCCTAGAAACAAAGTCGATGAGGAAAGGCCGTGACAAGAGCATGATGCTCCAGTAGTACGCTTCCTTCATGTAGTACAGCCCCATGTCGGGATACTTCTTTCCGTCTTCTGTATCGTCATGGCCGTTGGGGTTCCCGCTATCAGTATCTTGAAGGCTATCGCTGAACCTCGCGGTCCAGCGGCGATGTTGCTCGCTGATTCGCTCCAGAACATCGGTCGACACCATGCGCTTGGCGTAGACGTCGTTGAGAATGGACTCGATGATGGCGCAGAGGTCCAGCGAAGCCGAGTAGCCCTCGGCGCGCGCCGTGTCACGGGTCTCAGAAGTGGCGAGTGGGCGACCCAGAGAGGCGCTCAAGAATAAATCGAGAACACGAAGGGCCCTCCATAACCGCTCCCGAGTGTCTTGCTCTTGCGCCGAAAACAATGTGAGATTGTCTTTTCGGTGAAGACCCAGCGCATACGCGGACCGGACAGCGACGCCCAGGTGCATAAAAGCCGAGTTGCGCCGCGATGCGCCGAGTAGGTGGGCGGTGATGAGGATGTAGCTGCGCACGGTGTTGTACGTCGGGTTCTCCATGGCATACGATACGGCCAGGAACCGCCCAAAGTGGAAATATTTCTCGGCATCGGCGTCTCTATCTTCAGGACAGCGTTGTGCCCCGATATCCAGTGCAAGGAAAAAGATGCAGCTCATTGCCTCTTGGTCCTGGCTTGTGGGCTCTCCGCGCAGCCAATTTTCAAGATCCTTTCGAAGCGCTGCCTCGTCAAAGACGTCGAGAATACAGTTGGTTGTTCGCAAATACCAACGAAAAAGGTACATCGCCTGTTCCTCACTGGGCTTGGCCGGGATATCTGCCGGGTTGGTGATGATCCATTTGGGACGTCCCTCTGGGGTCGCCTCGACCATGATATGGCGCAGGGGATCGTCGGTGAAGGGGCATGATCCTACACGGTCGCGCACCAGCCGGCGGATGACTTTCAAAAAGGCCAAGTTGGCTGCATCGCCAATGAACATGAGGCGGCCTTTCCCATCCGCTATGAGTCTTGAAACTTGCGGTACCACAGTAGACTGAGAGAGGTGGCTGATTTGTTGCGATGTATTACGTCGACGATGGCTCGGCGAAATGCCATTTCCGTGGAATGAGGCGTCTGGTCCATACTGGTTCAACGTGTCTCTGCTGGCTGGACTTTCGCCGAGACCAGGACAGTCGGTTACTCTCGCAGACAGAGGGGCAGAACTCGTCGATAGGCCGGCAAAGACACAGTCGCCTTCAACTCTGCGGATCACGCACCGTCTGCAGGGTTGCTGCCCGTCGCAGCGCTCCTTGCGCCGCTTGCAATTCCCGCAGGCCTTGGCACACCTGCGCCGTTCGCTCTGGCGGACTTTTTTCGTAGGCATCATGCGCCTTTCAAACCTTTCGAGGAGGCCTCGTTTGTGATACCGTGCCTGTATGGCGGCAGCCTACCGCAGCTCTTGACCAGCCAGCAGAGCAAACGTGTGGCAGGATGTGTCGGGTCCCGGGCCAAAAACTGGCGCAAGACGCGGCAATGGAATTCCGGAGCAGGATTTCTCGACTTTGAGCTGCCGCGCGCATTTGCGGGGAGACTCCTTTGCAGGGGAGGGATCCTGGCTCACTGACGCTCTCCCAGACTTCAGGCCGTTGATACATACAAAAGAACAATGGGGTTGAGAATACCAGGACTGCCCAATGCAGGTAGTCAAGTGTTGGTTGTTTATGCAACGGTTCTCATTGGCTATGAGTTGGCTTGAAGAAACGCTTCGTTGGGACTCATGGTCGGCCGCCCGCTTGGCATATACCTAGCAGGCGGTTGACAAAAAAAGCCGCACTCACAAATTACAGTGGTCAACTCAAGCACGTATACGCTAAAATATGGGGTACGTAGGTAGTCTTCAGTTATCCATCTCCCTAACATATTGTAGATCCCTAAGGTACAACTCACCTTAAGTCAGCTTTACTGAGTGTGGCTTTTTTTGTCACCCGCCTGGGTAGACACTGCTGTCCCGTATCCGCAGTCAACGGCCCGAACCGCTATTATCAAGAGAGCAGGCTTTGCATCGGAACGCCGTCGTCCAGCTTTCACAGGTACCCCTGCCGCGAAACCTGGCCTTTGCTGTCCATGATTCAATTTCTGGTATCTCGACCAATGATAGAGTCCATGCCAGCGGCAAGGAGACGTATAATGACCAGGTTTTGGGATCGCTACTGCAAATAACCAGCAAAGACCCGCGAGAGGATGTTATTTCGAGCCTATGACAACACCCAGTGTCACATTTTTGGACCAATAGAGACAACCATTGGGACTCAGTGCCCTACCCGACGTGACATCAAGTCGATGAGGCCCTTATCCGACAACTTACATTACCCCTCGAATGGCTCACGTCCATTCCCAGCATCGTCTGAGCTTGGCTTCCCCCCATCGGCGCGCCGCCCAAGCCCGAATTAATCAGTTAAAGTTCGTACGAATGGTGGTGTCCAGCAACCCTGCTTCCGACGCGACCGGAAACCGGGTTTCTGAACGGAACCCCCCTCTGATGCCATTGGGCACACGTACTGTACTACGGTCCCAGGCCAAAGTTTAACCCCACTGTCAAGTACCAGTGGATCCAACCAAAACAGACCCACATATACTTAGTTAACCAATCAGAGGCCGTATATTTATCTAACTCTTCTGCCTACCACTAAACGTACCCATCACCTTCCCCCCCCTCTTTTGCCCACCTAGTTGCCCCTCTTTCTCCCTCTTGCAACAACCTATTGCAACGCAACTAACCCATCGCAACTAACCCATCGCAACTAACCTATCGCAACTAACCTATCGCAACTATCGCAACTAACCTATCGCAACTAACCTATCGCAACCGTTAACATGGTCCGACCATCTGGCAGTACTACTAAACACCTTACTGAGGCTGATCGTCAGCGCATTCGCACCCTCTATACTGACGGACAGCTCCCCTAGCCAGAGATAGTTAAGATTACTGGTTTTACGAAGAATTAAGTCTGTACTGCTATATGGGCCCCTTTGGTAGCTGTTGCCCCCTGGTTAGGCTGGCCACGTGTAATGACTGCCTAACAAGAGGATAAGCTTGTTAAGTACGTTACTTCTTTAAAAGAGGGCCGTTGGGCCTCTTTTTTACGTCTTTCTTTGCTTCTTTTTACGTCTTTATTTAGCACTTACGCTATTTAAGTAGCTCTACGTCGCCTAGGGTTTAAAAGATGGGTTGCCTGGCGGAAGCTACTAATCTTAGAGACTAACTGGCGAAAGCGCCTCGCCTAGGCCTATAATTATCTCCACTAGACTCTTAAGGACTGGAGAAAGGTCCTTTGGATAGACGAGACATAGATTATAGGCAGCTATTACACTAAGCTCTATGTGACCCATCGTCCTGGCGAAGAGTGGGATCTAACTTGTGTTATCGAGAAGCATTAACGCAAGCGGGGTTGGATGTTTTGGGGATGTTTCTCTGGGGATCGGAAGGGACCTAGTATCTTTTGGGAGAAGGATTAGGGTAGTGTTAACGCTGATACTTACTAACAACACACTATCCCTGTTATTAACGGATAGATCTAACTATGCTAGTAATAATACGACGATAACCTCACTCTTATGTAAGACGGCGCTTTAGTATACTCTGTAGTAACTACTAAGTAAGATCTTAATAAATAGGGTATCTGACTTCTCTATTAGCTACTATACTCACCTGATCTTAACCCTATTAAGAGCTGCTAGGACTGGATAAAGGACTATATATAGGAGGTTGCTGGCGTTAACGAGAATCTATCTTATAATGCCCTTTGTGTATAGGTTAAAGATGCCTGGGATGCGTTGCTAGAGGACTTTCTATTTAACCTCCTCTCGTCTATGCTAGACCGTTGTAAGGTAGTGATTGAGGCTAATAGGATGCATATTAAGTACTGACTTTGCCTATAGAAATTAATAGATTTGGATGTTCTTAGCTTATGTTAGCCATTTTCACCCCTTGCGGTCATTTGTCTCAGCCACCGTCTGTGGGTCAATACCTGACAGTCTGGTTAATTATACCCCTCACACCGTAGTACTTCCGCCTAATTCCCGGAGCGGGTCCGACGTCTCGACGTCTATGACTGTGACGCAGGCAGTCTGCGGGAGCTAGGGTACCCAATCGAGGAAGCAGGGTAGTAGCAACCCACGGCAAGTCCAGCGGATCTTCTAAACATTCGGACTTGAAGCTGAAAGGCGGAAGAAGTGGCTCTCCCTCTCGGAGATGCCGTTGATGGGCACGGCATGCTCAGCGACAGCCGGGAATTTGCGGGTGTGTTGTTTACTCGCGGATAGTACCCGTCTCAGTGCCTGTCCATCATTTCGAACGTCACCTCTCACCACATGCATCATCAGCACTCCTGCCACGATGTCGACCGGAGGCTACTCATCTATCGCCGAGACGAAGCGCATCTTGGAGGTCGTTCTTGGCCAAGTACAGATCCCAGCCGAGGCCGAGCGAATCTCGAGAAATGTGCAGTTCTCGGCATCTCGCGACTTGCCTTACTTTCCGATCCCGTTCAAGGAGACGGAGCTGGCTTCAGCTCTAAAAGCAATCGAGGGTGGTGTGGCAAGCGCACTTGCGACTACCAAAGACAAGAGCATCGTGGATAACACAGTTTGCGTGAACCTGGAGAAGAGTACCGCGTTCTTGATCCAAGCTTATCTGGCAACCGTTGGGGCTATGGCAAGTTGGATCGCGAGGTAAAGCAGTTTTTGAAGGGTGAGCTCAGCATTCCGGATTGCATCTGCGTCGGGGATTGTAAAACGAGTTGACTAGAATATTGTGCAGATACGGATTTGCTTCAGGCCCAATCCGATCCCTATCGTCGCATGTCTGCCAATTTGTATGAGACGAAAAGACGAGGCGAATATTATCATATTCATGGATCTCTGGAGGCATCGACCACGCTCGCCATGATTGGCCTTGAGCCTTTCAGGCCAGATCTGAGATCCCACGACGCAATAGTAGAGGCAATAGAGTCTCATGTTAAGAACTTCACGGTCGATGAGCTGGAGCGTATGAACGCAGAGAAACGCCAGGCGGGAGTCCCTGCTTTCAAGCACGAGGATTTCATCAGAACGCAGCATGTAAGCCGCAACTCGCGTTCGCCTTTTATAGCATTAGACACGAATGTTGTTGATGATTGGATAGGGCATGACGAATCTCAAACTACCGCCATGGAGTGTGGATTCTCTGGAGGACTCGACACCGCCAGCGCCTCTCCCAGCCACGTCGGATCGCAGGATCCTGTCCGGGGTGAAGGTGCTCGAGCTATGCCGCATCATCGCCGGACCGGTGATCGGACGTATACTGGCCGAGTACGGCGCCGACGTCTTGAAAATCACGAGCCCGAACCTCAGCGATGTGCCCTTCTTCCAGGTCGACGGCAACATGGGCAAGCACGCTGCGGATCTCGACCTCAAGACCGAAGAAGGGAGACGGCGCTTTGAGAACATTTTGGCTGAAGCTGACGTCGTTCTTGATGGTTATCGACCTGGCGCATTAGAGAAGCTGGGCTACGGCGCGACGGCGCTGACGAAGCTGGCCAAAGAACGCGGCAAAGGCCTCGTCTACGTGAATGAGAACTGCTTTGGCTATCAGGGACAGTGGTCACAGCGCCCCGGATGGCAACAAATCGCCGACTGTGTAAGGATGGATTGTGCGTGTCAACTTGAGCGATGACTGATGTGGTAATAGGTGAGCGGTGTAGCATGGGAGCAAGGTCGTTTCATGGGACTCGATGAGCCAGTCGTGCCCCCATTTCCAATTTCTGACTACGGGACGGGATGTATGGGCGCCATCGCTGCACTCACTGGCCTCTACAACAGGGCGACCCAGGGGGATCCTGGCACGGAAAAGCATCTCTGCTGCAGTATGACCTGCTTCTCATCAAAGCCGGGCAATACCCCGACGACATCAAGCACGGCCTTCGGAGGCTAGCAGGCGACGACTTTCTTTCCCTGAGGCACAGCCACAGCGTCGATCAGATCTCAGGAACGGCCCTGAAAGCCATGAAGCGCTACGCACCCGCATTGTTCGACGCACCAGGCATTCGCCAGAAATGGTACTCGAAGGGATACAGGGCAGAGGTGGAGGTCGTCTCGCCCGTAGTAGAGATGGAGGGTATTGATATTGGGTTCAAACGGGCCAGTAGGCCCAACGGCACAGACGAAGCGAGCTGGAGTTTCGGGCCAGAAGAGGATCGCCGTATCCCTTACTCAAACGGGGATTCCGAGGCTTGATCAACATCCTAGAAAAGAATCACGAGATAGGCTACACAGCACATTTTCTTCATCTCGGAAAATTTGAAGCGATTGCACGCATCACACCGCTTTCAGCCACAATCGGCATAGCAGATGCCGTTTCGTTATTCCAACCTTGGTATCACGCAGTGCCAAGCAGGAATATACCTGGACAATAGTCACAATACACCTGCGTCCTTTGACTTGTCCACAGGAGCTGGGCCCAATGTGGTCACAAATCTCGATTGCCAAACAGACACCCCACGCGTGACAACGCAAGGCAAGCCCTTCAAAGTGCGGGGTTCCTAGATAATAACTAGGTAATGATATCTTTTGGCGGTCAGGCACAGGCTGGAATGTGATGCTACACTGTACATAGTATGTGTGTGCGTGTCGAAGTGTGCGCCGCCTGTCTGTGGCGTCGGCAGATTGCCACCCCTGCGTCGGATCCCCTCCCCTGCATCCGAAATGAGAAACTCCAATCTGGCTGGCAACCCCCACCGGACCCGGGGAGGCTTCCGGAACCGCAGGACTACTGCCGGCAATACCCGTTGGACACGTGCAACCAGAAAACACACTAATGAGCGAGTAATTAATGCGCACACTTAACTAGGATTGGGATAAGAACCCTTCGGTCGAGCTGGCGACTACCGTGATGGTTGGGTGAAGCTATCTCAACTCGGAACGAACATCAACTCCGCAACGAAGCAATCCAGCCTTAATTATTCTTAAAAGGACCTCGACCCTTGCAAGGCCTTCTGGACGGACGACAAAACGAGCACGTCAACATGGGCTCGGTGCAGAAGGATGGTGACCAGGCCCAGGGCCTTGGCCAGGACTTCACCAAGCAAGTTATCGCGTCTATGGGGAAAGACACGAATCCGAGACTCCGTCAAGTCTTGTCCTCTTTCATCCAGCATATCCACGATTTTGCTCGCGAAGTCGACCTCACCACCGACGAATGGATGGCTGGCGTCAACATGATCAACTGGGCCGGCCAAATGAGTAACGACCGACGAAACGAGGGCCAGCTTCTCTGCGATGTCATCGGCCTGGAATCGTTAGTAATTACGCCGCATACCGCGCGCCGTATCGGGCAATGACTGACCAGAATTTGAGGCTTGTTGATGACATCACCAACCGGGTGGCCACGCAGAACGGCGCGCCCGGGACGGCGACGGCCATCTTGGGCCCTTTCTGGCGCGCAGACACGCCCGTCCGTGCCAATGGCAGCACCATTGCCCTCAAGTGCCCCGACGACGGAGAGCTCGCGTTCATGTACGGCCAAGTGACCTGCTCCAACACCGGAAAGCCGCTCGCCAACGCGTGCGTTGACGTTTGGCAAGCATCCACAAACGGCAAGCCCATGCACGGTCTCGTTTGTTGAATTCAATGAGCTTACTGGGATCAGGACTGTACGAGCAGCAAGACGCCGATCAACCGGAGCACAACCTGCGCGGAAAGTTCATCACGGATGAGGAGGGCCGTTACTCGTTCTACTGCATTCGGCCCACTCCTTACCCGGTACTACTACTCCCTTTCCCATATGAACGATGCCCACTTACTGACGATTGCCGCCTCAAGGTTCCGGGCGACGGCCCGGCCGGAAAGCTTCTGGATCTGCTTCATCGTCATCATTACAGACCGGCCCATATTCACCTCATCGTATGTAGAGTCTGGGGATTCCCCGCCAAGTTTCAGCCTCTAACAATGTTTCCCAGGTCCAAGCAGAAGGATTCAAGTCAGTGACGACACAAATCTTTGATCAAGATTCAGACTACTTGGAGAACGACTCGGTCTTTGCCGTGAAGGATGGATTGACGGTGAAATTCACTGGGAGGAAGGGCGACCCAAAGGCCGCCAAGGAACTCGAGTACAATATCAGACTGGTTTCTGAAAAGCAAATGGATTGAGCTAGGCACTCCTCACGCGAACAAGAAGGGTTGAGAAAATGGACACAATGGTGAATTAATTACATTGCTAATGAAGTACATCATTCGCGACAACTGTTGTGAAGGAAAGGAATCAATGCTGCTCATTCATCTGGTTTCGTTTGACTGCTGAGCATGATTAGAAACAACTATCAAAAGAGTCTTGTAGCCCTGCACTGCTCAAGCGACACCAGCAACATTTACAATAACGAGCCTGGGTTATGAGAAATCAAGTGAAGAGGCTTTATCATCATCTCACAAGATGCAGCAAAGCATCTCAGGGCTGGCTGGATATCTTGTATGGTTTCCCCCTACTGGTAGGCATGCCGTTGTTATCATGGATGCTGAGAAGGATGCTGGGGTCAGTCTGTTGCACTGTATACACCTGGGAACTTGACCAGTGACCTTTCCCTTTCCGTTCCCTTCGACCGGAATCCTCAACATTTCCTCAAGAACGTCCATACGAGACACGGTTAAAGAAATCACATCTTACTATGCGCATTCCATGTAAAAGTGAGCGCCACAAGGAGCATAAGCGTTGTGTAAGACGAGTATCTCGACTCTCCAAGGGAATTTCTCCACATCCAGTGCAGCATCCGGTTTGTTTGGGATGCACAGAGCGATTTTTGTCGTGGTTTTTTGCGGGATTCACAAAAGAACAGCCAAGATAGCTGCCAAGTACGGTCCGATTTGGCGACAATCTCATTGACAAATCACACACCGACGACTGTAACAAGAGTTGATGTGATCAAAATAAGGGATATATTCTAATTTTCATATAGGATCGTGCAAATCGGCTATTTACAGCAAGCGTCGAAGACTCGAAACGCCCCGCTACCATTACCACCATATTATGTACTATTCATTCAAACATGCAGACAGGATGCTGCGTACAGCCAGCCCCCTACCAGTGGGTAGGTCCGATGAAAGATCCATCGTCGGGAAGGACCTTTGAGACGGCGGCGCCATTGGCGTCGAGGTTGTTAAAAGGCACGGTGTTACCCCACCAGTCGGGAAGTTCGCGTTGGACAGGCCCAAAGCGAGGCCTGAGATGACAACGCAGAGGGCAGTGCCAATGTCGAGGGCACCGGAGAGGACGTAGTTGTAGCGAGCTGGGACGCGGTCAGCAAACATGAAGGCATTTCTTTTCAAGTAGGGGGATAGACTTACTCCACCAGCCAAAGAAGCGCTTACGGACCCACCAGTTGAAGATGAGGCCGACGATAACCCACTGTCCCAACCACCAGATGGTCGCAGGAGGGATCTGGCCGGCGGCGCCAAAGATGGCGGGGAAGAAGATGTAGCGGAGCATACTGCGGGGGTAGCGGCGGGCGAGGAAGTACTGGATGATGGGACAGGCAGCGCCGATGAGCCAGAAGTAGTTGACCCAGGAGTAGATGGCGCCGGCACCGAACATCCTGCGGGGGCCAATGACACCCCAGATGACACTGGCGTTGTAGAAAGTACGGGCGTTGGGGCAAGTAAGACCCTGGGCCTGTGTGGGAGTGCAGACGCCCTCAATGTTGCCACGGAGGAAGTTGTAGGTGGCGAGCTGTACCAGGGACAGCCATACGACGGCAAAGGTCTGGGCGGCGAACATGGAGCGGGGGGGGATCTTCATGTAGTGGCCAACCTTCATGTCGGAGACGTACTGCAGGCCGTTGTAGCAGAGCATGTAGCCCCAGGACTTGAACAGCATCATGGCGACGGGGCGGCCGGGGGTCATGTAGCCGACAATCATCTCGGTGACAACGTTGAGACCGGTTTGCTGGTTGGTGACGGCCTGGATGACACCGACGGGGAGCATGAAGAAGGCGCCGATGATGATGCAGATGATGTACGCCCACCACGTCAGGTGGGTGTCCCAGACTTGGCAGGCGATCATGCCGAAGGCGAAGCTGACGACGAACATGATGGAGAACCACCACTCGGGGGCCTCCTTGTACTTGCGCATGAGCTTGAGGTGAACGTCGGCTTCCTCGGTGGTGGCCGAGCGAGTGCGGTCGATAATGTCCTTTCCGTAGAAGAGAGCGACGTGGACCAGCGTGCTGATGAGGCCAGCAAAGCCCATGCCGTAGCTCAGCGAGAAGGCGGGGCCCAGGATGAGAGGGGAGTACTCCTGGTAGGCGGTCTCGTTGAAGGTGAAATCGGGCGTCAGGATACGGCTGGTGTTGTACTTGACGGCGAAGTGGTCAAAGTTGGTGTTGGCGCTGATGGGCAGGTAGCGGTAGAAGTCGGGTCCGCCCCAGGAAAGGCCGACGCAGCCGATCAACATGATGAGGATTCCGGCGCCGACGTTGGCGATGGCGAACGCAGGAGTCTGCAGGGGAGAAAGAAGGTAGCCGGAGATGGTGCTCCAGTCAAAGGAGATGGGGAGGAGGCCGAGCCCGGTCTGGCCGCCAAAGACCTGGTTGACGACGACGTTGTTGGGGGCGATCCAGCAGACAAAGGTGAAGATCTGGAGGAACTGGGCAAACACCTCGGGGATCCACTCGTAGACGAAAGTACCGGCAGCCACAATGAGGAAGAACTTGTAGCGGCCGATCTTCCAGCCGTTGGTAAGGGCGGGGTCCGAAGACGAGTGGTCGTGAAGCGAGTGCATGACGGTCGTGGTGATGAGGGTCGCGGGCCAGACCATGGCGGCGGGCCAGACGAGGTAGCGGCGGAGGATGCCCGCGACGCCGAGACCCATGGCCTGGGTCGAAACGATGAGCAGGATCTGGAAGCCCCAGCCGAAGTACTGGTTGTAGAAGAGCTCCTGGGCGAGGAGGATGTCGATGGCGTAACTGGCGGTGGCGCCGGCAGCGGTCATCATGCTGATGAGGGTGTGCTCCTTGACGTTGAAAGGGCCGGGGTTGGTGCTCATCTCGTGCCCGAACAGGTTGAACCTGACATCGGGGATGGACTTGGCCCAGGCGCAGCCAATGGGGTAGGAGACCAGTTGGACGACGGTGGAGGTAATCATGATGGGCGAGCGGCGGAGACCGAGCAGGATGTTGCAGGCGGCGATGACGGTGCACATGACGGCACCGATTGTCCAGGCGCGTATAGTGTTGACGGGCATGTCCTCGTCGTCGAATGGTTGCACCTGGGCGAGTCAAAGTTAGGGGCCATTTTCTCCCGCAACCGATATATTCCTGGGGCTCCAGGGGGGGAAAGGAAACATACCGAAGCCCTGACCTCGGGGTAGGGAGAGTCCTCGTGGAGAGCGGCCTCGACGGCCACCTCCTTCTCCAAGTCGCCGGACTTGAGGGCATTGTCTGCAGTGTCGAGCGTCTCGACGTCCAAGAAGGGATCCCACTTGTGGAGCTTCTTGAACTTCTTGAGCTCGGCCTCGGCCTCGGCCTCGTGGCCCTGGGCGGCGTCGGTGCCGGTCGCGACGGCGTCGACCACGATGGGCCGCTCCGACACCTTGCCCCTCCACTTGCTGAAGGCCATTGTTGTTGTCTTTCCAGTTGCAGAGTTGGGGTTGACGGGGTTGCTTTCACCTCCGAGTTCTCAAAGTGAAGAGACTCAAAGACGATGTTGGCCGGGACAACTGAAGAACAGAGACCTGAGAACCGCAGACGAGGACGAGCGCGTCCTGGGGTATTTAGATGCGCAGCGCGCGCCGTCCATGGCCGGCAGGCCGTTCGGCGACCTGTGGGCCGAGATACTGACCTGCCCGATGCAGTCGTTTGCGGGGGGGCCACAAAGCAGGCCGACCCTGGCAGAGGCCTCGGGCGATAAGAGAGGAGTGTCATGTCTACTACTACTTTCCGGATGCTGATAGCAAGTACACCCCAGACGTTTTGGTCGGATGTTGTGTGCGGTCCTCTCTGTTGGTTCGAGGGAGCGCAGTACCTAGTGCGACCGATTAACGGCATCGTCCCCCCTGGTTGGTTGACATGGATGCCCATGACTAGTTTGCAAGATGACCTGGACTCTCCTCGCCACCCGTCTAGAAGAGTGGAAACGATTCGCTCTGGCTGCCCAAAAGGGGTGATGGCGGCCTTTGATAGGATATCCCGGCACCCACGGCGGAAGAGCAATCCTCCAGAGAAACGCCGAACGAGCTCGAAGGATGCATTCCGAGTTCCGGCGGGTAGGCAGCGTCTTTACCCACCGGCTGATAGGACCGCTGACTAGAGCATATTACGATCAAAAGTACCTGGCGACTCAGGTGTGCCGCACCGACAAGGACGGACCGACTACCTAGTTCGTTGCAGAGGGCGCCGCCGGGCGGGAGAGGCGATGGCAATTGATCCATCGCGCAAACCAACCGCTGCCGTCTGACGATACACACACACACACACACACACAAGCTGCCCACAAGCAATCTCAACTGAGACAAGAAGTCGAGAGAGTCAAGAGGCGGCATTTCGCCGCTAGAATGAGCCGCCTCCTGAATCGATCGCCAAGAGCTCTCGGCGCCAAGAGCGAGAACGGGACGGCGCAGGAGGAGGGAGTGAGGGAGGGAGTTAAGCAACGTGGCGGCCAAGTACCGACCCGTACCTAGCAGACAAGCAACGCCCAAGACGGGGTGGCCAAGGTTGGGGAAACGTGGATGCCGTCATGATCCCCAGGGGGGGAGGCTCGCCGCTAGCACTGTAAGGGAAACATTTGACCGGTGGGCTAAAGCAATACCCTTGACGATAGGCCATGCAATGTGGGTTTTGATGATTGCAAAGGGACCTTGCGGGTCCGAGGATAGTCCCCGGTCTGCTACCTGCTTAGCGTCGAGGCCAAGCCCTTTCAGAGTTAATCATCCGAGATAAATTACTGCCGTGGGCAAACGAGACAGTCGGAGGGCGGAGCTGATTCGCGGAAGCAAGCGTTCGCTTGTTGACTGTTCAGGAAGGTAACCCGGTAAAGACGGCAAACGGCGCCATCCGGGCCTCGTCCGCCATCGAGAGGCCAATCAAGTTGGCTTTTGTTATGTCAAGTTAATGACACCATGACAGCCAGACGATCACGGCCGGTTCAAAAAGTTCCTGGAACCCACCCCCGGCCGGGCCCCAAGGGACGCCTTCCCCCCCTCCTCCAGGAAACGCAAATGTCCCTTTGTGATCCGTGGCCGTGGTGTAGGCCGTGGACGCCTGTGGGCATGACTCTTCCGACGCCGTCCCAACTTTTGACTTTTGTGCGCATGTGCCCTCCCCCGCCTTCTGTCAAAAGGTCCCTGGGCTACCCATCATAAGATGATGGCCCGATTGGCATGTATGTATGTATGTTTGCTTGCATTCGCGCAACTCGTGACAACGTGGGTGTGCCATGGTTTACAGTCCGCTATCGGTGCGCTGCGCAAACCGAGGGCACGTCAATGACTCGACAGGAGCCTCGGCATCCAAAGTCCCATTCCGTTGTCCGAGGCAATGCGGAGCCCAAGTTGGAAGACGATCTCATTTCCCGAGGCCTTCGTATCCGCCACCTCGTGGCCTCGGCTTCGAAAATAAGGTTATCGACAACCATCCAGAACTGCGGATTCTCGTACGTAAATTCTTTGTCATTTCTCCACGTCTCCCGCCCGCCAGCTGGTCGGGACAGCTTGGTCCCAGCGCGCAATCACGGACGCTTGCGACGACGTCCTCATCTGTTCGCAAATTGAAGCCATATTGGACGAAATGGTATTGGCCTCCCTGGCTTCTCTATTGCCCCCCTAATCGCCTTGTGTCCAATAAAAAAGCATAAACAATAAGATGGCAAACCGTTCATGAGGCCCCATCCTTCATATCCGGCCGCTGGAGGGTTGCTCCCGGATACTATCTCGCCCGCCGGGGGCACCATGCATCCCAATCCAACGTCATGCGCTGTCCCTGCGATATTTTGGGAAGAGAGTGACATCCCAGGGGCCATGCGGGATAGCCTTGTGGAACGAAATGCAGTCTTTCCTGTGAAGGTCAGGGGTATCTCCTGATATCGTGGGCAGACAAGTCAGCAACGCACTTGAGGGGGGGCGGAACACTCTTCCAATTCGCCCCCCCAGAAGCGGGAGGCGAAGCTGAGATAGGCGGCCTCGGCGTGGCAACTCCTCTGACCCCATAGCTCTTCCGCCATCTTGGGAACCCCGGCCGGGCATGCGTCCTGTCGGGTACAATACGTGCACCATGCATGCAAGACCTGGTCCTGGAGTCAATGTTTGCCGTATCGAACGTAGGTGCTCCGTACAGCCGGGCCTACATCCAATGATCTCCAGTGGAGGGGGGCTTTGCCGCCGCAAGCCAAGATAAGAAAACCAGCGCGGCGGCATGAAGCAGTTCGGACGAATGGCATCTTGCGTTCCCATCTGTCATGCCCTCCCGCTGCCGTTACCCGGCCAAGGCGAGCCGATGGCTTCGATCTGTTGGTCGTGTGCTTGCAGATCTGGTTCACACCCTCTTCACACTTGTCTCTTTTACGCCTAGTTTGCCGCTTCTTTTTTGGAAGATGCAACGTTGTAGTTCTTGGCAGGGCCCGGTGTTGTTTGTCAGCCTATTAACAGATGATCCTGTTGGTGCGAGCAGGTGAGAATGTGTACATACAGGTGTTTCGCCCGAATACGGCCGTCTCGAGGTCTATGAACTATTCGGAGACTGAATATCGTGTCGAACGTTCATAACGTTGCTCAAAGTTCGTTGAACTTCACAGAGCATTCGTCTACGCAACGATCCACTGCTTCCATTCGATCATTTCGAGGAGCCATCAAAGAACACACGGGTCGTAGTCCTTCGACTAACATAACCAATGAGCCTTTACCGGAAGGCTGGAAGGAGTTTTTGGCTTCGAGGAAACGATGATAAGCACACTTGAAAAACAACTCTGGAAAAGGTCATGATCGCTTCAATTGAGTAACCTCAGATATGGCAGACACTCGGTTTAGAAGCCTCATAATCGCCACTATGAATATGAGACCAAGGAATCTAGTATGCGGGGATCACCTTGGAGAAGCTGGGAAAACTACTGAGCAGTCCCCTCTGCTATGATCAAAGATGACCTGTGTCATTCCACCTCAGATGAATCAGTATGTCCAAGCATCCGTAGCAAGTTGCCTGTAGGCTGAGTGGACGATTTTGGCAACTCGTTTGTCCCGTACTGAAGGAAGAATGGTTGATCCGTGATAAGATACGCGTAACGTGTCTGTGGATTACCCCAGTGTTCCGGAAACCTATTTCTTACCCTGCCGCTGCGTACGGGATCCGAAGAAATCGTGCCGGTCCCGGCGATAGACCCACAGCGGACGTTTGCATCGCATCCCGAATACCGAACGAGAAGTCGCAACAGACGAGCCTTGAACCAAAACACAGAGAACGGGGGAACCGTCTTTCATTCAACGGTCTGGACACATCCGAACTTGGGACAACATGGAAGCGCTATCAGTCGCTTCTATTTGACGTTTGACCCCCTTCCGAACATTATACGGCATGATGTTTTGCCAAACCATTGCAGCCTTTGCCTAACTTTAACAACTCCCGAATTGGATATCCGAAGCCAAATTACATCTGAAATCATATGCGATGAAACGCCGCGTCTCTTAAAATGGATATAACGTGGTTGTTCTATCTAGAACGTGCCGTATGGTGAGCCACGTTTGTGGCGCTCACTACTGGTACTAGCCAAACAAAGCTATCCCCTCTTCACAACAATACATTGTGCCAGCTTTGCACTCCAGTTTATTCCTTTCTGCCATGTGTTGTTGTCATTCAGTTCACTCAGTATTCTTGCCTGTTTTCATGCCCAAGCCGGATTTTATCCCAACTGAACCCATCAGAACATGGGTTTCCATCAATTCCGTGTACGTATGAAGTCTGTTTCTTCAAACATTAGCTGTTTGGCATCCCTGGGTCACTACTATTATTAGGGAACACGCGCATGTTTGGTTATGTGCGCATGCATGTCCCCATCGGTGTTCCGGTCCTCATATTTTCTGTCAGGATGTCAGTGTCATGATACCACAAGAGATGGCACTTGAACTCGAGCCTGCCATTAATGAAACCTGGGTCCAGGAGCTTTGGTATTCTGGGAATCAAGGTCGATCTTGGGCTCGTTCGATTTCGGCCTCGTTACATGACAAATTCCGATTGGTCTACACCCGTGACGCCTTTTCATTGGAATCTGGACAACTCAAGATTGGAGCATGAACCCCTGGCCGGCATAGTGTACTGCATTTGTTCACGACTCAGCCATGGCTCCAAGGTTATGCAAACAGTGGTAGGTAGACAGTCATCTTACAGTTACAACACAGGAACAGCCCATGACAGCCAAGAAACCATTCACCCAAAAGCTCAATTTAAAGAAGAACAGTTGAGGGTTTGGTCTTGGGCAATGGGTCCTGCAATAATTATAATAGCCAGTATCTCATAATCTTCCGTCGTGAGTGTAATGCATGTCGTATGCCGGCCAAACGACCCACCAATCCTCCCTCGGTATGTCCACTGCATGATCTTGAGCGATAATTCGCTGCACGAGTTTGTATGGCAACGCAGTCGCATTTACTTAAATCGGCCTTTCGGACAGTTTTCCTTAGTAAGGAACTGTGAGTCGGTCCCGGATACCCCGTTGCCCGATCAAATACGAAAGATAGTTGGGCGCAGCGTTTCGTGTTTCAAGGTCAGACCCTTGGCTTCAGCTCCCACCGCTGCCGAGAGCTTGATGCTGGAGCTCTATGGAGACGTCATAGCTCAGGCTCCCCCAGTCCAAGCTGGTTCATGCTCCAAGGAACCACGAGATTGTTAGCGTCAAGCAGTTGGATATCCGAGGCAATAGGAAGCACGTGAATCACGATGTTTGTGTCCAGAGCATCAATCATAAAAGGCCATCGTGGCCGCCGATTTGCTTCCCATTAATATCAACATACAGAAGCACACTGGGCAGCACATAATTGTAACAGCACGGCCACTTTCAAAACAGTCAAGAAACATACTCGGCATCATGTCTTTCGCAGATATCTCCAAGAACCTGAGCGACATCGAGCGCAAGTCGACCAAGTCCATCAAAATCCTCCAGAAGGGCAACAACATCAATTACAAGGATGCAATCAAGATGGGCACAAAGGCCAACTCCATTGTCAGCACGATCAACAAGGGCATAAAGGACTACGGCGTAAGTGATTTGTGGCTAGCAAGCTTGCGATTGAGCTCTCGGTTTGGTTTAGGGCCCCGCTGACTCTCGTACCCATGTCTAGAACTTCAACCCCTCCGAAGAAGAAGCGAAGAAACTACTGGATCAGATGACGAAGATTGTGGACTCGACCGAGACTCAATTGGCCAACACGGTAGCAAACAAAGACCGATTCGACAGCTTGAAGGTCGCGGGCTTGGTGAAGAAGAACATCCAGAAGACCGAGGCTGCCAGCAAGGAGCTCTCTAGCGTCATGATTTCCAAGGCCCCCGCAAGCCTCAAGGCGGATGGCGAGGCGTTGGAGAAGAGGCGTGAGGCTGCCTTTAGCAAGGCCACGGCCGCCTTCGCCACCGCGACTGGTGGTGAAGACGAGGCGCTCGGGGAAGACTCGGACTAAGTGAAGTTGACCGACCCTAGGTGGCTTTTTCTGCTATTCGGGTTGTCTGTTCAATACAAGCCAATTACAGATATCGAGGGGCTTGGGATCCAATAAACGCCTATGATGCCGAGTGAGATTTTCAGGGGAAAGGTGATTCCGCCAGGTCATGAGCTACTGCCAGGTATCATTGCTCAAGTTGAAAATGGATATTATTGGAGCAGGTATTCCATATGTTAACGTCGGCGGACATGGAATGAGAATTTGTCGTTGACAGCAATGCCTTACTGCTGACTCCGTTTGCTGATACCATTTGGTTGCCAAACGGTATCCGTACAGACAGATGGCCGACGGAATTGTCAATGCAACTTTTGCGCGAAGAAGAAGAGAGGCTGCCGCACGTTTATGACCGCGAAAAATGAACAGGTCACCTGCAAGGAGGATATTCCCGTAGCGCGCAGAGGCTATGTGTCCTCGCTGCAGCTCCTCCGGTCCGTAGGTGCTTGGCATCCCAACAGAACACTTGTGTGTGTAGGGAAGACGTTCAAACACCCATATCCCCTATATCCTGTCGCAAGCTAATCATCGGTTGGCAGCGGTGCTAGCCGCAATAAGTCTAGTCTCAACCGATCAAGACCTCCCAACGTTAGTCATAAGACTAGGTAGCTGCTTGGAGAATTTGGATGAAGGGGGAGGAGGGCCCTTTGGCTGTTGTTAGGCAAAGATCTAACCATCATTATCTTGCATTGAACGGACAATGAACACCCTTCCTCAGGACCTTGTTGACGAAATCGTCGCTTGCATCATACCGAATGAATCTGAATCGAATGAATCTGGATCGAATGAGTCCGGATCGAATACATCCTATAGAGCACGACAGCGACCATCCTTACCCTTGGCTCCGCTCGCGACGGTTTCACGCCGCTTCCAAACCGCAGTAGAGAGATTGACATTCAAGTCTATCAAAATTTCCAGCACCGAATTCGCAAAGTTGAATGAGATATTCACGCCTTTGAGACGATACTATATCGCCAGCTTGATTGTAACCATCCTTCTTCCGTCGTATGATGCTGCTGCTGCCCGGCGCGCAGAATCGCCGGGGGAAAGAGTTTTGAACAACGAGAGCTATACTCAAGGCATAGGAGCATTGTTCGAAACTCTCCACAGATGGGAGGTTGAAGACCCAGAGACGATTGCATGTCGCTTGTCTTTATTCATAAATCACCCCGAATCGCCTTCCGACAACCCGTGGCCGTCCAAGTACGCACCTTGGAATCAGCAGGGTCCTGATAATAGGTGCATACATGAGGGAAGATACTTGCATTCGTACATTGAACTCTTGGACTCGAAGGTACTACCAACCCTTCAAAGAGTCAAGCAGTTGGTGATGCTACGACCGGATGCTCCGGAGGGAAGGTATGCGTATCGGAATACCTCTCCACAAGTTCCCATCGTTATTGCCTCCAAGATGCCGAGCCTCGAGTTGGTAAAGCTCAGTATGGATGACGAGGAGAAGCGGTTCCCGGATATTCGCGTGCGCCACCGAAACGAGGTCGCGCAAGCCATCAGGGAGCTGTCATTACCAGCGTTGACTGAGGTCCATTTTGAGTTCTTTCTTCGAAGGCAAAAGAATGAGAGAGCTCAGCCGCCTGTCTTGCACAAGTCAGGGGTACCAGATCCGCTTAGCTCTGCGATCTTCGAGTTGTCGCTGAATCTTGTGGCTCTCGAACTCAAGGGCGTCTTTGACGATTCGCTTCTTCGCCCTATCGAGCGCCTTGGGACGACCCCCTGGCCCAATCTGGAGTTTCTCGTCATCAACCTGGGCATTACAACCCCATCCGGGGGTTGGTACTTCACAAAGCGTGATGATATGCCCTTGCCACCGCTATATATGCCTACACGTCTGTCGCGGCCCAAGACCGCCCACTCGGAGCTCCACCTGGAAAAGTTTGACTTTCTTGAGGAGGCAGGCTACTCGGCCTGGGTCCCTGTCGACGCATTCAGAAGCAAGGTCGACGATGCCGCGCTTACACCGCTCGCCGAGGCCTACGCGGACGCGCTCTTGGAGATGCCCAAGCTCAAAACGGCCATGCTGAGCGTTGAGCTCGAAGACGAGACCGAAGACGAGCCCGAGTGGTTCTGCATAGTGTACTCCGCGCCCTGCAAGAGCGCCCGCGGCCACCCTCCAAGATTGATCTGCCCGAATTGCCGCAAAGGCGTGACGCGACGCCTGATAACGCGGTTGCTGGGGTGGGAGCCGAACGAGAAGCTGGCGGCCAAACTACGAAGAACCGGCGACGAAGTCTGTGCGGAGCCGATGGTGGAGATGACCGTGGACGAGTACATGAGTGAGAAGGAGGCACTAGAGCGTTCGAACTGAAAAATTCAAATCGAGGAACCATTGGACCATCTACAAATCTAGGGCCAACAACCTAGGGCCTTCATGCCTAGAAGTAGAGCATTTCGCCCTTTGGCCTAGTTACACCCTGGTCTACCGAGTTACATGACTCGTGGTGGTGTATACCCATTGGACTTGCTTGGTTTTCTTTAGAGTTTTATTTGTCATGATAACTGGTATTCCTGGTGATCCACAATACAAGGTACTGGTTTTCATCTTTCCAATTTCTGTAGCGCCAGGCCTTTACACCTGTTGAGGCACGATGAACCGATGTTCAAACCAGGTCAACAGGTATTACCGGAATCGGACCACCTGAGTTGCGCTGACCGAATGTTAACGATGCTTTTCGAGTATTTCGATAGCCCTAGGAGCAGCTATGGTATCCTCAGATTATCTCGCACAATTGTTTAACTACATGTACCCATCTTACCGGGTGGCCACGTTGCTAATAGTGTGTTTTCCCATGACGGTGAAATAATCTTGAGGATTTTGCCAAGCGTCAACGAAATATATGTGACCTTGGCAGTTTGAGAGTGATCCCCTTGGCTAGGTATGTCTCCGGATCGTGGGGTTTAATGAACAACCAGAATAATCTCATTGGGCAGACAAGCCTCCCGTGTTTTCACTGCAACCTTATCAGCACTGAGAAACCTTGACCCCTTGATCCAATTTTTCGGAAGACATCAACACCAAACTGGCCGGTTGGGGCTTGAAGACTCTGTCTTGCAAGTGCGATCTTTTGCGAGTCGCAGTTGATGTCTCAGCGGGGAAACGAGAGCGGCGAAAATGTGTTTCAGCAAACGGCAGGAGGGTTCAGCCCACCAATCTGGACATCCCAACTCATCTCTAGACGGTTAATCCTACCTTGGTAATACCACCCTCTAGCTCAAACGTTCCAGAAGACTGAAGAGGTGGGAAAATGCAATATAGTCCACGATTCGTGCCGGGATGGCGCGTCTGAGCGCGACCCTCGTGGTTGAAGAGGGTACATTTACACACACCTATCCGTGAGCCCAGTGATGACAATTAGAGAAACGCCATGCAACCGCCGTCTGTGGCATTCATGTTGGGTGGCTCAGAGGTTTGGCACCTGTCATACGGTCTCCCAGCGCAGATCAGACTCGATTCCATTATGCAACCAAGCAGCCGGTATAGTTCGTCTGTTAATTTCGCACATCACCTTGATCTACCTATGTCAGAGCAGATGTTGATCTTCTAATTCCCGAGGGAGCGGGGGGCGGCTTTTCGGGAAAGGATCAATAGTAAATGAGGCCCGCTTGTTAACCTAAACCATTAATAGCCACCAAAGATGGGGTATCGCGTTCTGACGAGACGATACCATGAGGAGATGCCTTGACGGGGAGGCAGAGTGACCCCGTGTGCCAGTTGAAGCTGCGCCAAGCATTACCATGGTCCCTTGCGAGTTCTCAGGCCGGAAGTGCCTGACTCGAGAGAAACGAGTTGTATTGCATGCAATCTTGCCGTGTTATCCCAGAGGTTACAGAGTTGTGTAGCCTTACGACGGGCTGCTTGGGGCGGCGCAATATACGATTCGTCGCAAGGGGCTGGGTCCGTCTATCCCACCTCAGCAGTCTTCCTCCGCCGCCTCTGAAGCAACACACACGCGCACACACACGCGCACACAAGGCGCAGGGAGAAAGCAAGGGCAGGCGGCGACACGCAAAGGCCGACGAGCGAGACCCCACACGCACTGGTGGCTACTCGTTTCAGCCTGTCCGCACCTCCAGATCTCCATATTTTTAGCTTTTGGCAACTCACCATGACGAGTGCCGCCATCTCTCCATCGCACCCTAGCGCCCGCTCTTGCCGAAGGGTTGACAAGCCCAGCAGGGATCAGCGGCAACTCGGCGGGTTACAACGAGGTGGAACTCACCTCGACATCGTTCGAGCGGGCAGCTCAGACTATAAGCCTCTCACATACCTAGCTAGCCAATCGTATCCCCGGCACGCTGGCTAACAGAGCTTGGCTATTGAGCCTGCCCGGCGTCTTTTGGGAAACCCGAGAGAGAATTGTTTTCGGGCGCTTTTATACTCTGTAGGTAGAGTGATATTGGCAAACGAGGGGGGTGTCTCACTTTCGCCATGGGTCACGGCAATCCTTCCTGACCAGTTCCCTTGCCTGGCATTATATTAGTTGAAGTAAATCCCCAGTTCCCGTCTTACGTGACTCTCGGCAATATTTCTCTTCACTCGCTGGTCCGATCACTAATTTCAACCCAACGAACCTGTCACTCATTTATCCCCAAAAAGAACAATAGACGATCCATCACCATGCACGCCTCGGTCTGTTACTTTGCGCTAGCCGGTCTCGCGAGCCTCTCCCAGGCCAGCCCCATAGCCAACCCTGACCCCCCGACCGACCCGCGGGGCCTCATCGCCCGGAGCATCCCCAACATCCTGCCCCCGGCCCCGAGAGCCCCCCGACAAAGAGACAGGCGCTTCCGTCCCCTGCCCAGGCGGGCGCCGCGGCCGGCAGCGCGATCAACAAGCCCACCCGCGTGGTGTCGTTCACCATAGAAAAGGGAGACACCCTGGGTCAGCTCTCGAAGCTCTTCAACTCGGGCATCTGCGACATCGCCAAGCTCAACAACATTGCGAACCCGAACTTCATCCTCGCCGGCGCGCCGCTCAAGGTCACCATCAACGTCCCGAACCCGGATAACGTGTCGTGCTTCCTCAACGCGCCCGCCACGAACGCCACCGAGTCCGCCGGGGGCAAGAAGGCCTCGGCCTAGAGGAACAAGCCGCGAGCGGGGCGAGAGCCTCTGTTTGCGGGGGGACGGAGCGGCACGAGGACGGTGAACCAGGCATCCTATAGAAGAAGGCGGAGCTTGCTTGGTCAGCTCCGAGGAGGTGATTTGGGTGGGCGAGGATTCAAGTAATTGAATACTCGGCGGCTTGTACAATATCCAACCAAAGTTTGGATTCTCATCGTGGCTGGACATCACGATGTTTGGCGGCGGGCCTGGCCATTGGGCTTTGGAGTTGGCGGTATGAAAGGCGTTTGTTGTTTCATCAATGTCATTATACCTACATACCTGGCTGGATCAGTCTGTCCAATTTCAAACCTTTCAGCGGTTTTTTTTTTTTGGTCTGAAACGGGCTTCTGAATGTATCTACTAATTACTGTCAACTTTATTGCTTGCTGTGATATGATTTATATGCTATAGAACTTGTACGTCGGTTTGATATGGATTCATCGTCCTCTGATTGGCCAATGCACCGAGTATAGAGTCTTAAAACCGACACAGGGTCTTTACAACCCGTATTTGAATCCCGATGCGAGACAGGGTCTAAACGCTGGAAAATTACCGAAAAAAGAAATGTATACGACCACTAAAATGGCACTAAAATGGGCATGTGGTTTGAGACGACTACACCATTTGTCAATTTGTATGCTTATGTAATACACCAGCTGCATTTCATAGTGAAATGAAACCACAAGCCCGCTTTCCCATAGTCACCACATATCAAGGCCAAGAGCTGCGTTGGTTCATTTCATTCATATCACTTGCTGTAACCAACGCCAGCTCTTGTGTTTGCATGATCAAAGGGATGACTGGGACAGGATTTGACTTGTTGAATTTGCCGAATTTCAGCAAAGCCCTGTTTCCCCGCACAGCATAATACGGTACTGCGAACGTACCACACCCACCCCTACAAGCTCGCTCGCGGATCTCAACTGATGGCGACGACCGCGCCCTCGTTGGCCTACCATGAGCCCGCCATCACCGCCACCATCGCCCTCTCCGGCTTCCTGCTGCTGCTGAACGGCGTCAGCTACGGCCTCGACAAGCTCGTTTACTGCGGCCTGGTCGGCCAGCTCTTCCTCGGCATCGGCTGGGGCACCCCCGGCGCCAAATGGCTGTCCGCGGAAATGGAGCACTCGATCACGCAGCTCGGCTATCTAGGCCTAATCTTGATCGTCTATGAAGGTTTGAGGGACAACCCCCGCCATTTTCCTATTTCGTATCCCCCCCCCCCCCCTCCTGGCTGACAGCAGGGCAATGCCCAGGCGGCCTCTCCACCTCGTTCAAGTCTCTCAAGGCAAACCTCCTCCTCTCCAGCGGCGTCGCCGCCACCGGCATCGCCGTGCCCATCGGCCTCTCTTTCGCGCTCGGCCCCATGGTAGGCGCGACCCAGCTACAGGCCTTCGCCGCCGGCGCTGCGCTCTGCTCGACCAGCCTGGGCACGACCTTTACGGTCCTCGGCACCAGCGGCCTGACGACGACGCGCATGGGCGTCGTCTTGACCAGCGCCGCGATGATGGACGACGTCGTCGGCCTGATCATGGTCCAGGTGGTCTCGAGCCTCGGCGGCGGCGGCGGCAGCGGCGACGAGGCCGGCGCCGTGGTCCGGCCGGTTCTGGTCTCGCTGGGCTTCGCGACGCTGGTGCCGGCGGCGTGCAAGCTTGTCGGGGGCCCGGTCACGCGTCGGCTGAACGCGGTGCGCGAGAAGAACCCCGGTTCGCGACTGGACGAGCTCTTGCGGCTACGCCAGACCGCGCTCGTCATCCACACGTGTTGGCTATTTGGGCTGGTTGTCGGAGGCACGCTTGCCGGCACCTCGAGCTTGCTTGCCGCGTACGTTGCCGGTGCGACCGTTAGTTGGTGGGACAGTGAGGTGCCTCACCCTGCAGCCCGCGAGTACCAGGAGAAAAAAGCCCCTGCGGCAGAGGGTTCCTCGAACATGACCGATGCGAAGGCAATCAAGGATGATCCATCTGCGGAGGCGAATGCTGCGACTTCATCGACGGCTGATGCAGGCCCTGACGTGGGCGAAACAAACACATACAGCTCAGGCGTGGGGGTTTACGAGCACTACTACGGCAAAGCTGTTGAAAAAGTCCTCAAGCCGTTCTTCTTCGTGAGTTGTTGCGATTGCCGGCTGTACATTGACATGATGTGCTGAAAACGCCAGGCATCCATCGGCTTTTCCGTACCCATCACAAGAATGTTTTCCGGCCCCATCCTGTGGCGCGGCGTTGTCTACACCATCCTGATGATGGCGGGTAAAATGGCCTGCGGAGTGTGGCTACTACCCTTTGCGGGTCCCCTCAAGGCGGTGCAGCGAGTTGCCAACAAGGTTTCCGGCGCGGGCAAGAAGCGGACCAAGAAGCTTGCCCCTGGAGCGCCGTGCGGAGGACCTAGGACGGACGATGCTTCCCCAAACGACGAGAGGCGGCCGCAGCGAGACCAATATCAGCTCGGGCAGGAGGGCCAGGCCGGCGGAGTACCCCTACAGCCCCTCAGGGCTCGGCCAGAGGGAAGTGTTCCTGGAAACGCATCGCCGGATCCGGAAATGCCTGTCTCCGTGTACCCGGCCTGCATCCTTGGCTTTGCGATGGTGGCACGTGGGGAGATTGGCTATCTGATTTCGGCACTGGCCGAGAGCACCGGCGTCTTCGGCGGCGGGTCGGGTGCTCCGGACCAGCCCTCGGAGATGTTTTTGATCGTGACGTGGGCCGTCACCCTTTGCACCATTGCCGGCCCAGTCTGCGTTGGACTGCTCGTAAACCGAGTGAAACGGCTAGAGACACATGGCGACAAGGGGATCAAACGAGGTGGACGGAACGTGCTGGGCGCGTGGGGTGTAAATTAGACAGGACGAAGAGCGACGTCTTGGCTCAGAGACAGCATGTTTGGGAGGGCCGAGTGATGACATATCTGGAACCACTACCAAGACTTATTTTTTCTGTTGGCCTGCCTGCATCATATTCGTACACGTGCCATTGGGAGCCGTTGCTCTGCGGCAAATGCGACACTCCCGAGTCATGCGTTGTCGACGACCGCCCCTTGTTTTTGCGACTGCTCCCACCACCGAACCAGACCGTCCACGTCGCACCAGTCGAACTGCCGCGGGTCTTGGAACCACCAGCGGGCTCCCGGCTTGGGCTTGTCGCTGACATACTTCTTCAGACAGCCGCCGTCGAAGCGGTGGTTCTTGACGCCGACGAGAAGCACGGCACTGCCGACCTTGGGGTTGAAGTCTTGCGCGTCGAGGAAGACGGTGAGGATGACGTGTTTGCTGGTGCTGGGATCGGCCAGTCTCGCCGTCCTCTGGGTGTGCGGGGGCATGTGGGAAGGCTCGACGTCGGAAAGCGACGTCACGATGGCGAGGACGTTGACGGACCAGTTCTGTTTGTAAGGCAAGTTCGGGATGGATCGGAGAGCGGTCAGCTTCAACGGGATGGCCGGGTCCGTCCAGTCGCGTGGAAGAGCGACGATTGCCGTCATGTTCCTTGCCTGGGCTCTTCGCTGTGTTGCCTTGGCTGCCGACACTTGCATGACCTCGAAACCGTCTCCTCCAGCATCGTCGTCGTCGTCGTCCTGGTGTTCCTTTGAGGGTTCCTTCGTAGGACCCTGTCGAGTTTGCGGATTCGGTCTCGTGCTTGGCAAGGTACTCGATTTCGGATTCTGTGTTTGGCGAGGCAAATCAGCGGCCTCCACGCCGTCGAGGTCGGGGTCGCCGTCCGAGACGAAGGGATCCTCTGGCGCGTCCTGCTGAGGACGTTGAGGCATCGGGCCGGGAACGGTAAGAGACGTGTGCCAGCCGACAGTGACCAGATCACGAACGACCAAGTATACCAGCTGCCGGGTCCCAGCAGAAGAAGGACGGGAGTCGTCGGCGACGCTGTGGAAGCGAAGGGCGAAGTCGCCCAAGCGCACGTAGCAGCCAACCCTGACGGCGCCGGAATCGAGGAAGCGGTGCATCTCGCCGCGGAGCAAGGCCTGTATGCAGAGCTCGCCGTCGCCGAGCATCAGCCTCACGGCGCGCCATCGGCTCGAGCGCGGGAGGGGGAGCGACTCAATGTGCTCGACGAGGAAGACGGACCCCGGGATGCAGTAGCGGGTGCGCAGGAGATCGTCGACCAGGGGCTTCGGGACGAAAGGGTCGGCTTCATCGGCGAACGCTACCTCGGCTGGGGTCGTCGACGTGTCGGGCGCGTTAGGGGACATGTGGACGAGCTCATCGTCTCGGTGCGCTACGCGACCGCGTCAAAAGTGGTGATGTTTCTGCGAGGTTTGCGCACAAGTGGGAGGCAACGCAGGGGGGGGGGGGGGTTAGGTGGTGGCTGACACTGACAGGGTCTTTAATTGGCGGTCATACCCACTAATGCAGGTCATCAATTACCCAGCTAGCCTTACCCCAGGCATGAACCCACTCGGGCTGCAACCAACCGTCTTAGGGAGAGAGAAAGAGAGAGAGAGGGAGAGGGAGAGGGAGCTTCACCTCTTTGGAAATGGTTATTCACCTAGTCTTAGAACAAGAATGCTTCTAGCAGTCACGTCGACGGAATGGAAAACTGTTAAAGATCCTCAGACTATTGGGTAAACAAGCTGCGGCAAGTTGTTGGATCATTCCCTTCTGCCCGCATATGAAGCATCAATACATGTAGTAATTATTCACGAATGCCAGAGAAACGTGGGCCTTGGCGCTATTAAGTCTCTCCTTTTCTTCTTTTCTCTCCTTAACAAGATGACGGTACAGTAAAGACATGGAGCATCAGATCGTCAGAAGGATGCATGGTCATCCAGCTTTCATCAATGCAATCTTCAGCCCCCCATCCTACATATCCCTAATATCACCCTTGCCATTGAACAGGCACGAGTCTGGTTGCTACTATTGTGTGATTGTACACATTGAGCAAGTCCTCTTGACTGAGAGGCGCCGGCCAATCTTGACATAGTCTCCCTCGTTCAGTCTTTTGGAGATGTTGCATAAACTGGAAAAAGTCTTGTTCATGTTTCAATGCCGAACTAAACCACGACGGTGGAAAAAGAAAGGTTAAAAGATACAAGCAGGAAAAGAAACTCTCAGGAGCCTGATGGGATAATTTCGGGACGTGACGGCATCTCACCCATTCCATAACAAGATTGGTTTGTTGTCCCTGTGCTGGGCGACGACGACCCTTTCCCCTCGAAAGACCAAACCTCGCATGACACATTTCCTTTGTGTCCATCGATGACAGACCATTGGGCTGGGACGAGGCTTCTGCTATCAAAGGACGACTAACCTCTCTTAACGGTAAATGAGCCCATGATCCTCCCCGGGCCCCCTCTGCCGCACATGATCGAGCATGACCGGAATATCGTGCCTAGACTCTAGTGGCGAGGTAGACAGCAATATCCAAAGGGCCGGGACAAAGTGGCGCCGCCCTCGCCCATCGCGACGCCACCGACTTGTCAGGGCCAGCCACGATCGCTCATGCGCGGGCTCGGCCTGTACAGATCGCGCCGCATCCGGCCTGAGAGTACGGGTTCCCGAGCTGTTGACAAGCGGTCACGGCGTTTCAGCACACGCCCATTGCTGAACCCGGCCAGCTCCGTGCCAACTCAAGGTTCCTTGGCCTGGAACCTTTTTTCTCTTATGATTTCCTCCTGCAATGTCAGCGCTTATCTTCACCCCCACCCCTCCCCTTCTCTCGACTTACTTTCGTCTCCTCCCCCATGACTCTCGTCGTCCCCTGCCAGCGCGAGATCCGTTCTGTCACATTAATAGTGCCCAGCAGCTCCACCCGGAACACGACGAACCGCTGCCCGCACGCCGACCTCCGGACTGCGTCGCCACGGAAAACCGAGCAACACATGAACCCCCACGCCAAGTAAAAGAGGCTACCCCTATGGAGCTTCGTCCGACGGATACCAGGCTTTACCTTATCCTTGGAGTCACCTCGGCGGCCATAGGACTCGTAACAATCTTCGTGGCGATTAGAATATACATCAGAGGCTATCTTATGCGGGCATGGAAACTGGACGATACCATGTTTATTATCTCCGTTGTCAGTTCGAAAAGGCTCCATCAACCTACCCATGTCACGTAAGCTAAACTCCACCAAAGGTTTTTGTCATCGCGCAGGCGACCATGGTCCAGTGCGGTAAGTCGTCGTGCTGGCGAACCTATGTTATTCGCCGGCTGACGATGGTCCATAGAGGCTGACGGTATCATTTCCTCCCCCAACTGTAGGCGCAATATACGGAGCCCTCGGCCAACACATATGGATGTTGACGCCTCCGGTCATGAAGAATGATGCCCGTGTGAGACGATTCCCCAGGCTGCCAGTATTGCACATATACTAACTTGGACATCATAGTACATGGTCTCGGCGGCCCTGCTGCATCAGGCCGCTTTCCCCCTCGTCAAGGCAACATACCTCATGCAATACCGCCGGGCATTTGCTCTCCCAAACATAACGCTGCTATGCGACGTCTTTCTGGGAGTCTTGTTTGTCATTGCAGCCGCCTCGCTCATCCTCGGCGGCGTAGTCATGAGGGATTTCAACGACCCGGACCCGACAAAGTTCCCAGACACGACGTCAACGGGCTTCGAGGTTTTCAGCTACCTCACCAGCGCCTCCAACATTGCTACCGGCATCGTCGTTTTCATAATGCCCATCGTACTTGTATCGCGGATGCGCCTTGCGACAATGCAGAAAGCCGGGCTCATTGCCAGCTTCGGAGTCGGCATCTTGTAAGTGACGCACACCCCCACCCAACCACCGACTGCCAATGTAAGACGATGCTGGAAGCTCTGACATTCGGCCCCTTTAGTACGTGCACCATTTCGATTTTCAGGATAATCACTATGAAACTGGGCCTGACCAGCCGTGACCCGTTCTACGACATCGTTCCGCTCAGCCTCTTGAATGTCGCCGAATTGACCAGTGCCATCGTCTGCGCGTGCCTCCCGCTCATGCGTCCGCTCTTGTCGTGCGCCGGCACGACGGGGTACAGAACCAACGGCTACCGCGAGCCTTTGACGGCGGAATCCGGGGCGTCCGCCGGCCGAATGCGCCGGAGGCAGAGTTTGCCGATGCACTCGCCGGGGAACCTGATGTCCGCAACCCCTCAGATGGTTGCAGCTTTCCGTGCCGGAGGGGATACCGACGGGGACGTCGAGGAGAGTCCAAAAGCCAGGGAGAGCGTCCTCAGCATAGGTCCGGCGGCTGCAGAAGACTCGCCCACGCTCACAAAGACACGGGCGGGACCATGAAAGCGTATGATTGAAAGTTTTAATGCCACGTATCAGATTCACCGATCCATGTCCGTCTCTCCCCTTGTGAACAATGACATTGTGATGGTTTGTGCTGTTATCTGCCCATCAAGGAGTTGCAGGAGTTACACAACCATCGCGCCCGTGCTTTGCCAAAGCAAGACTTCCTAGAAGGGACGTAAGCTGTATCGGACATTCTAACATCGGCACATTTGTCACCTTGGATGGCCGTACAAGAGTAAAGTGTTTCCAGATCAACTACCCCGTTCCGTCCTTTGCTCCACAAGCCCTAACGACGGGGTTTTGCTGCAAGTCTTCGGCAACTCATTCATTTGCATTCGGCTTTGTGTTGTCAATATCCCCCTCGTGTTGCCTACCCTAAAAGTCTATCCCAAGATTCGAAACCGACTAGGACATTTGATTTACATATTGATCGACTTTGCAGGTCTCGGTACCGCCTACTTCTTGAGCATAGAATAGTCAAGACATCTGAACCTGCCTTTGTTAGAAGCATACGCGATCTACAGAAACACATGATTGGTGAGTTGGAGAACAATATCCATGGAACCAGAGTTTCATCAGTAGAAATCATACGTCCTTGGCGTAGTCCCCAAGGATGCCTCCCCGCGGCCTACCTTTTCCCGGCCTGTGCAAGCCGATTAAAAATTAAAACAACGAGTCCAGACTCATGCGGTAGCAGCAAGGGACCTTTGAAAGTGCGTTGAGAAGCATGGGAGTGCCCGGTTGATGTCGCGGCGGGTGCGAACAACTCCGTCCCCTACTATGTAGGGCTTCTCACGATCATTGCTTTTTCCTCGCCGATCCCCACTCCTCGTGATTCGGACTCGACCACCTCTCGCAAGGCGAGTGGAGATGCAGGGGATGAGGACGCGGGCGATATTGGCCAACGCTCTTTGCTTTTTTTTCAAGACGCACACGCGCGTCGTAACATGTTCGCTTTTCTGGCCCTACGGGCCCGGGGATGCCGCCTCTTTGGGTAACGATAACTCGCCTGCCCCTGTTCCTTTCCACTCGAGTATAGCAGCTCAGGCTTCGGGTAGTCTTGGCTCTTATTCCAAGTTGCTTCTTCTCTCAGGCTCATCTCATGCGCTTCGCCCGGTGGAGACGTATAGCCGTTCGGTCTCAGTGCGAATGCTTGACCATGAATAGTCAGACAGGCCGCAGCAGAAAGCGTTGAATGTACTTGCTTCTTTCAGCTTATCAGCAGCGGTTTGACTAGCCCGGTACCTCCCCTGGTGTATACATCATGTCTTTTCAGTTGGCACAGCATGCTCAAAAAGCCCCGAGGGCCCCTGTGTGCCTTTCGAGTGGCCCACGTGAAATTCCCGTGCCCCAATCCCTTGGATCCCATCTCAGCATAAACATGGGATCATTTGTCTTTCCTGATTCTCAACATACCTCATACCAAGACCTTTTGTCAGTCTCGAAGGGTTGACGACGAAATGGATGCTTCTGGTTCCGAGTACATGGCCGAACCGCCTGTTGGCCAAGACCGTTTCGACGCCGGGACGATTACACCACGTGTGCTGGCTTTGGGCGGCATACTTACCTCGCTTTCCATCATATTTGTTGGCTTGAGGGTATTCACAAGGATATCTCTGACCAGCAAAGCCTTTGGTCTTGACGACTGTAAGTGAGATGCTATTGTTTCTGGCCCGTCTTTTTTATTTTATTTTTTATATTTGTTTTTTATAAAAAAAAAACCAACTTTGCTCTATGCTCACAGTTGCCCTCCCAGATCTCATTGGTATCTCACTGGGTTTGGCCATCATCTTTTTCGGCCTCTCGATCAAGCGTGAGTCCGGCTCGCCAGTGCCCGCTTATTCCCATAAATGCTGACTTTGCCAGTGTGTGAGCTCGGCGTGGGAGTTCACATGTGGCAGGTCAAGCGCGCCGACTTCTCTCCTGGGTTTCTACTGGTAGGCAGCCATCCCCATGACAGTCGTCTTTACCGGAGATGCTGTCAGTGTGCCAGACCGTCCAGGTGCAGCTAACTGGATTACCTAGCATGGCTTGATCGCGATCCTCATCTACTCCCTTAGCGTTACAACGGCTAAACTCTCCTTGCTTTTCCTATACCTGCGTCTTTCGCCGGAGAAGTGGTTCAGGATCGTCACCATGGCGTTCGTCGGCTTTGCCACGGCCTACGCGTTGATCTACCTGTTGCTGATCGTTCTCGGCTGCAGGCCGATCCACGCGTCCTGGGACCTTTCGGCGCAAGCCGGGGCGACATGCGTCAATAAAGGCGTGATCTATCTGGTTCTCAGCGGAACAAACATCGTCATGGATATTGTTTGCCTGATCCTCCCCCTCAGGATCATCATCCCTCTCCAGATGGCCAGGAGGCAAAAGATGTCTCTGATCCTACTATTCGCCACGGGAGGTTTGTGAGTTGACAATCATTTCGAGGGGAAGAAACAATAAATTTCAGATCAGATGTCGCTGACAGCTCCATACCCACCCAGTGTATGCTTCTGCGCCATCAGACGCACGACTGTCCTCCCGCCGCTATTCACAAGTAAGGATTTCACCTTTGATCTCCCGAAACAACTGAATTGGGCCTCGGTCGAAGTCAATGCCGGGGTCGTGTGCGCCTCCGTCCCGGCTCTCAAGCCGTTCTTCGTGCGTTACATTCCCATGCTCATCACCTCTCGTGCGGGTTCTCCCGAGTGCAAGGGATCGAACCCGAACAGCCGAGGCCGCCGGGCCATGAACCCGTACACAACAAGGGTCACGAATGACGAAAATTCCCGGTCCGTCCAGTCGGAGGCCTACATGCTGCAATCTCACGAAGAAGTGTGCTCGTTTCGGTCCAAGGGGGTGCCGATGGATGGCGGGGGCGACGACGAGGACGTCGTGGGACCCTGGTCAAGAAACACGTCTCGCAGGGGCTGCACCGGTCGCTGCGAGACCCTCGTCGAGTCGAACCAACGGGGCGAGGATCGCTGCAGCGTTCACAGTGAGGTGACGGATCGGTCACTGGCTGAGGGCAGCTCTCGTCAGACTCTACCGCGGCGAGGGGCAAGCATTTGCATCAGGGTCACGACAGAAACTACTGTTGAGTACGGACGGTCTTAGATCCATTCATTCAAGGAGGATTGGCGCGGGTGGGTGGCCGTGTGAAATTCTGGGGTAGCGTCGTGTCTACGTAGGCTGATAACAGGAGCGTTCTCCGTCCGTTGGGGCAAATACGATCCATAGTTATCGTACACGGTGACCTACTTCAAGTTCAAAACGTCTCTGAGGTCCTTGGCTTCCGTTCCCGGACGAGTGGCCACGGGCCTCGACGTCCTGTTGCCGTACTTCCACTCCGACCTCAAGCCCCGTTCCTTGCCCTCCAGAGCGTCCGAGATGTAGTCGCCAATGATGGGGAACATCTTGAACGCGTGGCCCGAGTCTCCGGTGGCCAGGAGAAGGGACGGGTGTTTTGGGTGGTTGTCAATCAGCCAGTGGGCGTCGGGGGAGTCGGTGCACCAGCAGACCCTCGCGCCGAGGAGTGGCCGCCCCGAGAACTGGGGCATGACGGTATCGATGAATCGCCTGACGGCGTCGGCGGCTTCGTCGGGGATGCCGTCGTCCGGGTGCGCGCTCGCGTACCGAGGCACCGAGTAGCGTTCCACCTTGCCCGAGGGGTCGGTATAAGTCCCGACGCGGTACTGGTATCCTGGGGATCCGTCGCAGATCTTCATCCACTCTTGGATAAATGTTAGTAACACTGACCGCCTCAGTAGGGTTGGCAGATGTTGACGTACTGGTTTCGGGGTCCGGCTCAAAGGTGAAGCCCAGCTCAAAGTTGTCCACCACGGGGATCCCTTTCCACTGGGCGATTTCCTCGTCGGTCAGTTCAATGTGAGCCAGAGACCAGCACTTCGTCCACATCTCCCTGGACAGCTCGGGGAGCACGGCCGGCGACGCCGCCCCGGTGCAGAGTATGTACCTATCCGCGCGCACAACGCCGCCCGAAGCAACCTGGATTCCTACCAGGCTGCCCGAACCGTCCAGCCTCAGTCCGGTCATGGTGCCCTCGGGGCCGGATACGAAATCGACGCCCATGCCCCGGGCCTCGTGGCCCCATTTCTCGAGGGACTTCTTAGCGTGCGCCCAGCCGCCTTGGCTGTTCCAGAGCCCCTTCCAATTCTCGATGCCGTTTGCGTTGCGCAGCTGGGGGGCGTGCTTCGCTATCTGCTCCTTGCCCTCGACCAGCTCCAGGCTGCCGGCCTGCCCGGCCTTCCTCAAGTTCTCGTAAGACTCTTTGAGATGCTTCTCTGCTAGAGGGTCTCCTGAGGTTGTGACGATGCGGCCCTGGCTGGAGCATGAGCAAAAAAGCCTCGACGGACAAGCCTATTGTGCAGAGGCTGGGGCCGCCAACTCACTGTTTCATGAAAGATGCCATTCCACTCTGGCTGTCTCCAAGCATTGAGGGCTTCCAGGGCCAGTTTGGTGTAAAGGGGCTCGTCGTACTCGGTTCTGATGATTTTGTTCAAGTCGTAGCCCGCGGAATCGAGACTAGGCAGAGGGTGTCGGTCGAGACATTTGATGTTTGTGTAACCACGTTTTGCCAAATGGTACGCGGTGCTGATCCCAAAGGTCCCCCTGTTACTCTACACTTAGAGATGCTGCCAGCTGAACAAGTCTGCACGTCGAGGGACGGTTGATTACTCACGCGCCGATGATTACGATGGTCGAGGCCTTGGACAAAGAGAGGTTGCTGCCGGCCATGCTTGCACGAATGATCAAGATTATTCTCTTCAGGGGGGGAACAAAAAGATGAGACGAGTCCACGTAGACGGTTCCAGCCCGACGCTCTCAGGACATAGTTGCTGACCGAGTATTCCAACAGATTTTGTAGTCCTTGAATCACCGGCACATCAGATGTGATGCTCTGGTGCAGGAGGTGGCCAGCTAGGTTGACCCCATCTGAACCAACCCCATCTGCCCCCTGCATCCCCTCTTCTGCATAGTCTTTGCCGAGTGATAATTGGCCCGGTTGGCCGTTGATGCACGCATTCCGGACGCACAAGACCAGGGTCCCACGCCGGCTTGGACCTTCCCTCCCGCTCCAACTCCTCATCCCGGCATCGGAGATGTGACGGGCCAAGTAACTTTCACCCTCTCTCTCTCTCTCTGCAGTGCTCTGCACATGGTGTCTGTATAATATGCTGTGCATTATCAGGCCCATAGAACTGTTCCCTGTTAATCCATTGACGCCTCCATTGGCCAGATAGCTTGGACCTTCCAAAGAATCCTTGATCAGGGCCCTCCCCTCGGCTGATTCCCAACCTGCCAGTCAAGAAACACCCGGCAAGGGGCAAAGGGGAAAACGTTATCTGGACTGTGCGGGGGTTTGGGGAAAAGATGAACTGATTAGGATAGTGGCTACGAAATTCCGGGGAAGGTTGATACCGGTAGATAGATACGACTCCAAAAGCAACTTGAATCTTGGGTGCCGGACGCGGGTATATAAGCACGGCACAGGAACACAGCGCAGACCAAGTCAGTCCAACATTCGGCCACGCTTTTATACCGAACCGGCGGGTTTACCTGCGGTAAATATTTCCTGTATCCACGCACTCAATGTCTGCCGCGAAGAAGGAGGACGACGGCAAGGTGGCCGCCGGGGCACGTCCCGTGGTGGCCCAGCAGCGGTCCGACGTCGAGGCCGGCGACGTCGTCGAGGACCTCGACAAGGCCATGACCTACGCCATCGGCGAGATCGAGGAGCACTTCGACATCGACTCGGACAACTCGCCCTTCCCCGAGGTCCGCGCCAACGTGCCCAACACGGACGACCCGGCCATGCCCGTCAACACGCTCCGCATGTGGATCCTCGGCGTGCTCTTCACCGTGGTCGGTTCCGGCATCAACCAGTAAGTGTTCTTTTGTTTGTCCCTTCCATTTTACCGATATTTATACTCACACGGGCCGAGGTTCTTCTCGATGCGCTACCCGGGAGTCACCATCTCGTCGCTCGTCGCCCAGCTCATCTCGTACCCCGTGGGCTGCGCCGTGGCCCGCCTGCTGCCCGTCAAGAAGGTCCGCGTCTTTGGCCGGTGGGACGTCACCCTCAACCAAGACAACCATTTCAACATCAAGGAGCATTCGGTCATCACCATCATGTCCAACCTGTCCTTCGGTCCCTCGTGGGCCACCGACATCATACAGGCGCAGAAGGCCTCGGCGTTCTACGGCCTCGACACGCCGGTGGCCTACCAGTTCCTCCTCGGCTTGTCGATGCAACTGTTTGGTCTCGGCATGGCCGGGCTGGCGTACCGCTTCATCGTCGAGCCGCCGCACATGATCTGGCCGTCGACCCTGGCCAACGCGGCCCTGTTCCAGACCCTGCACGGACGGGCGAACCCCATTGCCGATAGCTGGAGGATCTCGAGGTATCGATTCTTCCTCTACGTCTTCGTTGGCGCCTTCTTCTGGTACTGGCTTCCAGGATACCTCTTCACCGGCCTGAGCACGTTTGCCTTCGTTTGCTGGGCTGCACCGAGTAGGTCGTCCCCAGCCGACTGCATTTCCCCGCTAACCAGGTATCTCTTTGCCGACATTGATAGACAACGTGGTGGTCAACAACCTCTTCGGCATGTCCACCGGCCTTGCCTACCTGCCCACCACCTTGGACTGGTCACAGATCGCCTACAACGGCTCCCCCCTGGTCGTTCCGTTCTGGGCGCAGGCCAACGTCTTTGCCGGCTGGGTCGTTCTCTTCGCCCTCGTCACGCCCATCCTGTACTATACCAACACGTGGTACACGTCCTACCTCCCGTTCTCGGGGGCCGACACTTACGACAACACTGGCCAGCTCTACAACGCCACGCGCGTTGTCGGCAAGGACGGCAACTTCATCAAGGAGGAGTACGAAAAGTACAGCCCCGTCTTCATGCCCGTGACGTTCGCGCTGAGCTACGGCATCTCCTTTGCCGTCATGACCTGCGTGCCGACCTACATCTTCATCAACTACTACAAGGAGATCATCGGCGCCTTCAGCCCGGGCCGGAAGAAGGACGTCCACGCCCGCCTGATCGAGAGGTACCCCGACACCAGGTGGTGGTGGTACGCCATCCTGACTGTCCTCGTCCTGGCCCTGACCATCATCATCCAAGAGGTGTACAAGACCCAGATGCCGGTCTGGGGTACCTTTGTGGCCTTTGCGCTGGCCCTGGTCTACCTGATCCCGACCGGCAGCGTGTACGCCGTCGCGAACCTCAACAGCAACGTCCTCACGGTTCTGGGCGAGATCATCTCGGGCTACGCCCTCCCCGGGAAGCCCATCGTCATGCTCATCTTCAAGTTCTACGCCTACACCGGCCTCAGCCAGGCCATGATCTTCTCCTCGGACATGAAGCTCGGGCTGTACATGAAGATCCCGCGGCGGACGCTGTTCGCGGCCCAGCTGACCGCCTGCGTCGCCGGCTCGCTCACCCAGAACGCCGTGCTCCTCTGGATGCTCGACAACGTCGACGACATCTGCCACGAGAGCCAGCCCAACGGCTACACCTGCCCGCAGGGGCGCGTCAACTTCTCCTCGAGCATCGTCTGGGGCGCCATCGGGCCGGCCCGCCTCTACAGCGTCGGTAGGATCTACTCGGGCCTCTTGCACCTCTTCTGGATCGGCGCCCTGCTTCCGGTGGTCACCTTCTTCCTCAAAAAGAGATACCCGGACAACAAGTTTCTGCGGTACCTCCACTGGCCTCTCTTCTTCGCGGGCACGGGCAACGTGCCTCCTGCCACCGGCATCAACTACACCTCGGCGTTCGTCGTCTCCTTCGTCTTCAACAAATGGATCAAGGGCAGATTCCCTCGGTGGTGGGCCAAGGTGAGTGCTTTCGACATCTTTGCCCCGTTCCAATTCGATAGGTAGCGCCGTGTAACTGACAGGAGCAACGACAGTACAACTATGTCCTATCCGCCGCTCTCGACTCGGGCCTAGCCATTTCTGCCATTGTCATTTTCTTTGCTCTCGTATTCCCCGGCATCCAGCTCAGTTGGTGGGGAAACAATATCCAGAAGACCACAATCGACGGCCAAGGTATTCCTCTGAGGGCCATTCCTGCCAACGGCACCTTCGGCCCTGCGACCTGGTCATAACTCGGGACTATTGATTTCCGTTTGAGATGAGCTGAAGGCTCTTGCACTTTTAGATATACTAAACCAGCGTGACCCTTTCGCGTACCCATCCTACATATTTCTAATACTACACACAAGATGGCGAATGCGCCACCCAACGTTCTCTCGTTCCATCCGTGTCGAGAGCAGCAGAGTACATAAAACAGCTCAGATCAAATCACGTACACAAGGACGGGCATCCTCTCACCACGATGCTGGAAAACCTCAACTTGAAAAGAGGCATCTTAAGCAAGACTGATGTTGTGACACAACGGCGCCACGAAACGAGCCCAGTCATTAAACGCCTTGGGGCTGAGCGACGGCTGACACTCTGAGGAAAGAAACGACGCGGCCTCACGCTGCTTCCAGACCTTCTCAATAATGGAGCGGGTCCTGGTGATATTTGCGAGTGAATCCGACAGCTTGTCCAGAGCGTACAAAATGAACGGCCGCGCGTGTCGGGGGCCTCGTCGTCGTCCAGCTCGTCGCCCAGCTCGTCCGCGGCCCACTCGAGCTCCTCGGTCGGTTCGAGCTGGCAAGCGGCCATGAAGAGCGGCCAGGTCAGGCCGGCCTTGACGCCCGCCGCGAGGAGCCTCGCGACAAGGCATAGTATTTTTCTCACGCTCTGCCGAACGATCGGCGTGGCCGGGGTCGAGTCGTTGAGCGCCGAATGAAGATACAGCTCCACGGTCAACCGCTTCAGTTCCACCGTGGGGCGGATGCTCTCTTCGTCAGTCTCGTTCCTGAGCTGCAGCTGCCGGAGGAGCGAAACCAGCCTCATGCGCTGCTCGTCCAGATCCTGCCAGCAGCCCTCCGCTGTGGCAGCCGACAGGCGGTTCCATTTGAAGCTGAGCTCCGTGATCTCGCCAATGATGCTGACGAGGTGCGGGGAGCAGCCCATCCAAAGGTCGATCTGGTCTTCCTGCGCGGACCAAAAGTCGTTGCCGAAGATGGGCTCCTCGCCGCAAGCGGTCCGTCCCATGACGTCGTAAAAGGCAAAATACCGCTCTGCGAACCTGATGATCTGCTCCCAGGGGCTCTGCTGCCCGTCCCCCGTTTTGGCGACATCCGAGCCCGTACTTTGTCGTCTGAACCTGATGAAGTCTCGGGCCCCCGCAGATGCGTGACCCAGCGCTTATCGCACTCGGCAATGATCTCCAGCTGGCAGAGGAGCATCATTAGAACGAGGACCTCCGAGTTGGCTGCTATGTCTATGGAGGACTTGCTGCCGAGAGTCAGGCGGAGCGACCGGATGACCTTGGCCGAGTAGCTCAAGGCTACGGGCTGGTATGCGCTCTCGGTCCTCGCTCTATGGGACGCTGCGAGACCTAGCAAGGCGTTCATCAGAGCCGGAGAGGCAGATGAGACGGCGAACGGGAAGATGAGGGCCGAAAATGGCGATTCGCCTGTTGCGCTGGGTATCGTCATTGGGCAGATGCGGTTTAGGTAATAAGAGAGGAGTTGAGATTCCGCCTGCGTGCCGAGTTGAATGTACGTCACCGGCCGATCCATGGAGCTCAAATTCCTTCTCAGGGTGACAGCTGCCGGTTTCTGGTCATCGCTGCAGCAGTTATCACTCAAGGACGAGGAAGAGCCCCCCTCGCAAAATCGTCGATGAAACTGTTCAGAAAGCCGAACGAGTAGACGTGGTTAGGCACACTCGAGTAGTTATCCAGGGTCGTCGTTGGCGTCGTGGTGTCCTTTTTCTTGTTATTGGCACCGGGCGTTCCAGATTTCGACCACACGCCGGCCCTGCCAAAGGCCCGGCCGACGTAGTCAGTCTCCCATTTCAGAATCTGGGCGTAGACGCAGTCGGAATAGCCACGTGAAGTACACGGCCCACAGTGAGGTTTGGCTTCGTCGCACCGGACCTTGTGTTGGCGGCAGCGGTGGCAGCCGCGGTGGCTGCGTCGGGAAACCTGCTTAGACGGGTCCCTTCTGCGCGGCATCTCGAAAGAGAGAATTTGCGGTGAAAGCCAGTTCGGATGGGCAAAGGGGAAACAAGGGGAGATAACAGGGGCTGAAACCGGACAATGACAGCGATCTGTACTTTGTACGATGGGGCAACGGCAACGGCATGGACTTGAGGGGATAGTACCCGGGGTTGCCGGGGGAAGTGGAGGGGGGCGGGCTCAGACTGGAGTAATGGAAAGCAGTACGATGTACGAATATATCGGCTGACTAACATCCCGGCCAGGGACCGTCCCCGACTCTTCCATCTCCAACAATTTGGTCCGTTTGATAATACACAGTAGAGTTGGCTTGAACGTCCGTCTATCTACCTCATCAACCGAGCACTATTGAACTTGTGTCTCGGAACCTTCGAGTCCGGAGTGCGGCTGGGCGTTGGACAACTCCGTCCCAGACAAACAAAGCTGCGGAGCTCCTTTATTTTGTTCTTGGAGGTAACTCCCTACCCCTAGTTGCTGCGCACCCCCGCATCCTGCGCATCATCCCCACCACCACCACCACCATCACCATCACCACCACCACTTATTTCTTTATCTCTGCCGCCAACCCATATACAACTACTAGCCTCACTAGATATTTCTAATACGCTAGATATATCTAGAGTATCTATATTATTACTAGACGTGTTTTTTATCCCCTCTAGATATAGTATATTTATAAAAGTAGTATTAGGCGATATAGGGACCTTTTTTTTCTTAAGTACTTATTAGTTCTCTTAATAGTCTTTATATCCTTTATTCTTTTATTATAAAAAGATATTATTAGTCTTTTATTTATTTTATTTTTTTTATATCTTTTTAATAAGGTAATAAATAATATAGGTATTAAAGTCCTCTTAATTTAGCTAAGTAAGGTAATATAGTTAATAGTAAAACTTAGAGGACTAACAAGGGGTTAACTAAGGGATAGATTAAGCTTTATTTTAATACTAGCTAGATAGTTAGTTAGTTTATTAATTAGTCTATTAGCTAGTCTATTAACTAAAGAATACCTTAATAACTAAGGAGTTAGATAAAGGGTATTACTAAGAGACTAGCTATAACCTAGCTTACTTTTAGCTACTTTTAATATTTTAGATAAATAACTTAGCCTTATAAGCCTTACTATAGTAAGCTAGAAATATCCTTTTACTAATAATTATTAAGTTACTATACTAATTATTTAGATATTTTACTTTCTTTTTATAAGCCTACTTTAATAGGCTAAAAACTACTATATTAAAAAGCTAAAAAATAATAAATATATATAATAATAAATATAAAAGATAAATATAATACTAAAATACTATCTATATAAAGTCTATAGTTATATAGCTATAATATTTATTTATAACTAATAGTTAATACTAGTTTAGATCCTTAGGATTAGTCTAGGGGATAAAGACTTTCTTTAGCTATTTAAAAGTAATATAGTTAGTTATTTAGCTATTCTTAGAGTATATAAATTACTATCTATTATAAGGGGATAGATTTAGTAGGAATTACTATATCTAAATAAATTTACCCTTATAGATAGCTAAGGGGTATAGAGATACTTTAGTAGTAGATATATACTCTATTAAAGAAATCTATACCCTAGATTTAGGCTACTTTTTCTAGATCTATTATAATATAGTAGAGCCTAGTACTAGCCTATTATATCTTTTACCCTCTATAATACTAGTTTTATTTATATTCTATTAGTTAAATAAATAAATATTATAAATAATAAAAATACTTTAAATATATTAAAACTAGGCCTAGATAACATTAGTAAAGTATACTTTATATTACCTAAAATCTATTACCTTATATCTCTTAGTCTTTATAGATAGGTTATATTATATAAAGTACTTTATCTATTTTTTACCTAGAGGATAATACTAAGAATTAAAGAAGTAAAATTCTAAAATTCTTATATATAAATCTCTTTAATAACTTTATAACTAAAAGTCCTATAATTATATAAATATTCTTTCTAAATTTATCTTAAAAAATAACCTATAGAAGTATATACTTCTATATATAACTATACTAATATAAACTACTATAGACTACTATATATAAACGTATATACCTCTAAGTATTATATATATACTAGCGTTTATACCTATATATATATATATATATATATATATATAAGAAGTATATTAGTACTTCTTAGTACTTAGATATATACTTAGATATATACTTAAATACTATATATATCTAAAGGACTTTCTATATAACTAAGAGATATCCCTTTTATTTAGATAGTTAAAATATATAGATTTTTATCTATAGCTAATATATATATACCTTTTTTATTTATTTTTATTTTAACTTCTCTACTTTCCTTATAACTATTTTAAATAACCCCTTATTATTTTTAATAGTTATAAGCTTAACTCTAGTAGAAAAGATATTTTTTTTATCTTTTTTCTTTTAAAGTTATTATAACTTTATATATTTTTTTACTAAGTCTAAAAAACTTAGAGATTTTCTTTTTAGAGTAAAAGCTATAACCTTACTAGGGGATAAACTATATTAGCTAAAGGAACTTTAAGGAATTATAACTTTAAATTTATTATAATCTATACTTAGTAACCTATATTTAATAAAATAGAGGGATTAGCTTACTAAGTAAATTATATACTTTATTATATTTTATATTACTATAGTTTTAAATAATATTTAACTTTACTTTATATATTAACCTTATAAGTTACTAAATTATTTTAAATCTAACTAATAAAGGATTTTTTTTTACTTTAAACTAAAATTAAACTTAAAACCTCTTAATTAGTAGTTAATTAATTAAATTAGTATAGTAGTTAATTAAACTATTAGACTAACTAGTTTACTATTTAGCTAATAAAAGCTTTAGAGGTTTTTACCTATAAATATTATAAAAATAAATAATTTATAAAGTATATATTATATAATATTAACTAAACTACTTTAAATATTTATTTTTTAATATAAATTTAACTAAACTAATTAAAACTTTTTTTATTAATTAATATTAAATTAAATTAATATAATAAAGAAATTTATTACTATACTTTACTTTTTAAGTAGCCTTAACTATAATATTTAAGTAACTAGATTTAAGGCTTTACTTATTAATAAAGATCTTAACTTAAGTTTAAAAATACCTTTAACTATACCTTCTTAATAGAAAAGTAATAATAAAGTATTAGCTTATATAAAGCTATTTTATATAGATTTTCCTTTAAGGGTTATAAAAGATTCTAAAATAGGTTTTAAAGCTTAAAAGAAACTAAATAATTTATATAAACCTATAGGATTTACTAATAAATATCTTACTTATAAAGAATTCTTTAATACTTTATTAAATTCTTTTAGATCTTTAAAGGAATACTTAAATAAAGTAAAAGAGCTTATAAATAACTTATTTTCTAAAGATATAGCTTTACTAAAATAAGTTATTATAACTTAGGTATTAAATAGTCTAAATAATAGTTATAAAGGTTTTATAACTAATATAATATAAGCCTTTAAAAAGAATATAAATTCCTATACTATAGAATTACTTTTTATAAATCTTATAGATAAAGTAAATAAAAAAGGTTTTTTTATAGTATTATATACTTTTACCTTTAAAAAAAGAATTAAAAAGCTTTAAAAAAAGATAAAAGGAGTTTACTATATATATTATAAGTTAAAAAACTATATAGTTAAAGACTATAACTTCTTATATCTAAATAAAGCCCCTAAAAGGTAAAGAAATAAAGATAATAATAAAGAAGAAGTCTTAAAGTAATAAAGAACTAATATAAAGAGAAATAAACTCTATAGGGCTTAGAAGGCCTTAATAGCTAAGAAAGCTATTATAGAGAAGAAAGATTCTAAAGAATTAGATAAATTTAATACTAAAAATATATATATAATAGTTATAGAGGATAATATAATTATAAATAACCTTCTAATTAAAGAAAAAAGTAAAATTAACTTAGATTTTAAGGATATAAGTCTTATACCCTCCTCTATAATACCTATAACTAATACTATAATAAGTAATAATATAGGTTTTATATATATAACTAAAAATAATAAATATACCTCTTTTTACCTAGATACTACTACTACTATAACTATAATATATAGTAAATCTTTATTTATAAAGACTACTTTTATAACTAAGTATATTAACTAAGGTAATATAGAAAAAAAAAGAATCTCTTTATAAGGAGATATAGCTATTTATTTCTTAATAATAATAATAATATATATATCCTTAAGGACTATTATTATATACCTAAATTAGGTATTAATTTTCTAAGTTAAAATAGACTAAAAAGACTAAAGATAGCCTCCCTTTTCTAGGATATAAAGGTATCTTTAATAAATATAACTAATAAAGAAACCCTTTATAAGGGGGTAATAAAAGATAGTCTATACTACCTAAATATAAAGGTTTTAAATAAAAAGAATCTTAATAATAATAAAGATTATATAAATACTATAAAGATAAAAAGGAAACCTTATAAATATAAAAAAGTTAAAGATAATAAAAAGATTAATAACTATAAGAAGTAATATAATAAACTAAAATATATAAGTTAAAAAGTCTTAATATAACTTAAAAATAATATAAATATAATTAATAATATAATAAAAAAAGACTATACCTATAATACTTATATAAGAGTAAACTTTACTACTAAAGTTAATAAGTACTTAAATAACTATAATAAGGATTATAAATATATAGAAAAAGTTTCTTTTAATCTTTATAGACCTATAATACCTTTTATATATAATAAATATTAATAGTTTATTATTTTCTTAGAAAGAAAATCTAGACTAATATCTATAAAACTACTTAGAACTAAAAAAGTAAAAAAAGTAAACTTTACTATTCTAAAGTATATAAATAAAAATAATAAAAATAAAAATAAAATAAAAGACTTTAATATAAATAGTAGTTATAAATTTAATAATAATACTATGAATTATACCTATATTATTAAAAGAATAAATTATAATATAAAGTACCTTATACTTATAAACCTAATAGTATAATAAAAAGAGTAATAAAAACTATAACTAATAAAGTTAAAGCTATACTTTTATAGGTAAATCTACCTTTATATCTATAGAGAGAAGCTACTTTAATAGTAGTAAATTTATATAATATAACCCCTTATAAAGCTCTTAACTATAAAACCCCTTATAAAATAAAAAATAATATAAAGCCTAACTTAAATAATATAACTATTTTTAGTTTTATATATTACTATAAGAATAAAGACCCTAAGATAAAAAAGTTAAATAATAAAGTAAAAAAGCTATAGTACTTAACTACTAAAATAATATATATAAAGTCTATAATTTTTAAAAAAAGACTTTTTTTTAGACTAAAGATATAGTTATCTTAGAAAATTAGTTTATACCTCCTACTATTAATAATATAAATAATAATATAAATAATATAAATAATAATATAAATAATATAAATAATAATATAAATAATAGTAGTAATAATATAACCCTATATAATAATAAAAGTAAAAAGGAAAACTTAAATCTTAGAGGTATAAATATAAAGCTAATAAATAATAATATAAATTATAATAATAATATAACTAAATCTAAGGTAATAGTAAAAATTCCTAAGTAAAATAATAATATACTTAAAGAATATAAGTAGGTAATAGACTAAAAAAGCACTTTATATACTATAAAAGACTACCCTATAATTAAACTAATACTTTCTACTATAAATAATTATAATAATAAAATAAATAGGTTTAATAAAGCTATATATATTCTTATAATAATAATAGATAAAGACCCTACTATCTATAAAAAGGCTATACTTTCTTTATATAAAAAAGAATAGATTTAAGTAATAGTTATAGAGGTTAATAACTTATATAATATATATACTTAGATAATACTTCTTTTACCTAAAGGGGTTAAACCCCTAGGAGGAAAATAGATATATAAATTAAAAATAGATATATTTAATAATCTATTAAAATATAAAGTAAGGTAGGTAGTATAAGGATTTAATTAATATATTAGTATTAATTATTTAGAAACCTTTAGTATTACCTATAAGCCTAAGAACTATAGAGCTATATTTATTATAGGTATAAAATTAAGCTAGTTTTTTAGGTAATTTAATATCTCTAATACCTTTTACTATACTAATATTAATAAAGAGATTTAGGTATAATTACCTATAGGTTTCTCTAATAACTATAAAATAAATACCCTTAAATATATAAATAATATAAATAAAAAGGCTTTATATTATAAGCTTAATAAAGCCTTATATAGTTTAAAATAAAGCCCTAGACTTTAGTATAAATAGTTAAGATCTATACTTATAAAAATAGGCTTTAAAGAATCCCTTTATAATAAAGGTATTTTTATTACTAATAATAATAATATAAGAGCTATAATAGTATATTATATATAATATAATAATAATAGCTCCTATAAATAAAGATATAGAATATTTTTATTATAATATAAATAAAGATTTATAGATATAAAACTTAGGAATTCCTTATATATTTCTAGGGAATAAAATATATATTAATAAAGAAAATAAAATCTTATATATCTATTAAACTAAATATATAAATAAAATACTAGAAGAATATAATAAAAAGAATATATATCCTTATAATATACCTATAAATCCTACTATTAAGCTAAAGAAAAATATAGGGTAAGTAATAAAAAATAAAATAACCTAATACTAATAAGAGATAGGATCTCTACTCTTTACTAGCCTTAAAATAAGGCTAAATATAATATATTTAGTTAATATATATACTTAATATATAAGTAACCCCTCTAAGGAGTATTTTATTACTTTAAATAAAATATAGGGATATCTAAATAAATATCCTAATTTAAGATTAATATATAACTATAATATAGACTTATAAATTATAGTATTCTCTAACTTTAATTAGGTAGGAGATCTAGATAATAGAATATCTACTACTAGATATATAACTACCTTAGGGTACTATAATATTATAAGTTAGAATAATATAAAATAAAAGACTATTACTTTATCTACTTATAAAGCTAAATATATAGCTTTATATAAAGCTATAAAGGAATCTATATATTTATATAACTCTTTTTCTTATATATATTATAACCTAGGGCTAAATATAACGTTAAATAAGCCTATTATTCTTATAGATAATAAGGTAGTATAACGTATAGTAGAAAACCTAGAGCTTTATAAGAAATCTAAATATATAGATATAAAGTATTACTTTTCTAGATAAGCTATTTATAATAACTAAGTCTCTCTATATTATATATATATAAAGAATAATATATTAAATATATTTACTAAATCTATTAATAAAGAAGTATTTAAATACTTTATAAAGACTATAAATCTTAATATAAAGGGGTTTTTACCTAAAGAAACTATAGATAATAAGGAAATACTTTCTAAGAAAAAAGTAGTATAGCTTAAATACTAAAAGGTTTCCCCTATATTTCTTATATTTTTTCTACTATATAGGTTTTTATAAGTCTTACTATAACTATAATAATAATTCTTTTTTTCTTTATTTACTATAAGGTTTTTAAGTTTTATATAATAAGTAAGTTATTTCTATAATTTAGATATAACTTAAGGAGGAAACTAAGAATTAAAGAAGTAAAATTCTAAAATTCTTATATATAAATCTCTTTAATAACTTTATAACTAAAAGTCCTATAATTATATAAATATTTTTTCTAGATTTATCCTAAAAAATAACCTATAGAAGTATATACTTCTATATATAACTATACTAATATAAACTACTATAGACTACTGTATATAAACGTATATACCTCTAAGTATTATATATATACTAGCGCTTATACCTATATATATATATATATAAGAAGTATATTAGTACCTCTTAGTGCTTAAATATACACTTAGATATATACTTAAATACTATATATATCTAAAGGACTTTCTATATAACTAAGAGATATTCTTTCTATTTAAATAGTTATAATATATAGATTTATATCTATAGTTAATATATATATACCTTTTCTATCTATCTTTATTCTAACTTCTTTACTTTCCTTATAACTATTCTAAATAACCCCTTATTATTCTTACTATAAGCTACCCTCTTTTATCTTTAGCTACTTTAACCTAAGTAATAATAAGAATAAAGATAATAGTAAAGAGAAAAAACTAAAGCCTACACCTACTAAGGGTAAAGCCTCTACCCCTAAGGCCTTAAGGGGTATTCTAACTTAAGAGATAGCTTTATATTAACTAAAGAAAAACTTTATAAACTCTACTAATTATAAGTTATACTATAAGACTTACTTCTAGATTAAGAAGTTTTATAAGGCTTATACTAAGGTTACTATATATACTTTACTTTCTTTAGATATAAACTTTTACTAAGAGATTACTATACCTATCTATAATATCTATAATGTTTTTATAAAAAATAATATATATTTCTACTTTCTTCTCTATTATAGTACCCTTATTAGAAGTATCTACTTCTATCTAAAGGGTTATATTAATAGTACTATTACTAGTATACTACTTAAGATTTAGTACCTTAATCTTATCTTTATCCTAGAAATAAAGTATACTAACCTACTATATACCTAGTACTACTAAATTATTTAGCTTAATAACTATATTTTAAATATAGAGACTATAGCTAATTAAGGATACTAGATTATTTAGGATAATAAAGTACTTATTAAAAATAATAATAACCTTATTAGCTATACTATAGCTAAGGTTAGTAAACTTAAGTCTAAGGTTAACTAGCTAAAAGAGAATTTTACTATTTATAATAAATAAATAATTACTATTAGTAATTAAATTATTACCCTTAAAGCTAATTTATATTATTATAAGGTTAATATTAATACCTTTTATAAGAGAAAAACTATAAAGGAGGTTATTACTAAGTTTAAAGTTAATAAATACTAGTAGCTTATTAATAAAGTTTATACCCTCTATAAGTAGGTTTATAAGTTAACTAAGGCCTAGACTAGTAAGTATATTACCCCTACTAATACTATTAGCCCTATAGTAAAATACCTTAAGACTACTAACCCTTTTATACTCTACTATAGTTAGACTTTAACTACTATAACTAGCTAAATATATACTATCTTTAGTAATATAGTATATATTATTTTATTAAAAATAATATAGTAAGAGGGTTTTTTTTTATTAAGTAAGGGTTATATATATACTAAAAGAGATAAGGGAATAAGATTTTTTATATAGAGGGGGTTATATTATAAGTATAGATAAATAATACTATAGATATCTACTAAGAGATTTACCTCCTAGAGGAGTATATATATAGTACCCTTAGGTATCTTTACTTAAGGGCTAAGTTCTCTAGAATTAACCTTATTATACTTATATTTTACTATTACTTATACTATTTATTTATTACCTACTTATTTACTTTATTATTTATTACTTTACTTATTTAACTCTACTTTTTTACTATATCTCTTTATATTACTACTATCCTTCTAGGTTAGTAGCTTTTATAGCCTATTAGCCCTATTAGATCTAGAATAGCTACTAGGAGGGCTATATTATCTATAGTATATAAAGTACTTTCTTTTATTATGTTATCTATATAATATACTATTATAGCTCTTATATTATTATTATTAGTAATAAAAATACCTTTATTATAAAGGGATTCTTTAAAGCCTATTTTGAAAAGTATAAATCTTAACTATTTATACTAAAGTCTAGGGCTTTATTTTAAACTATATAAGGCTTTATTAAGCTTATAATATAAAGCCTTTTTATTTATATTATTTATATATTTAAGGGTATTTATTTTATAGTTATAAGAGAAACCTATAGGTAATTATACCTAAATCTCTTTATTAATATTAATATAGTAAAAGGTATTAAAGATATTAAATTACCTAAAAAACTAGCCTAATTTTATACCTATAATAAATATAGCTTAATAGTTCTTAGGCTTATAGGTAGTACTAAAGGTTTCTAAATAATTAATACTAATATATTAATTAAATCCTTATACTACCTACCTTACTTTATATTTTAATAGATTATTAAATATATCTATTTTTAATTTATATATCTATTTTCCTCCTAGGGGTTTAACCCCTTTAGGTAAAGGAAGTATTATCTAAGTATATATATTATATAAGTTATTAAGCTCTATAACTATTACTTAAATTTATTCTTTTTTATATAAAGAAAGTATAGCCTTTTTATAGGTAGTAGGGTCTTTATCTATTATTATTATAAGGATATATATAGCTTTATTAAACCTATTTATCTTATTATTATAATTATTTATAGTAGAAAGTATTAGTTTAATTATAAGGTAGTCTTCTATAATATATAAAGTACTTTCTTAGTCTACTACTTACTTATATTTTTTAAGCTTATTATTATTCTACTTAAGAATTTCTACTATTATCTTAGATTTAGTTATATTATTATTATAATTTATATTATTATTTATTAGCTTTATATTTATACCTCTAAGATTTAAGTCTTCCTTTTTACTTTTATTATTATATAGGGTTATATTATTACTATTATTATTTATATTATTATTTATATTATTTATATTATTATTTATATTATTAATAGTAAGAGGTATAAACTAATTTTCTAAGATAACTATATCTTTAGTCTAAAAAAAAGTCTTCTTTTAAAAATTATAAACTTTATATATATTATTTTAATAGTTAAGTACTATAGCTTTAACTTTATTAGTTATAGTTTTTATTATTCTTTTTATTATACTATTAGGTTTATAAATATAAGGTACTTTTATATTATAATTTATTCTTTTAATAATATAGGTATAATTTATAGTATTATTATTAAATTTATAACTACTATTTATATTAAAGTCTTTTATTTTATTTTTATTTATATTATTTTTATTAATATACTTTAGAATAGTAGAGTTTACTTTTTTTACTTCTTTAGTTCTAAGTAGTTTTATAGATATTAATTTAGATTTATTTTCTAAGAAAATAATAAACTATTAATATTTATTATATATAGAAGGTATTATAAGTCTATAGAGATTAAAAGAAACTTTTTTTATATATTTATAATCCTTATTATAGTTATCTAAGTACTTATTAACTTTAGTAGTAAAGTTTACTTTTATATAAGTATTATAAGTATAGTCTTTTTCTATTATATTATTAATTTTATTTATATTATCTTTAAGTTATATTAAGAGTTCTTAACTTATATATCTTAGTTTATTATACTACTTCTTATAGTTATTAATCTCTTTATTATCTTTAACTTTTTTATATTTATAAGGTTTCCTTTTTATCTTTATAGTATTTATATATTCTTTATTATTATTAAGATCCTTTTTATTTAAAACCTTTATATTTAGGTAGTATAGACTATCTTTTATTACCCCCTTATAAAGGGTTTCTTTATTAGTTATATTTATTAAAGATACCTTTATATTCTAGAAAAGGGAGGCTATCTTTAGTCTTCTTAGTCTATTTTAACTTAGAAGATTAATACCTAATTTAGGTATATAATAATAGTCCTTAAGGATATATATATTATTATTATTATTAGAAAGAAAAATAATATCTCCTTATAAAGAGATTTTTTTTTCTATATTACTTTAGTTAATATACTTAGTTATAAAAGTAGTCTTTATAAATAAAGATTTATTATATATTATAGTTATAGTAGTAGTAGTATCTAGGTAAAAGGAGGTATATTTATTATTCTTAGTTATATATATAGGACTTATATTATTACCTATTATAGTATTAGTTATAGGTATTATAAAGGAGGGTATAAAACTTATATCTTTAAAATTTAAGTTAATTTTACTTTCTTTCTTAATTAAAGGGTTATTTATAACTATATTATTCTCTATAACTATTATATATATATTTTTAGTATTAAATATATTTAATTCTTTAAAATCTTCCTCCTCTATTATAGCTTTCTTAGCTATTAAGGCCTTCTAGGCCCTATAGAGTTTATTTCTCTTTATATTAGTCCTTTATTACCTTAGGACTTTTTCCTTATTATTATCTTTATTCTTTTACCCTTTAGAGGCCTTATTTAAATATAAGAAGTTATAGTTTTTAACTATATAGTTTTTTAACTTATAATATATATAGTAAACTTTTTTTATTTTTTTTAAGGCTTTTTAATTTCTTTTTTAAAGGTAGAAATATATAATACTATAAAGAAACCTTTTTTTTTTACTTTATCTATAAGATTTATAAAAAGTAATTCTATAGTATAAGAATTTATATCCTTTTTAAGGGCTTATATTATATTAGTTATAAAACCTTTATAACTATTATTTAGACTATTTAATACTTAAGTTATAATAACTTATTTTAGTAAAGCTATATCTTTAGAAGATAGGTTATCTATAAGCTCCTTTACCTTATTTAGGTATTTCTCTATAGATCTAAAAGAATCTAATAAAGTATTAAAGAATTCTTTATAGGTAAAATATTTATTAATAAATCCTATAAGTTTATATAGATCCTTTAGTTTCTTTTAAGCTTTAAAACTTATTTTAGAATTTTATATAACCTTTAAAGGGGAATCTTTATAATATAGTTTTATATAAGCTAATACTTTATTATTACTTTTCTATTAAGAAGGTATAGTTAGAGATATTTTTAAACTTAAGTTAATATCTTTACTAATAAGTAAAGCTTTAAATTTAGTTACTTAAATATTATAGTTAAGGCTACTTAAAAAGTAAGGTATAGTAATAAATTTCTTTATTATATTAATTTAGTTTAATATTAATTAATAGAAAAAAAAAGGAGGTTTTAGTTAGTTTAGTAAAATTTATATTAAAAAATAAATATTTAAAGTAGTTTAGTTAATATTATATAATATATACTATATAAATTATTTATTTTTATAATATTTATAAGTAAAAACCTCTAAAGTTTTTACTAGCTAAATAGTAAACTAGTTAATTTAGTAGTTTAGTTAACTACTATATTAATTTAATTAATTAACTACTAATTAAGAGGTCTTAGGTTTAATTTTAGCTTAAGGTAAAAAGAAAAATTCTTTACTAGTTAAATTTAAAATAATTTAATAACTTATAAAGTTAATATATAAAGTAAAGTTAAATATTATTTAAAGCTATAGTAATATAAAATATAGTAAAGTATATAATTTACTTAGTAAGCTAATCCCTTTATTTTATTAAATATAGGTTACTAGGTATAAATTATAATAGATTTAAAGTTATAATTCTTTAAAGTTCCCTTAGCTAATATAGTTTATTCCTTAGTAAGGTTATAGCTTTTATCTTAAAAAGAAAATCTCTAAGTTTTTTAGACTTAGTAAAAGAATATATAAAGTTATAATAACTTTAAAAGAGGAAAAATAAAAAAAATATTTTCTCTACTAAAGCTAGGCTTATAATTAGTAAAAATAATAAGGGGTTATTTAAAATAGTTATAAGGAAAATAAAGAAGTTAAAATAGAGATAAATAAAAAAGATATATATATATTAACTATAAATAAAAATCTATATATTATAACTATTTAAATAAAAGGGATATCTCTTAGTTATATAGAAAGTCCTTTAAATATATATAGTATCTAAGTATATATCTAAGTATATATCTAAGCGTTAAGAGGTATTAATATACTTCTTATATATATATATATATAGGTATAAGCGCTAGTATATATATAATACTTAGAGGTATATATATTTATATATAGTAGTCTATAGTAGTTTATATTAGTATAGTTATATATAGAAGTATATACTTCTATAGGTTATTTTTTAAGATAAATTTAGAAAGAATATTTATATAATTATAGGACTTTTAGTTATAAAGTTATTAAAGAGATCTATATATAAGAATTTTAGAATTCTACTTCTTTAATTCTTAGTCTTACTAATATTATATTTAGTATACTATTTAATAATAAAATTATTAAACTTAATATACTTTTTACCCTCCTTATTAGCTTTAAGCTAAACCTTATATAAAGTAATCTTTTTATTATTAATTTTAATAGCCTTATAGTATTTAATATAGTTATCTTTATTACCTCTAAATTCTAATAAAGGTTTAATAATATTATTATTATTAATATTAGGCTAATCTTTCTTATTAATTTATTTAGTAATTATATTATTACCTTACTTATAGGGCTATTACTTAGTAGGCTTAATAGTCTTTATAGTAGTAGTATTATCTTAGCTAGGAGGGTTAATAGGTATAAAGCCCTAAGCTTAACCTCTCTAATACTAAATAACCCTATTATTAAAGTCTATAATAAAATAAAGATACTCCTTATTAGTGTTTATTATATTAATATACTAGTTAAAATTATAGTTATTAAAGTCCTTAATACTATTATTAAGGGGGTTATTTTAAAAGTTAAATATACCCTAGTTATAAGAGAATTTAAATATATTTCTTAGGTTTTTAATAATAGAGTTAATATATAAATACTACTAATACTAAAAAGAAGTAAAAATTAAGAAAAAAAAAGTATCTACTATTAATAGGTATATTAACTATATAAGTTACTATATAACTATTATAGTTAATAAAAATAAAGGGAAAAGGGATAGTTATATAGTAAAAAAAAAAGAAAGTTATATTATTATAAGTAAAAAGAAAGGTTATATTATTATAAAAAAAAATAAGTAGATAAGTTATAGGTAAAAGTAAAAGAAAGAGTAAAAATATTTAGGTATAATATACCTTTTTATAATAAAATAACTTTCTCTTTAAAAATAAATACCCTATAATAGATATACTATAGTTAAATAAAAAAGAAAATAAAAGAAAAGTATTTACTATATAAGATATTATTAAAAGGCCTATAGGTTACTATTTTTAAGAGACTAGTATTTATACCTTAGTTTTATATAATAACTTAGTAAACTTATATTATAGTACTATTATACCCTTTTAGTGTTTCTTTATATATACTAAGGTTTAGTTAATAAGGCTTTTAGTATTATAGTCTTTTACTATTTAACTAGTATTTAGCTTAAGGTACTTATATAGTTCCTAAGTATTTAAAGCTAGTAAGTATCTCTTTTACTTAATAAAGTACTTAACTAAAGGTTACTTTTTTCTCTAGGTAATTTATTAATCTATAAGTCTTTTAACTTTATACTTAACTACCTTATTAACCTTAATAGGCTTTAGGGGTATTTCTTTATAGTTAAAAAGATCCTTCCCTTATATAGTCTTTTATAACTAAGTAGTAAATATAACTAAGTATACTCTTTAGCTTTATAGTAAATTAATTTTATATACTCTTAAGCTAACTACTCTCTTAATAAAGAAAGGCTTAGTATATTATAGTAACTATTTTTTCTTAGGTTTACTAGGTAAAGAGTAGCCTTTACCTAGCTAAAGGTAGACTTTATCTCTTATAGAGAATTTTATATTATAATACTTAGTGTTATATTATTATTTCTATATAATACTTACTATATTAATAAAAGCTAGTACTTTAGCCTAGTATATCTACTAGAGGATATTTAGTAATTCTATAAGTATATTATTAATATTAATATACTTTAGTACTATCTATAGGTAAAAACTAAGTATTACTTTATTTAGGGATTAACTAATAGTAACTACTAGTAAGTTATTAAGAGAGTATTATAGTAATAAGATTATATTTATCTATAGTATCTTAGGGTTTATATATATATAAAAATAAATAGTAGTTTTAACTATTTAATTAGTTTATTTACTTTAACTATTAGTCTAAGGGTAATATATAGTTAAGATAAGTAACTTTACCTTAAGGGTATTAAAAATTACTCCCTAAATATTAAAAATAAACTTTAGGTTTTAGTTACTAATAATTCCCTTTAGTAAACCCTAGTTATATATTATAAGGGTCTATAATAATACTTTAGCCTAGTAATAAGCCTTATATATAGTATAGCTAAGTAATAGTAAAACCTTTTTATTAAACTTATATATTATAGTATAGAGGTAATTAAGTATAAGGAAATTAAGTAATACCTAAAAGCTATTACTATTACTAACTTTAGGTATATTAATAATAAAGTCTATAGAGATTATATAAAATAAAATCCTTAGTGTTATAATAAGTTATAGAAATCTAACTACTTTCTATTTATTTATTTAATTTTTATAGTATACTAGGTAATAAGTAATATATTAATAAACTAATCTTTTTTTTATAAATATATATACTATATAGCTTTACTAGTATTTAGTTAACCTTAAAGTAAAACTTTAAATTATAAGTAAGCTTAAAGACCTTTTTATATACTAGTTAAAGTAAATAGAGTTAGTAGGTACTATTAAAGCTAATATAGTATAGGAGTCTATAATTATTAATTTCCTATAAGAGAATTAGTTTATAGGGTCTTTAGTTTTTTTAACGTAGTTATTATTAAGATTCTTTAGCTATATCTAGAGTAATAAACTTTTAACTAAAAGATAATATATACTAAATATAGTCTTAAAGTACTTTTATTTATTTATTCTATAAGTATCCTTTTATAATATCCTATATAAAAGTATTACTAATTTATATAATAGTTATAATAGCTTTCCCTATAGTAGAGACTTTATTATTTATATACTATATAACTATCTTAATATTTACTTTAACTTTATCTTTACTATTAATATTTACTAACTTATTTTTAAGGGAGAAATACTTAGTAAAATTAAGCCTTATTACTAGTAGATAAAATAGGGTATTAGAGACTATATTAAGTTTACTAAGAATATAGAAAATCTTAAGCTAAAATTAAGATAAGTAATTAGTAGTATTTATTAGCTTAAGATTAACCTTAGTAAAATTTATAGTTTATAGTAATATATAGGTAATAATAGCTTTTATAGTAGTATAATCTATAAAAATATTAACTTTATAATAGTTTAACTAAATAAGCTTATAGAGTTTTTTTATAGCCTAGATAATAATAATTACTTTTATTTCTATAGTACTATATTATTTCTCTACTAATATAGTAAAATAAAATAAAAAAAGTATTAGCTTAATATACTCTTTAAGTATATTAATACTAGGTATTTATTTACTATCTTAGTTATAGTTTAACTAAAAAACTATTAACTTAAACCCTATAATATAGGTATTAATTTTAAAAAAGAGGGGTTTCTTAGGGTTATAGTAATACTTAATAACCTATTTATAGAGTTTTTCTTAAAGGGAATACTATATATTAAGTTTTTTTAACGTTAGTTTAAAACTCTCTTTTACTACTACCTTAGTATAGGTTTATTATAATACCCTAGGTTTTAATACTTACTTATTATATAGCTAGGCTACTAAATAGGTCTTATAATCTATTAGTAGCTAGGTAATTATATTAAACTAAGGTAATTTAGTATATAACTAACTACTTATACTAAGATATATCTTAAAGTTATAGAGGCTATAAGAGAATATAAAGTATTAAAAGGTATAAATATAATTATCTATCTTATATACTCTTTTACTATTAATAACTTAGCTAAAAAGTTTTACTAAGGGGAAGCCTATAAATAACTTTATTATATTAATATAAATTTAGTACTTATTAAGGATCTTAAGGACTATTTTAAGGTACTAGAGGTACTTTTTATCTAAGTTACTAAAGATTATAATATTATTAATATATACCTATATAAAGTACTAGTATAAGAAAAATAATTAATCTATAAAGCGCTAGGTATATACTAGTATATTCTTAAAACCTATAAGGACTATATTAAAGTATTTAAGTCTTTATAGATTAATTATAACTATATAGTTATAGTAGGGGGATATATACTAAGCTAGTAAAAAAACTTTAATATATTAAATATTATAAAGGGTTAGTATTACCTTTTAATAGGTATATAGTAACTTTATATAATTTATCTAAGCTAGAGAGAGAAAGACTAAGAAAAAGTAATAAGTATATACTAATTATAGAGGTTTTATATATATATAATTTATATATATACTAGGCTTACTTTAGACTTAAGTAAAAAAGCTATAGTAGGTATTACCCTACTATACTTACTATAGTGTAACCTATAATATATACCTCTCCCTCCTAGGTAAGTTACCTAAGGTTATAGCCTAACTAGTTACTAGTAGTTATATATATAAAATTAAAAAAGTTTTACCTATAACCTTTTCTTATAGGCTACTATTATTTTTATTCTTTTTTTTTTTTTACTAGCCTATTTTAAGATATTATAAGTATCCCCTTTATTACTATTTTATTATATTTCTTTATATTACTATAGTTACTAACTACGTTTTTTTAGGTATAGTAACTTATTAAATATTATAACTATAAGTACCTATTTATAGAATCTATATACTTATATATATATATATATAATTAGTCTTTAACTAACTTACTTTCTCTATAGCCCCTACTATTAATAGATCTCTATCTTTAGTAGTTTCTAAGGACTATAAGGTCCTTAAGCCTATTACCCCCCTCTAGCCCCTATTACTACTACTACTACCTCTCTTATATCTATTATAAGTTATTTTTATAATAAGATTATAAAGCTAAGTTAATTTATCTTAGGAGAATAAAGATAATATTACTACCTATAGGTCTTTACTTATAAAGAAGTATTAGGTTAAGCCTAAGCGTTTACCTACTAAGTATAATACTAAGTAAAATATTCTTTACTAGTAGTATACTTATTACCTACTATATAAGCCTAGTACCCCTTACTACACTAATAACTTAGTAGCTAATAGCTATTACTATACTTATTATACTAAGATTAGTTATAGTTATACTCTTATATATCTTTATTACTTTTTTTATATATTAATTACTTTACTTATATAGTATAAATCTTAGTATACTCTCTCTTAGCCTTTTAGGCTATATTTAATACTACTAATACTACTACTAACCCCTCTATTAATAAAAAAAAGGTATTAGCCTACTATTAGGCTACTAAGGCTTAGAAGGCCTTAGTAGTTATAGAGTATATAGTTTATAAGGCTAAGAAGTCTTTTATATATAAGTCTATACTTATACCTATACCTTTATTAGTACTTATACCTCCCTTCTTAGTACTTACTACTACTACTACTACTACTTATACTACTATTACTACTATTAGTATAGTTTATACTAAGGTAGCTCTTTACTTTAATAGCCTTATAGCTACCTAGGGTAAATACTTTATTATAGCTATAAAAAGTATTACTTACTCTCTTAAGACTATTTATATATTTACTTTTTTACTACCTTAATATTACTAACCTTAGGTAGTTTATAGCCTTTATTACTACTTAGCTAAACCTTAGTCTTTCCCTTAGCCTCTATAGCTTATCCCTTAACCTAAGAGGCCTTTAGTAAAGGGTCTCTTTATTATATACCCTATATACTAGTTTTATATAACCCCTTTACTTTATACCCTATAAGGCTTAGTTTATTTTTTTAGGCTATAGCTTATTAATAGAGTTTTATTTTTAGCCTTTCTTATATATAATTATATTATTATTTATATATTTATAATATCCCTATTAGTTTTAGTAATAGGCTTATATTTAGCCTTAAAATTATTAAGGGCCTCTATATCTCTTAGTAGGTCTATTAACTTCTAGATAGGGTTTATAAACCCTTCTTAGTATATAAAAACCTACTATATTTTATTTTTACCTTAGCTTCTCTATTATACTTTTATAATTTTACTTACTTACTACTCCTTTTTACTCTATTTAATTATTAATAGTAGTTATATATTAGTTATATATTAACTAAATAATAGGTTATCTAAGTTATAGTATAAAAGGTTAATATAAAAGTAGTTATAAATCCCTCTTAGTATATTAAGTTTAACTATAAGAAAGCTAATAACTTTAGTAACTTAATACTTATAGTATAGCTAGTCTAGCTTTTAGTTTAGTCTTAGTAAGTAGTAGTTATATATAAAGAACTAGACTTTATTACCTTTCTAAAAGTACTCTACTAAGCTTTTTTATTTATTTATAAAGTCCTCTATATACTACTAGGCTACTAGTATTACTACTTAGACTATAGTAGTTACTTTTATTATTCTTTTTACTAGTTACTTTATAACCTTCTTATAAGTATTATATACTTTTAATATATTTTTATAGATAGTAATAGGTTTAATATAGTAACTATACTCTATAAAGAAAAGGCTTAGTCTTACTATAATAGTTAGTTTATTATTAATTACTAGTTAGGCTACTAAGGTTTAGTAGGCCTAGTCTTTCTATAAGTAGCTTATATAGGCGTATAGTATTACTTATACTTCTTAGTTAAAATACTTAGTTATACTATTACTTTAGAGGTAGTATAAGGTACTTAGTTTTTACTTTATACTAGTAAGTATATAAAACTTATACTAAAATTTACTTATCTAGTTACTCTTTTAGTTACTAACTATACTTTATAGTATACTATAAAATTAATAGTAGTAGTTTAAAAACCTCTTAGTATAAGCCTCTACCTCTATAGTAGTTATTAGTTTAAAAATTACTAACTTACCTAGGTAGTCTATAATTACTTATAAGTATATAGTACTATTAAGACCTAAGGCTAAGAGATTTATAATAAAGTTTATTAATAAGTTACTCTTTAATTACTTAGGTATACTTAGGGGTTATAAAAGCCCCTTTTTTACCTTATACTATACTTTACTACTCCTATATATATTATAGTTATAGATAAAGTATTATACTATATATACTTAGCCTAGCTAATAGAATCTTTATAAAAGTATCTCTAAGGTACTATTTCTACCTAGGTACCCTATTACTAGTAGGTTATAACTATACTAAATTAACTAGGTATATAGATAGTTATTAAGGGACTCTAGGTTACTATTACTTAGTACTTATAGCCTCTCTCTCTAGGTAAGCTACTTTATATTATTAATTTAGTAGTCTATAATAAGAGGGATTAGGTTAGGTAGTAGCTAAGACCTTTATATAAGTAAGACTATAAGTAGTAGTATAAGTAGGCGTAGTATAGTTACTACTATAGAGGGAAAAACACTATAGTAGAACTATTACTATTAATATATATAGTTATTACCTTATACCTATATTTTATTTAGACTATATATATTAGTATTTTTATAATTTCTTTATTATTTCTAGCTCTTTTTTATTTATTTCTTTTAATTAGATCTAAGAATTAAGTTCTTTATTATTTTATATATATATTACTAATATCTAAAGAGGTTATAAGGTTAAGGTAGTTTTTACTTTAGTCTTTTTCTCCTTTATATTAATAGTCTTTATACTTTCTTAATAGTACCTAGAGGTAGATCTCTACTTTCTATCTAGTAGATCTAAGAATCCTTTAAATAGATTATAGGTCCCTTTTATATAGTTTAAATAAACTAGCTAATAATATAATATAACTATTATTATTAGAAGTAGAAATTAGGAGATAGTTAAGCTAAATATTCTTTAAATAACTACTTTTTTAGATAAGAAGGTATAAAGGCTATATATTAGATTAAATAAAAAGGTAAAAATAAAGAAAACTTTAAAAAACTCTCCCTAGGTACTAAGGGAGAGAATAATTTAAAATTATTAAGTATATATTCTCCTTTATATATTAAAAAGTATCTCTTTTAAATTTTATAAAATTAATTATATATAATAGTAGTAGTATTAACTTATAGTAATATTATTAATCTAAGATACTAATATAATAAGTAAAGATAGTAGTTTTACTAAGCTAATAAGTATAGTAAAATAGTTATATTAAGCTAAAACTAATAAATTATAAAAAAAAGTAAAAATAGTAAAATATTAATAAATATAAAATAAAATAGTATAAAAGGTATTTAATAATATAAGGAAGTATATTAAGAAAAATACTATATACCTAATACTAAGAGTAAAAAGTACTTACTCTATTAACTATATAAATTAACCTAATTTTAAAGAAAAATATAAAAAGTTTAAATAATAAACTATTATAAGAAAATTAAACCTAACTATATAATAACTTTTATTATTTTATTTTTAAATATAATCTAAGATATCTAACCTACTTATAGGGAATATTAACTTAGAGGGTAGCTTATCCTCTAAGGGTAAAGTAGTTAAATTTCCTTAGTTTACTAGACTAGCCTTTAATACTCTATAGCTATAGGCTAAAGAAGAGGATAAAAGAGGCCCTTAATAACCTTAAATAGCTCTTTATAATACTTAGCTATACTTATAACTAAGCTTACTAAACCTAAGCTACTAATAAAAAAAGCCTTAATAGTAGCTAACTATATAAAGTTAGCCTTAATAATTATATAATAATTAACTATTACCTTAATAACCCTTACTCTATAGGAGCCCCTAAGTTTATAAGTATAAATATCTTAGACTTCTTAGATAAATATAATAACTTTATATCCTTTTCTTAGAAGACTAATACTAATAAGATTAAAGAGATCTATATATATTATACTATTAACTTTACTAAGGCTATTAAATCTCTTACTTTTAACTAAACCTCTTAGGATCTTATAAAAGATAAGTTAATAAAGGTCTTTAGATTAGTAGACTTAAAGACTTAATAAGATCTTAATAAAGAGTTAAAAAACCTTATTAATAATAACTAAATTTTAAATAATAATCTTAGTAGTATAATAACTCTACTATTAACTATTTAAATATTATAATATAAAGTTAAAACTTAAGGAGATACCCTCTTATTAACTTAAAGCTTATTTATATTATTTTTTATTATTTCTTATAGTAAATAATAAGGGTAGTTATAAAGACCCTTAGTTATAAGGTTATAGATATCCCTTATAAAACCTAGACCTCTATTAAAAATACTTTAGTTTAATAGGTAAAAAGTTAACTTACTCTTTAATAACTTAGTAGTAAGGTAAAGTTAAAACCTATTATATTACTCTTAAAACTTAATTAAAAAAAGATCTTAGTATCTAAGACTTTTAAGGGTAAAGTAAATAATACTATTAGTTAGGTAATTATAATAGTTATTAATACCTTTACTAATAACCTTAAGGGCTTCTCTATTAATAAGGCTAATATATAGGCTTAATTTTAGGTAGTTATAAATAAAATTATTTAACTTAATAAATAAATAACTCTTAATATTATAAACCTTAATACTTTAACTAGTTACTATTAATAAGGAATAACTTATAGACCTATAGTCTTAGTAACTATAGCTAGAGAGGTAGGTTTAGTTATAGGTAAGGTAGTAGCTATAATAGAGGTAATAGCTATAGGGAATACTAAAACTATAGTCCTTAGTAATAATACTATAACCCTTTTTATACTAATAATACTTATTAGTTCTATAAATTACCTAGCTACTTTACTTATAGTTACCTAAAAGTATAAAGATATTTTTTTAGTTATTTTTATTATTATAAGGCTTTTTATTAGTATTTAAGTATATTAAATAATCCTATAATACTTATAGAGCTTAGTATTATTAATAAAGGATATAACTATAGATAGCCTAATAAAAAGACTATCTTTTATTATATTTTAATATACCTAGAAAACTTTAAGATCTTAATAAACACTATAAGATCTTTTATAAAAGAATAATAGCCTAAATTAAAAAAAGAAGTTATAAACTTTAAAGTATACTATATAAGTATACCTTATTAAAATAGATCTATAAATAACTACCTAGTAGAGGATATTTTATTTATAAAAGATTATTTTAATTCTTTTTATATATTAATAGCTACTAATATTTTTAAGACTATCTATAGTACTAAGTATATAAAAAGGCCTAGCTACTAATAAAAACCTTATAAAACCTATTTAAAGTAACCTATATAACTAATTAATATTTATAATATTTAATAGCCTAGTCTTAATATTATAAATTAAGTTATAAAACTCTCTAAGGAAAATAGTATTTAAAAAATAATAAAACTAAATATTAATATATCTTTACTATAAAGGTAATAACCTAAATAGTTTACTATATTTAATAGATTTATAGTATAAGGCTTTTAGTCTTTTATATAAAAGCTATTAAATAAAAGAACTAATAATAAGATTTTAGTCTTAAAAGACTTTCTTTATTAGGCTTAGCTTAATTATAATAGCCTACTTTATTTTTAGGCTAAGGCTACTATAGTAAACTATAAAGCCTATTAGCTTTAAGGAAAGTAAAATATTTTTATAATAGTAAATAAAGATCTTATATATTATTTTAATAAAGTTAAAACTTATTAAAATACTATCTTAAAATAAATAAGAAAGTAAAACTAAACTATAAAAACTTTTTTACCTATAGAGACTTTATAATTAGTAGTAATAGTAGTACTATAAGATTCTTAGATTTATTTTATTAACTTTAAAGTTAATTTAATTAATATAGTCTTTAAAAAAACTAACTTATTAAATAACTCTTTAAAAGATAGTACTATTAACTCCTTATAGAAGATTTTAGTATATAACTTTATTACTACTTACTAGTAGCTTATAATTATACTTTATAAACCTAATAATATCCTAGTAAGAGGTATCTTAGATAATAGTTTTACTATTAATCTTATTAGTAAATTATATATTTAATAAATAGGACTCTAGGATATAACTATTAAAACTAGCCTTAAGATTAAAGGTATTATAGATATAATATATTATATTTAATTCTTAGGTACTTTAATAAATAATATCTACCTAGGGAATAACTATATAAAAGATATTAGCTTCTTTATCTACCTAGAGGGAACTTATACTAAGGATTTAGTCTTAGGAGTACTCTTTATCTTAAAGACTTATATATCTTTAGAGTACTCTAAAATTAAATTATTAGTTTATTTTAGTCTATAAATATTAAGATCTATATTTTACTTTCTTTTTATACTAATAGCTTAACTATATAGTTTTTAACTTTATTACTAATATAGAATACTTTAAAAGAGTATAGTACTTTAAATTACTTCCTATAAAGGAGGGAAAATAGAGGCCTCTATTATAAATCCTAATATAATAGTAGGCTATTTTTTTTAAGAACTAATTTAACTACTAATATTATAGAGGAGAAAAAAAGATTAAGATAATACTAAAAAGTATTAAAAATATAAGGATATTAATACTATATAAGCTAACTATATTAAACTAATATAAATAATACTATAAGATATTATAAACTAACTAAATAATAATAAAGAAATTATAGTAGTTATTAATAAATATAAAGATATTTTTAATAATATCTTAGAAAGTAATAATTAAATTAGTACTATACTTATAACTAAATTAAATTACTAAGATAATTTTAAAACTTTTAAAGTATACTAAATCTTATAATAGTTATTCTCTAGACTCTTACTACTACGTTTATAGACCTAAAAAGTATAAAAGAAATAAATAAAAAAAAAAAAAACCCCTTATAAAAAAGGCTTAAAAATTATTTTAGTAGTAAATATATCTTTAGGCTAGTAATAAAAGTAAATAATAATACCTACTCTTAAAAATTTAAAATTATATTTATAGATTTAATTAGTTAATACTATATTAATAAAAGAGATTATAATAATATATAAAACTAAAAATAAAAAGGTTATTTTAGTAGATAATATATTATTAAATAGTTTAATACCTAAGGGTAACTTAGAATAGAAACTTAAAGCTTAAGAGAAAGTAAAAAAAAACCTTAAACTTAACCTTAATAGCTTATTTATAGACCTAATAATACTAAAGTTTTTAAATATTAAGAAAGGTTTATAACTAATAAAAGATTAGCTTAAAGTAATTATAAATATAGTTAACTATCTATACCCTAAGAAAAAAAACTCCTAATAGTAATTTTATTTACTTAAGAAAAAGCTTTAGTATAGGAGTTTCTTTATTATAAATAAGTTAATCCTTTAGTTACTCTACTATAAGAAATTAAGACTATCCCTTATAGGTATAGTAGGTAAAAAGTATTCTTATTTTATATACCTTAGAAGAGAAGGTTATTAAGATCCTTAAAGACTATCTTACTTAAGGGATACTTAAATATAGCTATACTATATATTATAACCCTTTTTTTTAGTTTATAAGAAAGATAGTAAGATATATCTTATTAATTTAGTAACTAAGGTAAATACTATTACTATAAGAAATAGTAGGCTTCCTCTAATAGTAGATAACTTTTTAAAAGATTTTATAATATATAAGTTACTATCTCTTATTAATATTTTCTCTAAATATAACTAAGTTCCCTTAGCTATTAAAAGTTAAGATTTAATAACTTTTATAACTCCTCTTAGCCTCTTAAGGTACTATACTTTACCTATAGAAGCTATAAACTTAGTAGCCTAGTTTATATATATTATAATTTATATTCTCTATAACTTTATCTTAATATATTATAAAGCTTTTTTAATAATATTATAATCTAAGGACTAATAATAATATATAATAATAAGGAGCTTTTAACTTATCTTAGTATTTATAGATTTATTTTTAAGTACTTTATTAATATTAATAAAGTCTTAGTTAACCTTAAGCTTATAGGCTATACTATTACTATTATTAAGTTAAAATAAGCTTAAACTATAGTTATAATTATAGGATATATTTATAAGACTTCTAAATACTATCTTAACTAAAAGAAAATTATTAAGATCTATAAATAGGTTAAGTATTTAGATATATTTAATTTAAGGTTTTTTTAAGTATTATTTCTTTTATTAAATTTAAGTTAAGGACTTTTTAACTATTACTAAGCCTTTTACTATTATACTTTAGAAAAAGGTTTATTTTAATAAAGACTAAAGTAATAGTCTACTATAAATATCCTAAAAAGAAATTAACTACTATACTTATTTTAATTATAATTAATTATAGCCCTAAAAGAGAATAAGTTTACCTAGTAGTTAATATAAGTAATAAGGGCTAAGGTAAAGTTCTTAGCTAATTTATTAGTAATAAATAAGTAGTCTCTAGGTTTAAGAGTAGTATATAGTTAGGTACTAAGCTAATATATAATACTAGTAAAAAAGAGCTCTATAGAGTCCTTAAAGCTTTAAAGTAAGTATATAACTACCTCTATAGATAATACTTTCTTTTAAAATAAATACCTAGACTTTAGTTATATAACTTAATAAAGTAGCTATAGATATCCCTAGTACCCTAGTTATTTACTAGATTATATAGATCTATATATTTAACTTTAAGGTTTACTATATTAGAGAATTATAGAATACTATAGCTAATAGCTTATTATATAAACTATATAAACCCTTAGATATAATTAATAAGAAAGCTAAAAGAGAAATAAATAATTAAATTAATTTATAAATCTTTTTTACTAATATAAAGACTAAATCTTTCTTTAATAAAGCCTAGTTATATAGTAATAAAAAGTAACTAAAAGAAATATATATAACTAATAATAACCCTCTAGAGGACTTATTATTTATTCCTTTAACTATCTTAGATAATTCTTAAATTTATTTAACTAAATCTAAGAGGATTATATATTACCTTTTAACTTAAAGATAACTCCTAGGAGTATATCCTAATAGATATAAGTAGTTTTAAGAAAATACCCTTAAGTATATACTATAAGACTATCTTTTTTTTATAAAACTAATACTAGTAAAACCTATACCTAGGTAAGTAATTAATAACCTAGAGTAATAAAATATCTTAATTATAAATACCTATAAAGAGAGTAGCTACTAAGGTAAAGAGGCTATAGCTAGGCGCTTAGCTAATTAATATATATAAGATAAGTTATAGCCTATAGTAGTAGTAGTAATTTAAATATACTTAGACTACTAAAAGTAATAAAATAGATAAATTAATAATAAGTAGATATTTATAGAGCTAAAAAGACTACCCTTTATAAGAATTTTACTAAATATATAGTATATTAATAAATATTATCTAATTAAAGTAAAAGATCTTTTTTTAAGTTAGCCTAAAGCCTAGTAGCTAATAAAAGCCTCTTTAAAGAATATTACTAAGTTTATATAAAAAAACATTATCTACTACTATAGTCTATATAGTAAATTAATTATTAATAGAGAACTAGAGAATAAAGACTATATTATTACTTTTAATAAAAAGTATAAGACTAAAAGGAGGGTTACCTTAGTATATAACCCTAGGGTAAATAAAGCTATTAAGATAAGATATTAACCTATTATATATATACTTTTAACTTTTATAAAGGGAACTAAAGTTAATCTATAACTCTACTTACTAGCTATATTATTCTTAGACTAAATAAGTATATATTAACTAACTAGCTTTAGCCTCTTTTACCTTTTATATAAATATAAAGTAGTAACTCTAATTAAGATACTAATACCTATATAAAGAGTCTTAGACTAAAATTTAATATAATCTTAAAAAGATAAAGTATAATTACGTCTATAAGCCTTTTTATAATTAAAAAAAGACTAAGAGAAAGCCTAAGAAATAATTATAAAATAATATAGAAAAATAGCTAAGTATTATAATAACTATAATATATAAATATAGTAAGTATAATAACTTAAAGTAAGTAACTTAGTTTTTATATATAATATTAAGGTATTAATTAATAAATTATTAATTAAAAAGCTTAACTATAGATAAAATAAGCTTTATAAGATCCTATTATATACCCCTAAGATATTATCTTATAAATTAGTAACTATATCTAGGGATAAAATAATTAAAAAATATTTAGAAGAAATTAATTATATAAATTTATTAAGGCCCCTAATAGATATTAAGAATCTATTAATTTAAATATTCTTAGATTTAATATAAAGAAAGAAATTATAAAAGTCTTTCTTACTTTTAGTAAAATACCTTTAGAAAAAGATAGTAATAATAAAGAGAAAGTTAAAGAACTACTAGTCCTTAGAGAAAGTAATAGGGATAAGAGCTTTTAAAATATTATTATATAGTTAAAGTAATACCTTAAAGACCTTAAGAGAGCCTATAAGAGGATATAGGTATAGACTCTAAAGATAGTACTACTATATATAGATATAGAAAAAGGTAAAAAATATATATAGTTAAAAAAACCTAATAATATATAATTTCTTTTATTATAAGGAGTTAGTTTTATTAATTATTAGACTTATCTTTATATTTCTTTTTTTACTTAACTTTTATTTTTTTTTAAGTAACTAAGAACTTATTTTATATATTTCTTATATTTTTTATTATTTCTTTTTAATAAGCTAAAGTCTTAAAGAAAATATAATATCTTTAAGGCTAAACTATATAGGCTTTTAGCCTATAAAAAGGTAATAGGTATAGTAAAAAAATACTCTAGGATAGTACTCTATAGCCTAAGTAAAGTAATTAACTTTCTCTAGTTAAGAAAAGTTAAACTAGTTAACGTTATAAATAGTAATAGTTATAAGGATATATAATACTAAGATAGGCTAACTATTAAACTTACTACTTTTTCTATAGTATCTTTTTTTCTTAATACTATATCTATATTATTCTTAAATACTAAGGTTTTTATAAGAATAAAATAACTATATTTTATAATAAAAATAGTTTATATAAGGGGTACCTAGTAAAGAGATATATTTAAAGTAAAGACTATAAACCTAGGCGCTAGTTTTACTATTATAAGTAGCGTAAGTATACTCTTTATAGTAGTTATAAGGGATAGTATTATAGCTACTATAGGCTTAGATAAAGAAGCTATAAGCTATAGTTATATACTTAAATACTTTTAATATCTATATACCTTAAATTATTAAGATAAATTAATAGATAAATACTTAATAATAAAGGTTTCTTTAGCCCTTAGTATAAGAGAATATTTATTAATAGTCTTTAAGACCTAGGTACTTTAACTAGAAGTTTAGTTATATAATAATAGCTAATTTATTAGGCTATATCTAAGGGAGGAAGGCTACCTTAAAGTATTTATTTTAAGGAATATTTAGAAGTATCTAGATAAAAGAAGCTACTACCTACTACTTATAAATACTTTTTTAAGCTTTAGTTTAATATTCTTAGACTTACCTTAAGTTAGTTATTACTATATAAGATATATAGAGGAGAGTTATTAACCTTCTTTTTAAAAGGTAAGTTAGTATTAATACTTAGTAGCTATAAGATATACTTTAATAGTAGGTATTAGGGATAAGGGTTATTAGTATTTTTAACTTTCTAAATAAAGAAGTTAAGGTTAAATATTATTATAGTAATAAATTCTTAGACCTACTTAATAGTTACTAAGACTTATAGAAAGATAAATAGATTTTTTTTTTATATTATAATTTTAAAAAAAAGTAAAAGAAAGATTATTCTTTTATTAATAATATAGGAGGATACTATTAAAGGATTTATTACTATTATACCTATTAATAATAAAAGAGGAAGGAGGGTAAAGTTAGTTACCTAGAAAGGCTAGGGGGGGTTTTTTTTTACTTATAGACCTACTTTATTTATTAACTTTACTTTTTATACCCTTTAATTATTTATAATAAGTTATACTAAACTTTTAATTAATCTTATTAACTAGTATTATTACCTTTTAAAAGATAATTTAAGGGTAAGGTTTTTTTTTATTATCTTATTATATTTCTTTTTTCTTTCTATTTCTTTTAGTAACTTTTAAGTAAAAGTAAATCTCTATAAACTTTACCTTAATCTAAAAGTATTTTAATATTTTTTATAATAACTTTAAATACTTTTAATTTTATTTATTAAGAATAGATCTAAGAATTAAATACTTAACCTTAAATTATTAAGCTTAACTAGCTAGATAATAAAATAATAATATACTACTACTCCTACTTTATAATAATAGCTAAAGTAGTCTTTTTTTAAAGCGCCTCTAAGGTTAGACTATAGCTATTAATTTTAAAAACCTATTAATACTTATTCTATAAAAGGTTATAGAAAGTAAGTTCTAGATTTAATAAGATAACCCTAGTAATATTACTTTAACTAAAGTCCTTTTACTATTATAGCCTCTAAGAGCTAACCCTAAAACCCCTACTCTTATATATATTTCTTTATAAATATCTAAAGATAATATCTTAGTAAAAGAAGACTTAGTTAATAACTAGTAATTAGTCCTTAATAACTATAGTAGTTAAATATAATATATAAATTAATAGAAGCTTTATACTAAGGTATATAACCTTATTAAATCTCTTAAAATAAAAGTTTTACTAAAACCTAATAATATATATACTAGACTTCTCTACTTAGTCTATTACTTACTAAGTATTAAATCTATAATTACTTAGCTAGTTATTAAAAGTAATAGCTTATATAGTAATACTAATAATATAAAGAATCTTTTACTACTACCTATAAAAAACCCTCTTTTATTAATCTTTTACTTCTATAGTCTAATTAAGTATAAGTAGATTTATTTAAGTTTAATAATTAATTAAAGGATTAAAAAAACTTAATTTTATAATAATTAGTAAAAAAATAAAAGTATAAAAGAATATATATAACTCTTAATTTAAGGTATAACTAAGACTTTTAATAACTTTTCTATAACTACTAAAGAAATTATTTTATATAGTATAACTCTTATTAACTTAGGTAACTTAAATATTAACCTATAGGCGTTAGGGATTAAGTTCTTAGACTAGGTTTAATACTTTTTATATATAGGATTACCTATTCCCCTAGTAGATAGTATTAATACTATATATAATATATAGTTAAATAACCTTATTAGTAACTTTATTAATAATAATATCCCTATAAATAGTTAGTTATATTTTTAGCTTATTTAAAAGAACTATAGATAATAGGTAACTAGTTAATAAGTTACCCTCTATAATATAACTTAATAAGATATTAATACTTATAAGGCTCTACTATCTACTAAATATTTCTATAAAGAGGAAACTAGTTCTTTAATATCTAAAAATAACCCCTCTCCTTAAAATAAATCTAAGAATACCTTAACTAAGAATATATTAATAACTCTACTATTAACTTATAAAATAAATAATTATATATCTATTAATATCCCTAAATACCCTATTACTTAATATAAGTAACCCTAAATAAATAACTAATAAATACTCTTTAGTAATAAGCTAAATATCTAGTACTTAATATATTATAATATACTCTTATAAGGCTTAAAGAATTAGGGTACCCTATTATAAACCTACTTTAATAGGTATTAATACCCTAATAAGATAATATAAGCCTATAAGAGAGGTTAGTATTTACTAAAGCTAAGTAACTTACCTTATTACTTTCTTAGTAATCCTAATACCTATTACTTTATATTAATAGATAAAAAAGATTAATATTCTTACCTTTTAACTAATAATAATCTAATACTTAATAATCCTTAACTAGTACCTATAGCTAAATAATATACCTCTTTTACTAATTCTTATATTAACTAATTATACTAGTATTTATAGTTATACTATAAATCTAATAGTTAATACTTTAATCCTTAGACCTAGTAACCTTATCCTAAATAGTTATAGATAGCTATAGACCTTTATAATATAGCTAGTACTTTATAGTAAAAAGAGTACCTTAATAATAATAAGATTAGTATTTTTATTAAGTTAAGTCTAAGAGGTTATTTAGCTACCTAATATATACTTATAATAAGTATAAGTTAAATCCTTAGTATAATACCTATTTATAACTTAGTAGATATATTTTAATATAATTTATAGTCTTTATTAAAAGCTAATATTACTTTTTTTCTTTTAAATTTCTCTAATAACTACTAAGCGCTAATAATAGTAGACTAAAAATTAAGTTTTATTTATTATACTAATTCCCTTTAGACTCCTAAATATAATAACTTATTTATAAAGGTAATAAAAGCTTTTTAGAACTAGTACTTTTATATAAGTACTTTAATTAACCTCTATAACTTACTTATTAGCTAAGCTTAGGTTATTAATACTATATAATAATAAAATACCTATACCTATAGACTATATATTACTAAATAAGCTAGAGTCTTTATTTAACTTAGCTATTTATTACCTAGCTATAGTAATTACTACTATAAAGATAAGAAGTATAAGAAACCTAGATATATACCTATTATAATAAAGATAATATTAATTATATTAATAAACTTTTTTTCTATAAACTATAATTATAATAACCTTCTACTATAAAAGATTATATAATCCTATAATTAATTTAGTTAAAACTTAGTTTTTTTTACTATAATCCCTTAGTACCCTTTTAAATTAACTAGGCTACCTCTTATTAATATAAACTTACTAAAGGCTCTATAGACTATACCTATAAAACTAGTAATAGATTTATAGACCTAAACTATAAGTAGTAATAAGAGTTCTTTTTTTTTTTTACCTTCTCCTTTTAATAATAGAATTAATAGTCTTACTACTATAACTAGTAATCTAACTATAGGAGATAGGTCTCTAGATAATAGTAGTATTATATTAAGTTTAATAATCCTAGATAAACTAGATTATCCTCCTTAGCCTATAGTTTTAGACCCTTATAAGTATATTTAATAGAAGTATATTAATTAAAGGATTAATTATTAAAAGTAAACTATAGATAATACTATTAATAGAGTTATAAACTATAACTTCTTTTATCTATAGTTATAGGGAGGTTAGTTTTAATTATATAAAGGCCTTTATTAAGACTAAGTTAATAGTTAACTATAAAGTAAAGTATATAGTAATTAATAATATAAATTATATAATAAGGTTATACTATTTATAGACTTTAACGTTTTAATATAATATAACTATTACTATAAGTAATAATTTATAGACTTATTCTTTATTTCTTTTATTTTTTTCTTAAGAACTAGTATAGGGTATAAAAGTCCTTAGCTATAATAAATTAAAAGCTTCCTAGGAGGCTATAGAAGGCTTTTAATAAAGATAATTAAGAGGGATTAGGTTAGGTAGTAGCTAAGACCTTTATATAAGTAAGACTATAAGTAGTAGTATAAGTAGGTATAGCATAGTTACTACTATAGAGGGAAAAACACTATAGTAGAACTATTACTATTAATATATATAGTTATTACCTTATACCTATATTTTATTTAGACTATATATATTAGTATTTTTATAATTTCTCTATTATTTGTAGCCCTTTTTTATTTATTTCTTTTAATTAGATCTAAGAATTAAGTTCTCTATTGTTTTATATATATATTACTAATATCTAAAGAGGTTATAAGGTTAAGGTAGTTTCTACTCTAGTCTTCCCCTCCTTTATATTAGTAGTCTTTATACTTTCTTAATAACTTAAATATATAGTAAGAGAGTAGGGGGTAAAAAGTACTCTTTATTCTTAACTACGTTATATATTACCTAAAATACCTTATCTTTATCTTATATAGTATTTTATAAACCTTAGAGTTCTTTATTATTTAATATTACTATATATAGTATAAGTAATATATCTATAGCGTAGTAGATACCTATAGGTTAAGCTATATTAAGGATTATTTATATTATCTACCTTTACTTATAGTTATTAATATTCCTTATAGTAGGTATATTTTACTTATACCTAGAGAGTATATTTAGTATACTAGTATCTCTACCTAGGTAGTAAACTATATAGAAGTTATATTCTACTAGTGTCTCTACCTATTAGTTTTAGTATTCTATTAGCCTCTATTTTATTATAAAGTACTTAAGGGACTTATAGTTAACTATTACTATAAAGGGGCTTTTTATACTCTAGAGTTTTATTTTTTATACTTAAAGGTAGTTTAATACTACTAAGAGCTCTTTATTATAGATTAAGTAGTTATACTATATTACTATAAGCTTATATAAGTAGAATATAATAAGTTAATACTCCCTATTTTTATTTTTTTATATAAAGGTATTACTTAGGGTAAATCCTAAGTAGTTAGTCTTAATAAAGGTAAGTATATTAAGATTAAAGTTTCTTAGTAATAAGGCTATAGTAAAGTACCTTTTAAGCTCTTTAAAGGTAGCTATATAGTCTATAGTTTATATAAAGATTACCCCCTTTTTTATAAGCTAAGTTAGTAGCTTTATAATTTTAGTATAATTAAGAATAAATATATAGTAATAGTTAGTAAACCCTAGGAAGCTTTTTACTCCTTTAATAGACTATAGCGTTAACTACTTATAAATAGTATATACTTTTTTAGGGTTTATAGAGATACTTTTTCCTACTTTAAGGATAAACCCTATATACTTTACTTTCTTTACTAAGAAGTTACTTTTACCTATATTAAAGCTAAGCCCTACTATATAAAGCTTTTTAAGTACTTACTATACTTTTTATTTATAGTCTTTCTTTATAGTATCTAAGTAAATAAAAATATTATTTAAGTAGGTAATAATAAAGTTATTAAAAAACTCTTAAAGGGTACTATTAATAAACTATTACTAGCTTATAGGTATATTAGTTAAGCTAAATAAGTAAATAAGCTACTTAAAGAGTCTATATTATATTTAAAAGATAATCTTATATTTATTACCCTCTATAACTTATATTTTATAAAAAGTAGCTATAATATTAACCTTTATATACTATTTTACTAATCCTATATAGTAGAGGGTTTCTAAAATTAAGGGTAAAAGATAATAGTCTTTTTATATAATTATATTTAGTGTATAGTAGTTATAGTAAAACTATAGCCCTCTACCTAGCTTTTAGATAAATAGTATTAAAGTACTTACTATAGAGCTACTTACTTAAATAAAACCCTTATCTAAGAGGTCTTTAAGGGTTTTCTTTAAGACTAATAACTTCTTTTTTAATATACTATAGAGAGAACCCTAGGGTAGTATAGTATTAGGTTTTAGCTTAATATAATAGTCTTTTTCCTTCTACTATAGGGGTAGGGTTATAGAGGTATCTAAGTTAAAGAGGTTAGTAAATTTATTATATATCTATTATAGTAAAACTATAACCTCTATAAGCTATTTTACTCTTTTATTTATAACTAGTTAGAGAGCCTTTTCTATATCTACTAGGCTTACTACTATAATTTAAGAGAAAACCTATAAGTCTTTATATATTTTCTACCTAGGTAGGTAGTAGTAGGTAGTGTATTCCTTATATACTACTCTATAGTATATAGTTATAAAGGCTAATACCTTAACTATATATACTACCTAGATTTTATATACCTTTTTTAATTTATATTAACTAACTAGGCGTAGTATAAGGTATATACACCTATAGTAAATAGTTTATTTTATAGTATTATATATTATATAGTTATACTCTATCTAGGGTTTTCCTAAGAATATATCTATATTAAGGCTATATATAATATATATATATATATACTAATAGTAGCTACTTAACTTAAGGTTAAATACTATTACTCTTTTAGTTATAATACTAGCTAATTTATTTATAAATCTTTTAAGGGGGATTCTCTATTATAAAATATATAAGAAGTACTATATATATATAAAGTTATAATTTACTATTATATAGGTATTATAACTAGTATTTATAAGGGCTTAGGTAAAGGTTCTTTTATTAATATAGGTATCTAATAGTATAGCTAGTTTAACTATTCCCCTCTTATACTAAAACTCCTTCTATCTTATATACTTTTTACTTATTAACTTTAGGGCTTAATTTTATCTTAGAGTTATTCTTTTTCTAATTTCTCTCTATTTATAGTAGTATTATAGTTATTTTTACTACTAATAGGCTTCTTTATAACTACTATTATTTTTACTATATATAGGGTATTCTTTTTATATAAGTAGTTAGCTTTAATATACTTAACTTTTTAATAAATATAATACTTATAGGTATCTAAGTATAATATCTACTACTTAAGCTAGTCTTTTTCTTTTATTTTATAAGCTAACTATACTATTACTCTACCTATTATCTATATATTACTATTAGTATTCCTAGATACTATTATTATAGCTTAATAATAAGTATATTTAGTATTATTTATTAGCTTCTTTACTTTCTAAGTAACCTTACTAATTTAATATATAAAGGTATAAAAGGTTAATAATAAAGAGATATTTATAAATATACTTCTTAAGTATAAAGGTAGTATATTACTTAGTAAGGCTATATAGGTCTTATTAGGCTAAAAGTAGCCTCTTACTTTAGCTAGGGTCCTTTTAAACTTTAGGAGGAAGGTTATAAATATCTTATTTTCCTTTATCTTAATACTTATAAAGGTAGCTAATATATAGTTCTTTATATTTAGGTTACTATAAATATACTTAAGGTATCTTAGAAATTCCTTAAGTTTATATTTTATCTTAGGGCCTATAATATTATAGTATATAAATATAGTCTATTATAGCCCTATATTAAGGTAGAAGTTAATTAGGTACTATACTTCTTAGTTAAATATAAAGAAAGTATAGTTAATATATAGCTTATTATATATTTACTATACCTATATAGAGAAGTTTTATCTCTACCCTAAGAACTTTAAGAGATTTAGTATAGGTTTCTATAAGGGGTATAGGCTAGCTCTAGCTATAAACTAATTAACTATAGGCTAGTTAGCTATAGGCTAGTTAGTTAACGCTATATTAGTATTAGGGGTAGAGGTAGTTTTAGGGGTACTTAAGGCTTATATATTTAAGACTTTAAGCTAGTATACTATTTTACCTATAGTATACTATAGTACTATAATTTTACTTTTAGGGGATCCTTTATAATTATATACTATCTTAGTGTCTTATAGTTACTTTATTACTTAGTATAATTAGTAATAATATTATAATTTATAAGCTTAGATATATAAAGGGTTAATATTACCTTCTAATAGGTATATAGTAACTTTATATAATTTATCTAAGCTAGAGAGAGAGAGACTAAAAAGAAGTAATAAGTATATACTAATTATAGAGGTTTTATATATATATAATTTATATATATACTAGGCTTACTTTAGACTTAAGTAAGAAAGCTATAGTAGGTACTACCCTACTATACTTACTATAGCGTAGCCTATAATAAATATTATTATCCTCTTTTTACTTTTTAGGCTACTAATAATATTATCTTAGTTTAGTAAAGGGTATATATTTAGTAATACTACCTTATTAAGAGGCTTTATATTAATAACTATATACCTATAGTACTTTATTTTATTCTCTTTATATTTTTATATAATAAAAATAGGGTAAGTAATTAGCGCTAGGCGCTACTATTAACTAATTTTCTTATTTTAATACTATTCCTTATACTAGTTATTAAAAACCTTTCTATTTTTAAGTCTAAGTAGATAAATATAGATATTATATTTTTAATTTTACTATTTATTAAGTAAGTTAATATATATCTTATTTTTATTTAGTATTAGGATTATACTATAGTTATAATAGATATTATATTAGTTAAATAAAGCCTATAGTTTTATAGTATATTTAAGGTTATTTATATAAATCTTTACTTTATAATAATTTTTAATAGTTAAGTAAAAATTTAGCTTAAATATACTATAACTTAGTATATCTCTAGGTATAGCTTTTAGGTTTTAATTATTATCCTCTTTAGCTTAAAAGGTAGTATCCTTAGTTATAATAATATAATTTACTATTTCCTCTAATAGGTTAAAGAGGCTATTACTACTAGTCTAGGCTATTTACTCTAGCTAGTCCTTAGTAATAGCTATTATTATATTATCTATATATAAAAGTATAATTTATATAACCTTAGTACTCTTTTTAATTATAATAAAGAAGTTTATTAAGTTAAAAATAAATACTAGTTTCTTTAACTTATAATTAATAAGTTTATTTAGTATATATATATATTTAGAAAATATTCTCTATAGTAAAGGCTTTTTATCTTTAGTAACCCTTTTAGGTAAATTAATAAAGTTAATAGGAATCCTATAAATCTTACTTAGAGGAATAATAGTAGTATACTAGGTAGTAACTTTATATAAGACTAAAAAGTAATTTTTAATTAAGGCTAATACTAAGATATTATATATTAACTTAAAAAAGATAAACCTCTTATTAAAGTCTACTATAAGACTATAGTTATTATAAAAGGGTATACCTAGAAATAGTTTTACTAATAAATAGTTAACTACTTCTATAGTAACTATAGTATATATCTTAATAGGGGTATTTTTTACTATACTAACTATATAGAAATTAAATATAACCTCCTCTATTATTAAGAAAGATAAACTAACTATACTAACACTATATAGTTCTATAGGTAAAAAGTATAAATTCTTAGTAAATTTAGTAACTTAGTTTCTCTTAGTAAAAAGTATAAAAGCACTTATATTTATATAAATTATTATATCTATAGAGTTTTTATTAATATAAATATATATCTTAAGATAAATATATTTATAGTAATTTTTTTTTATTATACTTAACTATTACTTTAATAACCTTCTTTAGCTAAAAGATAAAGTTTATTATCTTTATAGGTAGAGAGAAAGTAGCTAAGGGATTAGTTTTAGCTAAGTATTCTTTATTTATAATTTTATTAAGTAGTATTATAGTAGGCTTATTTAAATATATAGCTTAAGTAAAGTACTCCTTAACCTTATCTTAGTAAGGTATATATTCCTCTATAGGAGGTAGGAGAGGTATATAAAAAACTAACTCTTAGTAAGGTATAGTAGGTATAGGGTTTAAAATAAAGTTTATAGTATCTCTTAGCTTTATATTAACCTTATTAGTATCCTTAAGAATATACTTTATATTTATAAGACTATTAATAATAAAATAAATATTTAACTTATTCTCTTAAACTATATAGATATTTTCTTTACTATTTAGATATTAGTAAGTAAATTTTATATTATATTTTTATTTTGTCCCTTATAAATCTATTAGCTATAGCTATTAATTCTTTAACTTATAAAAAAAGTTTTCTTTATAAGAGTAATCTTATTAATTATAGTAAAAATTACTTTATTTACTATTATAGCCTCTTACTATAAAATCTTAATAAGTATACTAATTATACTAATTAAGGTTTCTTTAGTAGGTAGATATATTACCTATAGAGGATATATTAGTCTCTATTAGGCTATTATTACTATAGAAAATATTACTAGAAGGTATAGGCTTTATTATAAGAATAAAATAAGGAGCTATAGTCTATAGGTTTAAAGGGGGGCTTACTAATATACCCTCTTTAGTCTATAAAGTAAAGGTATTCTAGAGGATATTAAGGTTATTTACCTAGTATATAGTTAATAGTAGTTATAAGACTAAGTAATTTAGTTAAGGGTAAATATTATTTATATAGTTTTACCTTAGAATATAAGTAGTATCTTATAGTACTTTATAGTACTCTTTTATTAGAGTAATAAAGAAGTCTAAGGAGTTAATTTCTTAAGGCTTATAGAGAAATTAATAAAACTATAAAGTAAAGTTATTATAAAAATATATAAGCTACTAGTAAGCTAACTTATTTCCCTAGGTATAAAAGTACTTAAAATAATCCTAAGTAAAAGTATAAATATCTACCTACCTAATAACCTTATTTATAGAAAAGTAATTTTCTTAAAACTACTTTTTTACCTTTACTAACGTTAGCTTAAAGTACTATTAAAAATACTTTACTATAGTACCTTAACCCTTTAAGACTAGTATTTAGTAGTTTTATTTAGTAAAGTAAAAGTCCTATTAGTTTTAAGTACTTTTATAAAGGTATTAAAATAAACTCTTTAGGATAATAGCCTATATATTACTATTATAAAGTAGTATATTTATTATATTACTCTAGAGATTAATATTATAGTAATATATTATATAATAGTTATAAAAAATAAGATTACTACTATACTTTTTTATATCTATATTTAGCTAAAAAATATTAACTAAGAGTATTAAGGTAAAGTATAGCGCTAAGGGGGTATTACTACTCTAGTAAAGGGTATTTTATTATAATATAGCTATAATTATTAAAATAAATTATAAGGCTATTCTTTTAAAGGTTATTACTAAAGCTACTAGTAGAGAAGATAATTAGTAAAGGTATATTATAGCTAGTAATAAACCTACTAATAGGGTTAAATAATATATCTATATTATTAGATTTATTAAAAGGGTAAATACTACCTATATACCTTATTAAGTATATTAGACTATTCTATCTAAAGGGGTATTATCTATAAACTATAGCCCCTATAGATAAAGAATTAATAGTATAGTTACTAATTATTCTACTAAGGGGAAAAAATATACTATTATAAATATAACTAACTAAGGCCTTATTTAAGGATTTAGGGGTTACTATATAGTAGGCTAAAGTATTAGTATAAATAAGTTAGGTATTTTTATACCTTTTTTTTTAATAAGATTCTTTTATATTCTATTAATAGGTTTACTAAAGAGTTAGTAATAACTATATTACCTCTCTAATAACTTATAGTTAAAGAGTAAAAATACTAAGTATATAATTTCTATAGTAGGTTAGGTTATATTACCTTAGGGTCTCTTAGTAATATAAATAGGGTATTTAATAATTAAGAGGTCTATAAGTTTATTTATAAAAGGGGTATAAGGTTATTTAAGTTATTAAAATAAAGTTATAAGGTAAATTTAGGTATTTAGTATATAACTATAATAATATACTTTATAGTACTAAGAATAGATTTCCCCTAATATAAGTTAATCTCTAAGTCTTTAATAATATTATTTAAGTATTCTTAGTTATTATAGGAAAAATAAGGTATATTACTATTAAATTTAACTATATAAAGAAGTTATAGATCCTTAAAAAAGTATAATAATAGTTACTAAAAGATTAGTAAATCTAATAACTAATTAATAAGTATTTAAAGTTACTATAAATCTTTAATTTAGCTAAGTTAAAGCTATTTTAGTAAGCCTATAGGCTATTTTATAGCTTACTCTCTTATTAGGGTAAATATATATCTTTACTAAGGTTAAGTAAAAAAAATTTTCTAGAGGCTATATTAAGAGGTTATACTACTACTTAATATAGCTCTCTTAGTAGCTATTCTAGATCTAATAGGGCTAATAGGCTATAAAAGCTACTAACCTAGAAGAATAGTAGTAATATAAAAAGATATAGTAAAAAAGTAAAGTTAAATAAGTAAAGTAATAAATAATAAGGTAAATAAGTAGGTAATAAATAAATAGTATAAGTAATAGTAAAATATAGGTATAATAAGGTTAATTCTAAAGAACTTAGCCCTTAAGTAAAGATACCTAAGGGTACTATATATATACTCCTCTAAGAGGTAGATCTCTTAGTAAGTATCTATAGTATTATTTATTTATACTTATAATAATAAAAGACTACCCTATAATTAAACTAATACTTTCTACTATAAATAATTATAATAATAAAATAAATAGGTTTAATAAAGCTATATATATCCTTATAATAATAATAAATAAAAACCCTACTACCTATAAAAAGGCTATACTTTCTTTATATAAGAAAGAATAAATTTAAGTAATAGTTATAAAGGTTAATAACTTATATAATATATATACTTAGATAATACTTTTTTTACTTAAAGGGGTTAAACCCCTAGGAGGAAGATAGGTATATAAATTAAAAATAAATATATTTAATAATTTATTAAAATATAAAGTAAAGTAAGTAGTATAAGGATTTAATTAATATATTAGTATTAATTATTTAGAAACCTTTAGTACTACCTATAAGCCTAAGAACTATAGAGCTATATTTATTATAGGTATAAAATTAGGCTAGTTTTTTAGGTAATTTAATATCTTTAATACCTTTTACTACGCTAATATTAATAAAGAGATTTAGGTATAATTACCTATAGGTTTTTTTTATAACTATAAAATAAATACCCTTAAATATATAAATAATATAAATAAAAAAGCTTTATATTATAAGCTTAATAAAGCCTTATATAGTTTAAAATAAAGCCTTAGACTTTAATATAAATAGCTAAGATTTATACTTATAAAAATAGGCTTTAAAGAATCCCCTTATAATAAAGGTATCTTTATTACTAATAATAATAATATAAGAGCTATAATAGTATATTACATAGATAATATAATAATAATAGCTCCTATAGATAGAGATATAGAATATTATTACTATAATATAAATAAAGATTTATAGATATAAGACTTAGGAATTCCTTATACGTTTCTAGGGAATAAAATATATATTAATAAAGAAAATAAAATCTTATATATCTATTAAACTAAATATATAAATAAAATACTAGAAAAATATAATAAAAAGAATATATATCCTTATAATATACCTATAAATCCTACTATTAAGCTAAAGAAAAATATAGGGTAAGTAATAAAAAATAAAATAACCTAATACTAATAAAAGATAGGATCTTTACTCTTTACTAGCCTTAAAATAAGCCTAGATATAATATATCTAGTTAATATATATACTTAATATATAAGTAACCTCTCTAAAGAGTATTTTATTACTCTAGATAGAATATAGGGATATTTAAATAAATATCTTAATTTAAGATTAATATATAACTATAATATAGACTTATAAATTATAGTATTCTTTAACTTTAATTAGGTAGGAGATCTAGATAATAGAATATCTACTACTAGATATATAACTACCTTAGGGTACTATAATATTATAAGTTAAAATAGTATAAAATAAAAGACTATTACTTTATTTACTTATAAAGCTAAATATATAGCTTTATATAAAGCTATAAAGGAATCTATATATCTATATAACTTTTTTTCCTATATATATTATAACCTAGGGCTAAATATAACGTTAAATAAGCTTATTATTTTTATAGATAATAAGGTAGTATAACGTATAGTAAAAAACCTAGAGCTTTATAAGAAATCTAAATATATAGATATAAAGTATTACTTTTCTAAATAAGCTATTAATAATAATTAAGTCTTACTATATTATATCTATATAAAGAATAATTTAGTAGATATATTTACTAAATCTATTAATAAAGAAGTATTTAAATACTTTATAAAGACTATAAATCTTAATATAAAGGGGTTTTTACCTAAAGAAACTATAAATAATAAAGAAATACTTTCTAAAAAGAAAGTAGTATAGCTTAAATACTAAAGGTTTTCCCTATTTTTCCTATATTTTTCTTACTATATAGGTTTTTATAAGTTTTACTATAACTATAACTATAACTATAATATTTTCTTTTTTTCTTTATTTCTATAAGGTTTTTAAGTTTTATATAATAAGTAAGTTATTTTTATAATTTAAATATAACTTAAAGAGGAAACTAAAAATTAAAGAAGTAAAATTCTAAAATTCTTATATATAAATCTCTTTAATAACTTTATAACTAAAAGTCCTATAATTATATAAATATTTTTTCTAGATTTATCTTAAAAAATAACCTATAGAAGTATATACTTCTATATATAACTATACTAATGTAAACTACTATAGACTACTATATATAAATGTATATACCTCTAAGTATTATATATATACTAGCGCTTATACCTATATATATATATATATATATATATATAAGAAGTATATTAGTACCTCTTAGTGCTTAGATATACACTTAGATATATACTTAGATACTATATATATCTAAAGGACTTTTTATATAACTAAGAGATATCCCTTCTATTTAGATAGTTAAAATATATAGATTTTAATCTATAGCTAATATATATATACCTTTTCTATCTATCTCTATTTTAACTCCTTTACTTTCCTTATAACTATTTTAAATAACCCCTTATTATTCTTAATATAACTAATACCTATTATATACTCTACTAGTCCCTTAACTTATTAATATATAAAGAAGTAACTAAGAGACTCTTAAGTATATATATAAGTAGCTAAAATACCCTCTTAGGTCTAAAAAAGTTACTAATAATTAGCCTAAGTAATATCTCTAGACTAAGTACCTTTATAATAAAGTTATAGGGTAGCCTCTAGGACCCCCTATTTATAAGTAGTATATTAGATACTCTACCTATTATTAATTTCTATAAGAGCCTAATAGAGCTAATATTTACTATATTACTTTATAATATAAAAAAAAATATAACCTTAAAAAATAGCGTTGTTTAATAAAGAATAGATAATGTTATATTACTTTGTATGTGGTGGTAATGACGATGTTGGTGTTTTATACCCCGCGCAGAAAGCGGGGGTGCGCAGCAACAGGGGGGGGGGGTTATCATGTATGCCATTGCATCTCGTATGATGCCACCTTGGATTCGACTGCGATGCTCTCTACTTTGGTGAATTTCCCACTACGAGACTACGATAGACACCCTCGTCTGATCCTCCGGAAAACCAAACCAATGCAAAAGGCATCAGTCCTTGTAAGGTGGCACCTCAGTACAAAACTTGGGTCAATCCGTGACTTCGTGACAGAGCATCCCAATGCGGGGGAGGGCACTGTAACCTTCCGATGGGGGGCCAACCCTTCATGTGGGAGCTGTCGTAACACATCCGTCTACACTGTAACTTGAACGAGGACACTAAAAATAACAAGAGCAATCTTTGGTCTTATTTCTCCCTCAGGCATCGCCGAGCCGTTATCACGGCCAATACGGGGTGACCCTGACTCCGAGCTCCACCAACCCCATATATACGGCATTTGCAGCATCTGAGTCACGAATCAACAGGTCGGTTAGCTCAGTTGGTTAGAGCGTGGTACTAATATGTCATCTGATATGTTGAGTGATGCCAAGGCCGGGAGTTCAAGCCTCCCACTGATCATACTTTTGGGGTGGGATCATGTTTTTTGATTGCTGAAATGGCTACCATATTTTTAGTGTAACATGTACCTATGGACGACCTATGTGACTGTATTTTTGGGTGGATTTGATCGATAAGATAAGATAATTCGCTTGGACATGGATGGATGTACCTGCCCTTGATCCAAGAGAGAAGACAGAAGACACGCTTGCGAGGAGAGGAAGATTAGAGCAGCATCAAAATTCATGTTTGCAACTGCTTATATTGGCTTCTTGAACTCGCTAGCCATATATCCATAACGTTGTTCGTTTCCCAGGCTATGTATGTCTTGCGGGAGCCGTCTGTGGCGTCAACCTTGGATAACTTGGACATATCCGTACGTATTCTGGGATTAAACATACTAGCGCAGTAAGATATTAGCCAATACATGATAGAGGTATGACTATGGAAGACTATAACAAGTAGCTTTACATCTACTTGTATGGATTTTGTGTAGGAAATATTGTACGAATACCACCCTCCGAACTCCATTTCTATCCCGCTCAGTGACCGACCTGATTCGGCACGCTTATCAGCAGTCTGTGAGTAAAGTCAATCGGCACACACACACACACACACACACACACACACACACAGCATGCCAGACCGCCACTCGCATTTTCCAGCGCTGGCAATGTTATGTGTGCGACGTGCCGTTTGTCAAGGGTTTAATCCATAGTCAACCCCAGAATGAAGGCTGATAGAAAACGGATTGCAATATTAGATATAGGTCGGAGCATTGTAAAGGAAACCGGCCGGAACAAGACGTATGCATCGGAAGAGTATATGCGTATAATGCGTAATGCGGCAGGCATTTTCTGGACGTGCTGGTAAGTAAGTGTACATGCTGCATGCACCCGTAGCCGAGATGCAGATAACGATAAGCTCCACTCAAAAGGTAGGCATTCATGTCACCCCGTCCCCAGTACACCATCTCTTCAAAGCTTCATCACCACCGCCAACAAATAGTTTCAAGCTCATCCGGGAGCACCCCGATACCCGACACCCCCTCCCCCCCCTTCCTCCCCTCAAACAGACCTTCGCACGCATACAATGTCGCCAGGATGACGGCCCCACGCCCCTGGACACCCCCCCTCCTCCTCCGGATCCGGTTCACGACCTCCCTCCCCGACCTCGACCTCGACATCCCCTCCCCCTCCCAGACCACCGTTGCCGCCCTCAAGCACCTCATCCGCGGCCGCCTCTCCCAGCCCGACTCCCAGCGCCGCCTGCGCTTCATCCACCAGGGCAAGATCCTGCCCGACACCTCCGCCCTCAGCGCCGTCCTCCGACCCCTCCCGCCGCCTCCGTCCGCCTCGCAACCCCCTCCGGCGGCGGCGGCGGCGCGAGCCCCGACGACCCAAAGGGCAAAGGCAAGGCCAAGGCCGACGACCCCGCCCCGCCCCAGAGGGTATACGTGAACTGCAGCATCGGCGACAGCCTCACCGACGCCGAGCTCGCCGCTGAGGCCGAGGCCGCCCTCCGCGCTCCTTCCGACCGCGGCGGCGGTAGCCAGTCTACCTCGGGCGCGCTCCCCGGGGCGGCCTCCGCCGCCGGCCAACACGGATCAAACCACCATCACCAGCCGCCGCCGCCGCGTCCCACGCCGCGGGGCTTCGACAGGCTCCTCAGCGCCGGCTTCACGGCCGCCGAGGTGAACCAGCTGCGCCTGCAGTTCCGCGAGATCCGCGCGACGCAGTACACCCCCGACACGATGCCGAGCCCGGACACGATGCGCTCGCTCGAGGACTCGTGGATCGACACCAACGCCGCCGGCGCCCTGCCCGGCGGCGCTGCAGGCACGGGAGGCGAGGGAGGCGAGGGCGGCGGCGGCGGCGACGACGCCTTTGGGCTCATGAGCGGGATACTGGATGTACTGATAGAGGGCCTCATTGTCGGCTTCTTCTGGCCTCTGGGGTGCCTGGGCTGGCTGTCGCGGGAGGAGAACATGCTGTCTGGCCGGTGGCAGGATTTCATCGGCTTCGGCGTGACATTGAGCATCATCATTGGCGTTATCAGGGCCTTTTCGGGCGACCGGTAGGCTGGAATCAGCGAGGGGTGGGGGGATAGTCACCGTCATGGCGTTTTATAAGGTTGTTTTTCCCAATGATACCAAGCATCGACAGTAGATGTAGCAGAGCAGGAAATGCAGGTCGGACATGTATCACGCAGGTAGAGAGACAGCAAAAAGGGCCATTATCTGCTTCATTGGTGGCCACATGGAGAAGGGGCTTTCTGAGGGCCTCTTACAACTCCGAATCCGCACACACAAAGATTCTACATGGTATAAAACCTCCCTAAACCCTTCAACGCCTATATGCTCTCCAGGACTACATTGAATGAAGAAAAATGAACAAACAGGAAAGGGGAGGGGATCTGGCGGGCATCAAACCAGGGGTAAAAGCGGGTGTGGCCCGAACGAACCTTTTTTTTTTCTTCATCTTTTTTAGAGGTACAAACTCTGGGCAGCGACAATGTCACGGCGAATCTTGGAGAGACTATCCTCGAACTTCTGAGTCAGCTCGTCGCTGCCCATGACCTTGGCACCCTGGCCCATCTGGCGGAGGAGCTCTTCGAGGCGGCGGAAAAGACGGATCAAGGAACCCTCGTAGGCGTTGGTCATTTTGCTGCATCGTGTCAGTCAAGGGCAACCCACCAACGAGGACACTCGTTTCAAACTTACCAAATCTCTGCAAACGGTTTGCCCTGGGTCCAGGAGTAGACAGTCTCCATCAACTGCCACTTGAAGCCGGCCAGGTATTCCTCTTCGTTAAGCTCAAGCTTGCTCTCGCGACTGACCTTGGCGATCTGCTTGGCTTTGGCCTGTACTTCACGGAAGGGCTTCGCCAACTCCTCGCGCAGATTGGCCGTCTCGAGCTTCTCGTCCAGGACGAAACAGCTGAGTGTCGCCGCGATGAGCTCTGGAGACAGTTCGTTGAAGAAGCGGTCAAACAAAAGCTCCGCCAGGACAAGCTCGTGGCCCTCGGTGCAAGAGATTTCGCAGGCAACACGAGCCTTGAGCTCGACAACCTCGGACTCGTTAAGGAACCCAAGACGACGCAGAACACGCTTGCGAGCCTTGAGCTCGTCCATTTGAGCAATACTGTGTAGTCTAGCAATCTCTTTCTTCTTGGCCTTGATCTGCTCACTCAACTTCTCCTTGGCGCGGAACTGAAGATAAAGCTGGGGAAGCATTTGTGATCCGTGAAGAGGGTTGGTTAGGAGACGCGCCTCAAGCATTTCAATCTTCCTCATCAGGGCCTTGAACGAATCGTCGTTGATGCCCATGTTCTCGACGGGATCCAAGATGGGAAGACCATCAGGGAATCGTCTGTGAACCTCTCGAAGAGAATTGCCGACTTCCTGAAGAGCCGCCTGTGACTTGCAGTCCTTTGGCATGAAAACCCTGATTTGACTGATGGCCTTGACGCACGTCAAAAGACAAGGGACAATCTCGAAGCGAGCCCCGTTGTCGGGTTGTTCGGGCCTGGGGTAAGGAACCAGCCCTGAAGGGAGGTCCCCTGAAACCAGCTTGGCACCTTCGGCGACAGGAGCACTCTTTTGGTCCACGACCATCATGACGTCAATGACGCAGGATTCTTGGGGAGGATATTCGGGCTCGGTGGGCTTGCGTGGATGGCGTCTGACCAGGTTTGCAACAACACCCCAGCCGAAGTCGGTACCTCCGATGGTGTTGTTGGTCTTCTTGGGATCGTGAATGCGAACCAGACGACCAGGCTGCATAAAATCAGTGCAGTGCTCAGGGTGTTGGATAACCGCGCGCATGTCGCTGGTGTACTGCTCCAGCTGGTTGCGCAGGTTGTAGTAATCCTTGACGGTGGCCTCGTCAGCGATCGACATGCTGTCCCTCTCTTGCTGGAGGGCCATGAGGTCGCGCTCCAGGGTCGGGACGTTGGCCCCCGTCTGGAACTGGTGAAAGCAGCGCTCGAGCATAAACTCGGGGGAAATGGCCTCGATTCGGAGCAGGTTCAGGATCATGTTGTAACCGAGGTAGAAGGCGGAGTTGAGGCGATCTTGCTGGCCGACAACAATACCGCGCGCAGTGTCGGGCTCCATCTTGTCGTCAATCATCATGATGACAATACCACGAGAATCCAAGCCTCTGCGACCAGCACGCCCAGACATCTGGATGTACTCGGAGGGCGTGAGAGGTCTCCGCTGAGTGCCGTCCCACTTGGTGACCTGGGTAAAGACGACGGTCTTGGCAGGCATGTTGAGACCGATGGAGAAGGTCTCAGTCGCAACGAGCACCTTGATGAGAGACTCTTGGAAGAGGATCTCAATGGTCTCCTTTAAAATAGGCAGAAGGCCGGAGTGATGCACACCAATACCCTTTTGCAGAAGAGGGAGCAGGTTCTGGATCTGGGGCAGATCGCGGTCGGCTTCGGACAAGCTCTGGATAGCGTTGTTGAAGACGGTCTTTACCATGGCCTGCTCCGAGTCGTTGTTGAACTGGAAGTGAGAGATCTGCAGAGCCAGGTTCTCAACCTCCTTTTTGCTGAAGTTGAAGATGATGACGGGATGGAAGCTCTTTGTCATGATCATGCGTACAATTTTGGATATGTCGGCCTTCATATCAGCTGCTGCTCCGCCCTTCTGGGTCTGCTTCTTGGCCCCTTTGCCCTTCCAGCTTGCGCCGGCATTGTTGGGGTCTTGTCCCTTGCCCTGCTCAATCAGAGACATGGTCTTCTGGAAGTTACCCTCTCTGAAGACGCCCTTCTCGTCCACAACCAAAAAGATACCATTACCACCAGCGGGAAAGAAATAGTTCTGGAGAGGCGTGGGTCGGAAGTCGGTGTAGACAACGTGACACGCCTGGTGGTGAATCTTGGCGATCCATTCTGCGAACTGGAAGGCGTTGGGAATGGTGGCGGACAGGAAAACGTAGCGAACCTTATCGGGAAGCAGGATAATGGTCTCTTCCCAAACCACACCTCTGGTCTTGTCGCGCATGTAGTGAATCTCGTCAAAGATAACCCAGGCAACCTCACGCATAATCTCGGAGCCGCGGTACAACATGGATCGAAGAATCTCGGTGGTCATGACCAGGCAACTGGCAGTAGGGTTGATGGTAACGTCACCGGTCATGAGGCCGACATCGCCGAATAGTGCTTCGAAATCTCGGTATTTCTGGTTGGAAAGAGCCTTGATGGGACTTGTGTAGATGACTCTCTGGTTACGCTTCAAGCATTGGGCAATGGCGTACTCGGCAACAACAGTTTTTCCGGCAGAGGTATGGGCAGAAACCAGCACACTCTCCTCTCTCTCGATGGAGGCGACGGACAAGCTCTGGAAAGGGTCGAGCTTGAAGTTGTACTTGCGCGCGGGCTCGGCGGGAGGCTTGTGCTCGGAGAGCGGGACGTATTCGTAGTCCAGATCAGGAGGCAGAGCGACCTGGTGCTGGATGTTGTGGGACAAAACGAGGGACTCGTCCTGCGCCTGGGTGAAAATGGCGGCACTGGCGACCTCTCTCGACTGGGCAGTCTGGAAGGTATCGGTCAGGACGGGCTGGGCCTCCTCCTCCTTCTTCCTACGCTTGTGGCTCTCCTCCTGCTCCTCAGAAGTCGCACGGGATTCCTCGGCCTGGTCCCCACCCTGACCGTCTTTGGAGACATCGTCGACGTCGGCCATATCAGCGTCTTCTTGCTTGATTACCACGCCATTCTTGATTGCGCCGTCGGCCTTGCGCTTGTTGCTCTTCTTTTCCCTCTTGCGCGACTTCTTAGAAGGCTCAGCGGCTTCGGGCTCGCTGTGTGACTCGGGCTGCTCCGGGTCAGGCTTGGCATCGAAGACGTCGAAAAGCTCGTCCATGGCAGGCGACTGTTTGGTGCCAAGCTGGGGAGACGAAAGGAACTGCGGCAGCAGCAACAAAGGTGATGTCGTATTCGTACTTGTAGATTTTGCAGATAAAACAACCCAAGTTAATAGGAGTTCATTCCCCTGTAAGAGGAAATATTGTAGATGAAGACGAATCGCGGTGCAGCGAACCGTCTCTGAGGACTCGTGATGTTGTGAGACGTAACGGGGGGGGCGTCGTATTTTGACTAGTCCCGGCAATGTGCGGCGGTCGCGATTCCCACTCGAGACGATCTGGGAAAAAGTTGGCGCGGGTGAGCAAAGGCAGGAAAAGGCAGAAAAAAAATTCCAAGGCAGACGATGGAAGACATGGGGCGCGGGCTGGCCGGGGAGGGAAGGCGGTCACAAGATCTGATGCAGGCTTCCAAGGCCCAGCGATTCGGCTTTGATGTCACGTGTCATTACGTAATGCATCGAAGCCTTGGAGATTCTTTGGAGCTCAGCCGGACCACATGCCCTCAGACCACTCTTTTGTATGACTTCAACCCGAAAACTACATCACCCCCTGTCCCAATTGCGCCTCGCGATCGCCTCAAAACCAACCGCCAAAGTACGAGCAACCCGTCGAACCCCGATGTCTAGCCAATTGACGCTGACCAGCTCTTTGTAGATGCTCGCCCGTGCCGCCGCCCGCGCGGTCCCCCAGACTCGCACCGTTCTCGCCCGCCGCGGCTTCCAGACCACCCGCGCCCAGATGTCCTCGCCCTACCACTACCCCGAGGGCCCCTACTCCAACATCCCCTTCAACCCCAAGTCCAAGTGGTTCGGGCCGGCTTCTGGACCTACTCTGCTGTTGGCTTCTTCACCCCTTCGGCATCGCCGGTGCGTGCTTTTTTTCTCTCCCGTTGCTCCGGGTCCCCCCCCCCGAACTCGAGTGTACTGACGAGCTGTTTCAGTCTGGCAGTCCAACAAGCCCAAGGTTTAAGCGGCCACATACGCGTTTCCTTTAGTCGATCGCAAGTGTACAGCATGGATTGGGATGTCGGGCCGGAGGACGACTATGTACATAACCAAAAAATAGATACTTTTCGTCCTGAGCGATTGCCTACCGCCAATTCCTACACTTCGCGAACTTGCAGCACCTCGTCGCTATCATGCGGCTGTCACGACCCCAAACTACCAGAAGTCCCTGTGAGACAGCCGGTTTCAGCATCCATAATGGACATGGGCGCAGCAGTCGGTCAAGGTAGCCAGAAGCAAGCGCAGCGTTTGTACAGTGAGGGAAATTACTGGTATCGTTGTCTATGAGTGTTGTACACAGGCCGTTGTCGCCGTCTGTCCCGTCTGTCCCACCTGTCCCGTCTGTCCCATCTGCCCGCCTTGAGCATGTTCCGCCTGGGCGTGTTCGCCTTTGGCATGTTGGCCCTGAGCATGTCCTGATGGGAGGGTGGCTGATCTATGCCGGCCAACAGCTTGGTCATATAGTCATCCATATGATCTGCCTTGTCTGGTGCCAAATTCCACCGCTCCTTAAATTCCTGGTACACCTCCAATAATCTTTTCTTGTTTGTACATTTCATGAAAGACCGGAGCGCCCACATCATGAGCCAGGTATCGAGATAGACACCTGCAACTTTGTCGTCAAGCGTTCGCAGCAGCGCAGACAGAATGTTTTCCAACCGACCGGGCGTCCACTCCGTGACTGGAACGCCTCCATGGTTCATGAATCCTTCGAAAAGGGCCAAGAAGATGCTTCCATGCATCGGTATTTCAAATTCCTTCATCTCATCGAGGAATACGGCGACCTGGGCGAGGTCGCCTCTCTGGACGGCGAAGTGATTGATGAGGATGCGGAATGTCCGCAAATCAGGAGTGACGTCACCGATTTGCGGCTTCTTGAGCAAAGTGCCCATTCGAGTCCGAGGGCCCTCTTCTGTCGGAGGATCGTCTTCTGTTGCGCTTGGCTCTACAGCCTGGTGGCCTTGAGGATCATCCTCCGTTGCGCTTGGCTCTGCAGCCTGCCGGCCCTGAGGATCGTCCTCTGTTGCGCTTAGATCCACAGCGACATATTTCGCGCGAGTCTGCCTCATGTAATCATAAACCCGAAACACCGCCCCCTCTTCGCCGCATCTAAGAAAGCCAGCGATGGAGCAGTTCAGCACGGCCGTGTCGACCGTCTCTCCAGCGTTCACCATATCTTTGTAGGCGGCCCGGATCCCGTCGGCGTTCTCCTGGAGCCCAAAGAAATGGATGAGGCTCACGTGGTGGTACCGGTTGAACGGTATGCCTCGCGCCTTCATCTCCTTGTACAGCGCCTCAGCCAACGCGTAATTGCCGGCCTTTGTCGCAACGTCAAAGAGGATGTTGAATGTGACGGAATTGGACTTGACTCCCTTGCCGATCTCCATTTCCTTCCACATCTGAAGGGCAGTCTCTGCCTCCGTCTCAGTAATTCTACCAACAATCTTGGTGGCGATAGAGATGGCGTAATTCCATTCGTTGCGCCGGATCGGGATGCCGCAGTCCTTCATGTCCTGTATGAAAGACAAATATCGCAGCATTCGTTTGGTATTGTACTTTGACACTCTGGCGCATATTTTGAGGAAACGGTGACGATACCGTCTTTTCAGCCACATCATCCGGGGTTCGGGTAACGCGTAGTACGTGTGATAGATCTCGTTCACACTGCGTTTATTCTTATTCCTCAGCCAGCGATGGACGACAATTTCCAACCTATGCGCGATTTGCGCAATGGTTGCATCGGGGCGGAGTTGTTCTTCCTTTGGATACCACGGCGCGTCTTCCTCATCGTCCAGAATTAAGAGCTGATTAGACTCCGGCTGAGCATACCTGTTGAGAAAAGGATCGTCAACAAGCTCTAGATGCTCCTCCACAGTCCCGACGCGTTGAGTCTTCATGAACGAAAGAAGGCTTCTTCTCCTTCTCGCAATGGCCCGGTCAGACAGGGGTAAAGAAGGAGCTACGGGGGCAGTGACATCGCTATACCACTGGATGCGTTCGCGGCAAGGTAGGTTCGAGTACGTTGAAGAACGGAGGCGGGTCAAGGGCGCCGGCTGAAAGGTCGACAGCAGCCAGGAAGCCGTCTGCGAACAATGGGTAACTGGCCGTCGAGAACATCGTGTATGGTCTCGTCGGGATTGGGACACCGGCGCCCCCGAATATATGTTTGTTCGAAGCTTCAACCGAGAGGAAACTGCACCTCGGGTCGCGGGATATGTCGTCGAGAGGATTGCGCCGCAGACAGACCCGTCAATCCGGCTTAGTATGCGCATGAGCTGTCGGTCATCGCGGTCCAGTGCATAACCGTTCTATCAAAGAGCGCGAGAGTCGCTGGCGGGGAAAAGAAAAAGAAAAAGAAAAAGAATTGGTGCCCGTTGCAAAGAGCTTTAACCTGGGCAACCAAAAAGTTCGGTGTAATCGGGATGCGAACTATTATTTCGTAGAGTGGGGCCGCAAGGTAGAGCCGGGGGCGGCGTTAGGATTGGCCGATGCTCCAAATTTGTGAGCTGCGCTTCTCGATTGATAGATCTCGACCCCAGCATTCCGACGACAGCAACTCTCGCCTTGCCATTGTTGCATTGAGCCGAACAGTGAGCCTCCGTCCCTGGGGAAAATACCGAAATCTCGATTCTGACGATATCTCCAGGTCGAAATGGGTCGACAAATAAGGCCCGCCCGGATCTACCAGGCCGTGAGCCAGGAGCTCACCACGAGGGTCCTGCCCGGCTACCCCGTCCAGGAACCGCCATGGTTCCAGGTCATGAGAGACATCCCGCCTTCCGAGATCCTCACGAGGCCCGTCACCTTTCAGAAACGTGACAACCACGTCAAGCTGCGCAAGCCGAGCAACATCTACGAACCCAAAAAAATAAAACACGAGGAGGACGATCTGCGCACAGCATTCTACAGAGACCACCCTTGGGAGTTGGCGCGCCCGAGAATTGTCCTCGAGACAGATGGAAAGGACGCGAGGAGATTCAACTGGTCCAAGGGAATGCGCCAGCCCGGTCAGCCCCTAACCGGCGAGAGGTGAGCCCGATCAGGATACGCAAGTCGATCCAGGACGCAGGTAACTAACGGCTGTTGTAGTGCCGTACAGCGCTGGCTCTGGCTCATGCGCCACACCGATCTCACCCGAGCCCAGGCGTACGATGTCGCAAGAAAGGAATTTTACGCGTTGCGTCAGGAGGAGGAGATCGAAAGGCGCGTTGCCAGGGAGGAGGCCAGACACGTCGGGGCGTACTTTGGCAAGAACAGACTGCAGATCAGCATGGACATTGAGGACAGGCAGTTTGATAGATGGGTGAGCTGGGCGAGCGAGCGAACGGTCGCGATTGAGATGGCCCAGAATGGCAACTACGCGAGCTATAACGAGGAAGTGGGTGCACGGGACGCAGGGGACGCAGGGGACGCCGAGGCGGCTCCGGAACCGACATTGCTTTGAGTACTCCGTAGAGGTGCTGCGGTTCCTGTAAGTATATGTACTACAAAACCCCCATGTATAATACGAGCACGTCAAAAAGCGAATGACGGCAATATGCATCTCTCTGTTCGTGTTGTGGGGCCAACCTCGTTCCCAGGCTTTTCCCCGATTAAAATCATGTCCTGTTTCGAGGATGTACATAGTATGTCACCTCGTCCTCTTTACAACCATGCAACCTGCATTCGTAACACCATATGCCTCGGCCACCATTTCATGCTGGACCAACAACAAGTCGGCAATGCCGGTGCGGTGGAACAGTTTCCCGGTTAGACTCAGAGTGCGGATTCGTGCCCAAGACTCAATGTAAAGAACTTGCATTGTGTCCTCGGGTACAATCGAAAACAGCTTAAGAAGATAGGCGACTAGTCCGACCATGAAGCCAGTGGCCGGGCCGTTGGTGAGGATGATGTCGGGGAACTGCTGGCGGCTTCTTGCGCCCTGGAATGGGGACGACAGCAGCAGCGGAAATATCTGGATGACGGACAGCAAGGCGGTGAAGGGCGCTGTTAAGAGGCTCTGGTGTATCTTCCGGGCCCTCGCGACGGTGTATTTGTCGTAGGTCCCGACTTGTCCTTCTCCGTGGGCTGTCCTGAGGTCGCTCTCGAATGCCTCGAGATGTTTGAGAGACATGGAGTCGCCGCTGGATATGAGATAGCGTCGATGCATGCTGGGTACGTTTGGGAAGCCGATCTCCATCATGGCGAGCATCTCCTTCGTATGGCCACCAGAGCCTAGCACGACCAGGAAGTAGGTTCCCCTCAGTAGGCCAAGGCCTGTGGGGTCTTTGGCAGCAACATCGGACAATATGACAGGTCGTCTCAGTCGGTTTTGTTGAAGCTGAGAATGGCGGACCTATGTAGCATCAGTGACTGAGGAAATCAAATACTTGAACATGCGGCCAACATACCGTGATGAAGATGAGGAGCGATATGACACCCAGGACAAGAGTTGAAAGCAAGGCCCTCCAAGAGGAACGCAACATAAGCCCCAGGCCAAGCGCACAGAATGAAGAGGCAATGCCAATCAAAGTAGATGCGGCTGCCATGGTCATAAAATCAGGCCCCTGTCTGTGTTTCTATCCCTGTCTTGTCAAAGAGCAACAATGAAATACGACCAGGTTCCGAGGCTCTATCCGCAACGTGTTGTGAGCACAGTGTGTTGTCAACATCTAGAAACAACTTACCGGCAAATCCAGCATGTCAGGCTTGCCTCATCAGGTTGGTCTTGCTTCTGATTCACAAAGCCCCCAATGAAGTCTCTTTGGAGCAGCGGGAATTCCCCAGGATACGCCCTCTATTCGTGGCTGGCCAAGTACTGCGTCTTTGTTAAATTGGGATATAAAGTAAATTGTAATAAAATAGAATAAAAATAAGAAGGCGAGGCCGATGGTTGTTAATGCGCAGGTTACAGCGACCCAGTCATCACTAAGTAGTTGTGGGGGTGTGCTGAAAGCCCCTGGGGGAATGTTTTCCTGAGGCGGTGGCAGGCTGGCAGCTAGAGCTTGGTAATACCGTGCCACGGAGACTGGGAATCGGCTAAACAATCCGCTAGGAATTCGCCGGGGATTCGCCGGGAATCTGCTGGGAACGTACCACTAATCTGCTTGACATTCCCCACACATTAGTGTGGACATTTACCGAATGTTCTTCGGCAATCACCCGCCTAGTGTCCGTTCGTTGCGTAACATAGCTCTTACTCTTGCTTGGGTGAAAGGGTAGCTGGCTGGCTGGATTGAGGCTGGGCCGAAGTACTGGATGCCCGGAGGGCATTTTTTACTTAGCCAATAGAAAATCTAGTCTAGGTAGTAATCTCTTGCCTATTAAGTCAGCCGTCAAAAAAGAGGGTATATATACGTATACAGTCGATATTAGATAGTTGTTTTGTGTAGTAGTTAGCTAGCTGGCGGCGGCAGTGGTTATTATTGTTGTTGTTATTATTATCTATAGTAATAGGCGATAGAGATAGGTAGAGGGGAAAATTAACGACTGGCCGGCTGTTAGCAGCTGTGCTATTAAAAAGGGGGCCGTAATGCTGGCTACAAAATAGTACGGATAGGGGGGTAAACATTGGGCAGTTACCTGACAGGGGTAATTAACTTCGGCCTGTAAGTTGTAACCATCGTATGATGAACTACCTAGGTAGGTACGTTCGACAAATACGAATTACAGTTACATTTTGCTTTTCTCTCGCTAAAACATACAACTTTACCCAAATATCCACCCATGTTTGTAGGGCCGGGCCGCAACCATCTCAGCTTTAGATAGGTAGGTGGAAAGAGCCAATATATTTCATTTCCTTTTCTCTATGTGCTTAGAACTCGCAGTACCCAGGTTCTCGCTGGGGCTGCTGTTAGTGGTGCTAAAGATAGGCTTATAATCTTTGCATTTGCAACCTTTGGTTGTTCTCTGGCTCTTGAACTACAACATCCTATAATAAAAAGCCGCCTCGGACATTTCCCTCTCAATTGACTACCTCCCACACTTTCCCTCCCAATCAATTGTTCTATTGAAAATGGGTAAGCGACAAAATCCACTCGTCTTCTTCTATCTGGTCTCTCTTTGGTTCTTGCAGGGAGGGGCTGCATCACTAAAACGGACCGGTCCCAAGTTTGTCTACCGTGGTGCTAGCAGATCTCCCCAACAGATCCAAGCAGCTGGCGGCTTCCTGCCCAAAGGTCTCAGGACTGTTGGCGAGGTGGCCCCCGATATTAGTCTTTGGAACCATGTCGACGTCCCCGAGCAGTTTGACGACAATTCAAACAGTATCCTTGTCCCAACTGCAGACGATGACGGCTACGTTGCATTTACCAAGTCGTATATCCTGGCACTTGGTTACGCCTTTTATACGCGACAAGGAGACATAACATGGATTTACAAGGTCAAAACTACTCCCAACATGATTGACGTCACAAAGACACTGGGCAAATATAACCTTTACGCCGAAGAAGATGAGTTTGCAGCCTTGGGAGGTGTCAAGTGGGACCAGATAGTCTCCTGGTACAAGGTTGAGAAAAAAAGACTTCATTCGTTCAGTTGGCTGTGGCCAAACAAGAATAAGGACTACAACGCAAAGAGATACAGCGGATTCCGGGCTGGCGGCGCACAGTATAGCCTTGCTGGCTTCCCCCTAGGTCATGAAGCATGGAACGAGGAGCCGTGGAAACAGTATAAGCCCTGCTCGGGTGAAAGCGGTGCAGTACGCATTTGACCCCCCTCGTGCGCTCGGTACAGGTGCATACTAACTCTGCAACAGACCTCAACACAAGGAAACAACAAAGAGGCGAGGGCCGATCCGAAGATTTGTAAATCTGCGCAGTATGCGTTCCAAGCTGCCAAAACGTACATGGCGAAACTGAAATTATATTGATTCAATGCGAAAAGGAAGCATTGGCTGAGCAAAGGCGCCGGTCGTGACTGAGGCGTCTTACTTCTGAATGAGTTGGTAGTTAGTTAGCAGACATTGAACCAAGTTGCGTTGAAACACATGGGACATGTGATCTTTTTATTTCATTTTGGCTATCCGCCTTACTTACAGAACTAGTCCACCCCAAGGTCGCTCCAGGCCGTGGTTGAAGTGGAGTCAGATTCTGCCGTTGCTTTACGTTATTGGGTATTATCTACTGTATTTTAGAAGTTTGAGATGTGGCATAGGTTAGAGGTGCTCGTACTGGGTTTTTACGTATTGAGATATTACATGAGTACTGGGTGAACTGCAGGAGACGGCTTGTAGGGGCTTAGAGCAACCGATACACCGATAGAACTAGTCCATCTCTCAAACATCGGCTCATAAGTTGTTTGTATCTCAACTTGACTGCGACTTCAGATTTCTTGCACTAGTAGACAGGGCCTGTGCAGAAGATAAAGAGAGTGGGGACCTTATCCTCCCGCTGATCCCCCAAGACCCCTGCAGCTTCCCGCGCGTTCACCCAGGTACACCCCCAGACCGCCCGGCAGAACCCAGAAAGTTCCTAGCTGCAAACAAGACCGAGGACAAACGTCCCGTCCCCCTGCATAAATGCTTTGCATGGCCCGAGGAGAGCCTTGGACCTCAATGCGACATGGCCAAGTTGAGGAGTGGCAGGCTGTTGACCTGTTTCTACTGCGGGAAACGCTCATCGACAAGGTATGATGGCTTGATTCGCGAGTTCCTCTGTCTACACTGCGACGCGAACAACTATCTAGACGAGGCAAGTCACCCCATGGCGCATCGCGCATCGTGCATTGCATCGCACATCCCGACTCCATCTGACAATCTATAGCAAGGAGACATCACCGACCCGCCGGTGGCCAAGACAACTTCCGTGCCTGCTACTACGACATACGCGACGGCGCGGTCCCATTCCCCCGACTTCTCCAGCCCGTCACAGAGCATTTTCTGTCCAACATGTCTCAAGAACCAACACCTTTTTACCAGCTCCCTGGCGCAATACCTTCCCGAAGACCCCGATCATCCCGACTATGCCGAATTGGAAAAGAATATGTACAAGTTCCGCCGGCGGCTCGAACAGAGATACCCTCAGATATGCGCCCAGTGCGAGCCTAAGGTTCAAGCCCAGCTGGATCACGCTGGATACACGGCCAGGACCGACCACTTGCGGCGCATGATGGACAGGACCAGGAAGAACCGAGTCGTACCTAAGCAGCTTACACCGTTAGACGTCGCGTTCAAGGCAGGGAAATGGCTTTGGCTCGGAGGAATTGCGTGTCAATACATGTGGCACGTTGCCTCGCTGGCGATCGTCTTCGGGCGGCAGATGGACCAAGGCCCGATGCGAGACCCCGATGCCGAATCCACGATTGCCCAGAGGCTCTCCATTGCCACGACACTACTCCTTCCCAGCCCGGAGCGGCTGATACACTGGAGTTTGTGGGCAAACGTCGTCAGCATCTGGTGGAATCCCAAGTTCGTCCAGGTTTTTAGGGGCTTTTCTCGGCACATTATTGGGCTCTCGCACTGGTACACATTCCAGGGACTCATCTTGTTTACGAGATTCTTGGCCATGAGAATGGCAGAACTGAAGGGCGGTCGCGCGGCTGATGACAGCGCGCAGATGAGCCTCCACGGCTTGATGGCGGCTCTCATGCTGGCGGTGAGTACCTTCGGTCTCTGTCATCACGAGACATTGCTCACTCTGGCTCCAGATATACATACTCGCGCAACGATCCGTCCGCATCGATACGACACCGCTATTTCAGACAACCAGCACGCCCGTGGCATCGCCGCCAAGGCCGCGGCAACAACAATTACAACTCCGTGGAGATGACAACAAGAACATGGCAACCCTTTTGGATGATATATTGGCCGAGTCCGGTCCCGCGCCAGGAATCCCCCCAAGCCCAACCAGCGCTGGCTCTGGTTCACCGGCACTCTTCCAGAGGGAGCTGCAGCATCGATCGAGCGTGCGCAGCATGGGGTTGGGCACGCCACAGAAGCCACCTCAACCGCAATACGCGGAAGAGATGGACTGGTCCCCGACGCAATCGAAGCACCGGGCTTTCAACGATTTCGGACCCCCGAAAGCACCGAACCAGGTATTCGGTCAACCTGACCCGGGTCCGAATTCCAGCCCGTTCTGGTACAAGGTGCCGCCTGCGCCCATGACGCCAGCGCAAAGGCTTCGCAACGGGCCCAAGATACTCGCGAAACCGGTCGAGAAGAAATCCATCTTCTCCGTCGGCAGCCCGAACGCATCTGGAAGAGGAACGGCGACGGATGACGAAAACAGCGGCGCGAGCAAGGTGGCATTCGCGGAGCCCAAGTTCTTTGCGCCGTCAACGACCAACCCCAGCGACCCGCGCAGCTCGTTGGCGGACCTGCTGAACACGAGCTTCACGCTGAGTCAGGACGAGCCCGAGGAGAGAGAGGAGGGCGAGACAGAAACCCACAGTGCCGGGCCTGCCAGCGCCGGGCCCTTGGCGAGAACGGGCGGCCTGCGCAACAACCGGCTGCTGGACGTGTTCACATTGGCGATTGTCCTCGGCGCATGGCTCCACGTGACTTCTGCGTCATACCCGTACAGCCGGGACGTGATGTTTGGGGCCATGGTTCTCAGCATGGCCATTGCCATCCACCTCACGGGCGACGCGATCAAGGACATGCGCAACGAGAGGACGCCCAGCTGGGCATCCATCATTAACACGTCGCTGGGCATCGGGGAGCTAGCGGTGGCATGTCACTTTGCGCTCCAGATTTGGGGCAACCGCACGCCGACATCGAGCGTGCAGGGCGCTTCTGTCATTGGCGCGATGCTTGCGCATGAGATGTGGAATGCTGCTTGCTAAGGGATCGGGGAATAGCGAAAGCGAGGTGGCACCATTCGACTTGTTGGGGGGGGGGGGGGGGGGGGGGGGGATTCACACGTATATGAGATGAGTAACACGAAGCACTGGTTGGCGTTTGCTTTTACAGGCGTTGTATGACTTGGGATAGGGCTGCATCGAGAGGGGGGTGGGGGGGAGACAGACATCATCCAAGTTGCGAGCGGATGGATCGTACAACAACACAAGGCCGCTGCAGCCGCCCGCTAGTTTGGTCCCCCCCCCCCCCCCTTTGTTGGTTCCGGAATAGTCTAGATAGGGGAGCTGCATTGTTTCAATGGGGTCGAACAGCGACGCAGCAGCCAGGGCGCCTGGGGCGAGCGGACAGAATAGATCTTGTGTCTTTCCAACCAACTCTGATCTCTCCACCCCGACATCTCATCATTGATTCCTACTTTTCGTCACTTTTGTCCCCGTGAGAGCAAAAAACCCACACCACCCTGTGCGTTGTTTTGCCATGTCAATACGTAGCTTCGCGATGTGGTGTGATGCAGGGAGGAGGATGGGCTTTGCGTCGGCAGACCCGGGGAGCCGTTGGCAGCGCTGTGAACAGCCAAGAGGAAAGATGCTGACTTGGCAGGTGACAGACTGGGGGAGAAAGTGGCAGAGATGAAGAGTGCTGATGAAGCCATCCCTCCCTCCCTCCCCGCCCCTCCGAGCGGACCGACGCCACGGGGCACTAGAAGCCGCGGAGCTTGGGGGGGGGCAGGCGTCCGCCGCCATGGCCCGGCACGTCGCTCATTATGGTTCGATGTGATGTTTGCGCGGTCGGGGCGCCGGGCGGGCTGAGCACTTAGGTAGTTTGGGACACTCGAATAGCACAAGCTCGCTCTGGGGTCTCTCTCTCTCTCGCCGTCTCTCGCTCTCTCTCGGGTGCTTTTCGCGCGCCGGCCTAGCAAGCGTGTCCGCTCGGACGAGTTGGGATGAGGGTGTGGACAGCAAATCATGTGTAAACTCTACTTCTCGTCGGGGAAAGGGGAAGGGGGGAGGGGGCTCCTTGGGGTCGTATAAACGGTTGATTGTAATGTTACCCGCTGCACACTCAGACTCTATTTACCATGTGTTCAATAAATAAAAATGAAGTAAATTATTTCGCGGGCCCTTTCGGATACGCAAGGCCGAGATTGGGGCACCTGAAGGTGACGCGAAAGGAAGATGACCATTACTATTCTTACCCATCTACGGATATTGACACGAAAGATAGAGGTGGGGACCGTTGGGAAGGCCGCGACCACTCGGGGAAGCGTTTGCGTTTCTTGCCGTTTGGGGGGGGGGGGGGGGTTGGTGCCAGTGGTGTTCGTTGTACCCTGCCCGTCGCCCGGATGTTGTTTCCTGAGACGAGATTGCCACTCTTTTTCTCCCCTACCCCCTTGCTCGGTGCTCAAATAGGCGAGTTGGTCCGGCGGGCAGAGTGAAGGGCGAGGGTTTCGGTGATACCAGCGATAGCAGTCCGAATGGAACCCGGTGATAGCCAGCGACACGGAGTTTACAGTACTACGTATGACATGCATGCACTTGTGCAGGTACTCGCAAGACGCGTCCGTTGTGCCGACGCCCGGGCGGCCTTTGCAGTGATGCTCGACGGGCGCGGGTTGAAACTGGAGGCCAGCGAATGGTCTGCTTCCTTGATCTGGCTTGAAGGGGTGGGTTGGCAGCGTCACTGATTCCGTGTCACGGAGGCGCAACCACGAGAGAGTGTGCTGGTGAGGTAATGCGCCAGACTTGCATTCCTTCTCGTCACTGGCAGTAGGTTCCAGTAGTACGGTAAGAGTGCCCGAGGCGCTTCTGTGGCATTCTCGACCCAGCTTACGCAGCCCGTCATCGTCATAACCACCATGCTGCACGTCTCTTGAGGAGCCGTGGCGTGCTTGTCTTGTCGACCAACCTCCCGCCTTCACGTTCGCCAAAACCTGTGCAGGAGAGGTTTTGTATGTGATTATCCGTACCCGTATGTGCATGACGTAAGACGAGGCACAGAGAAACGGGTCATTGTTTCCCATTGACAGGGGGGGGGGTAATGTCTCTGGAATCCCGAATGGCGATGAGGGTCCCCGACAGAGCCTAGCGGAAGATCAGACGTCGGGGCCACGACTCCCTGAGCCCGGTTTATGAGGTTGCTTTTGGAAGGCGACACCAGAGGCAAAAAGGTGAGGTGAGAGTTGGGACGGGGGCAAGACGAGGCGAGACGGGATCCTTGGGGTACTGGGGCGGCGGGGGTTTTCGGCGTCTCCTGTCAAGAGGACAAGAGAGTCGGAAAAGGGACGGGGTAGGGTTGGGTGAGGTTGTCGTCTTGGCCAACGCGGTCTAAGGGACCGGCGGCCTTGTTGACATGGCACGCGACAGAGAGACGCAGGATGACCGACCAGGCTGACGGGCGGCAATGCAGAGCGCCTGCCCTCCCGCAAGCCGCCTATCAAGTGCGTGCTGTACATAGGTAGCCTGTATGGCAACAACACCACCTCGGCAGGCCGCGGGAGAGCAGCTGTGCATTACCAACATACCTAGGTAGGCAACCAATCTACAGTACCTATGTATCCATAATACGGATATAGTGTAGGTACATATAACCTTCTATTTCGGCATGCGCCTTTGTTCGTTTGGCGCACAGCGGGCGGTGAACTAAATCAGAAACAGTTCGGCAGATGGACTGTTGCAGCGTGCCCAGTCGTCGTGTGTGTCCTCAGGTGCGACGTCGTACATACGTGTCTGGCTGGGGCAGGTTGGTGTCTACCCGTGAGAGAGCCTAGAATACCTAGGCAGCATTGCCTAGGTACCTAGGTAGTGTACGGATACTCCGTAGGTCGTATGCCATTGTGCGCACACTACTTGGTACCGCTGGGATGACGGACACGGCCGGTCGAGTGTGGTAAACCGCCACTCTCGTTGAAGTTGCTCCTCGTTGGCCCAGCTCAGAGGAAGCCGGTCCAACCACGGCTGAAGCAACCGCCTCGTTTGGCCGATGTACGTACACTGCAGTCGCGTCCCCTTTGACTGGCAGAAAGCAGATGGGGCAGACGACCGGCGCGTCTGGAATAGACGTACGAATGCAAGTCCGGAGCACGTACACCGCCTTCCTCTCTGGTGGCTGAGCGTCAGTGTTTTGTGTCACTGTGTCTGTGGCTGCGACGCGGACGGATTCGCCTCCCACCTCGGCAACACCTCTCCTGCCTGTCTGCCGTGAGCCTCGCTTGTGTTGTCGCTCTTGTTTGCTGTTGGAACCCTGCTGCCTTTCTCTCTCTCTCTCGTCACAGTAGGTACGGTGGTAGGTGCCAGCTGGGCGGGGGCGGATGATGTGACAGTTTGATATTATTCGCATCTCGTTGCGCGGCCAGCGGTGGTCCCAAATGCTGCGTCCCCCCCACCCCTTTTTTCTTCCCCGTTTTACCAGGTTGGTGCAAGTTATGATGTCGACGCCGGATTCTCCCCCTGTGTTCAGTGTCTTTGTTGCTTTTCGGTGTTTTGCTAATGGTGCACTGCCAGACAGTACGTACCGAGCGCTCAATCAATACCTAGTCCTTGAGAGGATACAAGGTATTTGCCCAGATGCACCAGCTACCTAACTAACCTACCAGGTAACGGTCAATAGGTACGGATACGTTAGTAGAGAAAAGATGTGCGGTACGTATCCTTTGTGTTTTGTCTCCTCAGTCAGTCTCCTTTCCTCCTCGATGACCCCCCCCCCCCCCCCCCCCATCCAGGCCTAGCTTGGCTGCAGTGGCCCCAAAGCTTACCAAAGTACGGTTTAGTGGACTGCCCTGCCAAAAGCCCGCCCGCACCTTGTTCCTTTGTGGTTAGTGCGCTAGGCGCTCCCCCCATGCACGCGTCCCCCACACTCAGCTGAGATGTATCTTGATATGCCTTTTTCTGCCAAAAAGGTACAAGGCGTCCGTACATGGTCTACATTGCCTAGGTAGTTGGCATTCAGCCGACCTCGATACCCTGTCTTCCGACCGCCTGGCCTGAGGACTGCAGCAGTCATAAGTGAGTGGGTGGCCGGGTCCAGCCCACCCGCCACAGCCCGGGGGCATGTCACTTTTGTGCATTGCATTGTTCCGAGTGGCACCTTTTCGTTTTTTTTTTCCTTCTTCTTCCCCCCCCCCCCCCCCCCCCTCTCTCACTCTTTTTTTTTTTTTTCTCTCTCGCACATTGAACTTTCCTTGGCTGTTAAGCTTGTATCAGGCTGGCTCTCCCTCTTGGCCTCATCGTCTCTGTCCGTTGTCTCTCTTCCGTCTTCTTACCCATGCTGTCCATAGTGTAGACTGTCCGTATATACATAGACTTTTGGTAGCTGTCCAACTTTTGTCTTCTGATGCCACCGCCCCCACACCACGTTCGCTCGACCTCCAACATGACAAAGTATCCTTCAAATGCCGCCATCTACGAATAGGTATCCGTATCGTAGGTACCTTAGCATTCTGGAAAGCCCCCCGTGCTTCTTTTCCTAGCCTGGCCCTTCCGTCCTCCCTCCCTCTCTCCCTCTCCTTCTTCTTGTCCCCCACTTGAATGGCCATTCTCTCTTCACCCCCAGACTATTCAGCCAATACTTGAGCCTTGAACCTGAGACAAACCTCAAGACAGATCTCCCCATTTCACCTCATCTCGTCTTGGCCAAGGAATTCCACGAGCCAAGTCAGGCAACACCCCAGGTACCGTGTGTACGCCCACTCCCCTGCCCGTCGTCCACACTCGGCCTCAACCCGCCTGCCGAGCAGGGTACATTGCTGCAAGTACAACGTCTCCTCTTCAACGCCCATCTGTACTTTAATGCCGCGTACCCAACCAACCATTCCATCTGTGCTTCTTCCTCTCCGCCGCACCCACGTCCCGCCCACTTCCACCACCGCATCGCTGCGGATCCTCCATCCCACACCATCACATTACGATGCACATTTAGTTTACAAACCCGCGTCTCCCGCCTGCTTCCAGGGTCCCTTTTTTTTCTTCCTCCCTTCTACTTGACAGCTGCCTCTTTCCCCCCTCAACCAATTACTCTCGCTCCCACGGCCGCCTCGTCCTCATTCATCACCCAACGGCCCTTGCGAGCATCACCCACCTGCTCGCCCGCCTGCGACACATCAAACACCACTTTACTACCCTTACCCGCGCACTCGACAAGATGGACCTCAATCTCCAACTTGCCGTCCGTCAGGTCTGCGTCTGTCTGTAAGGACACGCGAAGGGACAATTATTCAACAACTGCCTCTTGTCCCACGGGAGGAAACAAACAGATTGCACGCTCTTCAACTGAACAACCCCAATCAAACGCTACTCTTACCCGCTCACACGACCTCTTGCCCATTCCTAACCTTCCTACCGCTGAACTATATTGCCCCACGAACCCCGAAAACGCATCCCACACAGTCACGCGAGCAACACTCGTCTCTCTCTTTACCCGTCCTCTAACAGTCCACTACTCAACCCCCACCCGACATGGCTGTTGCCATGGTCTCCAAAAGGAGTACGAGACTGTTCCTCGAAGACAAAGGCGGCCACCCAGAAGAAGATCCCGATTACCGCCCGGCAGGGCGCAATTCCAAGCAAGAAGACCCCATTCCCCTCGAGCTGGCCGACAAGTATCAGGCTAGAGCCCCCTCACGCCAAAGCTCCCTCGAGTCCGTGGCCGTTCCCGACAACACGGTCGACGTCTTTGTGCAGAAGCAAATAATCATGGTTGTGGAAGATGACAAGTCCAAGGCGGTCGTCCCGGCGGAGAAGAGTCCGGCGCGGTCCGACGATGCACTCACCAAAGTTGCCGACCACCTAAAGGCGCCCCTGGCCCCGCCGATTTCTCCGACCATCGAGCGAATCTTGCCCATCGACGGGAGACCCATCAACTTTGGCGTCGTCGTCCCCGGTGTCTACCGCAGCAGCTACCCCAAGCCCGAGGATTTCGGCTTCATTCGGAATCTTGGCTTGAAGTCCATCGTGTAAGCCATTCCTGATTACTCATGTTTCACCAAGCTCCGAGTGCTGACCAATTCGACAGCACCCTTGTCCAGAAAGATGACGTCGATGAGCCCTACACGGCCTTCATGTCTGGTAATGGCATCCGTCACCATGTGTTCAACATGAAGGGCACAAAGAAGGAGGCCATACCCATTCGGACGATGAAGGCCATCCTGCGGCTGGTCTTGAACCGCGAACACCACCCGCTGCTCATTCACTGCAACCACGGCAAGGTGTGTTGTTCCCAATAACCGTCTCGCTCTCCCACTCCCGACTGACTTGACCACAGCACCGCACTGGATGTGTTGTTGGCGTGGTTCGCAAGGTTACCGGCTGGGAGCTCAGCCCCATCGTGGATGAGTACCGGAGCTACGCCGAGCCCAAGATTAGAGACTGCGACATCAAGTATCTCACCGACTTCGACCTTTCGGATCTGTCAAATCTGTTCGTCCACGAGGCAAAGATGCGGTTTCGCATCCGGCACTTTGTCCGGGTGACCCTGTTCAGTGTTTTTGTCATCTTTCTGTGGCTGCTGTCCGGTCACAAAATGCAGGCAACAGCCAAACGAGTCAAGGACGTGAGATGACCTTGGCTTTGCGGTCACAGCTCGCGGGTCTCTTGCATGATTCTTGGCGTCGGGTGGATATTTACCAAAGTTTGAATGCTGTGGAGCTCACCACAGCACACAGCACGTTTCCAAAGGAAATATGGGTCGCCATCGCCCAGCAACGATACCTTTACACAGAAGACCAGAGAGGAAGAAGGTAGAACCAGGAAAGACGAACGGGGAGAGAGGCTGGAGACAGCATTGGCGAGAGGATGGGCGGCCCATACAGTGAGAGCCGCAGTATATGAAAGGGTAACAAAGAAAACAGGGAACACATAAAAAGTTTGGCAGCGTCAACTGTCTCATTAATTTTCCTTTGTATGGATTGAAAGAGAAGATGGGGACTCATCAAGAGCTGAGGTGTCTCCTTTTTTTCCCCGGCGTTAAACGCGAGATTCTTCCAGGCCACCGAATCGGCCATTTTGCCGTGTACAGATCTCATTCTTCTGCATTGTGTACAAATAGCAGGGCGGGGGGCAGACTGATTACCCCCGGAGCACAAGACCCCCTTTTCTTCTTCTTGTTCTTTTATTTTTGTGAGCAATAAATGGCTTCGGCCACCATCTCTCTCATCGAGTGTTTTATGAGGTGTATGAGATTGTTCTACAATATTATACAAAACCGCCCCTCATCAATAAGGGCCGCTTCTATTCCGTCGCCTTGCTGGTTCCTTGTTGGGCATTGCCTCCGAGCTCTTCAAAACAATGCCAGTGTGTCGATCCATCATCCACAGATGCCTTGGTTTCGCCTGTCGACGTTTCGTCTCATGGCCCCCACGTCTTTCAATATCTGGTCGGCATCGTCGATGATCGCACAATGATTTCCTTCCCATCCCCCGGAAACCCCGTCGCTTTCGTTTCGGCTTGGCCTTTTCCGTCTCCCTTTCTTCAACTCGAGCCGAGCCAAGACGGTAATGCCCGAAAGAGGCAGCCAATTCTGTCCCCTCTCTCCACCGCTAGGTAAGGGTCAGTCGAGACGAGTTGCTGTTCCCGTTACCCCTTTTGCTTTCCCTTTCGTGAATTCTTTCCTTCTTTTTTCTCTTTTCATTTTTGCTCCCATAGTCCATCATCTTTCTCACCCCCCTTCCCCGCCCGCCCGTCATCGTCGTCGTTTCTACGCCTCACCGCCCCATCGGTTCCTCTCCTTTCTCGCCATCTCATCCTCCTTGCGGTCGCCGTTGGCGTAGACCCAGGCGGCGGCGGCGGCGTTGGCGAAGCCCATGCCGATGGCGGCGCCGCGGACGAGGCCGCGGGCGCTGAACTTGCTGCGCAGCGGCTGGCGGCGGCGCAGGGCGAGGAGGGCGTACAGGCCTGAGAGGGCGCAGGTGAAGCCGGCGCTGTCGGTGGGGAAGCCGGCGAGGTTGACGTAGCTGCTGAAGAGCAGGGCGGGCGCAAAGGAGCACGGGAGGACCTTGAGGGGGCGCGCGTGCAGCGCGGCTATGAGGATCGCGTGGATGGCGGGCGGGAGAGGGTTTGCTATCGGGCGAGAAGGGGAGGGCGAGGGTGTTAGTGGGCGTAAGAGATTGAAGGGAGGGAGGGGTGCTCAAGGGTGGGTGCGCATACTGCCATAGTCGTGGAGTTTGCTGAGAACGGAGGACTTGACGACCTCGGCGTCGGGTGCGCCATTAGACGCCATTATCGTGAGTTCTTCTTGTTCCGCTGGCGCAAAAAAAAAAGGATGGGCCGATGAAGGAGGGTGGGAAATATTGTCACTGTTTTTCTGGTGTCGACCCCTCGGAGCTCCAGCCCAGAGCTAAATTAGTTAGTGAACCTACCTGGCCTAGGTACCTACCTAAGCTACGGGTGCAAGTGACGTGACTTATCGATAAGAGAGAAACAAGACCGGATCCTACCTTAGATGAGTCAGCCGGAGCCGCATCCAATCATTTGGTCCGCGGTTCCGGGGCGTTGGTTGCCCTTGTCAATTTCGACGTCCATCGAGTGGGCTGGAACAACTGCAGAGTGTCTTGTTCCGTCCTTTGCGACGCATACGCAGGTTTCCCTGGTTTCCACGACCAGCCCCCATCGAGCCTTCACGAAGAAACCACAAAGAGACGAGCAATCATCATTGTCCCCCACTTCCCCGGGACGTGTTCGCTGGTTGATTGATCGGTCTCGAGTCGAGCTAATCGCCGCTAGCTCGGTTACTTTTTTTAAGCTGGTGCGGGGGAACTGTCTATCCGGAGGGCTCCATCCATTCCAGCCTTGTATCGCCTATCTTGACAGATTGGCAGAAAAACCGCCAATCAACACCGCATTGGCCCGACGACTGCGCATCACGACCACGAAAAAGCCCGTCAGCGATCCCACGGCACACCGGAGCAGATCTTTAATCCCGCACACACACACATACATACATCAGGGGGAAAAGGTCTCTTGTCATTTCTCTCTCCAATCCCACCAACTCGAATAGCGACAGCCTCTCGATTTGCCCCGGCAACCACCACCGAAACCAAAACACAATCAATATTCACCCTCCTCGAGGGAAACAAAGCAAAACAAAACGAGAAAAAAAAAACATCCCACCACAAACCGGCACCATGCCGAGCGCAACAACCTCGGGTGCCGACGCGGGCGGCAGCGGCGCCCGCAGCCGCGAGCACAACCAGGGCAACCAGGGCCGGGCGTACACGGCGGAACAAAAGGCGGCGGTGCTGCGGATCCGCAGGTGCTCGCCGACGGCCTTTTACGACATCCTCGGCCTCGAGGAGGTCAAGACGACGGTCACTGAGAGCGAGATCAAGAAGGCGTACCGCAAGCTGTCGCTGCTGACGCACCCAGACAAGAACGGCCACGAGAACGCCGACGAGGCCTTCAAGATGGTCAGCCGCGCCTTCAGCGTGCTGGGAGACAAGGAGAAGCGCGAAAAGTTTGACCGCTTCGGCACGGACCCGGACTCACGGTTCGGCCAGGCACAGGCGCAGAACCCGTTTGGCGGGTTCGGCAGACGGCAAGGCGGCGGCGGCGGCGGAGGCGGAGGCGGAGGAGGAGGCGGGGGTGGGGGCATGGAGGAGATGACGCCCGAGGAGATGTTCCAGCGGTTCTTTGGTGGTGGCGGATTCGGCGGCGGCGGTCCGTTTGGAGGTGAGCTTCCCCCCCTTCTTTCTCTATCATTCCCTGTTACCCCACGTGTGCGATGAGAAGTAACCCGGAGATTTGGGCTAACGATGGAAAAACGCTTCAGGCGGCTTCGACACGGGACCCCAGTTCGTCTTCAACTTTGGCGGCGGGCCGGGCTTCAGGGTGCACCAGTTCGGCGGGGCGCGGCCGCGGCGGAGGCCGCGCGATGCGACGGAGCAGCAGGCGGGCGGGCTGTCGACGCTCATGGGCCTGCTGCCCATTCTGCTCCTCTTCGTGTTCCCGCTCATCTCGAGTCTCTTCAGCGGCGGGGGCCCGGCGGCGCCGAGCATCGTCTACGACACGCCAAAGGGCGCCAACACGCTGGGGCGGACGACGCCCAAGCTCAACGTAAAATACTTTGTCAACCCCAAGGAGGTCGAGGGCTTCACCAAGGGCAAGCTCAGCCAGCTGGACCAGACGGCCGAGAACAACCTGGTGCGGACGCTGCGGTTTGAGTGCGAGAACGAGCTGATGGCGCGGCAACGCATGTACGACTCGGCGAGCGGCTGGTTCTTCCAGGACCCGGACAAGATGCGCCAGGCCGACGCGTTCGAGATGCCGTCGTGTAAGAAGCTGGAGACGTTCCGCGTGGGGAGGTCATGAGTGCGGGTGCGTGTATGCGTGTGTGTGTGTGTGTGTGTGTGTGTGTGGTCATCCCCTCCAAAGGGTTGTATAAGAAAATGGGGGTTTATGTCCTTTGGATCGGCCGAGAAAAGGCCGGCCGTCAGAGTCGTTGACGGGGTAAGAACGGAGGAAGGGGGTGGAAGAAGAGGGCAGGTTTTCTGGTCTAATTCGGCGTTCTCGGGAAAGAGATAAGATTCATAGCATTATTGGGGGGGGTCCCGCGTCAGGGCGTTTACCCTTCTCCTGCGACATAGTATTATTCCTATATATTCCGGCTCCCAACCTCTTCCTCGTCGCCAAGCAGGACCCCGTCATGGTCGGCGGTGTCGTCCCAGTCGCTGCTAGGCGATGCGGTTCGGGCGCGGTAGTGCCTAGATAAGGTGGTACGGTATGATGACACTCGTCTTTGCTCGTGAGATGGCCGTTTGTCGTTTGGCGCAGGCATCACGGTGTGTCTGGTAGGAAATGGCTTGAGGGGCGTTCGTTCTTCCAGTCCATAATATCATGGGCTCGCATGCGCTTCATGGCAACCTCTATCCCCTCTAGATACGTCCAAGCAGTCTCTTAAATGAAGTGTGTCACTTGGGGTAGCGGGTAACCTCGAGTTCCGGTATTTGTCTGTTTCTCTTTCCACTCCGTCCCTTGCGTTACATTGAAAACTCACAAATGAAACACTACACGTCGTGGACAACTTCCACTTAGATCTGCCAGGACCACTTCGACACCTATCGCCGGCATTACGAATAGACACGCCTCTATGGCTGAAAACTCGGTGTAAAGCCATTGACGGAGCTTTTCTTTATCTTTCGCAATTTGGGGGGTTGGGGGGGGGGGGGGGGTCACTTTTGGCATTATCACGTGGATGAGCCGCCACGACAAACCACAGGCTCGTCGTCCGAAGTATCCTTAGGATGGATTGGGGGTTTTTTTTTCGTCCCTCAAAGGCGTCAATGGTGTTCATTGCCTGAAAAATGTATTCTCATGGGACATGCAGCTTCGCGCCAAAGGTCTTCAGCGACCAGATGCTTGGATGACGACCCACCTATGAACAAACGATGTTGAGGATTTGGTTGGGAGGCGGAAAAGCATAGGTACGCCGTCTAAACCGACCCGAAGCATTATTTTCACTCTTTTGTCACCGACCTCGACACGAAGGAAGGGTGGCATATGTCGGTTTGGGTGCTGACTGGAGACCGGACCGGTCGCAGGGCCCGTAACCTGCATGCCGAAGATTGTCAGGCCGATGGAGACAATTGCCGACGAGGCTTCTTTACTTGCGGCATATGCTTGTCTACAAAGTCATTCGTAACGCAGTCTCCCGGCCCAGAGGCCCCCCCCGCTTGGGGCCGGTGTAGATGCCGGACCCAGGAAGTTTTCCAGCCGGAAAGGGTGCAAATTGAAATTCGGGACTCCGAACCCCCCCCCCCCCCCCAACCGGGCTGTGCCGCGCTGTGCCGATTTGTCTCTCCTTGCCGCGATAAACAGCTGGAAATGGTCACACAGAAAGACTAAAAAAATATAATCAAAATCGTGGAATCAGACGCCGAGAGAATGACAGCATGCCTGAGTGGCGAAACAAGGGAGCAAAGGCGGTGGGTGTGAAATTTGTTCAGACCATCCGGCACGGAGACTTCGACTGACGGCGTGTTTCCTTGCCAGGCCCCCAGGGTTGCAGTCATTACTCATACCAAACGACGTCCTGAGTGAGCCCAGCCGCAAACAAACAGTCTCTGCATCTCTGAAGCGTGGAGAAATCAGGGTGGGGGGGGGGTACGCCGCGATGCAAGGGCGACGAATGGACCACGCAACGGAGGAAGCGTATATTGCAGGAAGGAAACGCGTTTTGTGTGTCCGAACAGGCATAGGTACCTATGCAGGCACATACCCTAGCGTCAAACCGTCCCATTGCCGCACGAACGGGCGGCGGGTATGAGGCATGTTCGAGAAAAGAGGTGTCGAGACAAAGATCGGAAATCGAGGACAATCGAGTGTCGACGATGCGATCAAGGTTCGCGGGTGCACATCATCTTCTAGTCCTTTTTACTCATGCCCTCACCCCCTCCACTTCCCTCAAAGGCATTTCCATGCTGGGCCAGTTCATGCTGAATGGGGACCCAGCGTGCCAGCTCTTCAAGAAAACCCGCCCAATGGACCATGAGCGACTGTTGGGCTCGCAGCGCGTGGCCGAGGCCTGGCGTGAGGCCCTCCGTCCCCCACCCCCCCAATCCCCAATGGATGGAGCCTGTCTTGAAACGGAGGGCTCGGGCTCCTTTAAAAAAAAGATTTTGGAGTTGACAAAGGCCCAGACGATGCGCCAGAGCCACATGCTTGTGTGGTATGTACGTACGGTTGCTGAGGCGAGCGCCTCGCCAATCCCGGAGCCTACCTGGCCTTAGCAGACGCGCACCAGCACACCGGTGATGGCCTGTTAGTGTGCCTATGAAAAGCACCCCCCGTCGGAGATGGAAGGGACGACTTACGGCGACGCGGGGTCTGTCCCTGTCCGGAGGTGACGGGCACGGAGCACCGAGCGGGACCCGTTGCGTCATGGCGCGGGGGCGATCCATGAGCGGTGGGAGTACGTACCCTTTGGTGTGGCTGAGACGTTCAACGCCACATTTCCATCTTGGCGCTGACCTACCCAGGTACCTACTGTAGGCAGTGAGTGTTCCATGGTTGAAATACAGGTAGAATTCGATGCACACAGCATTGCGCCCTCCATCCTCGTCGTCGTCGGTCTGCGGTATACACTACCTCCTCGCCACCTTTCCGGTATCCCGATGCCGCCAGCTGAGCTTTCAGACAAGCGGGTGGCTGATTGGGGGAGGGGACGCGCAAGCTCCGGGGGGGGTGAAGCTCCCACTACCTCGTCCAGGAAAAAAGCTTACACAGTACAGGCGAAGTGCCTGATTTGAGTGAGGGCGCATTGAAGTCGCGCGGGTGAATAAGCCGTGAAGGCTATTGTCGTCGTCACCCTGCGAATCGCTCCCGAACCAAGCCGACGCAGCTGCGTGTTGCTGGCACACACTAACGAGATAGACGACCTATGACCTAGCCTACAGGGCAACCAGTTGCCGTGAGATCAAGGCGTTGTGTTGATCCGTCTTTGCCATCTCCACGCCTATATGATGCATCCTGTTGGTTGCTGGCAACTTGCTGCTGCCGCGGTTCCCTGTCGGCGTAGCGCGAGGGGTGCTTGTGCCGCCGGCCCGCCCTGCTCTGCCCTGCGTCCAGCATGCATCCAGCGGCCCACTTGACCGTTATCCTAGGTGGCTCGAGTGAAGCTGTAACTTGTAATTAAAGTGGTGGTGGTAGCAGCGGCAGTTCAGATCTTTGGATGTCGAAACTTGTTCCGGGATGGAAATAGAAAGCGTTTGTCCCAAGTCACGAGGCGTTGCCCCCCGGTCCCCAAGAGTGTGATGTGGAAGTCATGTTTGAAGTACATGGTAGGAAACACAGCAAACGCAGGAAACGCAGCAAGGAGACTGGATGGATGCGGATACGTATTCGTACACTCTGCCATACGTACTTCGTACTTGGTACCTTTTTCCAGCTTCCCCCAGTTGGTTTGGTGGGGGAGAAAGGCGCACCGCCACTTGTCCATGTCCATGTCCATGACCATCCATGTCCATGTCCACCATGTCCATCCATGGCTGCGTTGCGTGCGTTGCGTGCATGCAACTGCGCTGCGCTGCGCGCTGCTCTTTGCCGCCGCCCGTCGCTGTCACTAGTGGGTGGTCTTGGCTTCCTTCGGTTTCCAGGTTCCTCTCACTTGCAGCAGGAGGCTCAGACTCTCTCTCTCTCTCTCTCTCTTTTCCTTTCTCAAACCAAACGTGTGCCATCCTTCTTGCAACCTGCAAAAAAATCGTTTGCTTGCTTGTTGCTTCGTCTTGGCCACCCACCTGTCATTGCCGACTTGGACCAGAGACGGGGGAAAGAGACACAACCAACGCCCGATTCAGTCTCCCTCTCAACGGCCGTCCCGGGACCCCGTTCAGCGGTCGCGTTTATTTATACTCTTTTTTTTGTTTCGGCAGCTAATTGCTTGCAAGAACCCTCGAGGCATTTTCATCAACTGCCCGCCCGAATGACGACACCTCCTCGAGCTTCACTCTCTCACTCACGCCCTCGCCCAGCCCGTTTACCTGCCGATCGCCAACCCCGCCTGCAGCTCCGACAGCTTAGCTAGCTGCCTTTCCTACCTCGGGCAGTAGCAAACAGTCCGACAATACCCTGATCTGCGTCCTCACCGTCCTTTCCCAAACTCGCCGACCGGCAGGCAGACGCATTCCCAACACGGACATATCCACTACCCTCCAGTCCGAGACCTCGGGACCCTCGTCGACATGGTCACCCGGAAGCCCGTCCCCGACGACGATGGCTACATCGACACCAACGCCGCCCTCCGCGTACAAGACATGCGAAAGGAGCTATCCAGTGCCACCCACTCTCCGTCTACCGATGCAGGCGGTGTCTGGGACGATGCTCCCCACCAAAAGGGCATCGCTTCTCCGAACCAGCAAACAATACCGCAAGACGTTCCCGAGTCGCTGAGGCCCGGCGGGGTTGCCGCACATGGTCCCCAGATGAGGAATGGTGTTGGGGACGACGTCCAAGGCAGCCGAACCCCGGCTGCCGGCGTGCCAACAACAATCGACACAGACAACATCCCCCTGGTGTTACGGCCCGGACCATCGCCAGCACGATCCGATACAAACCCATTCAAAAGGAAGGAGGTCCTGGCAGACTCCACCCCATCATCGCCACCCACCAACAGTCCCCGCCCATGCCCCCGCTGCAGCCTCTCTCGCAGATGAGCACCGGTGAGATGAGCAATAATCCGTGGCAGCCAGCTCTCGACCAGCACGCTCAACGAGTGACACCAGTTAGCGCACAACAGTCTCCGCACACCCAGGATAGCGGAAACTCGGAGCGTAATGCCCGGGCTGCTTCTCAAGGCCCGAAGCCGCCCGCGATACCAACATCCCCAGCACTGCTGTCTCTGCCCTCGGAACCCGCTTCGCCGGCGTGGGACGAGCTGCCGGAAAACCAGATAAAGAAAGCAGCAGAAGCGCCGAGACCGGTCGCGGACAATGTTGCCCAGGACCAACATGCGTGGGAAGACGTTGACTCACAGAACAAGGGCAAGGGGAAAGCCCCCGCCCCCTAGTTGCCCCTCCCACTGCCGAGGACGCTCCCATGGACGATTGGAACCTGATTGATGTTGATCCGCCCGCTGGACCGCCGCCGGGAAGGTCGCAGGCACCCGAGCAGGAGCAGCAGCCCTCCGAGCACTCTACAGGCACAACGGCACCCCCAGCTCTACCACCGCGAAATGATCAGGGTCAACCGCCCCGACAGCCGCCACGCCCCGTCGACAGCAAGTCCGAGACGTACCAGATCAAGAACATTGCCTGGTACGACCATAGTACCGAGAAGAACCCGCGCATCTCGCCCATCCTCGTGCAGAATGCCAACGGGCCCTGCCCTCTGCTGGCCCTGGTCAACGCCCTCACTCTGACGACGCCGCCTTCCCTGTCGGACACGGCACTTGTTCAGGTCCTCCGCTCCCGAGAACAGATCAGCCTCGGGTACTTGCTGGACGCCGTCGTTGACGAGCTCATGAGGAGGACGCAAGAGTCGCTTCCGGACGTGTCTTTACTCTATGAATTTCTCAAGGGGCTTCATACGGGCATGAACGTAAACCCTCGCTTCGTGCCGACGCCAGAGATTGTCAAGGCCTTCAAGCGCACTTCCCTAACGCACCTGCACCCGACAGAACGCGACAACTTGATCCCGGGGACGTTTGAAGATACAAATGAGATGTCGCTTTACTCCGCCTTTGCCATTCCGCTGATCCACGGCTGGCTGCCGTCCAAGGACGACCCGGCGTATGCCGCTTTCGAGCGTCAGGCTGCCTCGTTTGAGGACGTGCAGACGCTCCTATTTCGCGACGAGGAGCTGCAGGAGAAGCTGGGCACGTTGACGGAGGAAGAAGAGGAGATTTACTCGGACATTCAGTCGATCAAAGAGTTCTTGGACACTTCTGCGACGCAGCTGACGCAGTCGGGTCTGGATGTCATCACGAAAGCCATGAAGCCTGGATCCTTTGCCATCCTCTTCCGGAACGATCACTTTTCCACTTTTTATCGGCACCCTACGACGCAGCAGCTGCTCGTGCTCGTCACCGATGCGGGGTATGCCACGCACGACGAGGTTGTTTGGGAATCGCTGGCTGATGTGAACGGCGAACGCACCGAATACTACTCGGGCGACTTTCGCATCGTGGGCGGCGAGAGCCAACAGTCGCAAGGCAGCTCCCGCGGGCGACTGGCGGTCGGCGGCGACAACACGGCAGGGGGCTTAGGATCAATACTGGGGACGAAGACGGAAGAGAGTGGACCACTGTGCAGGGCCGCGGTCGTCAGCAGAAGCTCGATGTGCCATCGAAACCGCAAGAAACACCCATGTCGCCCAACCACGAACAGGAGGACCGGGATCTTGCGCTTGCCCTCCAGCTGCAGGAGGAGGAAGAGCAGCGGCACAGGGCGGAACAGTCTGCCCGTCGACGGGAGAGCTTGCTGAGTGAACAGTACATTGAGCAGCAGGCGCGGTTGCAGCAAGGCCCCACGACCAGACGTGCCGCCAACAGACAGGCTGTACGGGCGGGCACGGCGCGCAGCACGAGCGCTTCCAACACGACGGCTTCACTGAACAGTCGGCGCAATTCCAACAGCAGTTCCACGGTGCCGCCATCGTCGGGGCGTCAACCGGGCCAGCCGCCGCAGCTGGTGCGGCCGCTGGTGCCGCCGATGACGCCTGCGCGGCGGCAAGGGGTAAACCGGCCGGCGGATGAAGGGATCGAGGATGCGCCTCCGACTTATGAGCAGGCACAAGCGGCAGCCAAGTACGAGCCGCCGCCGGGGCATCCTCACCATCACGCGAGCAGCCCGACTACTGGGCGGTATGCGAACGGAGCGGGGCCGTCATTCCCGCTTTCGCCTCCCCGGCCGATGGTGGGTGGTGGTCGAGGGCGGATAATGGGACCTGGCGGCGTTGTGGGAAGCTCTCAGGGAAGCAGGGAAAGGGATTGCATTGTCATGTGAAGACTTGCGGAGGGCAAACGAGACGAGCTTGAGTGCTCTTTTCATGAATGGGCGTTTCGTTTTTTTTTGCTTTTTGTCATGTTTGGTTCTCGCGCGCGCAGGCATGGGATATTTTGCGTCTCTCGGCGAAGCGAAAGCCAGAAGTTGCAGTCAACTTTCTTGTTGTCTTTATTGTTGCTGGTGTACAAACATATTCTATCAGCGGACGGCGTTGGAAACATGGCTCACGGTCAATAGTGACGAATCAAAGAGCTTACGAAGATATTTTTGGGCAATCCTCGGAATGTGTGACTACCTATCTGCCTACGCTACCTACCTTGCCTATATTGCAAGTCGATATGGGCATCGCTTATATCGCATGTCCCAATCGGAGCTATGATTGGGGGGGGCGGGGAGGTGCTGCAGGTCTAGAGAGCTGGGGAGAGGAGGCTCCTAAGCCTCCCGATTCGCGGGGTTCCCAGCTTGAGGAACCCCCACGGTGCATCGTAAGGGCGGTGTGGTTTTAGCACGCCTGTAGCCCAGCTTTCCCGCCCTGGAAGCTCTGTGCCCGCGTCACCAGCCGCGATTTTGATGTCATTGACTCGAAGTAAATTTCCGGCAGAAACACGCAACTTGCGAAACACAACACAAACACCACCACACCCCAAATCCCACAGGTGCCCCTCAAACTGACATCTAGCCAAGAGACACTCGGATTCGAATCGCAATGCCTCTGATCGAGGGGTGGCTCCCGCCCACACGGGAGAATTGGGAAACCATCACGACCGTGTGGCAGCTCTCGTGGCCAGTGGTATGTCGAATGTTCCCCCTCCGGGTGCTTCTCTGTTTGCATCGCCCCCGTCGTTTTTGTGTTTCTTTTTCGCTGCTAACGCGTATGGCCCGACACGATAGTTCGGCTCGCTGCAGTATGTCGTTAATTGGTACGGCATGGGCAAGACCTCGGTGCAGAGCCGCCTCAACCTCCCCGGCCGCATCGGCTGGTTCCTGATGGAGATCCCCGGCGTCGCGACACTGCTGTACATCATGAACACCCTGCCGGGCCAGGTCGGCATTGATGATTTGCCGTGGCAGAACAAGGTGCTCGCTGGCTTATTTGTGCGTTGCCCCGTCTATTTCCTCTTCCTTCATATTTTTATTTTTTCTTTTATTTTTTGTTTATTTTTCAAACGTCAAGGTGAGGGAGGGATCGAACAGGGCATGTGCTGACGACGATTGATCCGTAGACGATACACTATGCCTACCGCGCCGTCATCTTCCCCATCATCCAGCCCTCTATGTCGCCCATCCACATCCTCGTCGCCAGCTCGGCCGTAGCCTTCCAGCTCATGAACGCCACCTGTCTGGGCAGCTACCTCGCCGCCTACGGCCCCACCACCGCGCCGCAGTGGGACAAGGCCCTCGGCCTCGGTGGCGTCGCCCAGTTCGTCGCCGGCATCGCCGTCTTCTACGTCGGGCTCGCCGGCAACTACTTCCACGACGAGGAGCTCCGCGAGATCCGCCGGGCGGAGCGGCGGCGCCAGGAAAAGGTCGCCGCCCGTGAGAAGACGGCCGTCGTCAGCGTCGACAAGCACTACCGGATCCCCGAGGCCATGCTGTTCCGCTACATGCTGTTCCCGCACTACTTCTGCGAGTGGGTCGAGTGGTTCGGCTTCTGGATGGCCTCCGGGTGGAGCGTCCCCGCCCGCGCCTTTTTCCTGAACGAGGTCTTTGTCATGTTCCCACGCGCGAGGAGCGGCCGCCGGTGGTACGTCGAGCAGTTCGGCGAGGAGAAGGTGAGGAGGAAGTGGACCATCATCCCGGGTGTGTATTGAGGGGAGGGGGGGCGGTCTGAGGGAGTCGTCACGCGAGCTCGGGACGGGACAGACGGGGTCTGAGTTGGGGCGATATGGGCGCTTGGAAAAAGGGAATCCGGGCGTGCCGTAGCGTTCTTATAAAGCTTAACCGTGAAGCCATGACTGGGCACCTATAACTGCTGTAGGTATTGAGAAGAGACTGTGCTTTCTGCAACAAGCAACCCCCCCCCTCTTCGGTACTTGAGCCTACCTCGTGCGTCATTTTCACGGCACTTGAGGCGTCACTTGGTTTCTTGCATCGCTCATAGCTGACATGACTGCCACGCTAGTCCTTCGTGGTCTCAGGCCAATCTCGGTTTCTCGCTCCGCTCAGCAAGGCTCTTCTTTCAGCCCCACGAGGAAGATGCTGAGACTGTGTCTTACGCGTCCAACGTCGCTGCCACCTAGACAACACCAGATGCCCGGTACACTTTCCGACCAAAACGTTGGAGGGCGTACCGAATGCAACATTGACACAATCGAAGCACGACCACGTATAACTGCCAAGGGGGTTAAACTTTGGCCCGATACCCCAAACAGGTAGCTATGTATAAGTGGTGGTTTACCAAAAGGTCGCACCATCGCCCATCGGGGGCCACACATGCTTTGTTTGCCCCTCATTCCAACAATACCCTCCCCCCTCCAAAAAAAAAAGAAGAAAAGCCAGATTCGCAATGCAGCTCACCTACCTCGACATTGTCCGCCGGCTCTACGACCTCGAGCGCCTCGCCGAGCCGCCAGGCCCGGGGGAGCGCGGCGGTTGCATGTCGAGCTACGACCGGCGGTCCCGCTACGACCCCGAGCAGGACCGCTACATCGACTGGGACGCCAACGACGACGGGGGCGGCATCATCCGGCAAGAGGGCCAGTGGGCCGTCGCCTTTGAGCAACGCGGGCCCGGCGTCATCTGGCGCAGCTGGTCCGCCATGCCCGACGCCGGCCGCATCCAGATCTTCATCGACGACGACGACGGCGGCGAGGACGGGCAGGACGGCAAGCCCGCTGTCGACGTGCCCTTCCGGGACTTTTTCGACCGCTTCCAGGGCATGCCGTGCAACTTCCCCTCCATCGCGCCGACGCTGTCGCGCGGCCGCAACAGCTTCATCCCCATCCCGTACAACAAGTACGCAAAGATCCGCCTCGGACCCGGCTGGGGGGCCTACTATCACTTCACGTACACGTCGTTCCCGGAGGACACGAAGCTGCCGCGTTTCAACGGCACCTTTGATCGCGAGGCGTGTCTGGCCCTGGCCGCGGCCGACCGCACGCTGAGCCGTCGCGGCTGGTCCGCGCTGCCCCGGTCGGAAGGCGACACGCTGGAGACGCTCACAGTAACCGTGCCTCCCGGGGGCTTCACGACGTGCGAGAGATCACGGGGAACCGGGCCATCACGGGAATACGCGTCGTGCCGCTGGACCTGCCCGAGGACCCGCAGCAGACGGCCCGGGTCCTGCGGGAGCTCGTCTTCCAGATCACCTGGGACCACGACGAGTCGCCGAGCGTCTGGGCCCCGCTCGGCGACTTCTTCGGCAGCGTGCCCGGGTTCCAGACGTACCGGGCCCTCCCTCAGGGGTCGACGGACGGCGGCGGCTTCTACAGCCACTGGTTCATGCCCTTCTCGGACCGCGCCGCGATCAAGGTGGGCAACGACGGCAAGGAGGAGCGGAGGCTCCTGTTCTCCATCTGCCACCGCCCGCTCGGGAGGCCGGCCGGGGACCTGCTGCGGTTCCACGCCAAGTGGCACCGGGACGCGTTCCTCGAGAAGCCCGCGCGGGAGGGCCGCGGCATCGACTGGCCCCTCGTCGTGCTGGGCGAGGGCCGGGCCGGTTCTGCGGGGTGCAGATGCACGTATGGAACCGGTGGGCGGAGCCGGAGACTCCGGCGGACGAGTGGTGGTACGGCGTCGGGGGCCGCAAGTCGGTCGACTGGTGGTGGGGCGAGGGCGACGAGAAGTTCTTTGTCGACGGCGAGCGGTTCCCGTCGACGTTCGGCACGGGCTCCGAGGACTACGTCGGCTACGCGTGGGCCGCGGAGCCGCCCTTCCCGACGTTCGACAGCGCCTACGCCTGCCAACCCCACGTCGAGCTCGACGCCAACGGGCACACGTCCGTCTGCCGCTTCCACGTGTGCGACGACGTGCCCTTCCGCGAGCGCTTCGAGGCCTACATCGAGAAGTACAAGCCCAACGACTGGGGCCGCGGCAACAGCTGCCTCTACGCCGTCGTCGCGTACTGGTACCAGAGGGCCGGCGCCCGCGACCCGTACGCGAGCGTCCCGGTGGAGGAGCGGTACCTGGAGCGCAAGACCCCTCCCGCCGGCCGACGAGCCGGGACACACGAAGACGAGCTGTAAAAAAAAAAAGATTTTGATGAAATGAAAGTGGGAGAGTTGAACGGAAAGAAGATCAAAATAGAGTCTCGCGCTTCGTCGGCACCAACGATGTAAGGGGGGGCTGTGACTCTGGTAACGTAGTAGGTGTGGCCTGCTCACATGGAAGCTCCATGATGACGAAGCTTCCGCAAAAAACATTCGCCTGGCTTTGGGTGTGAGGGACGGGGAATCCGTCGAAACCCTCCATGCAAAACAGCAAGGTCGATCGATGGATAATAGGCCGTACTGCTACGGGCTCACTGACGGCGAGCAAAGCTCTCGGGCTTGCCGCGTTGCAATTGACAGAAGTCTATACCGACCGATCTTTGCAGGATGACAAGGGATGCAAGCGGCGTTGGGCCCACTTCCGCGCTCTCTTGTGTTGTGTTATGTATTCGCCGCAGTCGTGAGCCCAACTCTGCTCAAGAGTCAACCCTGCCTGTTGTGCCAGAATGGTATGAGGGCGCTGCGTCACATCCCTCGCGGGTTTGATTCGCCGTAAGTTGCCTTCGAGTTAGATTACGCAGCAAGCCTTACCATGGTGTATTGAGAGTACCGAGCGTCGGGATGCTTTGGTCTTCGACAACTTCGACAATGTGGCTTACCTACCAAGACTAAGGTTTTTATTTGTCTTTACTCCAAGTCCTTTTTTTTTTTTTTTTTTTTTTGGACATCGCGTCTAACCAAGTGCTTTTAGAACTGATACTTCTGGACTTTTCATATGATGATGTACAGATTTGCCTACACTGGCTCTAAAAGGGATAGAAAACAAGCTTTAGAATCCAAGGCAACCCGGGATTCCGGCCCCCGGGCAATCTGGCATAGCCCTACATGACCAAGACGATCTCGGATTCCACTGCCGAAGACCCCGGCAAGCCCTCGAGCTGAAACGACTGGTTACATAGAAAATGGGCATATCCTCGGACAGTGTTGACTTGTGTACCGCACCAAGGCCACTATCTACTCCCAGATGCTTTCTCTTTCCCCTGTGGTCCTCTGTGAGTAAAGTAACCTTTCCCCAAGAGTGTACTATGTCATAAGCTAGGGTTGACTGACAGACACATCGCATGGATCTAGGCCTTTTGGTTGGCTAGCTGAGCAACGCGCGGTCAGACCGGATGGTACTTGCCGAAGGGGAGTTAAACTTTGGTCTGATACCAATACATACATACCATAGCTTAGAGCCGTACCCGACGTAGCAGCTGCCCCAGGTGCGCACGCCTTGCTTGTCTTATAATAAAGCGGCCGACCCCTTTGGGGGTCGAATCTCGGCCGCCAAGCCGCCAAAGGTCAAGAGGCCTCTGCAGCTGTGATTCCGCCCATGAAGTTTTTGAAGCGCAATCCGATGCAGCGAAAAGAGGCGCGCGTCCTCTACCTGAGCTGCCTGGCTTGCATCCTCCTCATCCTGGGAGCTCTCACCTATAACAGGTGGCCGCACTACGACAACTATACGTCCTCTCTGCTCGGAAGCGCCACCGACACGCCCACGTATCCGAACGGCCCGAACAATGGCGTAGATTCTTCGGCGCAGAAGAACGAGCCGGATCTTAGTGGGCTCAAGTATTCCTTCATCATGCCAACCTGGGTAGGCCTTCTCCCCCCCCGCGAGCCGACTCTCGATGAAATTGTTGCCGGCTAACTTCCCGGCAACTTCCAGAAGGGAGACATACCGCTCGCCATCGAGTTCCTCCAATCGTTCATGTGCCTCTGCACTGATTACAGGGAGATCAACATTCACGTCGTCGTGTCGGACTCGTCCGAGCACGGGCTGTTCAGCGCCGCGTTAGACAACCTGGCGTCCTGCGGGGAGAGGTTCGGCGTCTTCCCCGTGCCACCGGGCAACGTCGGCGGGCCGAGGCCCAACGTCCAAGTCATCAACATGTTCGACATCATCCCGCCCGCGATCCACGCGCTGACGAGCGGCAACATCACGGCCGACGACACGTCGGCGCTGCTCAGGGAGCAGGGCAAGTTCCAGTACCAGACGATCAAGAAGCTGGCGGCGGCGGCGGCGCTCGACTACGACTGGGCGCTGTGGATGGACTCAGAGTCCATCGTCGTGCAGCCGTTCAGCGCGCGTCGCGCCTTCGAGGCGTACGCCCGGGCTCCGACCGTCTGGCGGTCGAGTAACGCGAGCCGGGACATCATGCGGCGCTTCATGAGGAGAGCCGAGGCCGTCATGGGCCTGCCGAACGACACCTTCGGCCCGGACTTTTGGAACATCGAGAGCCAGCAGTGGTTCGTCGAGAAGGCCGTCGTCGGGGACCTCATGCGGTACGTCGAGGAGGTCCACGGCCGGGAGTTCTGGGCGGTGTGGGCCGCTCACGGCGGCCCGTTCGAGATCCAGCTGTACAACTTGCACGTCCAGTCGAGGAAGCTGGAGACGGCCGACCCCATGTACCAGAAATACCGCATCATGGAGACGGAGACGCAGATGGGCAGGTACGGCGTGTGTAAGTGCAGCTCTTTTCCCCCCAGTGTGAAAGAGAGGGAGGGAGGGAGAGAGAGAGAAACTCACAAACCGTGGGTGGTCAAGCATTTTGCTAACCATCGCCCCTTTTTCACAGTGGACGCGAGCACGCAGAGGATCAAAGAAGGCATGCCGGCCACCGGGCTGCTGGAGAGAAGTTGGCATCTTCTTCGAGCGCCGGATATAGCACGGAGGCTCTCGAAGATGCTACAAAGCTACGACATGCACATTTACCGACTCGACACGGTCGAGGGCATGATACCAGAAGAAATTGACCGGCTCCTCCTCGATACGCCGATAAACATGCTGTGCTCAGGCGTCATACCGTTACATAAGTGGTGGCAGGAGAGGAACCTGACCATCGGGCAGTGACCCCCCCTTTTTTTTTTAAATTTATCTTTTATCTTTTCTTGGCACGGCACGGCCGGGCAAAGCATGGCAAGGCATGGCATGGCACGGCGTCGGGGTTGTCTATCATGTTACCTAGTTCCCACAGCTGGGGGAGGCACCTTGTTCAACCTGTTTTCAAACTATGGTTTTCGTTTCCGTCGTATTGGATGAGCTTGGGTTAAGGACAATGTGCAGAATATGTAACGAGAGCGGCGTTTGGGAGGGACGGCTGCAAGTGTGGATGGACGAGGCGTGTTTCGGTTCAAGTAACTTCATTCACCATGCCTCGAACGCGTCGAAACTGATGTCATGGGTAACTCCGCTTGTGAGAGAAATTGGCACTTTGACAAAGCCCGGAGAACAAACAACAAGAAAAAGGACCCTGATCCAAGTCCAACAAAATGAAAAGGAGTTTCTCGTTGCGGACCCGACCGACCCCCCAAGCCTGTGATTGATTGAGTCATTCCCAACATCTCGGATGACCCATTCTCGATTCCCCGTATTCTGTGTCTAGACGCATGAATCGTACGCTACGAAACTCCTGGTTGTAGGATGCTCGCTACCCGTACGTTGTGTGTAGAGAAGAGTCATGCCGTCTGGTTGCTGACTAGCTCGGTGCACAGTTGGATCCACAACTGCGAAGAAAAAGCTAAAGAGTCTATAAAAGGCCTTGTATAGGTTTCACAAGTCGCGCAAGTAAAGTAGCAACGGCGTCCAATGAGAGTTTCCCAACAACTCAAGTGCGGCACCAGAGAACATTGAACAACAGCAGGCGCACATTGATCGCTGTAACTTTACGTAAAACGCCCCGTGAATTTCCGCATTTCTTCAACTGTGCTTCTTCAGAGGCAGGTGTGTTTTGGGAGATTAAACGAGACAAAGAACGCCAAACAGACGTAACATGAAGACGAAAACTCACATATTCTTTGTATACAAATGATCAGCTCTCGCAATTAGGCTGCGGCATATCCCAGAAGATATACACACTTGAAAAGTCTGATGGCTCGCGTATGAGTATCACTCAAACTCACATGCATGAGCACATCCAGTTACAGGTTGGGGGGCATGTTAGCGTAGGGTTCAGAAAGGCTCAAATCTATAGAAACAGAAGTGCTAAAAGAGAGGCCCTACGGGTAGGCAAGCCATGCGAGTGATAGGCCAAACGCCACTTGATGCGGTACATGACGGAGCTGCCATCCAGCGCCAGATGCAAATGAAGCCATCGTGACATATCCGTGCCTTTGCGACACACCTGCACGCTTCGCGTGCCCCGCAATGGAAGACGGCATACGCGAAGCATTGGGGCCGCGGCCAGGCACACCGCACCCTATATACACCAAGGCACCTGAGCAAGGGCCCTCCGAGGGCGATTCGGCTCATACCCCACGCCGCGCTGCGACTCACACACACCAACCGGAACAATAACCGGCACGCGGCAAGGGTTCGAACGTGGACGGACATACAACGTAGACAGAGTGCCAGGTTGATTGTTCAAGTTCTAAACTATGACGAAACATCGACTCTGAACCCCGTCCTTCAATAGAAAAAGACCCAAGCAGCCATTCTTATGTAAACGCCGAGTCCCTTTCACCGTTTATATCCCGCAAATGTGACGAACGCGGGCTGTCTAGTTATATTTGGTATTCACCACACACCCAATGGAGCAGGACGTGCTTTTGCAAGGGAGCTATGATACATCTAGCGAGACGACACAAAAGTTCCCCCACCACCAACGCCGAAACCGGTCGCTCGCCTGCCTCCCCCCTTGGGAAAGATCAAGTCCACCAACCCCCGAGTCTTCTTACTGCCTCTTTCCCCTGGGCGGCGGGAACCGTGTCGTGTCCTATCCGAACTTGATCCCGGAGCCGGGGTTCCAAGTGCCCCCCTGAGGCGGCGGCTGCGGCGGCTGGTTCGCCGTGTTCTGCGCGGGCGGCTGTCCGTTGACTGATGCAGGCGCCGGTGCTGGTGCCGGCGAGCCGCCGGGTTGACCCCCGAACTTGATGCCCATGTCGGCCTGCCACATGCCCGCCATGGCGGCGGCAGGTCTCGGATGCTGCGGCTCGACGGTCGAGCCGGCCCATGATTGGATGTGAGCCTCTGCAGGTGAGTGTCGAGCAGAGCCTTGCTGCTGCTGCTGCTGCTGCTGTTGTTGTTGTTGTTGTTGTTGTTGTTGCGGTGCGGTGCCGGGGACCACACTCGCGCTGAAGTAGGACTGAGCCCGCGGGTCGTAGCTTGAGCCGATCGGGGAGTGGACCGGTGATCTGCTGATGTTGAGGGAACCGAGTGGCGGCATGCTGAGCTCCCTAGCACATACCTGGTTAGCAAAAGGGGCCGGTCGAGCTTCGACTTCGACTTACTCCTCGAGGCTCTTGGCGTCCATCCGCCGCTCTGCAGCCCATGCCTTGATCGGATCCCGGAAATTCGGACCGACCACCTTGCTCAGGTCGTTGTAGAACTTGCGCCCGACGTCGACGTTGTTGACGATCTCCTTGTACTTGTAGTAGGCGTTGTCGAGCCTCTGCAGCGCCTTCTCGCGCTCGCGGCTGCCACTCGACAGGTTCTTCTTCTGACCCTCAAACTCCCGATTGACTCTCTGCACTTCCGACATCAGTCGCTCTTGTTCATCCTCTTCCTTGGCCACGGCCTCGATCTCGGCGTCGTACAGCTTGTCGAGACGTTTCTCAAAGAAGTCCTCAAAGTGCGCCGGAACGATGGCCGTCGTTGGGTACGTCCTTTCGAGACGTGCTGCTTCCTTGAGGATTTCCGGCTTGATGTCGTCCGTCCTGGCCTTTTCCCGCAGCGCGTCTGCCTTCTTTCTCCTCTTGGACTCGAGACGGAGGACATCGTTGTAGGCTCCGCGAAGCCTTCCTATCACCGGCTTCAGGGGCTCCGGGATGTCCATCCGCCTGGACGAAGGCACAAAGTCCATGATGGCCCGATCCGAACCGGAGAGCATCTCAAGCATGTCTTGAACCTCTCTGTATTTATCCCTCACCACAGCATCGCTGCTTGTACTGCTCGCAAAGTAGCCCTCTATCTCGGCCACCTGAGCCCAGAGTCGGCTTCCCTGAGGGTCGCTTCGACTATCGGGCCTTGACCACCGATCAGTGCCGTACTTGCGTCTCATTCGGTTGTCCTCTTCCTCTTCTGCAGCGAGGATCGCCTTGCCTTCGTTGAAGATTGCGAGATCGGCAGTTCGCAATTTGTCAATGTCTGAGAACGCCCGTTGGATTCGGCCGATGGCGTCCGCTTGTCGTATCTCCTCCGCATGGTGGACCAAGCTGTGAGGCAAACCCAGTGGCTTCTCCAGAGCCTGCAGCGAGCCTGGTAGATTGATGGAGCTTAGCATGGCATGCAGCTTTTCGGTTTGCGCCTCCATCTGTCCAATAATGTTCTCGTTGACTATCCGATCGCGGAGTTGCTCGTAGATGGTGATGGCAGCGTGCACAGAGAACGGCACGAGCTTCGTGAAGAGTGCAGGGCCGAACTCGGCCTGCTCTCCGAGGCAGTCGAAAGGGTTGGCCACCTGTGGAGGCACTCTGGGGACAGCCATGTTGGCTCTGTCAAGAGTCTTGAGCTCCGACTTTGGCGGGACGGGTTCTTGAACACGCGTCAGGTCAGTGCAGGCTCCTACCCGCTCCTCCGGGGTCCTTGATACTCACGCAGGTAAATCACGTCGTTGTCCTTCTCGGCCCGCTTCAGGTCCTCCTCGACCTTGCGCTTCAGGCCGTTCAGATCCTCGAGCACTGCCTTGTTAAGGTAGCCGCCCCGGCTCTCCTTTAGGCCCTCGCTGACGCAGGCCACGGCGTCCTGCAGGCGAGCGACCTCTTCGCCGTATTTCCTCTTCTCGAGGCAGTCGCGAGCGGCGCGATACTGCGCGGCGCCGGCGAAGTGATGGTGCTTCGCGCTCATGTGGTGGATCCAAGCCGAGCTGATGGCTTCGCTCTTCATCGCAGCCTCCCCCGCCATGTTATAGAGGTCCGACACGCGAGCGGCCAGGCGGGCGATGATGGCATCCTTGTACTCGTCCATGGCGGCCTTTTGCCAGAAGCACTCTTGGGACTGCGCCAGGAGTAGGTACGAGAGAGACTCGAGGGTGTTGGCGTCCATGTCCTCCGGGGGGTCGGACATGCGCAGCTCGGGCAGTATCTCCTTCCGCATGTGGTCCAACACCCCGGACGCCGAGGCGAAGTATCCAGCGGCGGTCTTGAGCCCTTCTCCGCCCTCGGCTGCGCGACAGCGAGCTGGGAGTAGAGGGAGGCGAGGTTGTAGAGGATGTTCATGAGTTCGTACTTGAGGTTGTTGCGCACCATCGGTCGCTCGGTGTTGTAGCCCAGGGCCGGGTACCACGTGAACTCGGCGCCAATCTACCAGCACATCCACATGTCAGATTTCTAGGGAGGAAAACCCCGTACTGTTGTTGCGAGAGCGTCGGAGAGACGTACGTCAATCGGGAATTTGCCGCCGATCCACACCAGCTGCCCCGCGTACGCCTGGAGCTTCTTGATGCCGCTGGGGTGTGGCTCCCTCACGTTGACCGCATCCCGTCGCAGGGCGTCAATGACCTCGAGGTCCTGACGAAACATATCCGGGTGCTGGTCATACTTGGTGTTGATGTACTGTCGTATCGTCGAGGAGAGCGATAGGTGGGTGGATTTGCGAAAGGGCAGCGACAGGATGTTGGATATGCTAGTCATGGGCAACAGAGCAGTCAGCAACCCTTTTTTTCTTCTTCTTCTTCTTCCTTCTTCGGGCCTCGAGAACGGGGCGACGATTAACTCACGTTGCCATCTTGAACGCAGACGCCTCGCAGTGCTGGAAATGCGGCGTTGGAGGAGCTTCGAGCTACGCCGTACGCCTCATGACTTCATCTCTCTAAACGTGGAAGAAGCAGCCCGACGCTGCGCTAAGGCAAACTGACGTTGGCGGGGCCAGATGCAATGTGGCTTGACCTTACCACAGGTGGGGGTGGGTAGTGGCTGAGACGCCGCCGAAGTTTAGTGGCTTGCCTGGCCGTCTCATTCTGCCTGGATGACAAGGCCCAAGCAAAGCCGTTCATCCTACTGGAAACATCCCGAACATACGGATACCTAGGTAGTTTACAACCCCGTGCATGAAAATTTAGAGATTGGGCCGTGCCTACTACTCAAATACTTTAAAGTATTCCCGACCTCTTTATATCATTGGTGGTACACTAGTTCTATACTTTGGAAAGAACCGTCCGGCTGCCTTTCCTTGCACCTGCTATCAAACCTCGTGGTTGACTTCCGAAAACAAGGACATCCAACGTCCTGACCATGACTCCGTACGTCCCGGCCCTGTCGCTCACGGGTCTATGTACCGATTGCCGGATCCATCCAAGCAATCCATCTCTATGTGCAATGCCGCGGTAATAGAAAGGAAAAGAAGAAGAAAAAAAAGTAGAAAAAAAAAGAATGTGGCGTTTGCCTGAATGCTTTCACAAAAGCAACCCCCCTAATCGCTCTTAAACGCCCAAGCTCGGTGTGAGCCGTATGCCAAAGTTGGTGATGCGATTCGAATCGAAGAAGGGGTGTTTCTTGATAATATAAGGATATAATATCGCGGTCAGCGGATTATGATTATGATGCTGTCCGGGGAGGCGTTGTCGTATTGTCCATTGACGGAGGCATTGCGGAGACCCCAGGCATTGCAGGCTGTCAATGTTGACAGGTTGTTTTCTTATTTGCTGCCGGCTGGACCGAGATGGGACCGTGCCATTTCAGCCGAAGGGCAGCTTGTCAAAACGGACCAGGGTTGCCCTTGGGGTGACGAAGCGCCAGAGATGAACTGCACATTGTGCCCTTCCCTCTGTTCGACCCCGCGCAAAGCCAGAATCATCAGACCGTTTGTATCATGAGGCGAGAGGTCGCGACAACGGACTCTGCCTGTGTCATGTCGTCGTGCTATGCGGGGGGCTCGCTTCATGTCGAGGGGATCCAGACAAGCTCGATGACGCCGTCAATTTTGCTCATCGGCTCGCCGTCTTCCTCGACCCAGCGCTCGTCGTCTTTTCTCCGCGTGTAGACCTGGAGCACCGACCCGTCCTCCTGCACGTGGGCCTCCTGGAGCTCCCAGGCGATCTTGCGGCCAGTCTTGTGCAGAGATCTGCGCTGGGGACCGAACATGTAGTCAAGGTTCCAGCCAATGTCATCGGGGGCGGGGGTGAAGGTTCGCTCCATCTGGTCGAGGTTGAAGTCGATGCCTTGCGGGTAGTGGGCAATGCTGAAACCGTTGGCGATGATGAAATCGTCGGCGGTGATAAATCGCTGGTAGGAGCAGTCCTCGCCGCAAGCGTGGGCAACCTTTGAGGACTGGAAGGGCTTGGCGAAGTGCCAGCCGCCGCCCTTGTAGTGGTGCAAGCTCAAGGGCTTGATGCCTGACTCGTAGAAGCCAGCCGGATCGCCGTACAAGTCGAGCTGCCACAGCTCCCACAAGTTTGTGAGGCGAACCTCTGTGTTTTCGTAGATGCACTTGCGGAGAAGAATGTCGCCCTGGGGACCCCAGCCAGAATTGGCTTCCTTGACCTTCTGCTCCGTCTTGCATGATTCATAAAGCTGGTTGATGGCGGCCGCAAGAGGGACACTGAGGAAGACGCCAGCACCACCAAAAGCCTGGGATCCATGACGGTGAATGGCATTGACATCCTCGGATAGGGTTCCGATGTAGAGGGGGTCGAGGTGGTCAAAGGTGGCGAACTTATCGATGAGACCGTGCATGCTGGGGAAAAAGGTGTCATCGTCGCAAGTGACGAGCCACTTTTTCGTCTTCCGCTCGGGATGGTTGTAGAGGTAAGGGACGAGGGTCAGGTAGCGGACGGCCATCTCCATGGTGGGGTCGGAGTGCGCCACATCCACGTCGATGCCGATTCTCTTGAGCCTATCGCTAGCGTCCTTGAGCTCGGCGTCGGTGGCGTCGAGAAGGAGCAGCAGAAGCTTGCCGCCGTTGGACTTGCCGTTGCTGTCGGTAAGCCAGTGAGACCACTCCTTGATAGGGCTCGTCTTGGGGTCATTGAACCGTTTGTAGGTAGTGGAAACGGCGAACATGAAGTCGGAGGCGTTCACGGTGGCCGGGTAGGGGGACTGGGTAACGGGAACTTGCAGAGGAGAGACGCATTCCTCGGGAGCGTAAGACTTGTTGATGTCAACCGTCTTGAACTTTTTGGGGAGAAAGTCCTGTTCCAAAAGGGTGTAGCCCTTGCGCTGGATGGGCTTGCGGTTGAAGGTGACGTAGCGCTTGAAATAGTGGATCTTGTCGGCGAGGCCGTACTTTTCCTTGATCGTCTTGATGTGGTCGGTGTCGATGTCGCAGTTCATGACGTGAGTCGACGAGGGGGCGGGCTCGGCGGGGATCTTGTCGGAAAGAGACGAGGAGGCGTGTGACTTGACGGCATCCAAGGGCTGCTGGTGTGTAATGGACGACTTGACGCCAGCTCCCGTCTTCATGATGCGACCGCGAACGTCGATGGCATCGTTCCGGAGGGTCAGGGCCATGATGACCAAGACGACGACTGCAAAAAGCAGCGTTCTGGTGAGTGGGTTACGCATACTGCAGGCGTTATGCGAACCGTGCAGCTTAACTGCCATTGTCCGGAATAAAGCTTCAGACGGTTTGTCGTCCAGCTTGACGGTTGTGAGTCGGGGGCTCGTTCTTGGTGAGACCGGCGCCGTTGAGAACTCGAGTGTGCCCTTTTGAGTGATGTACAAGCTCGGGGGAGATCGGACGAGAGCTTGACGATACCAAGAGGAGCTAGCTGGGAAAAGCGTCTGAAGTAAAAGCGACCATAGGGAAGAGAGGAAGAAAAAAGAAGAAGAAAACCAGGACTAAAGATGGCAAGCTAGGGATGTTGCTGAGCGAGCGACACGATCATAGGACCGGCAAGTGAGCGGGGAAGCTATTGATGTGAATCTCTGCCGCAATGAGGCCGGGATAGCAGAGACTGGCGATCCAGGTTCGTGACGTGAACTGGGAAAACAGAAGAGAAGGAAAGGAGCTGGAGGGGAAGGGTGGGAGGAAAGGGAAGAAGATGTAGAAGAGGTCTGAGAGAAGGAAAAGAGGACCCCCCTGGAGCAAGCCGTAGCAACAGTATACTGTATCTGTACGCTTCCGAACGGGAGGCTAGGGTAATTAGGAGAGACGGGTCCTTGATGATGGCAAGGTCTTGGACCACTCACGGTACATGGAAGAGGGTGTGTGGGCGAAAGAGAGAGAGAGAGAGAGAGAGAGAGAGAGAGAGAGAGAGATAGACTACCTACATAGTAGCAGGTACCAAGGTAAGGTACGGATACCAGACAGAGGAGTCTCTCCATATGGCGATGAGTGACAGGCTGGGGACAACTACGGGGGTGGGACGAGAGGTTCAAGGGCAGGGGGGCGTGAGATTGGAATGAGATACTACTGCGTAGCATGTACTTCTCAAATTGTATGGATAGGATATGTACTTTGCAGCATACACAGCCGTACGAATACTACCACCACTACTACATAGACGGGAAGAGCAGGGGAGGGGTGATGGGCAAATGGTAGGTAGAGAGAGCACGGGATAAAAATAAAAAGAGGGACTGGACAGCAAGGGACAGACAGGATAGACAGGATCGAGCCAGCAGCAAAAACAAGTTCCTCCTCCCTCTGCCGGCTAGTTGGTTTCGCTGTGTCTCGCTTTGCTTCCTCACATAGATAGTGTGTATAGTGGCGCGCACAACTAGCACAGGGATGGAGAAGGAGGGCTATGGACTGGGACATACGAGACTAGAGATGGACAGAAAGAGAGAGAAGAAGAGAAACTGGCCAGGGGACGAAAGATACGGAAACACGGGTGTACCTACATGGTTTACGACTGGTTAGTACCGGTACCTAGGTACTTACCTACAGGTAATTGAGTATCCAGGGTAAGGAGAAGGAGAAGGATAAGGAGGATGGGGGGGAGGGGGGGCGCCTGCCATCTTGAAGAAGAAGATGGTCCATGCCTGGCATTCCCGTCCGGGATTGGCTGTTACGGGACAGTATAGGAGAATATTTGTCGGGCCAGAGGCGAGCAAGAAAAGGATTAAAAAACAAGTAAAAAGAACAAAAAACACACACACAGGGATAATTGATGTGCGTGGGAGGTCCAGGTATGCATGCGTACCAGGTAGGTCCCTTCTCAAATGGGAAAGAGGCCCGCCGCGTCGTCTCGGGGCGATGGTGTGCCGTACCAAGTTTTCCGCACCGTGCAGATACATGCGCTTCTTACCCACCAGCTACTTGGGTATGTGGCGTGTACCATCCAGACTGGGTGCCTAAGGCTTGTCAGTGCCATCAGCCACCGCGTCCCGAACCGCTAGTTGTCGCCAGCGACACCGACGAAGCTGGCGCCCGCCGTCCGGCAGAGGTTGAAAAAAGCCACAGCCGGGGCCATGTGGTAGACGAAGGGAGAGAAAAGAAAAGAAAGAAACCCCCAAAGAAAAAGTTCATGAGAAGGCAGTGAGTGAGACTGGATGGATGCAGTGAGTGGCCACAGAGAGCACGATCCAACCCTACTACCTAAAGAGAAGCGCTAAGCAGAGCGGCAGGGGAGCCTGGGACAGAACCTTGGCGCCGAAATGGGACCTGCAGGTTGCGTCGTGCATGGGCATGTACAGCCGAGTTGGAGGTTGACAAGAGGTGGGACGAATCAACTGTCGACCGCCTCGACCCCCGTTGTGCACGCTCCCTGCTCCGTCGTGTCGTACAAAGCACACACAGAACAGGAGAGCTGTCCGTCACTGGCAACTTGGCCCCGTGCTCCTCGTGCTGGGCACACACGCGGCAACATGGAACATACATGCAGCGGCGGCGGCGGCGGCGGCGACGACGACGACGACGACGACGACGACGACGACGACGACGACGACGACGACGGTAGCAAGCAGCCGGAGCTTGGTCTGATGCTGGTGGATATACCCCTGCGATGCGGACAACGGGTATGCTCATCCGTAATTCGTATGGCTCGCTCGCTCGACGTCTGTTCTTTGCCCGTTTCCATCTTGTCTTCAGCCTCGACCATCGCCACTGGCTTCCGCAAGAGGGAACTGGCGTGGCACTGTGACAAGAGGGGGACGAGGGAGATAATCGACTATGTAGGTGGTTGGTAGGTAGCCTACCTATACCGGCGAGTGCATAGGTAGGTATTCGTAGACATTTTGGTAGTGCACTACTACTACACTACATAGGCACTGCCTTGGCCCGTAGTCGACGCTAGCGTGCACTAGGTATCCGGATTGTGTGTATGTATTCGTAGCGCTCAGCGTTATCGTCCACGACGACCGAAATCCGGGAAGCCCTAGTCGTGGTTATGGCACCGTGACGGCAAGAGCACAGCAGCCCCCACCCCATATGCCTTACCAACACTCCTCCCGCTGCGGGCTGGACACGGGAGTGGCGGGTTGGCTTCTCGGATTGATTGTCACTGTCATTGTTCACTTTCTAGCTCCCGTGCCGATGGCACACGCGGCCGTACTCTGAATGCGTACCCAGGTGTAGTAGGAGTACGTGCTTATTTGTTGCCACGGATCAAGGATACATCAGTCACCAGCGGCGGTTGGCCGCTGAGCCTGAGATGCCAGTTGCTGTGTTAGACGATGCCAATCACCATTGACCGTGCCATACCGAAACTGCGAGAAAACACACTGGAAAAAAGAAAAAGAAGAAGAAAAAACCCCCGGCCGGCCCCAATGGACAGACAGTAGAGCCGACGTTGGGGGTTGTCGTCTAAGCGACCCCAAACGGAAACAAGTAACTGTGTATTTGTGTGTACGTGTGCGTGCTGGGTCGGCGCACCAAAGCGCTGGAGGCGTTGGAGGTGTTTGTGTCCCAGGCACACTGGAGCCATCCATCTGCTCTTTGACAGACATTCCCGCCGAGACGGCGTTGGCAACGGCGTTGGTAACGGCGTCATTCCCGGCTTGCCTTCCGAGTCCGGCGCTCGTGATGGGAAGCCAGCGTTGGATGGGCGCCAAGTAGCGTCGTCTAGAGCCACTGGGCTGCAGTCGCCGTCGACTAATGTACTGTATTGTATGTGTGTACGTGCTCGCGTGCTCGCTTGCTTGCTTGCGCGAGATGACATGGATGGGTTGTCCAAGATTCGCCCTCGAGCCCTCGGGGCGTGCGGGTGTCGAGTGTGTTGAGTCGTGATCGTTATCTCAGTCCACCTTCGGTAGTGATAGGTAATTGGTAGTGAAATTAGCGATGAATAATGTGGCAATGCATTGAATTCGGACTCGACCGACTGGGAGGGGAGGGAAATGACGAATTGATCCGTTCGGGAATTAGGGTCCACAGTCAGGTGATGTGTGTCGTCTCATTGGCCCAAATGCCCAACCGCGCATCTCGTGGCGCTGCAAACGTGCTCGACGGCAAGTGCACACGATTGGAAGGTGTGAATGCTGAGCCTGCTCGGTGGAAAATAAGAGTCACAATCTGATAGGTCGTGGGCTGCTCGCTCTCAGGGGCTTCCCTACGATGCCTTCCTTCCCTTCGCCTCCCGTCCCGCCCCTCTCTATCTACACGCCCCCTCTCCTTCCCTCTTCCCCCCTGTAGAGTTGAAAACTTGCCAAAGTGACCAAAAGCACACACACACACACAGCGACTCGACGAACTACCTAGGTAGGTACGATGCAGGTCAAAAGAAGCCAGGCGACCTAGAATCTACCTTGCGACCCCGCCGAGATTACTGGCTCCCGTCAAGTACCGCTCCCGTACCCGCAAGCCACACTGCAATTTCATCTCACCATCCTCCTTTCCTCCTCATGTGCCGAGAGGTCGATCCAATCTTAATATTCCCATCACAAACCGTCGTCGGATTTCATCAATCTGCGGCTTCCTCCGTTTGCTTTCATATCGAAACGCGGCTCCAATCCGAGCTTAACATAAACAACCACATCCCTCTCAGGATCCACCCGAACCCTAACCGTGTGATTCCCATGCTGAGCATACATACATACATATGGTGTGCTCCGTACTACTGCGTACTACCATTGCACACCCCAGCACTCTCTTTGCCCACAGACTCTGCATCTTGGTCAACGGGCACGAACAACTCTACTCGCTGCTTGATCTACTATACGGATACAGAGCGCGCCCATGCGGATACCTAGGTGTGCTATGTAGCGAGTGCCGCTGACCGTGTGGCCGATTCGTCTTGATCCCGAACCTACGGATACATGATCCGACATCCGCCATTGGCAAGCAGGGACAAGGAACAATAATCTCCCTCAACCTCGTGGGTTCTGAGTCGCCTCCGCCCCTGTTCAATGTGTTTTGTATCCGTAGACAGGGCACCACTGGCCGAATGATCCGCAAAACGCTCGTCCGTTCGCGTACCAAGAGGCCCTGATGTCATAAACCACAACTCCGGTGGCATCGCCAACACGAGCTCTTGGACGACGGTATGCCTGCACTGGCGTTGGCATAGCCTTCTTCTGGTGCCACCGTTCCTGCCGTCTTGCTCTGCCACCCGCCGCCTCTGGAGAATTGCTCCGAATGAAACACTACGACGCCAGAGGTTGCTATTTTTTCTTCGCTGCGCAGAATGCAAAATTGGGCCGCCTTACGCGTCGTCTCGTCCGTTCCCTTCTTGGGTGATCTGCTTAACCAGTGCCGCCCCCACAAGGGTGGCTAAACACCTGCGTACCAAGTACGGCGCCAACTGCACCTACGGCTCTTCGTCTCTCCGTCTCCAACCCCATGGCCGCGACTTCATGGCTGCCATTCCCGTTTCGTCACCTTCTTTGCCTTCCGAGCCGGCACCCCCATCAATCCTGTCAGTGTCCAGTGTCTTCCAGAATGTCACCGGGCGCCCCCCCCCCCCCCTCCTCTTGGGAGGCCAATGTGGCTCAGATATTCAGCTGCCGTCCTTGGGCCCCATCATTTCTGTCCACAACGGCTATGGGAGCTCTTCGCTGCCGAAATGTCATTTGCAGCTAACCATGGGCTAGCGGCGAGATCGACATCAACTACGAATAAGACGGGAAGCAGGTCTCTCGAGTGGTGCGGCTCGCCTGCACCAAGGTACGAATACATACACACACGTGCACCATCTCTGCCTGCCTGCCTGGTCGGTTTCAACTGAACCGACTCTCCCCCAAAGAGACGGATCTTGGGGTTTATGCCCACCCCCGGCTACAAGTCATATCCCGAGTCTGGGCATCCGGTCAACCCAGCTGACAGGCCAGCACCGTTGGGTTTTCAGATTTCTTATCCCCCTTGTACTCCGTACACCGCCAAGCATGACGCGGATCCTGCTGCGCACCGCGGCCGATCAGCATTTCTCTAACGGCAGCCAGTGGTCCCCAAGAAGTCAATGTCCCTTTTTATTTTATTTTTTACCAGCCATGATGGAGGATACCCTGGGTATTCTTATAGTAATTGTACCTACACCGAACAATGGTGGATGCTTGGAGCGGCAGTTGACCCTGCTTAGTAGACTTTCGGGTTGCATTCCGCGTTCCGCCTTGAATATAGCCAGCTGTTCCGCACATCATATAAACAATGTACGGGGAGACGGAAAGCTTAAGCAGAGCCGGAAAAGTCAATTGCGCTGGCCATATCGGTCTGTCACTGCAAACATTGCAACTTGGCAATGAGCTTAATCGTACCTAATCGAAGGGGGAGGGAGAAGAAAAGCCTCTCATCGATAAGATGACAGCTGCACTGGCGAACCGGTCGCACTGCATGCATGCATGCGAACCCGTGCAGAGACAGAGTGCGCTAACCGCCCAGGAGTATCCGGACCTGGGTTGGAAAACGGGTGAGATTGCTGGGGACAGACGGTCGATCGGGACCAGGTATCCATCTGCCCACTCTCCGAGGCATTTAGTCCAGCATAATTTGCGGGCCCTTTGACGATGACGACGATGACGACGACGACGACGACGACGACGACGACGACGATGAAGGAGAAGACAACGACAACTCGGGCCAGAGACAAGTTGCAGGCTGGCATCGACCGCTTCCTTGGCGTGGGGATGTCAGGGGACTCCAGGGTGGGTGAGTGAGGCAGGCTGGATGTTGGAGAGACGAAAATAAAGGGGGGGAGGGGAGGTGGAGGCGGCCCTGAGCCGCCGGCAAAAGGCCGAAAGCAAGCAAATGTCGAAAAAGGGAAATGCAACACAATACATACACGTCCCCCGGCGTCTCATCACCGTGGAGTCGATGACGTCCTGTGATCCCGAGCCGCCCTGCGCGTCCCGGAATCCAGTTTTTTCAAAGTCCCCCTCTACGAAGTACCGAAACATCACCTCATCGCGGGCCCCGACTGGAATTTTCTCCTCGACGCATATGGGGATATTCGATCCACCGACGCGCAGGTCTGTTTGTGTCTTCTGGGCCCTACGCCAGATGTTCCCGTACCCGTGTCATAGGTAGCTCGCGGTGGTGTGTACGTACAACCCTGGCCGAGAGAGAGAGAGAGAGTCCAGACAATCGTCAGAAATGCAACGTACCCGTCTCCTCGGCCAGAAATGCCAGAAGTGCATTCCAAAGATTCCACTGCCGGCGGAGGCCAAGCTCATGGGGCCGAGCGAACAGAGGAAACCAGCCCTGTGGTCACCACTCTCCGTCGTCCTTCTTTTTTTAGTACATACCCAAGACAAATCACATTTCACACAACAAACCGTTCGAGTCGTCCGAGTGCGTTGAAGCCCCCCCCTCTCTGCGGATCATCAATCGAAGCTGTTTCGAGGCTCTCCCGGTGGTCAGCCCGTCATGTTGTTTACCACACTGAACCACACCATACGGTCACTCTGCGTACGAACAACACGCGAGGTTTCCTGGGTGTGTTCCGATGGCAGACATGGCAGCCTCGGTCTTGCCTGGCCGGTTTTGATCGACCGCCCCGCCGTGGTCTCTGGGAGAGTTCCCCTCACGAGCCATTGTGCCGTTTGGGCAGGCTATTGGGCGGCGGTGTCTGTACCGGTGCTGGTACGGATACTGGTATTGGTACTGTCCCGGCCACCCGGACGTCGCTTTGGACGGGCGGACGTCGAGCCTCCGGCGGCGAACAAACATCGCGGGGTGGTCTAGCGGGCATGCTGACTGGTTTGTCCCCTCCCCCTTCTTCGTTTACACCCGGCACTAGGCATGCGCTGCATGATCTCTCGTCGGGAAAAGAGTACCCTGAAAACCAATCATTTCTTTTTCCCCCCTTTCTTTTCTGTTTCTTCTCCTTTCTTTGTGCCTGTCCAGTCAGTTCCCCTCTTCGCTTGGCCCCCTCCCCCCCTTCCTATTGTACACATCGCGGGACAGCTTGGCGAAGGGTAGTTGAGACGTGACAGTCTAGCGCGAACCACGCGGCCAACCAGATATACATACAATATTTGTGAAGCACGCTTGTAACAACTGTGCAGCATGCAAGATCAAGCCACCTGGATCAACCGAGTTTTGCCCCCCGCCGCTCATACGGGTGTTTGGGATCGACAGACGACCATCAACGTCCCTGTCGATCGGACGGACGCAGAAGGCCACCCATTTCTGCCCCCCCCCCCCCTTTTGTTCCAGAGTTTACATGCTCGCTGCCAAACCTCGACGGTGAGCGATTTGGTGCGGGCTCAACGCACCTGCCGGCCACACCGGAGAAACACGTCCAAAAAGCCGTGGTAGCCGTCTGCATAGTAGGTACCATGTTCCACCTGGAGGCTGCCGCGTCGGAGGGCGTCCCTTCCGTACACGAGACGCGTCTCACGTCGTGCCACGTCTGGAGGGGTTGCCGAGGCTGCCAGGACGCATCATCTCGGCCCCCTACATGTTTCCATGTCGTCTTCGCGGACGGCAACGGTGCCAGCGCGCGGCACATTTCGACCGCTGGCTCGTGGGGGGTGGGCATGGGGGGTATCATGGGTGACACGCTGCGGGAGAGCGACAGGTCTAGGTATCTTGGCTGGTTGTAGATGTTCATCGCACACGCATGCGACCTCACATCGATCGTATTGCACAAGGCCGTTTGTTGACGAGGATGTCATTTGACGTATCAAAAAAGACTTGACGTGTAAAATGTCACAACGCTTCAGGGATATCTCGCAGTCTTCGTAACCTTTCATGCCCAAGTCGCTCCCCCTTCCCTATCAACCACCCACCACCACCCCCTCAGCCATCTACTGGTATTGAGTTTTGTGGTCGCCCACGCCGGGGCGCGCCACCCCGTCCTCGACGTAGCCGGGGAGCTGCTCTTCGCGGCCCAGAGCGCCCGATGCGGTGGGACCCTGGCCTGTTGGGTGTGACCCCAAGGGGCCGCCTTCCGGGTGGGTGTACTGCGGCTGGCCATAGGTCGGGATGCCGGTCCCCTCGGGTCTGCCTCCGCCGTACTGCTGCTGCTGAGGGATAGAACCTTGAGGAGGGACCTGGCCGGGCGTCGCCTGGGGGAGGTGGACCTCTGGGAGAGGCTTCTGCTGCTCGGCGGTGCGGAGGGCCTCGTAGAGGGCCTGCGCGCCCATGGGCCACATGCCGGCGGGGCCCTGGGGAGGGACCTGGCCCTTGATGATCTGGTCGACGGTGACCTTTTGGCCGTAAAAGGCTGCGTTTGCGTCCTTCCTCTCGGTGACGACGGTGCCGTCGACCTGGATGCCAGCGTAGAAGCCACGGGACTTTACGTACGAGAAGACGGGCTTGATGGAGGAGCTGCTGCTCCTGCGCTTCTGCTTCTCGTCGGGCCTCAGCTTGCCGTCGTCGGCAACGCTGGGCTTCGCGTCCGCCTGCTCGGCGGCGGCGGCAGCCGTCTTGTCGCCGTCCTCAGCGGGGGGGTGCCTCCCGCCAAAGGAGGCGCCGACGTCGAGCGTGCCGCCGGCGCCGTAGGGCCCGGCGACGACGGCGACGTCGGGACCGAGGGAGACGCGGGTGCCCGTGAAGGCGGCGAGGGCGTCGCGGCTGTTGATGACGCAGACGCAGTCGTAGATGTCGATGCCGATCATGAAACCGGCGCCGAGGGCGTGGACCTGGATGCCCGAGGGCGGGCTCCAGGAGCCGTCGGGCAGGCGGGAGACGAGGACGCCGGAGCCGGTGGCGCCGGAGAAGTTGAAGCCGGCGCGGGCGGTGGTGAAGATGGCGAGGCCGACGGCTTTGTTGATGACCTTGGAGGGGATCTTGACGATGGCTTTTTGCTCCTTGCGGGCCTTGTCCTTGGTCGTCGTTGTCGTCGTGGGCTGCGCCGCGCCGTGGCTACCGGGGACGTCGGACGCGATTCCGTCCTCTGGGATGAACCGGTCAGCTGCTGGAAAGCATAACTAAGGGAGATGGATGCAAGCGACTTACTGCAGAAGCTCCTGAGGATCTTGGCGGCCTTCTCGCACTCCTTGTCCATGGTGGTGGGCAGGAAGCTCTGGGAGCCCATCTTGTTGGCCAGGGCATTGATGGGGACGGCGGCCTTCATGCCGATCTGGGAGAGGCGCTCGCCCCATCCCTTCTTCCCCTTCTGGTCGGGCGTGTCGACGGGGGCGATATAGGCCGCGTGGGCGGCCGCGGGATCGGCATAGGGGTTTTCGCCTTGGGGATGGCCGGGCGCTGCCGGGCTGCTACCCGGGGGACCGTCAAAAGGTGCGTAGTGGCGGCCGGCGCCGAGGTCGGCGGGGTTGTAGCCGGGAGCGGCGGGATCGGTGTGCTGCTGGTGGTGCTGTTGCGGTTGCTGCGGCTGGGGGGCGTGGGTGAACTGCGGCTGGTTCGCGGGCGGCGGGCCGGGCGGCGGAGGGGGAAGTACTGAGCCTGGCCCTGGTTGACGTTGCTGCCGGGAAGCTCGCTCTTCTGATCGGGGTTGTACTGCGTCGCGCCCGAGGCGTACTGGGGCGGCTGCTGCTGCTGCTGGTGATGGGTATCGTCGGCGGTAGGGTGGGGGTAGAGCTGCTGCTCCGGCTGGATGGGAGGCTTCTCGGGGTTGGTGCCCGACATTGTGACGAAAAGATGACGGTGCTGCTGCTGTGCCGACTACTCGAGTGTTGGTTTGGCTTCGTGCCGTGCTCCGCGGATTGACAGTCGGACGGGGTATCGGAGAGAAGATTGTCAGGGTATCTTGACAACGTGTAGCGACGGATAGAGGGTTGGGCGAAGACGAGTCGCAGGTGCGCGTGTGCTTTTGTAGGTCCGAGAAGCTGAGGGCGAGTGTCTGGGAGCTGGTGTGGAGCTGTTGCGTACTACGTAAAGCGCTCGTGGCGCAGCGACGTCAACATGGATTCCTAGCTTGGCAGGGCTTCAATGTGGCTTGGCGGCAGGGTGATGTAGTTAGCAGTTAGTTACCTAGGTCGTTAGTGTACAGCATGTGCAAACAGGCTAGACGTGGATGTACTTGGAGTCAAAATCATTCAACAGGTCGGTAGAATGAAAGCCAATGCTTCTATTTCACGACGAAGCGAGTTGTTGAGACGCCCCCAGCGACATCATGGCATAATGTACACCTACAAAGAGACAATATACGACGTAGCAATTACTACCGTGTCTATCGAGCTGGGTGGAATCGTGAACCAACTCCAACAGGTTGACTTTCGACTAATACCCAGAGTGGACTGACTGTTCACAGAAAGCTAAAATGGATAGGAAAGCAGGATTTGCCGAGACTTGTAGTACATGGTAGGTTTGAGTACAGGGCACGAAATGCATCATTACCCATACGATAGATGGGAGTAGCAACAGCAGCTCTTCCAGCTCAGAGGAGCTACTCTGCCGAACACGAAGGGGGCCTCTGGCGAGGGGCACGACGAACGTCATGGTGTGGCTGATGCGCGGGGTACTGTGGAACCGCGAGTGAGGCGAGTGAGGCGAGTGAGGCGAGTGTGGCATGGGAGTGTGGCTGAGCCAGTGCTGGCTTGCCAGCGTAGAAAGATGGGTTCCCTCTTCACTGACCCCACCACCACCACTCTCCCCACGTCACTTCATCAGACCGAATCGTGTTTCGTCTTCTCTCTTCTCCAACCGACCCGATTTGGAGCGGATAAGCTTTCACATCATCATCATCATCATCATCATCATCATCATCATCATCATCGCCATCATTATCTTCTTCTTCTTCTTCTTTTCCATTTCCTTCTTTGGGGGTTTTGCTACGTGCTTGTGTGCTGCCTCCACTCGTTCGAAGTCGGATCTAGAAGTGGCTGTCTCGTTTCGGCACGAGTCGTTCAAACTCTATTTTCCCGTCGTGTGACTACTGACCAAATTTTGTGCGTTTATCTCATCTAGACTTGAGCGAGACTCAGAACCAGACAGGCGGATCATCAGTCAACGACGGCATTCCTCCTCCCACACGCTAAGGCGAGGGCAACTGCAGGAGTTCAGTGACTGAATGAATACCAAACATCTATACTGGCCAAGAGTCCACACTAACCAAGACTGAACCGGCTTATCTTCGGCATCCATGGCACCGATGACAGATGGTGGTGGTGGTGATGGTGATGGCGATGGTGATGGCGATAGTGATGGCGACGGCGGCGCCCCGTCCACCATGACTTTTGGGGTTCGGTGATTGCGCAGCCAAGTCGGCCGGGAAGCGAACGCCAAAATGGGTCAATGTATCCCCAGGTCTGTGTCATCATGTCATGGTATTCGGTTTTCCCGATGCTCCAGCCGGAAACTACAAGTCAAATCCGACCGACAATCGGAAATCCACCGCAAGAAACGGTCGAAAACGGTTCAAGACGTCGCAACATGAGACGTTGAAACATGCGGATCAATCAATTTGTTTCCCTCCTCGTTTTGGCCCACAATCTACTTCGCACCGCTGCGATACATCATCATACCGTCCCATGGACACTTGGACGCTCGCGTGGCTGTTTGATTCGTCGACGGGGGTTGATTAAACAAACGAAACCAACGGGTGATTGGTTGAGGCGTGCTTTCCGACGAGAAGTTGACTGTGAAGTTGCAGTTACCCACCTTCCTCCGGCGTTTGGTCGCTCAACAAGTATCCGGCGGTCCTTTGTGCGACGGAGAGGACCAAGGGATTCTGGGAAGCTGTCCCTGCCAAGCTGTCACCTTGGGACACCCGTTTCCCCGACGCAGTGCCCGGCCAAACTTTCGAGTCATGTGCGTCAAGATAAGCTCCCGGAGTGATGCAATTTTCTGCGCCGCGTGGGTTTGCCCATGCTTTCGGATCGCAATTAACCAAGGAAATCATCAACCAAGTACGGTTGCAAGCAACTCACTGTTTGGGATGTGCTCCCACCCGGTTTTTGACTATTTTTCTTTTTTACCTTTTTTTTAACTTTTCTGTAAATTTTTACATTGCCGTGTCTTCCTCGGAACCCGCGTGGCACGGCGGCAGTCAATGTGGTATCCGATGTTCGGTGATGTCGCAACCGTCGGTCATCATCATCACCACTGCACCGATCGATCAGACTGCAGACTCCAGCAGTTCGTCTGGCTCATTCGCAAAGTTGGCTCATAGTGCTCGAAACATTGAAACTCAATGCATACCACCAAGGTTTCGACCGAGAGCGTGGAAACGCTGGCCCTGGGGCCTGCCCCTGCCCCAATCACGCCTTCTATAATTGTTCTCTCGGGGACCGTCATGGTCAAGGGAACTAACTCTCTCGATAACCGACCGGCAGCTCGACCCGTGGCGAGCCATGCCCTGGGCCAAGGAAGCCCCCTGCCCTCGTCTTCAAACCCGGTTCCTCCGTGTCGTCTCACAGCCTTTTCCGGCAGAGCACGGTGATCACTTGCTGCACCTTGATGGTATTCTATCGACCTAAGCGATTATGCTCTTAAAAGAGATGTACCTTGCGTCTTGCTCACACGTGGAAGTGTCGGTGCACCCTGGAAAGGGAAGAAGGAGAAGAAGAAGAAGAAAAAAAGAAGAAGAAAAAAGAAAGAAAAAAAAAGCCTTGACCTTCTTGGGGTATGTGCATCAGCCAGGCACTCTACTCAACATTTGGCCTACGGCGACATACAGTAAGTAGCTAGGTATTCGAACACACACACACTTGTCGTGGTGAGTCGAGGGAAGGTCAATGAAGACGGACAATGGAGACGGCGCGCTAGGCTGCGCCAGTCAGTCCCTTGGCCGGAGCTCCGGCGGGTGAAGCGATTACATGTGGAGCAGTACCGGATTGGCTGCAGCCATGTAATGTAACCTGCACTTGTTGCTGAGGTGAGATGATGAAGAGCGACAACCTACGGATACTAGACTAGAAAGATGCACGACGGCAGTCTTGCCCGAAGCCAGCCCCTGGGCCGGAGATCCGGCCGTTGAAGCCGTCAGATAAGAGCAAGCAGCATGAATCTATCGTACGGTGACATATCAGCGCTCCTATGACGTGAGGGCAGAAAGTCGAGGCGAAACGATGGCTGCCAAGAGACCTCTGACACGGATCTGACCCAGTCACCTGGTACTCTCCGGTCGGCCATAAGGCAAAACGAGATTGGTGACAAGAGACCTTGGCGCCAGTCTGTCACAGTCCCCAGACACGGCACCAATCTATTCTAATCCCCCAGGTCGGAGCTCCGGCGGCGGACGAGTCTACGGACAATGGCAGGATTGACAATGACCAAAAATACGCCGCCCCACAATGGCGCTCTCTCTTTGCCGTCCCTGCGCAGACAGCAAAGGGGTGTGGGCGCCGAGGAGGGTGTCGCCAAAAGGGGAAAGAAACCGAGTCAGAGGAAGCGGACGGTCGGACGAAGATGGACGAGCTCAACATTGAGCTTATCGACGGGCCGATCTCCAATACACCTAATAGTTTTCATCCCTTTTGGGTTGGAGCGGTCTCCAAAGTCTGTGACCCTTCACTCTCGAAACTAGGCCCTTTTCTTCTCCCGCCGTCCTTCTCTCCTCTTCGTATTCTATTTATCCTCCCGTCCCCCACGCATCCGATGGACTAATTCTCGGTCCCGAAACATCAGCCTTCTCCTCCTTGCATCCAGGTCCTTCAACAACGACTTGCACCTCGCTCTACACTTATTTCGTCATTCAATCGATATCCGAGATAGACGGATACACACACACACACATACACACACACACATACACACACACACATACACACACACAGTGGACTGACTGACCCTACCCCAACCTTCCTCACCCACAAAGCATAAACAACAATGCCCAGCGCGACACCCCTGCCGTCGTCGGTCCTTGACCCCACACTCCATCTCCCGCGCATCCTGTGCCTTCACGGTGGCGGCGTCAACGCGTCCGTCTTCAAGTTGCAGTGCCGCGCCCTCATCGCCCGCCTCAAGAAGCACTTCCGTCTCGTCTTTGTTGACGGGCCCTTCATCTGCGCCCCGCACCAGGACATTGTCTCCGTCTACGGCGACCACGGCCCCTTCCGCCGCTGGCTGAGGTGGCTCCCGGAGCACCAGCACGTCGACGCCGAGACGGCATCGGCCGAGATCCACTTCCAGCTCCGCATGGCCATGGACGACGACGACGCCATTGGCGCCACGGGCGAGTGGGTCGGCCTCTTGGGCTTCAGCCAGGGCGCCAAGGTCAGCGCGAGCCTCATGTACACGCAGCAGATGCTCAAGCAAAAGTACGGCAAGCGCATCGCCTCGGCCGGCGGCGGCGCCGACTGGAAGTTTGGCGTCCTGCTGGCCGGCCGCGCGCCCCTCATCGTGCTGGACGACCGGTTGGACATGCCGCAGGGCGTCGGCGACGCCGCCGAGGCGAGCGTCGACTACCACGACTGGCCCAACGGCTCGTCAAACGACCACGTCCTGAAGCTGCCGACGATCCACGTCCACGGCCTCAAGGACGCCGGCCTGCCGCACCACCGCCGCCTGCTGAAGCAGTACTGCCAGCCCGGCACCGCGCGGCTGGTCGAGTGGGACGGCGCGCACCGTGTCCCCATCAGGACGTGGGACGTCGAGGCGGTCGCGTCGCAGATTCTGGATCTGGGGCGCGAGCTCGGCGTCGTGCCGCCAAAGGAGGACAACGGGGCGCTTGAATAGGACGGGGGCCACTAATACCCCGCAGCGACACACACACACACACACACACACAGATAGCATTTGCGCATATTAGCGAGTTTGGTTTTGGGTTTGGAGTTAATAGCCAGGCGCTTCTTGGAAGGAATGTTTCCTCCCCCTATTGGGAAAGTATCTTTTTTCTTTTCTTTTCTTTTCTTCTTTTTTTTGCTCAAGGTTATTGCCTGATGGCACATATAGAATGCCTAAATACCAAGGATAGACACACCTGTAAATATACATACAACCTCTTCCACTTATACACGATTTCAGACTTTTGCCCGCCATTTCTTTCTCTCTCTCTCTCTCTCTCTCTCTTTCCTTCTTCTTCTTCTTCTTCTTCACCGCGTGGTATACACGCCGGTCGGCACGGCGTGGTAGCCCCTCTTGCCGACCCTGTGCGTCAGCTCGCTCCTCCAGTCCTCGCCGCGCGCGAGCCTCGCGACGACCTCGTCAAAGGTCCACTCGGGCCGCCATCCGAGCTCCCGCACCGCCCTCGACGAGTCGTACACGCGGTCCACCCGCTCGAGGAACCCCCACCCGAGCCTATCGAACGCAGCCGCGCACCCGGGCACGGTCTCCCGCAAAACAGCGCCCGCGTCCGTGTCCAAGCGCCGTAGGAGTGTCGGCAGCCTCCCCGACGCGCTAGCAAAACCTTGTCGTCGTCGTCGTCGTCGTCGTCGTTCCCCTGCACCTCGGCTTCCTCCTCCGTCCGACGCCCCCTCCTCCTCGCGTTCGTCGTCGTCGCCGTCGGCGAGGAGCCGCGAGAAGGGCGTCGGGGCGGCCGGGTTCCGGGGCGAGGGCGGCGCCGAAGGCGGAGGTGGTGGAGACGACGTGAGTCACTTGCCGTTGCGACGCCGAGCGGGGGAGACGCGGGCGACTAGCTCGGCGACGGCGTCTCCTTGGTCCTTTTTTCTTCCGACGCAACGAACCGACGGATAACTGTCTCTTTTTTCTATTTTTTTTTGTCTTGTTTGTTCCCGTCAGGTCTCGACAAGTGTGGTGCTCCAAAACACCCACGATGGAAGAAACGGAAACGCCGTCCTCGGATTACATGTGCCCACTCACGTCCCAGCCTTGACGAGTTCCGCCCACCCGAGGACTCCCGTAAGATTATCGAACCTGTCGGGTTACAGAACCAAGACAAGACGCCGTCCGCAACCCCTTGTAGGAGCCTCGCGCGACCATCACTTTGAGCGATGCCATCGTTGCTGGTATTGCCTAGCAATCACAGACTCGCTGTGTTTGGGGGGGGGGGGGGGGGGGCAAGGTGCCAAGTTACTTTCACAAGACGGTCCCTGTCAAGGTCGCGCAGGCAGCAATAATCTTGACATGGTCTGGGGGGAAAAAACACACAGTACAAGTATCGCCCAATGCTTAAGACGATGGAAGGTTTCCAGAACCCCCCCCCCCCATATGGGCATTTTGGGTTGTGGAGAGATTCACCATGTGCCCACTGCGGATTTAGAGTTGAGGGCTGCAGTTTTTTTTTTCTTCGGGCTACGAGGTGTTCCGTGCTTGTTAGGGCGGCCCGAACCACCGGGAAAAACATGGTGGCATGGTGGCTGCGGTAACCCAGTTAGTTGGCCGAGCCTCGCCCATCTTCTCGTCTGGGTAGGTATTTCATCATCGATGTGACATTGATGGGGGCCGGCCTCTTTGACCAAAGGCAGATTATCTGCGGGCCGATAAATTGGCTTTGCCATGTACGGATACTTGTACCAAGTTTACATGCGTTGTGCGAAATACAGTTTCCGAGCTTGGCGGGCGGAACCGACAGGGGGGGGGGGGGGGGCGGCGGCCGTATCTCCAAGTCCACCTTGTTCCCTCGGCAACAGTCCGATCATGGTGACCGCCAGAGACAGATCTCTACAGCGGAGAGTGTGCACTAGAGTGGAATGTACGTGGTACAATCAAGTGTTGAAGCTACCTACCTACACCGTACATTGGTGTGTGTGTGTGTCTTGTGACCGGAGCTGCGGCGGCACTAGACCACCGGGCATGGCACACGGGACCGAGGGACGAATTCGTGCTGGTCGACGACGGTTCCCGCAAACGCTCGATCGATCGATCGTGAGTGGGAACAACAAGCCGTCTTCCGCCGAGTCATTGGCTTTGGTCCAATCCACGCGCAGTCAGTCATCGATCCGACGCTGGCTGGGCCACGTTTCATGGGCCCCCGAAGCAGGCCAATCTAGACCGGCAAACATGGCACACATGGCCACCCGCCCAGCTGAGGACGTTATGATGTAACTCCTTGGCCATGTATTCGTACGGATGCTAGTTTTTTTTCTTTGCTCTCTCTCGCCAGTCACCAAGTTGCCCCCTCCCCGAACGGGCTAAGCTCCTTTGCAACCCCCCCCCTTGTCACTTTGTCACTTTGTCGCTTTATGCATACCAACGCCGTCACGATTGTTCCTGTTGCCCCCCTACCCCTACCCCGTCGTGTATTCGCAGGAGCAGGTTGTTGTTCTTCACCCCGCCGCTGGCGCTGGGCCTTGCTCCGCTCATCTGAACCCGCACTCCCCCCCCCGAGCAAGTCAAACACACAGGTCAGGAAAAAACAAGCAACAAACGAGCAACAAGGTTTGACGGAACGAGGTTGAGGGCAGACGTGACGAGCCGCTGTCGCTGTCTCGACACCATTCTCGTCTTGTCTTAGCCTTACCACTCGAGACACGCGGCGCACGTGTGTCGCTCGGCCCGAAGCGCCGTCAAGTCAACCACACCCTCCCTCCCCTGCCCGTGTCGTCGTGTTGCCCCGCGCGCTTGTCGCATCCTCATCCCCAAATGTCCGAAGCCCAGCGTGAGCGTGAGGTGCAGCGCTATCTCCAGAGCTGGCAGGTTGCACAGGGCTCCTCGCTCAATGTCGCCCTCAACGTCGACAGCCTCGCCGCTCCCGACTTACACGGCAATGGCTTCAAGCCAAAGGCCTCGCCCGACAAGGCCCTGACCGCCTTCGCCCAGCTGGCCGTCTTGCGCCTCAACGTCAGGCGCGCCATGGTCTCGCTGATCGATTCCGCCACCCAGACCATCCTTGCCGAGTCCACCCGCCACAACCAGCTCGGAGACCTCGATGAGCTGCAGGACCACCAGAGCGACGGCCTCAACACCGACCACGACCGCACCGCCGGTCCCAGCACCGATCTGTGGCGTACGTAGCAGCCCCAACCCCCTTCCCGAGGCACCGGGAGGGGAGGGAGAGTGGGCATGCATCTTTGGAGCCCATGTGCTAACAACTGCCATTCTCACTAGTCGGCGCTGCCATACTGTCGCGCCCGGATGCTGTCTGCGAACACTCCCTGGTGAACACGTGCACCGGCCTCGACCACCGAGGCAAGCCCTATACCGCCACCGGCCTCATCGTCAACGACTGCCGTCTCGACCCCCGCTTCTGCAACCGCCCGTACGTCCTGTCCGAGCCCGGCGTCCGCTTCTACGCCGGCGTGCCCATCATCTCCCGCACCGGCCACAAGATCGGCTCCTTTGCCGTCTCCGACGAGGTCCCTCACGATGGCCTGACGGCCGACGACATCCGCTTCATGCAGGGCGTCGCCCAGACCGTCATGGAGCACCTCGAGTGGGCCCGCGACCGCGTCGACCGCTTCAAGGGCGAGCGCATCGTCCGCGGCCTGGCCACCTTCATCGAGGGCTGCTCCCTTCTCACCGAGGACAACGCCCCCCCGCCAAGGACGACGCTCCCCGGAGCCCCTCCACCGTGCGCCCGCCCGACATGGCCCTCGTGTCGACGAGGCACCCCATGCCCCGCTCCAACTCGTACTTCCGCCACGCCGCCGATGCCCAAGCCCGCTCCAGAGACTCCTCGGCCTCCCGCCAGCAGACCGAGCCGCCCTCCTCCCCCCCCCATCCGACATCCCGCCCTCCCTCAAGAAGGGGCCCCAGCCCAGGGCCGACGGCCTGTCCAAGCTCTTCAACCGCGCGGCCGATGTCCTCCGCCACTCGACCCTCGCCGACGGTGTCGCTTTCTTCGGCGCCACGGCAACGACGACGACGGACCCGGCACCGGGAACCCGTGCCAAGTCGGGCAAAACCCAGTCTTCGGACGACGAGGACATTGCCCGCCATCACGCCTCGGGCTCCGGCCTCGACAGTTCCGACTCGGACACGTCGCCCTCGGCGAGGCCCTGCAGGATACTGAGCTACTCCGTCGCCGACGAACGCGCGCGCCAGCGCATCGAGCAGGGCCCCTCGCTGTCGCTCGGCATCCTCGAAAAGTACTTTGCAATGTTCCCCATGGGCAAGACCTTCTCCTTCACCGAGGCCGGCGTCGGCGTCTCGTCGGGCGACGACAGCGCGAGCGACAGGGAGACCATGGGCGTCGACAGGTCCGTCCCCGTCGACAGGTCCGAGGGCCGGCGGCGGAGGGTCAAGATGGTCCACGAGGAGCTCCTCAAAAAGATACCCGGCGCAAAGACGGTCGTCTTTGTGCCCCTGTTCGACTACGGCGAAGACAAGCTCGCCGGCGGCTGCTTCCTGTGGACCTCGGTCACGGGCCGCATGATGAACCTCGACCAGGACCTGTCCTACCTCCGCGCCTTCAGCAACAGCATCATGACCCAGGTCGGGCGCATCAACAGCCAGAAGAACGAGGCCGCCAAGACCACCTTCATCGCGAGCATGAGCCACGAGCTGCGCAGCCCCCTGCACGGCATCCTGGGCTCCGCCGAGCTCCTCCAAGACACCAGCACCGACCCCTACCAGTCGGGCCTCATCAGCTCCATCGCCACCTGCGGCAAGACCCTGCTCGACACCCTGAACCACGTGCTCGACTACAGCAAGATCAACCGCCTCGGCCGCGCGCAGATGCGGAGGCGGGCCAGGCAGAACCTCAATAGGCCCGTCGCCATGACGTCCGACTCCCTCGAGAGCCTGAGCATGACGTCCGTCGTCGACATGGCCGTGCTCGTCGAAGAGGTCGTCGACGCCATCGCCGCCGGCCACGCGTTCAAGAAGCTGGTCGGCACGGGCCCCTTTGACGGGCCCAAGCCCAGCATCAGCGTCGACGAGTCCAACAACATCCGGTCGGTGGGCAACTTCCAGCGCCAGGGCCAAAAGGGCGTCGTGTCCGTCCTGATATACATTGACCCAAAGACGCCCTGGCTGGTCAAGACGCAGCCGGGCGCCCTGCGGAGGATCATCATGAACCTCTTTGGCAACGCCCTCAAGTACACGTCGACGGGCTTCGTCCTCGTCTCCCTCAGCGGCCAGGCGAGGGCCGAAGGGTCAAAGGTCGACGCCCTGATCCGCGTCGCCGACTCGGGCAAGGGCATGTCGGACGAGTTCCAGCAGACCCGCCTCTTCCTCCCCTTCAGCCAAGAAGACTCCTTCCAGCCCGGCACCGGGCTGGGCCTGAGCATCGTCAAGCAGATCGTCGACTCGCTCCGGGGAAGCCTCGAGGTCAGGTCGGAGCAGAACCGAGGCACCGAGATCGACGTCCACCTCAGCTTCTCGCCCGTCTCCGACGAGGCGTCCCGCGAACCCGACGAGGCGATGCGCAACGCCATCGAGCAGACCCGCGGGTTGCAGGTCGTGCTCCTCGAAGGAGGAGGAGGAGGAGGAGGAGGAGGAGGAGACGGCTCGGGGTCGCAGCCGATGAGCACGCCGGCGGCCAGGTTGAATGAAATCCTCACCGAGACCTGCGCCGAGTGGTTCCACATGAAGGTCATCAAAGAGGACCCGCAAGACCCGAAAGAGGCTGACCTGCACCTGTACCCCCATCCGCCCGCCTTGGAGGTCCTCGAGAAGCGGTTCAGGGATAACTCGCAGAGCGCCACGAAACGCAAAAAGGTCCCGTTCATCATCGTCAGCCCCAACGCCGAAGAAGCGGTGCGGATACTGCAGGAGTACAGCAAGCTCCTGATGGATTTCTCAGAGATTGTGGAAGTGATACCCCAACCGTGAGTGTTTTTCCATCTAGTTTTTTTTTTCGGTCGTGCCGTATCCCCCCCCCCCTTTTCCCAATCATGGTAACTGACAACCGTCTCTCCAAGCTGCGGTCCAAGGAAACTGGCAAAGGTCTTCACCCACTGCCTCAAGAGAGCGGCAGACTTGGAGAGGAACGGCGGGAAGTCGGGGACGCCGGCCGCCGGGTCGCTCCCCGCCCGCCAGGAACAGGCCCAAGAGGTTGAAAGGGTCGGGACCCCCTCCACCAGGACGCCAGCCCGTCCGAGATAGAACCGGCAATGTCGGCGCAGCCCCTGATCAAGCCCCTGGGGGCGCTCGCGCTGTCGCCGGCGCTGAACGGCGGCCAGCCCGTCCTCGTCAAGCAGAAGCCCGCCTCGCTGCACGTGCTGCTCGTCGACGATAACCAGATCAACCTCAAGCTCCTCGTCATGTTCATGAAAAAGTGCGGCTTCTCGTACGAGCAGGCCGAGAACGGGCAGGAGGCGCTCGACAGGTTCGTCGCGGCCTCGAGCGCGTCGGCCCCGGCGTCGGCCAGCAAGCGCCGCCAGTTCGACTTTGTGCTGATGGACATCAGCATGCCCGTCATGAACGGCTTCGAGGCGACCAAGAGGATCCGCGAGTACGAGCGCGAGCACAGGCTGCAGGCCGCGACCGTCGTCGCCCTGACCGGCCTGGCGAGCTCCGACGCCCGCCGCGACGCCGAGACCGCGGGCTTCGACGTCTTTTTGCCCAAGCCCGTCCGTTTCGCGGAGCTGCAGAAGCTTCTGACGGCTTCATAGGGCAGGCAGGGCTCGGACTCGCAGCCGTTTTATAACTTTCTCCCCCCCTTTCCATCATCCCCGGCACAAATAAAACAGGGTGTACCGGGTTTTCATCTCCGGCACCCGACTTGATAACTTTCAACTTTGACAAGCGACAGAGGTACTTGGAAGCCTTGACGGCATATACATATATAGCTTGTAAATAAAAATAGTTTCGCTCTATGATTTACGATGACGAAGATAGAGGCCTATCCCCCGTTCTAACCAGGTTCAGCAAGAAAAGGAAAAAACCCATCACTCTTTTTCAACAAAGGGACCACAACCCAGGCTGACTACAACGTCGTTTGCACGGAGCCCAAGACAGCCAGCCTACTCTTGCTGAGACAGGATGGGGGCTGCGGAAGGGTCATATGCCGAACCAAAGCCCTTCGCAAGCCAGGCGCAGGCATCGTGGACCAGCTTCCGGCTGATTTGATGCACACTACCACCAAAGTCAGAAACAGAACAAACCCACCGCCTCCGGTCCCCCCCCCCCCCCAAAAGAATTCCCGTGAATAAAACGCAACCGTGGAGGGGGGGGGGGGGTCAACTCACCCGGCGAGCACGAGGACGGAGTGCGTCGCGCCCTTGTACACCTCGGTCTGGACGTCGACGCCGGCGCCGCGCAGCCGGCCGGCGTAGGCGAGGCCCTCGGGCGCGAGCAGGTCGACCTCGGCGACGGCGAGCCAGGTCCGGGGGCTGCGGGCGAGGGCGTCGGCGGGCGCGAAGCACGGCGAGGCGTCCCACCGCCGCCTGTCCTCCGGGCGCGAGAAGTAGAGGTCCTGGTACCAGCCCATGCGGCTGGGCGTCAGCCAGGGGACGTGCCGGGAGGCGGCCCAGCCCGTCTCGGCGGTGGCGGTGCTGTCGATGACGGGGCAGACGAGGAGCTGGGAGACGGGCGCGGGGGCGACGCCGGCGAGGGAGGCCTTCATGGTGACGACCGCGGCGAGGTTACCGCCTCTGGGTGGGGTGGAAACGGGGGGGCCGTGTTAGACGCACTGCCGGGGCACGGAAGAGAGGGAATGAAGGGGGGGTTTAAACGAACGCTGAGACGCCGCCGACTGTAACGAGGCTCGTGTTGATGTTGAGCCGGGACGCGGTTGCCGGCTCGAGGAGCCACTTGAGGCCGGCGAGGGAGTCGTCCACGGCGGCGGGGTAGACGTGCTCGGGGGCGTGGCGGTAGTTGATGGTGACAACCACGCACCTCACGTCTGGCCGTCTCGACCCGTCAGCGACCAAAAGCGGTGGGTGGGGGGGGGGGGGGGGGGGCAAGTAGACACAGTCTCTTGCGAAGACCACAAAGGGATGGGGAAGAAGGGGGGGGGGAAGCTCTCACATCGGCAGACGTGGGTCAGGAACCCGTTCTCGCTGTCCAGCCCGCCGTTGACCCAGCCGCCGCCGTGCAGCCAGACGAGGCACGGCCAGCCGGCGGCGGCGTCGGGGGCCTCGCCGGCGGGCACGAAGACGCGCGCCTGGACGGCGCCGCCGGGGAGCTCCTCGTCCCACGTCCGGCCGACGGGCGAGAGCTTCTGCGTCGTGTGCGCCAGCGGGTTCGGCGCGCGGCGCGAGGCCGGGTCCCACGGCCGGTCCTCGGAGGGCTCCATGTACTGGATCACGGCGTCGTGCAGCGCGACGTACTCCGGGTCCAGCATGGCGCGGACGGAGGGGTGGATCGGCTGGTAGATTGTCCGTTCTTCCGCCATTCTGGGTGGGGGTAACACACGCGTGCAGATGTTTGTTGCTGAAGCTCAGGATAATTTCGGGGTAGGGTCAGTCGGGTACACCAAGGGAAGGGAGCAGGTCGATGGCTGGGGAATCGAGGGTCGGGTTGGCGTGATTTGGACGGGTGGAGCTGGATGGTGAGGCTTTTTAGAAAAGGTTTGCGAACGGACCCCCCCCCCCCCCCCCCCAGACGGCATCGGGACGCGGGACCCGCTCGGCCGGCGTTCGGCCGGACGGGAGAACCCGCCGCCCCCTTCTCCGCGGGGCAAGATCGGATCAATGCTGTGGCAAACGCGAGTACTTGTGTCAGTTGGGTTCGGTTCCCATCGGCGTCACATTTCGGGGTTGTCGGTGCAACTGCTTCTTTAATGCAAGGTGACATTGTGGACTTTTGAGAGAAACGAATCCTTCTTGCCGTTCATCCGCCGGTCTAACCCAGCCATCGCACGTGCCGTACGCTCGACGGTGGTTTTTACCACTCAAACCCCGTCTAAACTGGCCTGGTGTGGCTGGACGTCATTTGCGTTCCCGGGCTCTCCTATGCCCGCCTGACCCGCGAGTTTAAGCCTGGAAACCCTACCGCCTGCGACGACATGGCTTGTCGGCCTGGTCGACCGCAACCGATAGGCAGCTTGAGCTCCAACGGGAATTCACATGGTAACATCTATGCGGTTGTTCGCGCTGCTGCTGACTCACCCTGGAGGACGACGCCAGCATATACCTCTTTTGAGAACAACTTGAAGGATGCTTCCCCTTTTTGCTTTGGAGTTGCGAGTAAGGGTTCGCATTGAAAAAAAAAAAATTGAAAAGAAATAAAGTAGATGGCATTTCCTGCCCAACGCTATCGAAAGAAGCGCAATGGGCGGTGTGCTCTGGGAGACACATGGCAATCTATAAAATGACTCAAAAGTCTGCCCAAGACCGACAATCGACACTGATCTCTGGGACGGGAGGCTTTGTTCGCAATCACCACACGTGGTTATAGAAACCAAGACCCGGCCGTTGCGCAGGGTGAAGCCCCTCACTATTGCGGAACAGTCCAAGTATTGCAAAAGGCCTTGTTGCGAGCGGGATCAAGACACTGGTACTGTGCTTCGTGGCCAATTATTGTATTCGACGCCGGTGCTATCCTGTGTTCTAGATGTGACGACGGCGGCGGCCTCTCTGGTCCTTCACGTTGTCGCCGCCCACCAGCTCGCATTGCTGGCCTCCATCTCCGTTGCCGCAGCGGGCGGGGAAAACGCAGCAGCCGTCGTCCTGGAACTGCTCAAGGCCATCGGCCCCCTTTCTGCCAAGGGACTTGCAGTCGGGGCCATCGGGGAAACCGCAACTGTTGAGCGTATTGTCAGTAAGATATTACTCAAGGTAGAAGTTTGATTCGCATCATTTGGAGAACTTCTTGGAGGGGGGGGGGGGAGGGGCGTTCGTTCGCGCTTACCCGTTCTTGGCGACAACGCTGGCGGTAAACGCAGCAAAGATGATGGCGGTGAACTTCATTTTGTTTTGGTGGAGTGAGGTGTCCTGCGCGGCAGATTTTGTGATTAAATATTGGCAAAGGGTGAAGTGAAGACGACCGGCGTGTTGAAGATTGAGTTGATAGTGAGACGGTTCCAAACCACAAACGGAAAGGTGAGGCTTCGACTTTGATTTATAGAGATTGTCGTCGAGTACGACGGCCTTGTACGGATATACTGTCCGAATATGGCACATACAGGCTCGGGGTTCTAAGTATGTTGATACTTCAAGGTCGAGGTTGTTTTACAAGGTGTCGTCGGGTACCCCGAATAATACGGGGTAAATAGGTCGTAAAAGGATCCACCGCGGCACCGCTGCCTGGCAACTTCAACTTTATAGCCATTAAAGCTTAACAGGTTCTGAAACCAGGTCCATAACGCGTGCCAACCTTGGCACCGGGAAACCAGGTGTACGTCTGCAACATCGGCTTCACGGCCGCTTGGCGACTTGGCGGGGTTTTTTGGCTATGAAAATCACGTAGATCGCATGCCGCTCTCTCTTTGCGACTTCGGTGATCGCCGTGAGGTTGAGCCTGCCTGCGCTGCGCACAGCACTTGGATGATGCCAACAAGGGGGGGGGGGGGGGAGGAGGGTCGTATGATTGATCGCGGCGCTGCGGTGCAAAAAGAAGATGATACCGGTCAAGGCCACCGTCATAGGCCACCGTCACGCAAGCTGAAGACAGTGGACATCTGACGACGAACACCAACTCAATTGCATCCAAAGTTGTCGTCTAATCATGATGATGCTTAAATTCGCCTGCCAAAGCGTTTGACATATATTGCCCCCTCCAAGGTAGCCTGGCGTACGTGGATCAACATGTCAGTGCGAGCTGGGAGCCGGACGAATGAAGAATGCCAGTCAGGGGGTAATGTAACAATCTTGGACAACGTCTGATGAAGTCCGTCGCCATACGCAGGCCATTTCGCAACACGCTAAACTCACTGAGACGATACCGGGTATCCTGGCCAGACGTGAAGTTAGGCAGGCGGACAACAAGATGGCGAGGAACCATGCCGTATTTCCCCACGTAAGGCAAGTGTGGTTTTTTCGGTGCTGCTTTTAAGAAAAGACTGATATAATGCCGAGGCAGGGTTACAGGGGCATGCGCGATCACCTGCCACAGACCCATGCATTTATGCACTGGATTTCTGGCTCTGTTCCAGAAGGTCGAATGTGTGGGACAAGCTTTCTCCAAGATATCCGTACTCGGTTGAACATGCTGCAAACCATTCGAGGTACTCTGCGGGACGGGATAACGAACCCCTGGATGCCCCAAGTGCTGTAAGTTTGGCCGCAGCACATGGAAAAAGCCGGCCATCTTATAGTATAATAGAAGCGTTGGCATTCAAGGCAGTATGTCGCTGGTGCCAAAGTGTTGTACATGATGTGTGGTATGCGTTGAAGGAACAATGTCCGTACGTCGGTTGGTATTACCGAGTGGGCTATTAGGAGGGTGAAACGACAACGACTCGTCGTGAGTGCCGGATGGGCTGACGTCGCACCCTAGCTCTTCTAGTTTTCTTGGCGAGTCTGGCAGGACGTGGAACTTGCTCGATGCTTGGGATTGGCCGATGTCGCTCAAGCTGGTCTGGTTCCCACACTCTGCAACGGATCCGTTGTGTGTGCGATGACTGATTGATCCCATTGCTTCTTGCACTCTGATGAACAGCGGCCGCAACGCGGGAAGGCTGCCGCAAATCATGGCCAAATTAATCTCCAAGGTCGACCAGACCAGAGTCTCAACATTGTCCCCTAAGAGCGTTGGCGTCAGCGTTGCGCGTGGATAGGCTGCGGGTTGCGGGCGCTTACAGGTCGGGTCAAAAGTGTTGGAGAACGAGACCAGGAACTTGAGACGAACCATGCTTGCGACGCACGCACTTTGTCCAATCAGCGACCGTGGACACAATGCCACATCTTGGGTGCTTGGTCACTTACAATGAGCCCAGCGCCAACAGGAAAATCAGAACCAGTCTCTTGCGCACGCTGACATTCAGTTTCAAGAGCTGCGGCAACGGCAGCAACATCAGGATGCAGTCATACGTGATCGTGAGAGCGCCCCCCGCATAGGCAATGGCTCGGAGGTTGAGGCAGGAGCCTGGAATGTACCGATCCCATATCGACTGAATCGGCGTGCACTGGAACACCACCAGGAACAAGAACAAGAAGTGCTGGATCACCAGAGACACCATGAGGCCAATGACAGTCATGCGGGACCATCGGGCGACGAAGACGCGTAGGTACATTGTGCAGATGGAAACTTTGGCGGTGACTCTAAGACGAATCAGTGACGTTGTTCTCCTAACAAAAGGGCATTACATGTAGAGGGTAACTCACTGCTTAATGACATAGAACACCTGCGTTACGTAGAAAAGCTTTAGGGGAGTGTTAGTAAATTTCGTTCAGAAAAAGGGCCCGGGGACCACGAACTAGAAGGATAGGCTTTCCATTTCCCGGTCTCACGTTCCAATAGTGAAGGCCAAAGCCAAGCTGGACGTCTGCAAAACGGCAGGGTTAACAACGGCGCCCCCGGGATTTTCCAACGTTTAAAGAGAAGTCCTACTTGCGACACCGCACCCGAGCGTGAGTATTAAAAAGAACTGTCCATGTCGTCAGCAAACGAAACCACAGTGACTATCAGCGCACCGTCCAGACAGAACTTACTAAAGCGACCAGTGCTGTCCAGTCATCCCACCAGAGCGGGATCCTGCCTATTTTCCTTGCTATGAATCTCAGGAGGACAATAAAGACTGTTATTGCAGGCAAAGCGACCAAGAACACTCGGCAGAAATCGCGACGGTGCTCGTCGATCGGGTAGCCGTGACAAAACTCTTGCGATATTCGAGCAGTGACTAATAGAGTAGACCCGAAACAAATCAGCTTGTTCCCTCGCAGAGCAACGGCGTGAGAGGCCGATCTGTTTCCGAATACTCACGGATTTGATCTTCAAAGCTGCAGGACGTCTGTATGCATTTTGAGGCATGGGCTTGAAGGGACGTGTTCAGGCAGATGCATCTTCCAAACGACTTGTTGTCACACCCCGCCGTCCGTAACAGATCGATGAGACACGGCACCTGCCGGCAGACAATGAGGTATCAGCAAGTGAGCTCAAACGAACTACTGGGCAGAGACTGGGGCAGTGAAAAAAAAAAAACGGCACTTACTGAGCACTTTGGAGTATTACCGAGGAGAATGCTTGGCGAGGCCGCTCGTGGTTCGGCCAACGATGTTGCTGTAGCGGTGCAAACGGTTACTAGGAACAAGCCGCTATGCAGGGTCAGTCTCATGGTTTCTGCCGTGGAGGGTTAGATGCCATTTCACGGAATCTTCTGCCAGGGAGGGGAAGGGGAAGAAGGAAGCTTCTGCTTTCATAGGGAGCCGCAGTGAGACACCATCCCATGTTTCTCCTGCCTCGGCAGCTATTGCAGCCAGTGCACATCGTTGATGAATGCGGAGGAAACAAGGCGTCTCTATGATTTGGTATTGCTACACTAATGACCAGTAGTGCTTTATTGGCCCACGCCACATCAGGAGATTGGTGGCCCCTTCTCTTTGAAGGGGTGTGTGTCCGCAGGGCCGCAACAGTAATTCACGATAAAAACCCGAGAATCGGCAACCGGCGACGGCGTTCTCAGATTCTGGAAAACATGGTTCCCGATGCCGCCGCTTTTCGCAAACAAACCCTGTTTGCTCAGTTGATCAACGTGCTGTCCTGGTAGAGTATGAGATGATGATAGGCGTCACGGGCGACCGAATGACTGGCTGGGTTCGAGCTAGCTAAACCTTTTCCCCTACCATTTGCGAGAGAGGGGACTAGCTCACGAGTCTCTGCCCTTGAAAGAAACCATTCTTCCTGTCCTGTACTAGCGCGGCGGGTGAAAGGGCTGGCGTTTGAGTTGTGTTGGATTCAGCTGGGTAGCTTGACGGAGGTCATTCCGTCCACCGGGTGTCTAACCTGTTTCAGAAGCCTAGCCGGCCACTATATCAGCACTAATCCTACCATGAACTAGCAGATGTAGCGGCTGTGGTGAAGGTGGTTGAAATACGTTGATATGCTACGAATAATTCGCCTTCGCCGCTTTGCCCACACTCGTGTTGGGGTGAATTCATGACTCAGGTGAGGGTGGGTTGGTGCTCGTTGAGATCCACGTGGGTCAGTTCGCAGTAGGCGTGTGTTGTATTCCCAGGAATGAGCAGGAAGGTTCATTATTGAGCCTTGGCGTGGTTGTGGTGCCCTGTTCTGCTGCTGAAAGTGGTTGAATACGTTCATCTATCGGCTCACCTACACCGCCCAAGCTGTGTTCCGTTGATCCTGCTCTCTAACACTATAGCCATAACTACTCCTACTACATATTTGATTTCGTGATAAAAGGTCATTTAAAATGGTTTGCCAGGGTGCAATAGAAACAAGAGTGTATGCTCTTGGGTCTGTACGGTGGCGTTTGTAGATATCTTACTTGATTAGGTTAGATACTGCACGTCAGGTAACTAAAAGGCACTACCGTTCTACCCGCAAGCGCTCAGAGTGATGTAGCTGGAAGCTTGGCACGGCGACTCGAGATACCTTTCTCGCCCAAATCGTGCTGCCACCAAGCCCCCATCTCATGGAATTTCCTTCTTACTTCCACTTACTTCCCAGACCACCGCTTGTAGCATCACAGGAGAGCCGGTGGCTCGGAATTCGCTCTTTGCCGCAACCCGAATGTCAGATGATATGATCCCACGTGTCTATTGTCATACCTAGAAGTGGCTGACCAACCTTAATTACCTGGGGCCGCCCTATCGGACATACTTAAGCGAGAGCTCGGCGCAAAGGCGGACGCCCTTTGCACTGCCTCGATGGCTCCAAGTACGCTATGCGAACGGAGACGTACGGCACTAGCGCTTGGGTTTTTCTAGCTGCCCATGATACTGATTTGGTATGGTAGGCTTTGTCGGTGGGCTAAGAATGATCGAAAGAGCCCGTGCCTGGTCTAGTCATTCTGCAAGCTTCCGGATGCGGGAGCGATTGTTGTTGATTTAAGACGTACCAGCCTGCCTTTGTCCCAGTCAACTTCAGCTGCGGGGTCGACAGCCCAGGTAAGGAGAGGACAGACACGGACGGAACCGTTCCATTCCATTGCTGTGCGTGATATCATTTAGCGGCTTGGCCGATTGGAGAGGCATTATCAAGCAAGCATACGATTGACTTGACCTATCGGCCACTCATTAAACACTTACAATAGTGGCAGGAGGAGAGCATTCCCAAATACAATACTCCATTAGTGATATGGCCATGCCTGATTCTCGAGGACCGCAAGAAACCTGGCTGGCCCGTCGCCGTCACCCGTTGGTTCCTTAATCTCTGCAAGAGTCAAGCTTCGAAGAGGCCACCGTGGCCAAGGGCCCGACATATCTTCTCGTTGCCATTCGCCAATCGCCCATGCCAAAAGGTGACGTCAGTAGTGCATGGAACCACCGGATTTCTACTTCAGACGCCTCCCTGAGCTACCAAACTGAATCTAGCTGACTAGATCAGTGGCTGAGACAGGCTGGGACAGACTTTGGCTCTTGCCAGCCTTCTGCCATACATTTGAGCATCCCAGAAACCCTCGGCCAGTTGCTAGAACCTATTGCCAGCGGCAGTGCATCCGCGTCTCGGCAGGTGGCTGGATCAGTGGCTTTGTACCCCTGGCAACCGGCGATTGGCGACTGGCGACGGGAAGACCAGACCCTGAAAGTGCAGATTCTCTGTAATTAACTTACTGGAGGATACCAAGTGAAAGGAAACAGGCACGTGTGTTCGCTTATTTGTTTCTTCGGGGCCAATGGGCATGTCTCTTGCGCCATGTATTTCACGGGCTGTTGGGCCGATTCGCGAGCAGAATATACTCTTTTGCCACCGTGTTAGATACGACAGCTTCTCAAAGCCCGGAAAAGCTCTGGACGCTGTGTTCGTGCCACTTCAGTACTCCCAAATGTCACTTTCATTAGGGTTTTCCTTAATACAACAGATTAGAGTTTTTGGCATCGTCTTGATTAAACCGTTTCCACGAGACGAGTCTCATTGTTGATCATCAACACTCCTTTTTAGACGTCGACTTAAGAAGCACCTACATCTCACACCCTCCAGTCCATTTGATCAAGTATGCCAGGTAGCTTTCACAAGTCATTCGTGATATTCTATACCTTACAGAACCGCAATTCTGGAGTGTGGTTTACCAATGTGGAGTACGTCGTATCTACTCGTCAATATATCATCGTCCTCCCTTGAGGAGACTGAGGGGAACGGCACTCGCCTTTCCACGGCTACCACGACCAAAACATTCAAGCAGCAACGGGGGCTTTTGTTTGCCGCAAGCATGGGCTTCATCCCAGTTCTTACAAGTAGAGAGAACAGCCCTTGGCCAAGCCATTCGCAGTGGCGTTTCAGGTCGCACCAAGCACTGCAAATGCCAAGGATCGCTACAGCCTCGCGTTTGTCGTTTGTGTAGAGCCTGAAGAACATGTCTTTTTCGGAGGAGGCTGGACCCCAAGAAGGGCTTGGCTGTATTTGCCCTTTGCGGAGAGTTGCCCTTGTGGACTTGCGTTTTCCCTTTCGAGAGCCCGCCCTGGGTTTGGTTCCCATATTTCAGCTCATTGTCCAACGCCCGCCGGTCTTACACACCCTCGGCATATCAAAGCCAGCTTCGCCACTCCTTTGGTACCCGCAGACTCTTCTTGTTCTTCACTGCAGACCGAATCATTAAGTGCCAGTCGGTGCCCACCCTTTTATAGTGTCTTTAGATAATGGGAGTTCAACATGTGATATTGACAATGGAATCAGAACTTTCTTTCTTATACCGCATTCTCACTCACGGGCCGGCCACGGTCAAAACGTTTTTCAAGGGCAAACATCACACAGGCATTTGAGCCCGGAACTCGAGTCGATCTGGTCATGAGAACAGGAGCAAGTCCGTAAATGCAAATAACGCTCTGAACGCCATGCTCGTCTAGCAACCCCGGTTCTAACCCAGCAACTCATGCAGGCCCTCATCCTTCAACGTCTCCCTGACAGCCTCCAGCACCCGGGCGTGGACGGACGGCGGCGCGGCGACGAAGCCGTAGTTGGCCACCATCTTGCGGCCTGCCGTCAGGCTCACCGGGTTCCCGTCGACGTCGGTGACCTTGCCGCCGACCTCCTCGAACAGCAGCATGGCGCCGGCGTGGTCCCAGATCTTGGCGAGGCGGTCCCGCCGCCGGTACGCCCAGAAGGTGCAGTTCGCCTGGCCGAGGCCCAGGACGGCCCAGCGCAGGACCCAGCCGAGCAGGTCGTTGCCCGGATACGCGACGCCGAGGCGGTCGGCGACCTTTTGGTGGATTCCCGGCGCGCCGGACTCGGAGCCCTCGGTGCAGGTGACGGAGACCAGGGCCTGCGCGGCGGCGCCGGCGTCGGCGTGCCGGGGGATCTTGGTCGGCACCAGGTCGATCGGGCCGGGCATCGGCCTGATAAAGGTGCCGTGGGACCGGACGGCGAACATGATGCTGCCGGTGCCGGTCGGGTCGATGGAGTCGTTGTTGATGGGCGCCTTGGCGTCCGCCGACAGCAGCGGCAGACCGACGATGCCGACGCTCTGCCTCCCGTCCTCCATCAGGCAGACGTTGATGGCGTACAGCTCGCCCCGCACAAAGGTCTTGGTCCCGTCGATGGGGTCGAAGACCCAGAACCGGCCGGCGGGCGAGGGGTCGCCGAGCCCGCACCAGTCGATCATGTCGCACATGTCCTCGGGCGACGCGGGCAGCTTGCACAGCGAGTCCTCGTCCCTCTCGGCCGCGACCTGCTGCAGGAGCGCCCACACCGACTCGCAGAGCTTCGGGTTCTCCCGCAGGTCAGCCGCGGACTCCTCGCCGACGAACTTGTCGTCGGGGAAAGCGGCGTGCAGCGTGCTGGTCAGCAGGGCCTGGATGGCGAAGTCGGCGACTGTGACGGGGCTGAGGTCCTCCTTTGTCACGACGCCCTTGTCCGAGGCAGCGAGCACGCGCCGGCTCAGCTTGGCGGCGTGCTGGATGGCGGCGATGGCGGTGGCCAGCTCCCGGGCGTACGGTCCGTCCATGCTGGATTACGGGATTCGGCGGTTGTTGTGAAGAGGTGGGCAGTATTGAATGTCGACAGGAGTATCGGCACCAAGCGGGGCTAGCCTGTGACGGTGATCTTGCAGGGGGAGGGTGCTCAGTATGAGTCAGACACGGGGGGGGGGGGATGACTGATGGAGGGATTTGTTCAATGGTAATCTTCAACAACCAGGTAATGGTGGTGGAAAAGTGAAACGAGTGTGGATGTTTTGAATGTAGCGACGGGAATGGCGCCGATGATGTCAGACCACAAGGACGCTGTTCCCAGCTGTTTGCAAATTTTACCGGGAGAACTCCGGTGACGTGGTGAGCCTTAGCACCGGCATCGGCGGCGGCCCCTCCGAGTGGAAAAGCGGGGCTCTCTGCCGTTGTGGTGTCTTTCGGAGCCGAGTCGAGCATTCATTAACCACGGACACAACGTGAACAGCTGCGAGAGGACGTGACCGCTAGATTCAATGATATCTTATACCTCAAGCCCGCAAAGCATTTAACCTCCCTCCCGGAAACCATGGCGCTTCTATCAGTCCCAGTCCCAGTCCCAGTCCCAAAGGACCTCTCTCACATTGGCAGGCCGGCTGTGCAAGTCTGCATGATGTATTTCACTTTGAAAAAGAAGAGCACGTAGTCACATCAGTAAAGTCATTACCGCAAGTCGAAAAACCGTCAAGACTTACCATCCTTCCAGGTCCGCCGCTTGTGGAACTTGACGGCCAGGTCATTCCACAACTTTACGCACCACGAGGCGACGAGGGCGTCCCGCATCGCCTGGTCCATGGGCACGAGGATGTTGAGGCTGTACATGTCGTCCCTGGAGTACTGCACCGCGACCCGCGCATTCTCCCCGTCAAACCAGTCCAGCACGTCATTGTTGCGCCGGACGTCGAAGAGGAGCCCGCGCTCCTCGTACTCGGGCGTCTCGTACCCCTCCCCGCCGGCGGCCTTGCGCTTGCGCCCGACGCGCCACGCCTTGCACACGCTCTTGCCAATCTTTGTGAACCTGAGCCCGATGTTGCCCAGGCCGCTGCGCGAGACGGGCTTGATGTAGTACTGGAAGGCCTCCTGCAGGATCGCCGGCGGCCGCTCCAGGTTGAAGGCGTGCCTCGGCTGCGAGATGATCTCCGGGACCGGGGCGGCATTCCCGCCCCCGGCCTGCCGCCTGATGGCGTAGTCGATGCGGCTGAACTCCACCAGCCTGTCCGTCTCCCGCAGGAAGTCCATCTGATGGTTGAGCTCGTAGCGGCCCGGCGCGTCGACGTTGCGCGAGGTCGCCGAGTGGATGGAGCGGCCCGCCAGGCGGAGCGTGTCCGGGGGACGCTCTCGCGCACGGCGGCCCCGTCCGCCGCGTATTCCGGCGGGAGATCAGCGTTGGAAGCGGAGCGGGTCATGGTTGCGCAACGAATTCTCCCTTGCTCGGCAAGGTGCTCGGCAAGACTTGTATTTGGGGTTGTCTGACGACGGGTGGGAGTGGCTATCAGGGGCAGAACGATGCAGTCCCCGCTCCGGACCGTTTGACGTGGCTTCTTTGTCAGGAGACGAGTCTTTTCATGTGTGTCAAGGCTTGTTTGTGGTGGCGGTCCCGACGCAAAGCTGACTCGGACTCGGGGTGCCGATGGCACGACTTTTACGGTCAATTTGCCCATCACCTCAGGCACGGGCGCTATCCGCACCAGCGCCCGATAGCATAAAGGCTCATGACCAATGACTCTTGGGGCAGCGGCATTTGTCCGAGCCCGCAATGATGTCGCAAGTGCTAACCCGGCACACGCACGCTCGAGTAAGCAGCAGGCGGACGACTAGGATGTTCGGTCTGATTGGCCGGCGGCCCCGCCGCAACCCGAGTTCACTGTTCCATGGGATGCATTTGAGAGAGCCCGTAAAGGAAGGACGTCAGCCGTACCCGTCATCGTTGCCCGGGCTGTGAGCTTCAAAACAGCGCAATTCCAGACGGATGTGCGCGTCATGTCGGGGCTCCCGCTGCCCTTTGCGCGACTTGGGATAACAAAGGCTCACAGAACCGATGTCAGCAGTGATCAATATGAGAAGCGCAGATCCGTATTACCACGACGTGCGGGCTTGCCTGTGACAGCATAGCCTACGGTAACGCTTCAAGGCCTGGCTAGATCGGAACTCTAGCTGGAACCGCCGGATACCAGCATCTGACCGACTCTGGCCTAGTGGAAAACGTTTGTTCAAGCTGGAAATAGAACGGGAAGAGGGAAGTCGGTGGAGTATGCATTGAGTGTCCACCCACTCGGGTAATAGAAAAAAAAAAAGGGAAAAAAGGAAAGAAAAAAGGGCCTGTCGCTGCTATAACAAGCCAGATATTCTTCACCCATCTCACACAGAAAATGGTGGGAAACATGCAACAAGGATATAATTTCGACAAATGTATCATTTTGATGCTCAGAAGACTGTTCCCAAATGCCGAACACAGTAGCATTAGGACAAGCATCTACAATACAAGTATTTTAGTGTTTTAGCGATGTGGTTGAGACCGGCTATTGCACTTACCCTCCCGAGCAACCAGAGGAGGTACTTTGCAGATGTTGCAGTTGAGGTGAAAACATAAGCATCAACTCCGTATGGGAACGCATCCGGGCATTGCGGGCCAGCATCGTTGAAACAAACGACCCACTTGCGGCGGCACCGCGAAGAATTCGATCCGCTCAAAGACCCATTATCGGTTCCGTGTGTCCACTTCAGGACGGAATGCGCGCAGGAGAACTTTGCCTGGCGCACTCGGCGACATGGAGCCGCGGCGGTGAATATGGTGTGACTGTAAAAAAAAAAAAATTGACCATGCTAATAGCATTTGCGAAGTATGGAAAGGGTGTGCGTAGTAAAGAAGCGGCGATTCGTAACCACAGAGATCAACCTGGGTGGACGGTTATAATAGGTATTTAAAACCCAAGTTCAGGGATGTCGCACAGGCACAGGGGGATTTGCCTCCCGTCGCATATTCGGCATCTCAACTAGGACCGCCTGCGCAGATGGATCTCTCATATGGCCAAGGACGAGTGCCGGATGTGAATTGCTGCATGAACTCTCAATAATTAAACTTATTTGGAGCCCGATATGGCATATCCGAGACATAAAACTGCAAATGATTAAAGTATTTACTTGTTGTAGGACGAGGTGGCCGCTCGGGGTGGTGCTTGCTCAATCATTGCCGACATAGGATTCACTTGGGGTCACCCAGAATCAACAATGAAGGTACAGATGGACGGACGGATGGACACGTGCGAAACCTTGATGTCACCATGCCTAGTTCAAGGGTCCAGAAGAGCGGTGGCTGACCGTAAGAACCGTCTGGGAAATCCTATTCCACATTTCTCGGGAGAAGACAAAAAATGAACGAAACAAAGAAGAAAATGAAAAAAAAAAAATAAAAAAAATCTGCAAAAAACCTAGTTTCAAGACGTTGGCATTAGATAATGGGCAATGCGATCGAGTGGCCTCGCTGAAATTGAAGAAAAGATCACCCGAGACCAGCCGGGTACTTTGGGAGTCGGCTCAGCAGCCGACTATTGCGCCTTACGCCTTACGCAGGGAATAATGCGCCCGACGCGCAATTATTCGCCGGCTACGGCGCAAGCCCTACGTCATTTCTGCCGTTGGTGCGCCCGAGGCTCCCCTTTGACCGCATGCGCGTAGGTACCTAGTTTGGACAACCGTGGATACCTATGTACACACTAGGTGGGTGGGTACATGGTAGTGTACCGGTACGAAGGCCAACTAGATCCAGATACCCATGCCATTGCATAATAAACTAGTAGGTAGAGATGTACACACAGTGTATAGTGATGGAGAGTATGAGAGTCAGGGTTAGGGTTAGGTTATCTAGAGCTCAATTTAGACACTCTCATTGGGCAATCAGCTTCGGACTTGAATTAATCCGACAGCTTGAGCCTAGGACACGTTGTCTGTGGTAAAGAGGCACTGTGCTAGGACCCATCCTTTGTACCTAGGTAGGTAAGCATACGCTGTCTATCTGAGGTACGTACCGTTCGAAGAGCTACCAGATACAGCGGGGCAACCAGTCGGACTACGACTTGAAGTGGACACCGACAACCCCGCTCCCGGTGGGGCCGACCGGCCCTCTGTCCCAATCACGTGGTCGGAGTATTCATGCCGTCAGCGACTTGGCCAGTGGCATCGTATCATGTGCCCACCTCAGTACGTACCCAAGGCTCGCTTTTGAGGCCGCATATGCGGATACCTGTACGTACGTACTCCGTACGAATACCTTGTGTACGGATACAAGTACGGATACACACACAACGATACCTAGGCATGCACATGATTCTCTCTACCGGAGGGGCTCCGTTCCCTCCCGTTGGCCTTCTCTCTCCATGACCTTTCGGGCCATGCAAATTTCGATTCGCCCAGTAAACGCCCGTACCTAGCTTTGCCTTATCCCCGACGACGACAAGGCGGCTCGAGCCTGTCCAACAAGTCTTATCGATGCTTGTTGACGGGCTGTCGAATCGTCAAAGACTTGCGAGAAACGAGCTTCTTTCAACGACCATCCGATCCCTATCGCCACGAGCCAGCCAGCCAGCCCACCTTTGGCCTCCTCGCAGGCAACAGTATCCGTACTAGCCGCAGCCCCTCCGCTCTCCGCAAAATCGCGACTGACAACCACCTTGTGGACCAGGTAGTGTACTGATTTGGCTTGGTCGGCTGGAAGCAGCAAAGTGCCTGCTGTATCTGTACTACTACATACCAGGCTGGCGGCTGCATATCAGTTAAGCGGATATGTACGGAGTACTTTGTACCCTTTGAGACAACGCTCCTCTCGTTGAGTATGGTTGTATCTTTATTTGGACACAACAGTTTACCAGAATACGAGGGCCGCGATTGGCTAGGATGATAGGATGGTAGCCTTGGATGACATGAACACAAAGCTTTTTCCCCCTTTCTTCTCATTTTTATTTTCGCTGTCTCGTCCATGTAGGTACTCCACGCTTCTTGGCCTGGGGGCAGGATTACCCTTGGACTCGCCCACCCCAAGGGCCCAGGTCCGCTCGCACCAGCTTTTCTGTCGTCTCGCTGTCTCCGCCAGCCTCTCATTGACTGAATGACGAATTGGACAAGTCGGAGTGCACACGTTGGCCACGGCACCAATCTAGTGCACATCAATCGTAACATGACACTTGATGCATTATGTAATGTCTGATGATGAGTCCGTCCGGTCTTTATTGGCCGACTCTGCAAATTCGCGCAAGGCGGCCTGTGGGTTCCAAGTTCCGACAGGCCCCCGTCCTCATCCCACTCCAGCACTCACTGGGACGCCGCAATACACCCTTGAGACCCCCCCCTCCTTCGCACTGACTGTCGAGATTGGCAGATTGTGATGGGCCAGCGATATGGGGGATACGTATCGGAAAGACGATGATCCCCCCCCCCCCCCCCCGGCGCGCAGAATCTCGCCCATGTACGATACTCCGTGCCGTCCCTGCAGATAAAGCTGGGGGGTTGGTTTCTCCCACACTTATCTAGGCGAACCATCACTCTTCCCAGGGTTTGTGATATTGGGCAGCACTTCATATTTTAGTCAAAAACTCTGGCAACTGATAAAGAAAACCAAGCCCGAGACTGCTCCATGGAGGCGATAACGCGCCTGCTGCCGACCACCTGATCGGACCCAGATCCCGGTCCAATGAGTGTCCCCAATCAGGCCGGAGACGACACTACTACGTAAGATAGAGATATGACGACATTGCGGACATACCCTCCCTTGCCTTAGCCCAGCCAAAGTCTTGGGAACGGGGTTCAAAGTCTTGGGGACGGGGTTTTCGACTGGGGTGTCGCAGCGTGAGGGGGGTACTGTGGTGTACTACGTAGTACTGTAGAGGTCGTACGGGAAACCAGGGACGGCCCCGGTCCCAACTCCACACAACCCTACGGAGTACAACGTTTCCCGGGCTTCTGTATGGGTACCCCCGTGTCCCTGAATTTCTGATGCAGAGCAACGCCGACGAGGACGGGCTGAGATTTGACCGAAACCTCCAATGGTTGACGAGCTGAAGAAACGCGGCCGTCTAAGTAAACTAGTAGGGCGCGGCTGCGCTGTGTGGCATGCGCGCCGCAGATTAGGATGCTAGGCGACCATCGAAAAGAGTTTTCCCCCAGAACGGATACAACCCCCCCTTTGACGAACCGTTGATCTTGCCTCTCTCTCTCTCTCTCTCTCTCTCTCTCTCTCTCTTCTGTTGCTCCCCGCCAGCCATTAAAACCTAACTTCTCCCCCGTCAAGATTCTTGTCACTTGCCTGCTTCCAAGTTCCTGTTTGCTCGGTCGAACTTCTCCTCCCTCCCTCCCTCTCTCTCTCACTCCCCCATTCCGCCGTTCCCACCTTCACCCGACCTCGACTCCTCCTCCCTTGCAACATTCCTCCACATGAGCCTTGTGGTGCCCTCCTCCGCCTCCCGTCTTCCCGTCTCACCCGCCGGGCGAGCTTAAATCTCGAATTGGCCTGCGCGCCACAAAAGGACTACAGCACAGAACCAAGCCCCCCCCCCCTTCTCTCACACACACCACAACAGCCATGTCGGCATCCGAGCTCAAGGGCCCGGCCGAAACCGTCCCCGGCGAGAGGGTCTCCCTCGATAGCTATGGCTCCTCGGTGCGGCACAACTCGGACGGCCTCATGCGCCGCCTGGACAACCGTCAGATCCAGCTGATCGCCATCGGCGGCACCATCGGCACCGGCCTCTTCGTCACCATCGGCGAGGGCCTCGTCAAGGGCGGACCGGCAAGCCTGCTCATCGCCTACACCCTCTACGCCTGCGTCGTCGCCCTCGTCAACAACTCCATCGCCGAGATGAGCACCTACATGCCCGTCTCCGGCGGCTTCATCCGCCTCGCCGGCGTCTGGGTCGACGACGCCCTCGGCTTCATGGTCGGCTGGAACTACTTCCTCTACGAGGCCCTGCTCATCCCCTTCGAAATCACCGCCCTGAACCTCGTCTGCTCTTTCTGGAACGAGAAGATCACAGAGCCCGGCCCCACCGCCGGCTTCTGCGTCGCCATCATCCTCTCATACGCGTAAGTCCCACTGCCTGTCCCCGTCCAGATGGTTGACCTCTTTTTTGTCTTCTTTTCCATTCCAGGGCCAAGCGCGACTCGAAACCGACCCAGGATAACTCTTAGAGCTCGTCGTCGCGCCCGCTGTGATCCCTTCTCCTCCCCCCCCCCCTCTCCTCTTCTCTCCTCATCTCCCAATTCGCTCCATGTGCTTTGTCTCGTGTGTATGCATGCTAAACGCCAATTGTGTGAATATAGTCTCTTGAATATTGTTGCTGTTGGCGTATTCGGTGAAGCAGAGTTCTGGCTCTCGGGCGGCAAGGTCCTGCTCATCTTCATCCTCTTCTTCTTCACCTTCGTCACAATGGTCGGCGGCAACCCCCAGCACGACGCCTACGGCTTCCGCTACTGGAAGAACCCCGGCGCCTTCTCGACGTACCTCACGCAGGGCGACACCGGCCGCATGGAGGGCTTCATGGGCGCCCTGGCCACCGCCAGCTTCACCGTCGTCGGCCCCGACTACATCTCCATGATCGCCGCCGAGGCCAAGCACCCGAGCCTGTACATCAAGTCGGCCTTCAAGACCGTCTACCTGCGCTTCGGCATCTTCTTCGTCGGCGCCGCCCTGACCTGCGGCATCGTCCTCCCCCACAACGACCCCATCCTCGAGAAGATCTACCTCGGCGGCGGCGAGGGCCGCGGCACCGCCGCCGCGTCCCCCTGGGTCATGGCCATGGAGAACATGAAGATCCAGGGCCTCCCCCACCTGGTCAACGCCCTGCTCTTCACCACCATCTTCTCCGCCGGCAACACCTACACCTACTGCGCCAGCCGCTCCCTGTACAGCCTGGCCCTCGACGGCCGCGCCCCGGCCCTGCTCCGCAAGACCACCAAGAGCGGCGTGCCCATCTACTGCTTCGCCGTCACCATGATCTTCCCCATGCTGTCCTTTCTGCAGTGCAACAGCGGCTCGTCCAAGGTGCTGAGCTGGCTCCTCGCCCTCGTCACCGGAGGCGGCATCATCAACTACCTCGTCATGTCCATCACCTTCATAAACTACTACTACGCGTGCAAGGCCCAGAACGTCGACCGTCGCACCATGCCCTACTACGGATACTTCCAGCCCTACGGCGCCTTCATCGCCCTCTTCCTCCAGACCATCGTCATCCTGGTCTACGGATGGTCCGCCTTCCGCCCCGAGTTCAGCGTCGACTCCTTCTTCTCCAACTACACCATGCAGATCGTCGCGCCCCTCCTCTTCATCTTTTGGAAGCTCTTCAAACGCACCCGCTACATCAGGCCAAAGGACGTGGACCTGACATGGGACCGTCCCATCATTGAGGCTTACGAGCAGCACGCCTCGGTGCACGAGCCCCCCACCACGTTCTGGAGGGAGATGATTCAGATGGTCAGAATCGGTCGCAGCAAGGTGATCAAGGGCGAGAAGGCCTGAAAAGTTGGGTTTTTTTCTTCTTCTTCTTTTCTTTTCCAAAGTAGAACGGCGCGAGATACCCCCCCAGTGTGTGCCATGTGCTCCGAAAATGCGTGAAATTCAAATAAGAAAAAGATGTAGAAAAGCTTTACCATCATAACGTGCGTCACATTGTATTACATGAACTTAAAACGAGTGAGGCGATCGCCCGTTGCCGGTTCTGCGCCGAGACCAACGTGGACAACACACATTGGATCGTCTCAGCAGAAAGCCAAGACGGACCCCTGCCCTTGGGATGCTTTTCCCATTACACATCGGACCGGTCTCGAACCTTGATTGTGTTTGGATCTCAATCGCTTTTCCATCGAGCAGCATCGGGATTTGCGTCATGGAGTACCCCTCCCATCGCTTCAAAAAGCAGGCACCCTCCCCTTTCGGACGGAAATCAGTAGTACACAACGCCGCCCGCGTGATGCACCCTCCGCATGGGGACGGACTCGTCCACGACCAGGTGCAGGTTCTGCTGGTCGTCCGCCCGCACCCGCACGACCCTCTCCCACACCCTGCTCGACCTCGCGTCCCCGCGGCCGGAGCTCGTCAGGTTCTCGTCGGCGGGCGGCTGCGACCGCAGCGCCAGCACCGACAGGTCCTCCAGGTTGCCCCAGGGCCGGACGCTCCAGACGCGCACCGGCTCCCCCTCCACTGGATGTTGTAGTGGTCCATGACGTGGGCGCAGGCGACGACGAGCGCGTACACGGTCAGCGTGGCCAGGTAGATGGACATGACGGCGACGGCGAAGCGCAGGGTCGTGCGCGGGTCCCCCGAGCCGTACCCGTACTGCTGCACGCCAAAGTCGAACTCGAGGAAGCCCTGGTAGCGGCCCGACATCTGCGCGATCGTCTCGTTGACGTACGTCGTCGTGTTCTGCTTCTGCCACCGGACGTGGGTCGCGTTGACCGCGTCGACGATGTTGACGCCGCCAAAGTAGCCGTGCTGCGAGAGCAGGTCGATGCCCGCAATGTGCGTCGCGTTCTGGTTCAGGACGAGGTACGACCCCAGCTGAGACCCCGTGCGGGCCAGGCCGTCGGTGAGGTACACCGCGAACAGCTTCTCCAGGAGGATCTCCGCCGCCGTGATGTTGTTGGCCTCGACCGGCGCCAGCACGGTCTGGACGGTGCCGTTGGCGTTTTTCGTAGTGGTGAACAGGTTTAACAGCCGAAGGATGGCCGTCGTCGGCCTCGTCACTCCGTCCGTCCCCGTCTCGTTCATCTTGGGATCCATGTACGGGAACCAGCTCTCGTTGAATTTGACGACGTAGCCGTCTTCCAGCGTGTCTCCATCAACGACCTTTTGCATCCCGGCGGAACTGCTGACGGTGGACTCGATCGTACGGCTGAGCCAGGGGTCCCATGTGTAGTTGGCCGCAACCCAGCTGGCGAGAAGACTGCAGCCGTAGATCCAGTCGTTTTCCGTGTCGTCCGTCGAACCGGGAACTTGACCCGAGATATGAACGACCGAGCCTCCCCTTCCCAGGGTACGGAAAGTCGGCGGCGTCCCAGACAGCTGCGACAGGTTCAGCCGTGTCACGGGGAAGCTCTGCGGCTGGTCTCTGTGCTGCTGGCAGAGCGAATCGCCGAAACAGTTCAAGTGATTGGTCGGATAATACGGCAGCTCTCCCGGGAGCAGCTCGCTCTTGTCGTAGACCTTGCACTTGGACTGTACCAAGGGTTGGTAGATGGACTTGTTCGACTGACGCCTGGGCTCCAGTTTGTAGTGAACTCCTTTGGATATGTCACCGACCGGATTTTCTCGTATGTAGTTGTTGAACAGACCAACGGTTGACACGAAGGACCTCGACGGAGTCGTGGCGATTGTCGTCGAGCGGTTCGAGTGGGTGAGGATCAGGTTTCGCTGGATGGACGGCGCTTGGAAAGAGACGTTCGCCTGCAGGTTGCTGGAGCCAAAGCTCTGGGCCCAGGTCCAAATGTCGGAGAAGCCCCGGCCGGGCAGTATCTCTCGTAGACGCCTTGCGAGCCTTTGCAATTTTCCCAGTTGGTGCCGCCCATGGAGGATTGATTCGCCCACGGGGCCCGATCCGGGCTGAAGAAGTCGGGCCAGACGCTCTCTGGCGTCGCGGGATAGACCAACGGCATGCTGATATTGTCGAACGCCCGGTCGTGGTTCATGGCGTACCAACCGGGCGTCGGGATGAGAAGGATGGCAGATGCCGGCCCGACGAGGGCGGAAAGCACCGTCGCGAACACAAAGTACGCGGCAAGAAGGAGGTCCCAGGAGCCGAATCCCCCGAACCCCTGCCGCCAGAAGGCCGGGCTGACGAGGTACTCGAGGTCCCCGATCCGGTAGCCCCGGTGAGGAACCCCAGACGGACGCCGTCCCCGATCAGCCGCCGCCGGAAGATGCTCAGCCCGATCGCGGACAGCGACGCCACGATGAGGAATTCGTGCACCTTGGCCGGCAGCTGCAGGGCATTGTTGAGGTCGTCGGCCGTCAAGTTGAGCCCTCCATTCCGGATGCCGGAGGGCGGGTACCAGAACAGCCTCTGCTGACTCAGGACCATGACGCCCACCGTCAGGAACAGGGCCGGGACGTGGATGACCCATCCGCTGAAGAAGCGCCATAGCGACCGGCGCACAACGGGCTTGGGATCGACACTTCTGCTGCGGGATGTGCTCGGGGCTGTCGGGGCGAGAACTCCCCGGTGCTGGTCCTTATCAGGCAGGGATCCAGGGACAGTGGCGTCGGTGGCGGTTTCTTCTCGCCGGCGCCTTTCCCGCTCTGCATTCCACGGGCCTCGTTGCAGACCCCCCTTTTTGGCCACCGGAACCTCTTCGGTGGGTGGTTTCTGTGCTGTACCGAATCCACGCCCCATCATCCCCGAGCCCTTGAATACTGCTGGCGTCTCTGCTGCTGATGGTACGTGGGCGTTGGATGCGGATCTCGCGAAAAGGTGGAAGCGGGAGCTATGTATTCCATCTCGGGCCTCTCGTCGGCCTGCGCCCATAGTGCCCGAAAGTAGGAAATATTTAGATAATAGTCGAATGGTTCGAGTGCTCGAAAAGGCAACGACCTTTGGGATTCGGGCCCTTGGTGCGTTAACATCCACATATTTCGAGTACGACAGAGCAGAACCGAAGCATTCTCGCTTGTCAACACGGCCTTGACTTCGAGTTCAGAAGAAAATGTACGGAAAGAGCATCAAGGGCCGCGAGAATTCTGCTGGTGGTAAGATATATGAGTGACCCGGTCTTGGCCATTCCAAATGCGGTGTCCTTCTTCTCGACACCGAATTCGTTCTTGGTGCTTGCGCGAATCATGGGCCTGAGTGTCTCAGCTTACTTGCAATGATGCGAAGTATCACTTAAGAAAGCCCGAAGAGAAAAAAGGGAGGTGGACTAGACATTTTATAAAAGAGACATTTGCTGATACCTAACCCGCAATCAAAAACACAAAAAGAAAAACGCAAAATTCGTTTCTCATGGAAGTAGAATCACGGATGCCGATACCATGTATCAAAAATAATGACATCAGCAGTTTGTGCCTAGCGGGAAAGACCGTGATACAACAAAGAAAGGTGATTTACAAGGCGTGGCGCAAGTCATCGTAGGAAACCCAGCGCTGGAACCGGAAAATATCTGAACGATGGCTGGGAGGCTGGTATTTAATAGCGGCGGGCCAAGACAAGACGCTCACATGCCAAGCAATCAGTAGCTGCGCTGCCACAGCGCCACAAACGAGAATTTTTGTCAACAAGTGACGGGGCGTCTTCTAAAACATTTTTCTGGACTAATACCGTTGCAGAAGAGGTTGAACAGGTGGAAAAGGCGAGATCTGGCCTCTGATAGATGGGTTTCTGCTCGCATTCGCAGATCATACGTTGTTGAGCATATCATGGGAACTGCCTAACAGCTGATTCGAAACCATAGAGGTATCCATACATACATAGCCTTGCCCGTCAGCGCCTCTCATGTTAACTCGACCGTCCCATCTTGTCGCAACTTTTCGCTGCCCAGGCAAGTTTCCAGGAGAGCTCCGAATCATAAAAGGTCTACTTGCCGCCTACCCACACCACCAAAAACACCCAGACTAGGGTCTTCGGAGAATAGGAGGAAAACTCCAACTCGATAGAAAGCATCAGATCGATCGGCTGGGTGTACCACCAAACCCCATGCCGTCTTGGGGAGGATTCATTCTGACAGAAAGAGCAGTCACCCAACCCCTGATAGTCTTCGTCTGTGAGCACTTTGCGCGGGGTTGGAAACGGATATGTCTTTTCTGGCGAGTTCCGAAGGCCCGCGAGCCACTGGAGCCTTTGCCAGTTGTTGGTCTGGAAACAGCAGCTGGAAACGAGCAACAGCTGCATCTCACCGGGCGGCTGGACCAGGGTCGACTCCACCGTCCAGTCGAACAAGCAAAGCCCGCTGCCGTCTGAAAAGTATCCGAATGATGGGTTCTCGCTGGTGCGAGGCTTTGCGATGACCTCTGAAGGGAAGGCCGCCAGCTTGGCAAGTAAACATATGTGGGAGCCGCTGTTGAGACGGCCGAACTGGCTGTGCCATTGCAGATCCATTGCATGCCGGACTAGGACGAACTCGGGGCAAACGTGACATGGCAACGTGTCGGAAACCTCCATGAGCTTCTGGTTTTCCGCGGGTTCTTCAGACGCGTTCGAGCCCTCTAGGAAATACCGACGAGTCGGGAGGAGCTCAAACTGCCTGGTTTGCGACGCCCAGCTCCACGACGGGGCTACGTAGGGATAAGGATCCCGCTTCTGGAGGAGGGAGGCGTCGAGGTCTCCAATCTCCGGGTTCGCGACCTCCCAGAGCAGCTCGTAGTGCAAGTCTCTGCTCCAGAGGCCCGCCAGGTACGTGTCGTGGGTGATCTTGGCGCACTCCTCGGCCAGCCCTGCGATGCCTGGCAGCAGGTCGTCCCTGAAGCCCCATTCCCTGGTCTGGATCTCCAGGGTCTCGTCCCACCGAGCGTATGCGTCTCGCACCCTGCGAGACGCGTCGGCCGGGTCTTCTGGCTCCGGCTCTTGCGCCATGGCAACGAGAGCTCTCAAGGATCCGTGGACGACGGACCCGCTCATCAAGTAGGAATCTTCGGATACCGTTCCCTTTTCGCAGGCAAAATGCCACAATCCGGACCCGAAGAAAAGCAGTCGAGTTGAGAGCATGTTTTCCTGATATGTCCAGCCTCTCGTCTCCCATACTGCTTGCCCTAGATCTATCATCAGGGGTGACCTGTTCCAGAACGACTGTCGATCGTCGGAGGACAGATAAAAGGTATAGGTTCCTCGGGCACTCTTCTGTTTTGTGGACTGGAAAGGAACGTCATAGCCTGATGGTCGGAGACCCAGGTACCCCTGTAGACATGAGCTTGAGGCCAGGGGACAGATGGTAAGAGCGGAGCAGTAGTAAACGCGGCCCATTGATAGACTCTCCTTGTTCCAGTCTTCGGAATCGCCTTGGATAATGCAGAGCGCATCAATCCATAGATACCGTATGCCAAGAGCTCTACATGTAATGACCGTGTCTCTGACCACTGGGGTCATTGAATTCATTGGAATCTTCTCAAGGTGCGTTGATAAGGTGGCTCGAGTAGTCATTAGTTGCTGACTGGCGTCCTCCTTGGGGCCCCAGCAATAGCTGAGTGCAGCATAGCCGACTTCGGGGGAGTTTTCATCGTCTCCACGTCCAAGTGTCTCGGACAGCACAAGCCGAGGATTGTTCTCATCAGTCTGACCAACATCTATCAGTCTCGTTGGAAGGAAGGAAGTAGTTTGCTTGACATGGCCGCACTCGGTCTGACATCGCGACAACTCGCACTTTATCCAAGCCACATTCTCGGGACTAAGTGGCCGAGGTGAACGAATATCATCAATTCTTAGCCAGTCAACCAGCTCATCTGCTGCACCATCAGCTCGTGGCCGGGAAAACGACCGTTTACACAGGTCTGCGTACCGCTGTTTGTCTCGATATTGAAAGTCAGAGCCGCGAGTAATCTCCGCGGGGAGGGGTTGTAAACCTCACACCTCCAGAAGACCAATCCCTCGTCGTTGACCGTGGTGCCAAAGATGTCTCTATCAGCACCCCAGATATAACCGGCGTTGACGTGGACGTCTCCGCTGTGTTCTATGCCGCGTTTGAGGACGTGATCTCGGACGAAGCCACACAGGCCACAACCAGCCTGTGCAGAACTGGCCATGCCGGGTAACTCTGGTAGCCTATCTTTCCAATGACAAACATACTGAAGATGCACAATATCACTCTTGCCCTCGTTCTTGTGTCTGAGAGTTGAGTGAGTGCCATGGAGTGCCTTGCCTTCGACGAAGTCATCGCTGCTATCGTCGAGGATCACATTGGCGCATCCATCACAGAGATTGGCACCGTCGAGTGCGCTCAAGTTGGTTTGTGCTGCATAATCCATCCAGCCAGGGAATTTCAAATGACACCTTGTCGTCTCACGGTCAATAGTACATGTATAAGAGCATCAAATGCAAGACGGTTTATAACAGAACAGACAATCGGGGTCACCAAGTGCAATTGTGCAACGACTAGACCCTGGCGGGGATATGAGAACAGCAACGCGACGAATGAGGGATTTTCCGCGAAGTGGGGAAGACTCCTTGCAGACGTGAGAACATACGATTGATGATGCAGCCGGCATATTTGTACAGTACTGCTGGGGGTAAAAAGATTATGTAGCGTGGGATGCTCGGATAATATGTCGCAAAAGCACTGTACAAGATGTGATGAATCGTAGCGTCCGCTTAAAAGAGTATGTGTAAAGTATTTTTCTATCTATAAATTTTATGTCGATTGATATTGGGTAGAAATACCTATTTAACGTGGTCTATACGTGTAATATTTGAGGCATCTCTACAGGGGCCGCAAACGAGTGATGGGCGAAACTGTTCTCAGCCTCAAAATAAGGGAGTGAGAATGAAACTTGAGCACGTGCCATGTCTGCTGCTCAAATTACGAGTGAAGAATCGGCAGCTAACCCTCGTGTATATACCATTAGACATTGTTAGATTAGTTGCTACAAGATCTACAGGCTAGATCCAAGTAGTTGAAGCGAACGCAAATTCATGTACACAGATGCCGGTTAAGAGGATAATGCAGATCCATTTTGATAGCAAGTAAGACAAGGGAAAGCAGTGGCGGATTTTGCACCCTGAAAAGGATAAGTCGTACAGCGGATTCTCAGTAAAATTCAAGGTAGCACGGGATAGTATAAGATAGGCTCTAGAAGGGCTCAATCGGTATTGACGCCAGATGGAGATAGTATACATATAGGAAAACCGTGTCCTGATGAAGATAGGTTGCTACATGTAACGATAACAAACGAAGAGATGATACACGATACACGCACAAAACCCACAAGGACAGGCAACGCAAAACGTACAACACCATGTATTTACTAGCTACCGTACTACCCAATCTATGCTGATTGCAACCTTGGAGATTGTAGTAAAGGTTGAGAGCCTGGATACAGGGCTTTAACCTCTCACTATACGTTAGGGGGGGTGGTGTACTCGGTAACGCAAACGGGATTGCCGGCGGTCTGCCCCGGTGCCAGGTCGCACTTCCCGGAGCAACAGCTGGTTCCAAAAAGGCATCCACCTACCTATAGTCAGCATCGCTTCCCAATGTCTTGTTTCTTGTTCCCTCGTCGTGGAGTTGAATCTGCTCAACACCATCGGAAGGTACGGAGCACACTTACGTCCAAGAGGCCAGCAACCTGCAAAACGAATCATGGTTATGTCAGTATTGAAGCGCATTCAGAGCCTAACCAGGTCAACAGTCATGATTGCCTACCGTCGTCGGGGTTTGTCGGATCGGCCGGGGCTTTTCCCGAAGCGTCAGCAAAGTACCAAACAAAGCGGCGAGCGTCGTTTGAAACGCTTCAGGGGGCCACTTACCAGCAGCGACGGCGGTCAAAAAGGCCGAGAGAACAACGGCGACTTGCATTTTCATCTTGTTGGTGGCGGTAAGTGGGTGCGAGGGCTATGCACAAATAGAAGCAGGCACAGATACGTAGGAGACGATCAGTGGGTTACGGGCGGATTGATGAGCAAGCTGAACGCACGCTTTATAGCTGGTTCCTGCCCCGCAAGGCGTACGTCGCTTGGGAACTATATAGTAGATACGATGCGTTGCATGATTGGTGTTATCTATATTAATATTAAGCCAACCCCTGTCCAGATATTGCTTGAGGATGCTAAGAAAATATATTTCACAAAGCAGCCATTGGTTATCCAAAGGTCTGTTTGGTATTGGGCATGATACCTATACTGGGTTTTGCTAACTGTGTTACCGTCATTGGTGTACCCGTGCAACTATCAGAGGGATCGCCTTGTAAAGGTTGGTTGCCCCGGTTTGGCCGAGAGGCTGTCCCACTTCTACGACGGTTTTCTCAGTACCAGGACAATCCAGGTTCCATACATAGATGGTAGAAGCGAGAAATAGCTCAAAGATGCCTTGCTATCCGGAGAATGACTCGATGTTGCACCGTTATCAGGTGCATCTACGTATAGTCGTGTCAAAAGTTGTAGACGCAGCCCCGGACTTTTACTCTACCTATCCCCGCCCCGCCCTATAGTTATTAGGAGCTGCAGCTGGATCTACCTTGCTATGTACTCGAGGACTATTGAGCTGCTTTATGTATTATGTTACTGCTATGGCAAGAAATATTACATTCAGTGGGCACAGCCGCGTGGGCTGTTGGGGTGCGCAGTAATCAAGGTGGATAGGCAATCAAGCAGATTCACTTCCCATAGTGAATAAGGACCAAGGGAAAGTAATGGTACATTTTGCACATTGAATTGATTTTTTTTATAAGTCGTAGCAAAAGGCGAAGGATATCAAGGCTGTACCCTATATCTAGACAAGAGGGGCACTTATCTAAGGATCTCGACGATACTTGTAGGCCATCGTTTTGCTAAGGCTGGCTCTTTTCAATGGCCCTAGGGCCTAGGCACGTTTCTTGTTGATCCACTACTACATAAACCAAAACCCCGGTTAGCGGGGAAATGGCCCAAAAAAACAAAACATACAACACCATGAATTCGCTGATCGTAACCGACTCAACTACTAACTCAGCCAGTGCTATTCTAAAATCTGTAGGAGAATTAAAATCACTACCACATCTTAATTCAGCGCCCAGCTTCATCGATCTAATATTGGGGGGGGGCACCAACAAACGGCTTCGGGCTGATCAATAGCGATTCAGCCTTTGGCTCATCAACTAGTATCGGTTAATAGGTCTCAGATCTGTGCACGCGACGCCCTGCTTTCAGAGTTTATCCATTCGGGGAATAGCCTACAATCCTTCCCAGAGCTTATGTCCTTAAATATTAAACCGGCACTCAAAGCCCTACCACTGTAAGAAGACGATTAGCGAAATGAGGGATCGCGGTATGAATGCTATAATCCTAGCTCTTGAAGGGTGCTCACCTTCATGCTAGGTTGTTAGCTATGATATGGCAAGGACGTTGAGCTATTCCAAAGCTAATGAGCTAGACAGTGGTGTGACGATCATAGTCGCCACAAGACAGTGTTGTTCTACTACGTGTGCATTTCGAAACCATTGAGATGCGAAATGACACTTAAGTCTTGATAGCCACCCTTCGTCCGAGGTTAGTCCCCCCCCCCTCACCCAAGTCTTCCGTCTTTTCTTCATCCTGTCAATCAATCTGCGATCATGGGGAAAGTTTGTGAAAAGTCGCCCGTCAAGACGGCGATGAAATGTTTCGTCGGAGCATGGGGATTCATCAACTCGACGTTGGTGTAAGTCTCATCCGCCATCCAGAGATCCCTTTATCAAAATCTCTGCTCACATAAACCACAGCAACACCACTTCCGGCGACATCATCACTCAGGACTGGGCCTACCCCGTCCCCTCTGGCATGTCTCTGTTCACCCCCAACGGATACACCGCGTTACTGGTCACCGCCAACGACACAACTCGTCCTGACCTTCGGCCTCAGGGGCTGGATCAGAGCAACCCAAGCTCCTCTCCTGACTCGGAGTGGGCCAAGATTGGCAAGTACAGCGTCGCCGGTGCTGGACCGTTCCGCCTGTCCAATGTGACGGACGAAGAGGGGCCAGAGGGTCCCGAGGGCGTGCAAACTGGAACGTTCCTGACGTCTACGCTCCCGGCTCGCATTGGTCCTTATGAGTTTATCTTCAAGTTTTACAACGACTGCTCGGCTTGGAACCTCCACCAAGATGTTGGGGCTGGGCTCCAGAGGGTTGCGTGGTACTACAGACTGCCTGATCAGGACGAAGAGTGAGAGATACACAATCAAATACGCGAGCTTAGCTTATTGCGGTTGTTACGTCGCCTCAAGAGGGCCTTTGATATGTAAATATTTGGCATTGATACTCGAAATCAATGTATCAATGTCTTCCTGTACCACGGCAGGGTCCATTCATACCGCTCGCTATACCTAGGTACAATCAAAGTCAAACTACTTGTGCCCAGTAAAGTGTATGTGGCCTGTGGCGGCACAAAATGAGAGTGGCTTTTCTTTTGGTTTGGTCGAGACTGGGCACGGTACACTTATCCAGAGAGGTTGAAGGGGCTGGGTCCAAGATTTTCGAGAGTATGTATAGAGTCTACAAAGACTTGTTTGGTATTATCATGGGACGGTTGATACCTTGAGAGCAGGAACCATTCTACGCTTTTCCAGCATATAAAGGTGCGAGGACGCAGCAGTGCACGCCTCGATCATTTTAGAATCGACATGTCCGTCATCAGCAGAAAAGTCCAGGGGATTTCGACTCTGACCAAACGATCATTGGATTTCTTTTCTACGCAAACCTTGATTTGCACCTACACTAGCGCCCACAAAAGCAAATCATCATGGAGACCGATCCTATCACGGCCGATTCTTCAGAGGCAATTATCAAGCCCAGCTTGTTGACAATGCCAAATGAGATACTAACGGAGATTGTCAAATTGGTCATCCAAGATACACTCCCCCTGGCCAAGAGCCCCGAGACGCAGCCAGTCCTTTACACCACGAACAGCGGGGAGCCCCGGCGTTACTGGCCTTGGTCTCGCTTCATTCCCAAGGAGATCCGGGATCAGAAGAATTGGACCGTTCACATCCTCAACCTCTTATTAACTTGCGCCCGCCTGTCTTTGGCATGCAAAGTGATCCAGTACCATACTGTCGACATCTCCGGGATCGCCCACCCCCAGCTGCCCGGGTTTCTCAGCCCCGTCAGCTTCGGGGACGAAGGCCCATGGCCCAATCCGGCCGGCGATGACTACAAAAGCTACGCAGTCGCAGTCCGCGCAAGACTGCACGGATTCCTGAGAACCATCACTAGGGACGAAAGCGCAGACCTGCAGCAGTACGTGATCCGACTCGCCGTCACCTCCGGCTTTGACACCACCTACGAGAAGTATAATGTACGGGTGCCTTGGAGGATGCAAGAGATCCAGAGGATGCTCGAGTCGGGGGCCGTCAGGCTGCCGGTGCTGAGAACCTTGAGTCTCACCCAGGAGAACGCGGGCTGGCGCAACTTGGAACCCTGGTTCAGGCTGCTTCCCACGTTCCCCGCGCTGGAGCATCTGACCCTGAAAGGCTTCCAGTTGGACGGTCGCGAGTTTCCGCGCCTGCCGCGACTCAAGGCGGTGCACTTCTGCGGCTGCCACACGGGCTGGCCGCCCGACGCCCCGAGGAGCCTGTTGGAGAAGCTCCCCTCGCTCCGCTCGCTTTCCAACTTTGGCAGCTTCTCCTCGTGGTCGCCCGACACTCTCGAGCCCGTCCGGGACACGTTGGAGACCTTGGCGTGGGGGAACCTGCCGTCCCAGCTCTACGGCGGACTGGGGGACCCGTCCAAGATCTACGGCGTACTGGGGGACCCCGACATCACCTGCCTGCGGCGGCTCCGGCACCTAAAGGCCGGCTTCTCCGAGGTCTGTCTGGACGGCGTGAAATGGGAGCTGGAGTTGTGGAACAGCAGAGCCATCGCGGGGATGGAGTCGCTAGAGACAGTGGAGGTGATCCCGGGCTATCCTAATTTCTTCCCCGTGTTTGGATTCGTTCCGTGGTGCACAGCCGTGCGAGACATGGCGGACAAACTCATCAGAACAAAGAGCAAAGGGGGGTTAAAGAGCTTGAGGATCGTGGACCTACGGGCCCTCATTACCGGCGAGTTCACCAGCGCCGGTTATACGGAGATGAAGGGCGCGTTCCTGGATACCGCGATGAGGGAGTGCGAGCAGCTTGGGATCGAGCTACTGGTCCCTGAAATCGTTGGCTTCTGGGGGAAAAGAGTCTGGATGTGGCGGTGAAAGCCGCGAGAAGCACAGAACGGCCTTTTGGTTGGAAATTTGATCAGTTTAGCTACCACGAAGCAAGGAAGGACTCCGAGTGTTACCCTGAGGCTCGAGGAGTTGAATTTGTGCGGGCACGGCACCGGCCCGGTTTTATTTCATACCCATTTACTTCGCTGGAAATCGGGGGCTAGGTACGCAGAGATGTCATGTTTCCTTGCCGTATAACATGCGTGACATGCGCACGAACCGGCAATCAGCGTTATTCATGCTAGGCCTACAAGTTGCTTAGCCTGGCTCCCACTTGCTGCTTGTACAGTCGCAGCAGGCCCGCGGCATGCCCTTTATGCGCGGTAAAACCGTCCAGGGGACCTTTCACGGCCGCCAGTCCACCCCGCATCAAGAGCTTTTGCCAGCTACGAATCGCGCTCAGCTCGGACTGTCCGCCGCCCCGGGTCTACCGAATCCTGACCCTCACGACGATGCCGTACCCGCGCATGCCCTCCCATATACCCATCTCGTTTTGCCTGCGAAAGGTGACTTGTTCCGCGCGCACCGTCATGACGACGTCTTCTTCTTGTCCGGAAGCCGGCGCCGCCGCGTTGTTTGCCTGTCGAGATGGCGGCGGGGCAGACGAGGACGACTGGGTGCCGGACCTGAACAACCCCCACCTGGCCGCCTTCTTCTCCTCTCTCGCCTGTTCCACCACGGCGCTGACGACGGTGCGGTCGATTCTGGGCTCGGGCTGCAGCCGCTTGGCGAGGCGGCGCGCCAAGGCCTCGTCGTCCCACCACCACCGTTCCTCGCCGGGCGTTGAGGCGGCGTCTGTGTCGTCGCCCCAGCGGCCCCACTCGTCGAACTCGTAATCACGCGGCAACGAGCCCGCGGCCTCTGTCTTAGCGGAGGAGGAAGACACGGCGGTGGCGCGCTTGCTGTCGCCCCCGGCACCTTTCGAGTCCGGGTCCGGTTCGGGCCTCACGCGGGTGACGTGGGCGACTTCCCCGGCCCTCCTGTCGGTGTTGGAGGTGATGCTCCACTCCGGCCCGACGGCGGCGGCGGGTACGAGGTAGAGCTCCGTCAGGGTCGGCGGGCGCGGCGTGGTTCCAAGGTGGGTCAAGAGAGATGTGACGTGTGGCGCCAAGAGCGGGAGGAGGTTTGTGGTTGTGATGGTGTCCCGGGCCGTCTGCTGGGACTGCGTTGCCCGCAGCAGAGATGACAGGCCGTTGAGGGTCGCAGAGACGGACGGGGCTGGATGGAACGAGGTAATGGGGGCGTACGGAGTTGTTGCTTCGCTGTAGGATGGAGGGGGCAGGTCGCCGTTCCCGTCCGGGCTTTTGGACATTGCAGTGTCTGGAGGCTTGGGGTGTGCAGACGATGCAGACCGTCGACTGTGAAATCAAAGTGGTTTTGATGATGTTCGTCAGACCTGGGGGAAAGGGGTGTTGCCTCAGAGATGATTAGGTACCCAGGTGATTGGACGAACAATGGATGAGATGAGAGTGTTGTCGGTCGGCGGCGAGGAAAGTATACACAAGGTTGACTATGAGACCCCGCATGCACGCATGCATGTATTCGGGGCGGACTAGAATACGGGGGCGGCAGGGGGGCGATGTAACTAGTCAAACCGATCACGAGGATCACTCACGGTGGTACCTTGGGCAATCTAGATGGGCATTTTTGGGGGGCAGAGAAAGGAATTTGGCTCCAAAGACGGGCCGAGGCTGTGTGACTCTTTGGTGGCGTGGTTGACGGCGCTTGGACATGGCGGTCGCAGAGGATGTGCGTGATATGATTCCGTCTAGCGTCAAGGGGGGCCGCCTTGTAGAGTACCTTGCCACTAACTTGGTATGATGTGATGTCAGGGCGGTGCGCCCGACTAAAGTGCAGTGCCGCGCTGCAGAATCCTCATTGGGACATGGTGTGTCGGCCGGCGAAATCGCCTCCTCCCTCAGCCATTCCACAACAGGTGACCGAATGAGGCCCGCCGTCGGGACCCATATTGGAGTTCGGGACCGGACCTCGGACCCCGGCTTGAGACGAAGCGCGAATGGACGAAAGGCATGCAAGAGGAATGTGTCTTTCATCAACAAGACGGGCTCGGGTCAAGTCGGAAAGTTAGGCTTCGGTGAGGAGAGCGAGTAAGGCCCCCTAGCCTCTGGTGCAGCAAGCAAACAGGCATATGGATACACACAGGCATATGTCCGTATACCATGTACGATGTCCGGTGCCCGAAAGTGGATTACAGGTTGGGCCTCGTGATGAACAGGCCGTATCGACTGAGGACTCAATGAGGCCGACGAGAATACAGGCTCGCACGCGGGGGTCATTGCTACCCGTACCTGAATCAAGCCTGGCAGAAGTAAGAAGATGTGCGATATCTGGGCGACGTGTATGGGCCTCAGACGAACGACCAAGGATGATGATAAGGAGGATCAAGATGCTTTCGGGTGTGTCGATTCTCCACTGTGGCTTGAACGGGCAAGGCGCCAGCCATTGAGGTACGTACCTCGAAGATTAGGCAGCCGTTCGAGGAAGCCTTCGAGAAGGGCTCTAGCGTGCACGGCCCACATCACCTGACCTCCACACCTCAATTGGCCGGCCATGATGGGATCGCGGATCCAATCGGCAGCCAACGTGTGCGCCTTAGCTGATCAGAGTGCCAAGGGACGTGGGAGGCGCAACCAAAGTTCCTTCAGCCCAAGACAGCAGGCACGAGCGTCAACTCGAGGCAGGTACGATGTATCACTTCCTGTATCGTACTTGCCTAGGCTACCTACTTTGGGTGGACTAGGATGCACTGCCACGAATTGAATCTGTTGCTAATCGACTGATGTGTGCATACAAAGTACTTACACATACACACACACCTGACCACTACACTCACACATTGACACGCCCTCATCGGCAAATTTTGATAGGCCAGGTGCGGATATTTGTGCCGCTTTCGCTCAAAAGATGCCTCGTCTCAGGCTAGTCCGCTGGCACGCTTGGCTGGGCGTTTCTTCCCCGCCCGTCGGTACGATGAGACAGACTATTATCACGCTCGAGTCTCCTCTAGAGCCGAGTATATAACAAATTCGTCGTCCTTCGTGATGGCATATCGCTCTCATACAAATAACCAGCCCTGAGATACCCCCCAAGAAAGCGTCTTTGCTAAAGGTATCGCGCGCCAGACATACATCTACACCATCTAGCAGCCACTCGTCCGCACCAGTCCAGTCTCGCCCAAACCATCACAAAACCTTTACTCCGCCTTATTTCTCGAGCCACCGGAGAAACTGACTGAGCCTCATCCGCATTCACATATAACAGCACCCAAACCTCTTTGACTTGTCCTCTCGATAAATTTCCGAGTAGCGTCAAATCCAACCCCCTTTCCCTTCATCACTCCACGCTACACCCACACACATCCGCCACCATGTCGTACAGAGTCGCCGCCCCCGATGAATACCTCGCCATCACGGGTATGTCCGTGAAGGCCGTCAAGATCACAAAGGCGGCTTGGGTATGGCCCTTCCAGCGCTGCATGCGCTTCAGCGTCCAGCCCCACGACTATGCCATGAACTTGCAGGCCATGACCAAGGAGAAGCTCCAGTTTCTCCTGCCCGTCGTCTTCACCGTCGGCCCGGACGTCAACCAGCGCGGCGCCAACGCCACCCACCGCACCGCCCACTCTGGGCCCTCAAGCCGCAACGACGACGACGACGACGAGGGTCACGTCCCCTCCAACCGTCGCGAGGACCGCGGCGACTCCCTCATGAAGTACGCGATGCTGCTCGCCGACTCGGGCGAGAAGAAGAGCGGCACCACCATGATCCACCTCGAGAACATCGTCAAGGGCATCATCGAGGGCGAGGTCCGCGTCCTCGTCTCGAGCATGACCATGGAGGAGATCTTCACCGAGCGCGAGGTCTTCAAGCGCCGCATCTTCAAAAACATCCAGTCCGAGCTCGACCAGTTCGGCCTCAAAATCTACAACGCCAACGTCAAGGAGCTCAAGGACGCCCCCAACTCAAACTACTTCGAGTCCCTCTCCCGCAAGGCCCACGAGGGCGCCAGCAACCAGGCCAGGATCGACGTCGCCGAGGCCCAGCTGCGCGGCAACGTCGGCGAGTCCAAGCGCAAGGGCGAGCAGGAGCGCGAGATTGCAAAGATCAACGCCGAGACCGCCGTCCAGAAGACGGAGCGCGACATTGAGCGCGCCACCGCCGAGGCCAACCTCGACACCCGCCAGGCCTCCCTCAACAAGGATGTCGAGATCGCCCGCGTCGAGGCCCGCCGCGCCCTCGAGTCCAAGGACGAGGACCTCAAGCGCCAGGTCGAGCTCAAGCGCGCCGCCGCCGAGATCGAGCGCCTGCGCGCCACCGACGTCGTCAAGGCCACCATCCAGCGCGAGGCCCGTCAGCAGCAGGCCGACGCCGAGGCCTACGCCATCGAGATGGACGCCAAGGCAAACTTTGAAAAGAGCCAGCGCGAGACCGAGGCCAAGGCCTACAAGACCCAGAAGGACGCCGACGCCCACACCACGGCCGAGTTCAACCGCACCACCAAGACGGCCGACGCCAACGCCTACAAGTCCCGCCAGGAGGCTGACGCCCACCAGTACGCAGCCCAGCTCACCGCCGACGCCGAACTCGTCGTCGCCCTCAAGAGAGCCGAGGGCGTCGCCGCCATGGCCGACGCCTACGCCAAGATGTCGGGCGCCTTTGGCGGGCCCTCGGGCCTGCTTCAGTACCTCATGATCGAGAAGGGCACCTACGTCCAGCTGGCCAAGGCCAACGCCGACGCCATCCGCGGCCTGCAGCCCAAGATCAGCGTCTGGAACACGGGCAGCCAGGCCGGCGCCGAGGGCGCCGCCGCCGGGGGCTCGGGGGTCGACACCATGCGCAACGTCTACCAGATGCTCCCGCCCCTGATGACGACCATCAACGAGCAGACCGGCATCACCCTCCCCGAGTGGCAGTTTGGCAAGCTCAACGCCGGCATGGAGGCGATGAAGAGCGACAAGCCAAAGGTCAACGGCAGCCACTAGGGTGGCACGACGACGATGTTGGCGGACCGTATACTCTCTCTCTCTCTCTCTCTCTCTCCTTTTCAAACAGGTTGGGGATGACACTCGGCGTTGGTGGCTTTTTGCTCGATTCGAGTTCTCTTGATGATACCACAGCAGGACGGCCACAGCCGATACCATAGATCTCCTTTGTATGTACGAGTAGATGCCAGTTTGACACTCAGCAGATCAGTTTATTAAAGTGTAATCAGACTAATTTACACACACTGTCAAGTCGTTTTCAAACACAAAGGCCTATGGCAGTTTGAGCAGATGAGAAACAGACATGGAGAAGCATGCAAAGCACTGACTCAAAATTGCACCGAGGCCTATGAACACTGCAACGGCTGGATTGGAAGTGCCTCGTAGCCAGACCATACCATGTTTTGCCTCCCTTAAAGACCATAGGGATAACACGAGCTTAACTGAATCTGTACATGGCTCAGAGTGGACTGCAAGCAGGAGAGTGTGGAATAACTGCTTAGTTATCCTTCCGGTTATGTTTCATCGATAACAATGCCTAACGCAATAGCTCAACCAATGCCCCCGCCCCTGTCTTCTTTTTGTTGTCTCTATGCAATCTCCGATGGATCAATGCTGATAGACCCGAGCTCTAGTACACAAACAGATAGAGCAGTGCTGCAAAGTTCATGACAGTGACCCTCCAGCTTACCAGTAAGTACACGACCCCTGTTCCGCCAGAGGTGGTCGTTGTGGCAGTGGGTTTCGGTCCGAAAACCAAACTACCAGTCGCCGTATCCTTCGCTGTAGAAGTCTCTGCCGCAGTCGTTATGGGACCCGTGTCCTATTCACAAATTATCAGTCTTCCCGCACTCGAAATAACGCCTCTCTCTCTCTCTTCCTCTCTTCACTCGGACGCACCTTTGGTCTCTGCAAAACGCTCGTGGCGGCGGCGCAGCTCCGAAGCTCCCAGACGCCGCTCGTCGTCGCCGCGGCCCCTACGCAGGACTGCCTCCCGTCGAGGAAGCAGGCCGAGGCGAGGGAGACGAGCGACTCCTGGCACCGGCAGCTCGTGAGCGCCGCCGGCTCGGCGGCGTGCGCGGACGAGCAGGAGGCGGTGGCCCGGCTCAGCTGGGCGCAGCTCTCGGCCGCGGCCTTGCAGTCGTCCGCGTCCAGCGTCCTCGTCGCGGCGGCGGCGGCCGGCGTCGTGATGCCCCTCGGCAGGTACGGGCCGCACGCGTCCCGCCACTCGGCGATCAGGTCGTCCGAGGCGCTGTCAAACGAGTTGCCGAGGACGCATTGCCTGAGTTCGCCCTTGCAGCTGGAGAAAAAAATGTTAACAAGGGGGGGGGGATCAAATATCACAACGCCGGAGACGCGCGACGTACCCTACGTAAGCATTCAGGAGCTCCTGAGTGCAGAAGCAGGCGATTGTCTCTTTCTTCGAGAGGTTGCTGCACTCCCTCGCTATGGAGTCGGCCCTATCGCAGTTGGGGAACTCTTTGATGTCGCCGGCGCAGCCTGGCGGCGTGAAGACTACGCCGTGGCAGGACCGCAGGAGAGCGGCGAGGGTGACGATGGACCGGACGGAGAGGTGCATCTTGCTCACGGTGGATCCTAGTTGATATTTCCGCCTTGTGGAGATATCATCCTCTCCCAGATCTTAAATATTATTGCTCTGCTCATCACCGATGTCAGCCAGGGCTGACAAGAGTAGTCGGAACCACAGCGCCGGTAATCATGCCCGGCCAGGCGCGGTTCGGCCCAGGAACTTGGTGTCTAGGCCGTTCCAGACCACGGTGGCTTGGAGCGGTCGGCAAGCCATGACTGAAACCCCCAGGTCATAGCAATATGAGAAGAGTGAGGCATTGAGCCAAGCCCAGTGCGGCTTGAGTCTAATTTTCAGCTGAGGCTGTGATGCTGATTTGTCCCAATAGTCTCGTCCGCGTGCCATTGGAGTATGCCTTGCGGGGAATGAGGTTAGGGGCAGCTCGCCAGACGGATCTCGACAAGTCCCGTCCGTTAGCAATGGGGCTGAGCCGAACGTCTTACCTCGGAACGGATTCAACGCTTCCTGCCAGGATGATATACCCCGTCCGAGGAACTTTATCGTCGCTTGCTGCCGAACTCCTCGTTTCCAGGCTTCGGTGATTTGCTGACAACGACATCTTGTCTCCCGATCCACCATGCCAGGCGAGCAACAAGGGTCTCCCTCACGCCCCTACGGCTGGCTGGCCCCCAGTCTGCGATGGCCGTCGCTCCTGGCCTTCGCCGTCGTCGACTTCGCCGTCGCCATCACCATCATCGCCTTGACCATCACGTCCGCTCAGAAGGACGGCTTCGTCACCATCTCGACCCACAACACGACCGCGACGGACCGGGAGGCCACCGTCTTCAACATCCCTTGGAACCTCGGCCTGCTCTGGACCTCCCTCCCCAGCCTGGCTTTTTCTCTCTTCGGCGCCTACTGGGCGTGGATCGCCGGCTCGATCGCCGAGCGGCAGCCGTACGTCGAGCTGCGCAGGGACGGCGGTTCCGGCGCCGGGACGTCGGTCCTCCTGGACTACCGCGTCGTCGCCGCGATCTGGCGATGGTGGGGGGCCTTTCGGAAGTCGCACTTCACCGTCGGCTCGACGGGTCTGCTCTCCGTGTTCCTGACGTACCTCGTCGGCCCCCTCGCCGCGCGCTTGTTCGCGGCGCAAACCGTGGCGGTGGCGGTGTCGGCCCCGATCCATTACACCAAGGACTACAACGTCGATAACATCAACGCCACCCTGGACTGGCGGCCCGTTCTGGACACCGTTGCCGCGACGCTCCTCTACGGGGGCAACAGCATCCCCTGGACAGACACCGAGCGTGCTTTCCGCCCGTTTGCTGTCGGGTCCGGGTCCGACTCGTCTGCCAAGTCAGACGTGGCGGCAAACACGACGGCGTACTCGGGCTATCTCAGCTGCGAGCTGATCGGGGACTATACAATCGCATCTAGTGGGGACTCGGTCACGGTATCCGGCAACGACAGGGGCTGCGACTTCAAGCAGAACTTTCCCGTCGTCGAAACGCAGGAGATATACTTGAAGACGACCGTGGACTTTGACTGCTCTGCCGAGGCGCACTACAGTCGTCTGGTCTTCACAGCTGCCGAGTACTCGGCCACGGCGCGGAACAAAATCGACAACATCAGCGTCATCTCCTGTGCGACCGGGTACCGCCAGGCGTCGGGCACTTGCAGAGTCACGTCGCCAAAGGGCGCCCCGGCCGTCGTGAGCTCTTTTGTCGAGGCGGGCCAGCCGGACACCAGGCGCCCGAAGCTGTGGAGGGTGTTCGAGCAGGGCATCCTCGGGCCGGTGACGTTCAACCCGCAGGCGAAGTGGAGCACCTCGGACATGGGCAGCTTGGTGCTGTACTACGCGCAGCGGGCGCGGCCTTCGGACCCGCTGGGGCCGGCGGCGCTGATGGAGGCGATCCCGACGGTGTTCACGGCCATCTACATGAACGCCGTCGCGATCCACGGCTTCGAGCCGGCCCGGGACGCCGAGGCGGCCGCCGGGACGGCCTTCGTGCCCGCGACGCGCCTGTTCGTCGTCTCGTGGGTCGCCTACCTCATCGTCGCGTTCCTCGCCGCCGCGCTGTGCGCCGTCGTGTTTCTGTTCTTCCGCCTCCAGGACTGCCCGTCGATCCTGACCGAGGAGCCCCGGGGGCTGCTGTCGATGGCCGCGGTACTCGAAAAGAGCGAGCTGCTCGACATCGCCTCGGACATGCGCCAAGAGAGGGGGTTCGACGGCGAGGTGTGGAAGCGGGGCACGGCGAGGTGGGATGTCAATGGCAGGAGGTGGAAAGCGGCGATGGATCCCGAGACAGGGAATTGGGTCGTAAGAGCTGTCCGGGACGACGAGAGCGGGATCACGGAGCATCTTCTAGAGTGACATCGCGTAACGAGGATCGCAGCGGATCCGCAATCGCCATTGTGCAGTTGGCTTACATCACGGCATACGACAAGTTACCCCATGTCATGTTCGTGTCGGTAAACTGTTGGGAGAATTAGAGTTGGGAAAAAGAAAAGTTTAACCAAATCCGATTGACGTCAATATCAGATATAATGTCGTGATACGGATATATAAGCCGTAATTGCGCATTGGCAATTACGGATCCGCTTTTGTCATCATATATAACATTTTGGAAGTTTGGCTATTGGGAAACACCTTGTCCATCCCGGTGGCTGAATGCTGCTGCAGGCTACTATTCTGTGCACATGGCCCACAAGCCGATAAATGTTTCCTTACTACTTCACGGAGTTAAGCAACAACATTGTTGTCGTGCTGCGTCTCACTGATACTCCTGCCAGGTATCGAGTCTGACGGTGAAATCGAGAGAGAGAGAGAGAGAGGAAGAGAATGCCACAACAGCTTCAACCACTCATGTCAGCACTGGGCACAAGGTCTCAATATCATGTGCTCTATCGTGCGATGTTTCACTCATTACTCGTACAACTTGCCTATAGTTATCCCCATTCTCATATGTTCTGCTGTGTTCTCTAACTCGTTACAAAAGAAAACTAAGGTGCACATGCAAGGTAGCCAGCCCTCTCAAGGTTGCACATATACACGACAACACTATAACACAGTCAGAACAACACAGTATAGGCATCATGCCCAGCTATCAACACCCAGCCGCCCTTCTTACTGAATTTTCAGGCACCAGTCAAAGTCTGATCATAGGCGGCGGGGACTCGAGCAGGCAAGGGCAGAGAGGCACCGGGGTGTATGTAAAACAGCACTGTGTTCCTTGGAAAAGGGAACGGAGACGAACAGAGGTACGAATACAGGCGGTCGATCGTGAGGTCGCACAGTTACACAAGAGCGGCCACGAACAGTTAATATAAAAACGTCACAGTGTCATGCAGAAAGAGAAAAGAACTGAAACACCCGCCAAGCGTCACCCCTCCCGCCCCCTCCCCGTGACCGCGGATTCTTTGGACCAGTCAGCTCTCGTCAACCTCTCACGAGGGCAACGACTAAAGTGCGTGTCCGCGGCAATCTGGGGGTTCCCTATTAGACTTTCCCTTCGCGGGCTTGGCCGCTCCACGTGCGGGGCCCCGGCCTGGCCGTTACTGGTTAGATAGCTCCCGCCGGGGCCGTATCGTTACTACCTTGGCCCCTTGACCGGTCGATCACCTAGGTGCCGCGACTGTGCGAAGAACCGATCGATTTCTTCGTCGATTCTATATTAACTCAAAGAGTTTTTCTCAGTGTTTTCCTTATGTAAACAAAACGGCCGGGGCTGGGTAATCCCGCTTGAAGAAAGGCGAGCTGGAAACTTGGGCACCACACGAAAACATTGCCAAGTGGGCAATCAGTTGTCTTCTGTATTACCCTACGCAAGCATTGAGAAACACACGCGCCTTTCTGGCTTTGGGGTTTTTGTAATGAAAAGGGACTAGGTGTGGCACCGGATCGTAGAAAGAACGCTAAAGGGTGTTAGATCGTCCAAGACATGGCGTCAACCACGGCTTCGGGCCCAGTCTAGGCCTCTTCTGGGAGGTCTCGAACATCAACACGCACACTTGTATGGTAATAGCTCACATAACCGAGGTACGTGCTTCATCCGGCGAGCCAAGTTAGGTGGCATTAAATTCGAGTTTGTTTTTTTGCAGTATTAGTCGTTGGGAGATTGGGACCCCCGAGGTCTGAGTTTGTCAGTTGGCTTTCGGTTTGTCATAATGGAGGCTCAAAGTGAACACCCCCCTTCCCCCCCCCCCCACACCCTCCTGGGCCCTGGTTGCTTGCTGCTTCAAGTGGCTTTTTGAGCGAAATAAAGGCTTGGCTTCAGGGGACAGAAAACCTCTCCTAGCATGGTCGGGACCTTTTCTCTTCTCTTCATCCAGCTTCCTTATACAAGTATTTGACCCGGGAGCTCCCATGCCTAGCAAAAATGTCAGAAGAGACTCCACCCGATGCCCAACAACACCACACGACATTGCGCTGCGGCAAAGCCCTTTACGAGATGACCGTTGCCACTTCAGAAGTCCTGTATCCCGGCGTAGGGCTAAACGCTGGTTATGTGTCACAAGATGAGCTGTCTTGGACATCAAAGTCTCGTGGCCATCCTCGGCAGTGGCGACGCGCGAGAAAGACGTATGATACGTGCTGGATCATCTTTCTCGAGTTTTACACGTACGAAGAACCGCCCTACCTTTGTCAGCTTGCACGCCGGTACTGACTTTCATAGGACCACGATAAGCACCGCGGGGGCAAGTCTTCCAGCTACGTGTTTCCAGCGAAGCCTCTGCTGACCATCTCGAAAACAAAAAGACACCCGTTGCTGCGCATGTACACCGTGACCTTGGAGTCAGCCCCGTCTTGTCGACCTTTCTGTTTGTTTCAACGTACGGACGATGCCGGATACCCCCCCCCCCCCCCCCCCCAAATGGCAAGGCCGGTCTCTCTAACGCGAAGCACCAGCTATCTCGTCGGGCAAGCCGTCGGCGGGGTCTTCCTGCCTCCATGGTCCGAGTCCTTCGGCCGCAAGAAACCCTACGTCGTGAGCACCGCGCTCTACAGCCTGTCGTGCGTCCTGGTGGCCGCGTGGCCGACGATCCCCGGAATAGTCCTTGGGCGCGCGGCGGGCGGGTTCCTCTCCGCCATCCCGACCATCGTGGCCGCGGGGAGCATCGAGGATATGTGGGATACCCAAGACCGCGTCTGGTGGGTCTTTTGGTGGGCGTTGGTGGCCAATATCGGTCTGCTCGCCGGGGGCGTCATCAGCGACCTCATCATATCCTCTGCTCATTGGTACAGTTTTGCCTCTGACCCCTCCCAGGCCGTTCCTCGCGGCTCGACTAACAAACAAACACATCAGGACATGGGTCTTTTACACGGCAGCAATCGTCACTGGCTGCATGGCCGTCCTTCTCCTCACGATCAAGGAGTCGCGGCCCTCGGTCGTGCTGGCCCAGCAGGCCCTTTCCGACATTGAGCGTACGGGCAGCAGCGGCCAAGACTCGAGAACCGGGCCAAAGAACACCCCGTATCGCGAAAAGCTCGACATCATCCGGCCGCTGCGGCTCTTGTTCACCGAGCCGATCGTCTTCCTCGTGTCCGTCATCAGCGCCATCGCGTTCGGCCTCATCTACCTCTTCACCGAGGTGCTGCCCGTCGTCTACGTCTCCCTGGGCCTCGACGACGGCTGGAAGAACACGCCCTTCCTCGCCCTGGCCCTGGGCATCGCGGCGAGCGGGCTCACGCGCATCTACGACGCCAGCGCCCTTGCCGGGCGCTCCGCCAAGGGCCTGCCCATCACCCCGGAGTCGAAGCTCGCCGGCTTCCTCATCGGGGCGCCCCTCCTGGCCGGGGGCCTCTGGTGCTTCGCGTGGACGATCCCGCCGAGCGCGCTGGTCCACTGGGCCGTGCCGACGGTCGCCCTCGTGCCCATCGGGTACGCGGTGAACGAGTACGACTACGTGCTGGCCGGGTACCTGACGGACTGTTACCAGACGTACACCGCGAGCGCCTTTGCGGCGCTGGGGCTCACGCGCGCCTTGCTGTGCGCGACCTTCCCGCTGCTCGGGAGCGTCTTATATCACTCGGTCGATCCTAACAAGGCGTCGTCCATCTTTGCTGCCCTGGCGACGTTGCTTTGTGTGGTGCCCCCCCTGCTGCTGCGTTACGGAAGCTGGCTGAGGAAGAAAAGTTCATTTGCAGGCGTATAAAAGTTGTTGATTAGATATAGCCGCCCCCATAGGCGGTCTGGTGTAGTTTAACCTGTACATAAATGTGACGATACATGACCCGATACGTACAACCAAAGACCTGTATCATGTCTCAATATCTTGATACGGTATAAAACTCCCGTATACAACTCTATGTGTTCAGAACATGTACACCCCCAATTTATGCCCTCCCTGTGGTTATTCACGTTTCGTGAAGGAGGTGGCTTTATCATTTCACTCCTCAGAGGCCGAATAAGCATTGAAAGCTGAGATGAGAAGAAACTTTGTGAAAGCTTTCAGATGGCTCGACAGCGCATCTATCGAGACCTACAGTGAGTCCGCCGTCCTGAGCGCGGCCGGGAAGTTGGAAACGATGACGTGAGCGGCCTTGGCCACCGTCTTCCTGTCGTTGACCTCGGCCCTGAACTCCGGCCCCAACGTGGTCGCAATGCTATCCCGCTTCGTCACCCGCCTCTTGTCGCTCGCCTGAGCCGAGGCGCTCTTGGTCTCTGCCCTGGGAGGCGGCCGCCAACTGACAGCCTCGTCCCTCAACAACCTCTCCAGATTCCCCTCGTTGAAAGAGTTCTTGGGATCCGCGAGGCCGTCGAGGTACCTAAACACCCACTTGGTCTCCCCCTTTTCGCTGACCAACACACCGAACAACAGACACAGGGCCCCGTCCTTCTGGCTCAGGGAGTTGCAGTGCAGGCGCACCAGGGCGCCGTGGGCCTCCGTCGCTCGAAAGGCGGCCGATGACGACGACGACACTTCGTACGCCAGGGTCCGCGGGAGCCTAAACTTCTTCATCGCGATGAACCCCGCCATCGAGTCTGTGTACCTCGGAATTGCCTCGACGCGGGTGAAGACCTCCCCTCCCGAGCCCTTGCTGTGGACGATGAGCAGCATGATGGCGTATTCCCCGAGGTGGAAGCTCGAGTCGTACGGCTTGACCTGGACGACGTCGAGGTCTCTTCCGGGGGCCTTGGAGGGGACGAATGTGTCGTGCACCTGGACCTTGAGGTTCTCCTCCCGCAGGGAGCGGAGGCTGGTCCATTGCAGCGCGATGGGGCGCGGAAACTCACGCACGACGCGGTACGTGTCCGTGACCCCTGTCTCCTCCAGCGGGACCCCGATGAGGTGGCCGTCCCTCGTGGCGGAGGATAGCACGCCAATGTACTGCGGCGGGCGGAAGCCGACGTTGGAGATGCGGATGTGGGCCGGACGGATCAACGTGAGCTGTATCGAGAGGCCGAAGTTGGTCATGGAGTACGGCACCGGCCTGCTGACGGCGTCGTTGGCGGGCTGGTAGCCCTGCCCGTTCTTGAAGTTGCGCGGCGAGGGCGCCAGCATGCTGACCCAGGAGCCCGGGTCGTTCTCGGTCCACGACCAGGCGAAGAGGGACTGGTCGGTCGAGGTCCTGAGGATCTCCTCCTGCAGCCTCGTGAATGCCTTGGCGCCCTCGCCGTAGAGCAGCGGCATGTTGATGTCGAAGATGCCGAGCATGCAGTAGGCCATGTCCTCGACGCGCGTGGTCCGCCGGCAGGACAGCCAGGACATGCGCTCGGCGACGCTCGCGCCCGAGAGGAGCTTCCTACTCCTCCTATGGAGGTACTGGCGGTCGATGTTTGTGACGCCCTGGATGGCGTCCGCGAGCGACCTGCGGGTCCCCAAGAGGTTCCACTCGGCTGAGAAGAAGAGGACCTCCCGCGGCGCCAGGAGTTCCTGGAGCGTCCAGCCGCGGGTGAACCACCGACTCCGCGACAGGACCCGGCGCTGCTCGTTTTGGCCGCAGTCGCTCAGGGACCCCTGCTCGGGGTGTTGGATGTCTGACAGGTAGGCGTAGCACTTGACGGAGCACTCGTACCAAGCAAACATGGAGTTGATGGCCTCCGATAGCTCGGCGGAGCTGTCCTTGTTGATGCAGCACGTGTCAATCCATAGGTAGTCCAGCCCGTCGCGGAGCGCCTGCGCCCTGGCGAGCTCGATCTTCTGGAAGCCCTTCTTCTCCCTCGCGACTGCGGGATCCCTCCAATCCTGAAAGGTGACCTCCCCGGCGCTCCATGTGTGCGACAGGATGGCGTACCGAGGCACGTCGTCACCGTAAAATTCGTCCAAAGACAGCGTGTTGGTGTTGATGAGGCGCATAGTGGACGCCGCGATGGCATCACATTCTACGGTGAACTTGGGTGCGCCTGAGGTCTGCCCCGAGCTCGCTCGCCCTCTAGTGGGATGATCCAGGCGTTGTGCGAGCGGGGAGGGGGCGGCCGAAGAAGAGAGGATCATGTGTTGGCGCCGTTGTCGCCCTCTCAGCATCGATTTCTAGCTCCATCGGTCTTGGCAGCTCACGGCTGGCGCCAGCTGTGAGGTTCTCGCATAGAGAAGATTGTTACCTCGATCGTGGTGGATATCATGACTTTTTATTCATTCCAAACACGGCCTTTATGGGGTCTCGGGCTCGGTCATCGCCGGTGCTGCATGAAAAGGACATCCAGAGTTACTCAATTCCGCTTCGTCCCCTCGTGGTCATGACTCCCACTGTATGCCGGGATATGGCAGCCGTCAACGGGGCAAGGCGTGTCCTGAGTCTCAAGTCGCAACCGCCACGCAGGTCCGCGACTGCGTACCCAGGGCTCTTCTCTCAGCTCCAAGTGTCCATAATTCCACACATCATACCCCTTGTCAGACAGTGCAACCAAGAAGTCATCGTCTACCGCAAGATCGTGGCGAGCCGACTTGTCGGGCTTGTTGGTAACCCTCCCCTCAATGCGCCGCCCCTCCTCCGCCCGAAACCAGGGCGAGTCTTCGTTGATGACCTGTGTTGATGACTTGTCGGCAATGCAAAGTGATCTGAAGCCCAGCAGTTTGCCGCCCATCTTCCAATTCGTGGGCTCATCGTCGTAATTGTTGTTGATTTCTCGCGCTTCGCCGGTGTGGTTTTGCATGTAGTATATGAGATCATTCCAAATAACACCACATATGTCCTCGTCATAGTCTGAAAAGTCAGGGTACCAAAGCGGGTGGCGCATGCCTTTGAGCTCCTGGGTGGTGGTTGAGAATGTCTCGGTGAAGGCATTAAAGTTGATTCGAGTAAAAATAATGTTTGGTATCCGTGCAGACCTGGCACCAGGGGCCTCCGAGTCGACGACGCTGAAAAAAGGGCTTTCGAAACATACGCTGAGGCTGCAAAGTCCATAAGCGTTCGCCGGCTTACAACTAATTGAGCAAAGATTACGTTGTGCTAGTTCGGGCAGGTGGATTTTGTACTCTAATGTCTGAAGCCACTTTTTGCCATTGAACTTTTCAACGTTCATTAAGAGTGTTTGTAACGTCTTACCCTCACCCTTATTTGAACTCGACCCAACATCTTTGGCTTTTCAGTAACGGTGCATGTTAGCCCAGAACCACATAACGACACAGGCTGTGGGAAGGCTTACAGCAGAAGAGGGAGCCAGATGCGGCGTAGAAAATGCTGCTTTTGGTTGGATGGCAAATCAGGACCGGGAAGATGGGAGTATTAATCTCCTGGACCGAATGGAGCGGAGGAGAATCTCCTGAGTATCTAGGCGGACAAGGGTTCTCGTGTCTGTACGAATCAGGGGTCTCGAGTCTGATGAGACCGCCTTCCCAACGCCAGACATGACAGTACGAGTCTCTAAAGAGCAAGAAAGTCTCTTGGTGGATATAGATCCGATGGAGGGGCGTGCAGAATGGAAGGGTAACCCGTCGGTACTGATTCTTCTCGAGGTGGTAAACGATCCTAAGGTGTTAATTAGCATGGAATACGAGAATGACACGGCAATGAAGCAGAAACATCCAGGCTGGAATGACTTACAATGACCTTTGCGTTTTATTGTTGCCAAGAATCAGGAGCTTGTTCGACAGCCCCGACACGGAAAATTCCATGTCGCCCCTAACAACGAGATCCGGGGGTAAGACCAAAGTCCTGGTCATGCTGCGAATGTCGTCAATGAGGAAGGTGTAAGGGTCCCATTGCCATGCAATCTTGCCAGCGCAATAAGCGTAGCTACCAGGCGCAACGGGGCCGCTTGGATGGGTATGGTTCCTGGCGAATTCAAGAGTGCGGTCGTCAGGCTTCAGTGCAGTGCAGTCAAGCAGAGGAGAGCGTCCTGTGGTGATACTGAGAGACGATATGTGTCTTCCTTGTGCACGGGCAATGGTCTTTGCGGCTATGGGGCGGAGCAATGACCAGGGCGATACGTCGGGATGCAACTCGACAAGGCCGGGAAAGCGGACTCGCGCAACGTCGCCGGCAACCATATCGGCGGTCCAGGCCCTACGCCATGCCTTGGAGACGTTTATGCAGCTGAGGACGTCTTGAAAGTCAAGGTCGGCGGATATTGTGGCGACTATTTCTTCGGGAAGATCGGGTAAGCCTGCAAGCTTGCTAAGCTTGGGGCCGTCTCCTGGATCAAGGATCTCAGGTGTATGAGTTCCCACGGTGAAATGGCTTGGACAAGATGGTGCAGGTTAGCTTTTCGCAGGGAAACGTCAGGCGACCCATCGTCGTGGGTGAGCCGTGAGAAACATTGGGAGATGAAGTGCTCGTCCACATCTGGGCTGTTGTGTTTTCTATTCTTTATTGTTTGGTCCCGGTTGGGCGACGTCATGGTGTAGGCGGAATCGGGGTTCCTGACACGCCATCGGTTCAGTCTTGGTTTGGTTGATTGAGAGTCACGTTGGAAGTCGCCGTTGGGTCGCTCTGTACTGAGTACGTTATTAGAACCGTCACACGTGACCAGCCGCTATGCAATTGGACGATCGGTAAGAGCTCACCGAGAAAGTCGAGGTGAAGGGTGAACGGCCTTACGTCATCCGGTCAAAGCTTATGTCATCAGCAGCCCTCGACGCGACTCTTGACTGGCCTCCGATCTCGCTTAGCTCCGCTTGGCTGACCCCGGCTTCTGGTGCCGCAAAACAGCGCTGCCAGGCCTGAGATCCCTCGGCAACACCCTCCCGCGCAGCGTCATGTTCACTATTAGCCCTGTGCCCCGGCGGGCTGTGTCAGTCCTAGTCAACGGCCGGACAGCACAGTCTAGCAGACTTTCAAACAGCCTAACGACGGGTCTCTGCCGCGGTCATTGCTGCGAGCACGACATGCTTAGGGAGGTGACAGAATCGACCACCTGACGTGCGAAATCATGACTTGACGTGACTCTCCTACTTTCCACCGCCCTCCATTCCATCCATCCATCCATCCATCCGACGTTCTGTCCACGACATGCCCAGCCAGGCTCGCCCCTTTTTACCCTTTTGCTGTTTCCCATGATTCTCTGACTTGTTCCTGGGGCGAGAATGACCTGCGACCGTCTTGTTTCTTCCCTCTAATTCGCCTCTCTTGCTTCATTGCTTCCGAGTCTCACTTATCGCTAGCCCGCGGCGCAATCTCCGAACTCGCAATCGCATACCTATTCCATCCATCCCACACCCCGAAGCTCCCCCTGTTGAAGCATTCACCATGGCGCGAGCTGCGAGCCCGCCCGACAACCCGACTGCCGCTGCGACGCCTCACGACGATGACGATGCATCCTCCACCATCAGCCGCTTCAGCTCACGGTCCTCCCTCGACTCCGAGAGGCCCTCGAGCCGGACCCGCCGAAGCCGCCGGGCAGCCAACACCCTGCGAGCCATCTCCTTCGTCGCCGCCCTAATCTCCGCCCTCTGTGCCGGCTCCATCACCGTCTTCTCCATGTACGGCCACATCTTCCAAGAGCGCCTGCATTATACCCAGTTTCAAGTCAACGGGCTCGCCATCAGCAGCTCCATTGCCCTCTACCTGCCCGTTTCGTTCCTGGGCTACATCTGCGACCGCGTCGGCACCCCGCCCCTCTCCCTCCTGGCCGCCATACTGTTCAGCGGCGGCTACGCCCTGGCTGCTGGGACATATCGGAAGCTCGAGGCCGAGAACCTCGGCGGCCTGCGCGACTATGCCGGGGAGCGTATTGATGGCGGCGCCGACTGGACCTACCCCCTGATGATCTTCGCCTTCGTCTGCGTCGGCGTCGGCACCTGCTCCATGTACCTCGCCGCCGTCGCGACGTGCGCAAAGAACTTTGGCAAGGGAAAACATCGTGGACTGGCCCTCGCCATGCCCATTGCTGCCTTCGGGCTGAGCGGCATGTGGATGAGCCAACTCGGCAGCCATGTCTTCTACGAGCGCCTGCCCGACGGCTCCGTCGGAGACCTCGACGTCTTCCGCTTCTTCGTTTTCCTCTCCATTCTTCTGCTGGTCGTCGGCATCCTCGGCACCTTCACCCTCAAGGTCGTCGACGAAGATGACATCATCGAGGAGGCCGCCGAGGAGCTCGAGCGCAGCGGCCTCCTGGAACGTAGCGTCTCGTTCCTCAGCGCCCGCGACCTCGAGCGCAGTAGGGGATACGGCTCGATGGCGGGGATCGACGACCAAGAAGACGGCGGGCCGCTTGGGCCGGCCGAAGACGACGCCAAAATGAGGAAAAAGATGGTGCTCAACGCTGAGACGAGGAGCTTCCTTACCGACAAGACCATGTGGTGCTTCGCCCTGGGTTTCCTGTTGATGATTGGGCCTGGAGAGGCCTTTATCAACAATCTCGGCACGGTCATTGGGACCCTGTACCCCCCCACCATGCGCTACGCCGGACGTCCGACCTCGGCCGCGACGCACGTCTCCATTGTCGGGATAGCGAGCACGGTCGCCCGTATCGCCACGGGAACTCTGACGGACCTTCTCGCGCCCTCGCCGCAGACGCAGCACCTGCAGGTCTCGTCGACGTCGCCCTTCCTCCGCGGCAGGCCCACCATCTCCCGGGTCGCATTCCTCCTCTTCTTCGCCCTTCTCCTGTCCCTGGGCCTGGTGGCCTTGGCCTCCGGCCTCATCCAGGAGCACGGCGAGCGTTTCTGGATCGTGTCGGGCTTGATCGGCACCGGCTACGGTGCCGTCTTCAGCCTGACGCCCATCATCATCACCGTCATCTGGGGCGTCGAGAACTTTGCAACCAACTGGGGGATCGTCGCCATGTTCCCCGCCCTGGGATCGACCTTTTGGGGCCTGGTCTACTCGGCGGTGTACCAGTCGGGGGCGCAGAGGTCGCGCCAGCGCGAAGGCGGCGGAGACGTCTTCTGCTACGGCCAGCAGTGCTACGCGCCGACTTTCTGGGCCATGGCCGTCACTGTTTGGATGGCGTGTGGCATGATCCTCTATGCCTGGAAAGGCAAGGGCGGGTGGGCACAGCGCGGCATCGTCATCTGAAGCACATAGGGGCATCATCATCATCTACCAATGCATTGACTGCATCATGCACATTGGCGTTTTTTGGGCAAGGTCACGCTCTGTTGGGTTAGGCGCGACGTATAAATCATGATGGTTTTTTGTCATTGGGTATATATATATCGCATAAAGTCATGAATAATTCCGAGCCCGGTCCTGTTTTTTCCCCGTCGCGTGACCTAGAACAAGAAACAAAAACGTACGCGCGCGCGCACACACGCACACACACACACACACAAAGAAACGCCGCCCCGTCTTGCACCGCTTGCCTTGGTTACAGCATCAGAATGGCCAGCAGGGTCGCCAACCCCATGAGCAGGCCAGCGCTCGCGGGGCGGCTCGTCGTCGCTGCCGCGCTCCTCGCGTCAAACTCGCTCATGGTCTTCATGCAGATCCACTGGGAGTAGAGCAGCTTGTCGAAGAGCACGCTCATGACGGGGGTGTAGCCGTTGAGGCCGCCCGTCGGCCTGGTGGTGCTGCCCTCCTGGTCGAGGATGAGCTCGACGTCGGTGAGTTTGAGCAGGTTGTAGGAGGAGGGCAGGGTCGGGTGGCAGGCGGGGTCGTTGCCGCCGCCGGCCTCGTCGCCGTCGTCGCCAGCGGCGGCGGCGACGGGGGCCTGCTGGACCAGCTCGGTGGGGGCGTCGGGGCCGATGATCTCGGCGCCGGTGATGTTGACGGCGCCGGCGATGAGGTTGCAGCGGAAGTTGCCGTCGCGGCGGGTGCGGTCCTCGAGGTACATGGCGATGTCCTGGCAGCGGGGCAGGGTGTGATCGGCGGCGTGGTCGGCACGGAAGTCGTCGACGTAGCCGGTGATCTCGTCCATGCACGACTGCTGCAGCCAGGGGCTGCAGTCGGTGGTGTCGGGGTCGGGGACCTCGTGGGCGATGGGCAGGGTCTGGAACAGGTGCTGAAAGATGAGGGCGCAGCCCTTTGGGTAGCGGTCGGAGGCGAGGTCGAGGCCGGCGGGGGCGCCGAGGTAGTAGGACTGGGTGTAGAGCTGCTTCTTCATCCAGCCGCCGTTGGTGCCGGAGGAGGAGGAGGAGGAGGAGGAGGCGCTGCGCTGGGCGACGGTGGCGACGGTGAGGGAGAGCTTTCGGATGTCGGCGGTGTCGCTGTCGTCGAGGGGGATGTCGAGGACCTCGGGGGCGATGCCGACGCGGCGGAGGACGGAGCCGGCGAGGGTGCAGTTGGACTCGCCGACGAGGTCATCGACGGGGCCGGGCGGGCAGGAGATGTCGGCGCAGCCGCGGAGCGAGACCTCGGTGAGGATGGGGACCGTCGCGAGGGCGGGGCCCGTGAGGAGGGAGGACCCCATGAGGCTCAGGGAGACGAGCCTCATGGTCTTCTTTTTTTTTCCTCTCCTCTTCTTCTCCCCTTTCCCCAGAGAGACGGCAGGGCCAAGAGACCAAGACACCAGGGGACCGCGGCCAAACCCGACGGGGTAAGTGTTCGCGGCGTCTCCCCGGCACGCGCTCGGGGGCTACGTATGCGGTGCCGAGTTTCCGGCGTTCTAGAAGGTGGACGAGCCGGGGGGGGGGGGGGGGTTGGCAAAAGGGTTGGCAGACGGAAGTTCGGCAACGTCTGGTGAGGCTCTCTGGGCTAGGCGCCGTGCCGGTTCGCGGGCGGGGGGTGTGGGTTTTATTTCTGCGCTCACTGGCCGGGGGGAGGAGGTTGGTCTGTTGCGACCATGGGACGGGGGAGTGATCCGAGGGCGTACAGTAGTACACTAGGCAGGTATCGCCAACTCGTCCGTCGCTGGCATCTTTGTTTCCCCCTCGTCTTTTTCTTCTCTTTTTCGGACCGGAGAGTTTGGTTTTTTCTTTGGGATGATGAGGAGTTTTCTTGGGGGGGAGGGGAGAGCAGGTGTGTACATGCACACTCTCTCATACACACGCAAAAGAATAGAGACAAAGAGAGAGAGAGAGGGGGGGGGGGAGAGCGCGAACGAATGAGGGAGCGCGAGACAAGGAACACTGGGCAGAGCAAGATTACATCAACGGAACGACCAAAAAAAAACCCCCAAAAAAAAACCGGGCGGGTGCCAGGGTCGCGTGGTGCGAATTGATAGGTGTTACAACGGGGGGGTTCCCCCTTGGCATTGGCCTTGGCGCCCTCACCGATTTGCGGCCCTCATCGAAAAACCTGCGTCAGTCACTCCGGAGCATGTCATGCCCGGCTCCGCCAAAGGAGCGTGTCGAGGCCCGGCTGCGGTACGGGACGGGACGGGTTGCACATGACACGTCAAGTTTGAGCGTAAGGCGGCATTCACGGCCGATGGAATCCCGGGGAAAGAAAAAAGAAATGAATATAAAGTTTGGTTGACGGAAGTATGTACTTCTTGCGGAGTATCGTACGGAGGACTCCGGGAGGAGTGTTGGGGAACGGAGAGCTAGTGTAATGACAATACGTCATTGGTGGACTGTATATGCATAATTACCTAAGAGAAGGGGGAGGCGGGGCGCCTTTCCAACACCCGAATTCTAAAGCCGAACAAGCTTATCCGTACTTGAGCCCCTGTGCCCACATACCTAGTACCTAGTTAGTATTCGTAGTCAGATCTTCAAAGCAACGTCAAGTCGTACTTGGTCACACTGTTCCATGTACCGTGGCCCAGCTGAACACAACCCCTCCCTTCCCCGGGGAAACGAGGGCAGCTTTTCGGCCGGCGCACAAGCGAGGCCAAGCCAGGGCTGTTCAGCTCCCACGAGCCTGCTGCCTGCGCGGCATTCATGTCTGCTCGTTGATGGCATTGCCCCGCCGTCCCTCACTGGCACATGCAATGTTCAAGATTTCCGACCATGTGGTCAAAATTCACCTATAACCAATTCTCTGCTGGCCGCCCATGTGCAGACCTTGGACCCGACTTGTTGGAGGTCACCGGAGCAAAACACCGAAGCAAAAAGCGGAAGAGTGAGTTCTTCCGAGGCCGTGCCTGTAAGGATCGTATTTGCGTAACTAAATGGCTATGTATAGAATATTAAGAATGTAAATCATCACCAAACCGAAGCGTCCGTAAATCGTCCCCTTGCCCCCTTCCCCTTTCCTCCCTGCGAGTGCAGGTCCGGCATTGCCATCTTCAGGCCGCCGCTTTCCCCGGCTGCGTATTGTCGGCGACCACGGAGACGACGCGCCCCCGCGGCGGGTGACCGTCTGTTTTCGGGACGTGGGCCAAAGCGCGGCGAGGCCTCGTCGAAGATGACTTAGAAGCACTTGTAGGAGCTCGCTGGTGGGAAGAGCCGTGTCAGTGAGACTCGAGGCCGAAACTCCAAGGCTCGATACGTGTCCGATCAAGCTTGCTTGCGTGGGGGAGGGGGGAGGGGAGGGGGGTTCATGGATTGAAATGCACATACCCTTGTCGTTGAAGTTCCAGTCGGACAGGGCGAAGATGCCGGGGCTGACAATGCCGCTGATGGAGGCGCCGCTGCAGTCGTAGTTCCTGTCCGCGAACGCCATGTCAGCCTTCTTCCATACGACTTGCGCCGGACGCGTTTGCCTCGCAGGCGTGCGATGCGGACACGGGTTCTTTGCAAGGGAAGGGGGGCATGAGAAACCTACTCCCAGATGGTGCAGCTCGTTCCCGCGTCGGGGCCGAGAGAGGAGATGGCGTCGTTCCAGCCGTTGAAGAGGTTGTCTGGCGATGGCGGGTTAGCCTTTCCTCTGAAAATCGGCGTATCCTGTCGTCGCGGAACCACGCCAGCCCTGGACAGTCTCCAAAGAAGCAGGGTGTCGAATATGTTTTTTCTTCTTCTTTTTTTGAAGAAAGACTTACAGCACTGGTTAGTGTTGGACTCCAAGTTCTCGCAGCGGCCGGAGAAGTTGTTGTCGGCGCAGACGTAAAGGTGGGTGATGGCCTGGACGGAGCCCTCCGCGGGCTCGCCGGAGGGGACGTTGGAAGGGCCGTCGCGGGTGATGACACCGGCGAAGGCGGCGCCGGCGAGAGTGAGGACGGGGAGGAAGAACTGCATTTTGTAAATGTTTTGGTCTGTAAGCGAAGCTACAAAGATTGGTCGTTGGCGAGGGCGCTGTTGGATTGAGGCTTTGTCTGGAAGAGCTGGATGGTTGAGGATGCTGGTGATGAGAGAGGGTTGGAAACGGGCAGGTTCAGAGCGAGTTTATATATCTCGAGAGACGCTTCCGAATAGCCTATTGCAGATGATGTTCATCCGTTTTTTTGTTTGTTTTTTGCTGAGTTTCTCTTGTTTTCTTCTTCTCCTTCACAAAACGTATAATCATCGCTACTGTTGTTCGGTTGCCTTCTTGGCGTTCAATACCCCTGCGATACTAGAAAGATGGTGCTTACGTTGCATCGTGAACCCCAACAAAGTTCCCCTTTCGACACAAATTGCAACATCATTATATGCTGACTTGCATGGGATAGCCTAACAACACATGGGGTACGACTCTGGGGACAATGCTGCGTTAGGCTACAGCATTTGAGCCCGTATAGCAAAGCATCAACCCAAGTCAGTCTGCCGCCATCGTTTTCCCGCCGTAAGCACCATGTATGAGGTAATATAACAATAGCCTATGTAGGTCTCAGGGTTGACAACGCCCTTTCCCTATAACGGAATCCTTCTGCCTCAAGTCTCGCTGAGATGGAATTTCAGTAATCCTGTTCTTCTTCAGCGTCTATCAACATCTTGAACCCCGTCATCCCAAAGAGCTAGCGTACTGTTCTCAACGCCACGACTTTATTGTGAGGAGCGTCTTGACCGATGCGGTCCAAGACTCCAAGCTAGCCATCATGGTTCGTCTGATTGCCACGGAGGGTGCATCTCGAGCTAAACAGCCAGCTGTTTATAGCATACTTACCTCCATACGGTGTGACCACGGTTCGCTCGCCTGGGCACCCGGCGTAAGACACAGGAGACGCCACACTGCAACCTAGTCCACATCAATAAAGGTAGCTCTAAAAACGAAAACCGGGGGCAAAGTGAGACGATGTTGGCCCTGTGTGTTCATTCTGCCTCGCTCTTATTTGCAGAGATCTCGGGAGTCCTTCTTTTGAAAAAGAAAAAAGACAAAGGGTAATTCGTCCGAACTAGCATTAGCTCCAGATCCGTCCGCAATGGCGCTGGCGCTATGGCAGGCGGTTCTAAAGATACCACCCACCTGTTGATGCAAAAGTTCGCAGTGGGCCTTGCACCCGCGCTTGGCGGGTCAGCCCGAACTGGGGTACCGGGAATGGCAATAGCCTAATTCTCAACTTGCCTCTTTTGTCCCCAGCAGGGGTGGGGGGGGGGGCACGTGATCATTAATCACTCCGGTCAGGCCTCTGTTGGCCTCCCCCAGGCCATTCCGAGCCTGCTACTTCGTACTCGACCCGGGCAACAATCTCGCCCAAAGATGTCCTGTCTGGCCTCGACGCCCGCGGTGGCGGCCGTCGACGCGGTGGCGGCAAACGCCAGCTCATCGTCACATGTTACAACAACCAGCACCGAATTCTCCATCTCTTCGAGCCCCACGTCATCAATAACGACGGCGGGAGCCTAGGCAAGAAGAACGAGGACGACAAGCGCAACTGGGTCGACGACAAGAGTGGCAAATGTGCGGACCATCCCGTCAGGCACGGCGGCCACCATGCATGAGACATGCTTCCGCTCTCGCTGCGGTGCTGAGTTGTCCACCCGCAGCACATGCTGCGGGTGGTTCTGCCCTTCTTCCACATTTCCCCTGCCAGTCGGGATCACGGGGCCTCGTTGCGTAGGGCCGCGCCGGCAGGCATGTAAAAGGCGCTTTGAGGGGTCGCAGGGCCCAGAGACAGAATATCATCGCCAGCCGCTCGTTGGTCTCATCGACCGTTGAGGTCTAGAGAATCTCGCCCCATTTGCAGCAGTCCTGTACAGAGCTTGTGGCCCATGTGGGCTGCCTGAGCGCGGTTTTCTACCAGATGGTGTACAGGGTCTCGAACTCTAGCATCTGCAGTGCCTCAGTCTCCAGCAGCCGACGGTATGTGGCCAGTGTTCCCAAATAGTCCGGCTATGATTCATTGGCGAAAAGGGTTTTAAACAAGCTATACCACATTTCCGTCAGTCTCATCACCAAGAGCATCTCGTCGAGTAGGAATTGCGGCCGGCCGAGGATGGCTCTGGCTCTGGTGCCGTCAATCTTGGGTAGGCTCTTTATATATAGGGCCACAAGGTCGACGCCAGCGGTATCGGCACGCAGCATGCAGAGATGGTCCTCCATATGGAATTGCACCCTGCTTTCTGGTGAGAGATTCCGCGACATAATGATGATAAGGCCGGACGTCAAATATTCATAAAGGGCGGGTTGTGTTCCTTTATGGTCTCGCTAACCCCACCATCGTAAGCAGGAATTAACACCTCTCCGAAATTATCTATAGAAACCCAGTACAGTGCCTCAACGTAACCAGTCATCAAGGAGAAACAAGACTAATTTCAGACGATAACTCTGTTCTGGCTGTGATCTGGGCTGGGATCATCCTTTGAAAAATGACATGCGTGAGGTTCTTTATCAATTTCAGCACTCGTCTTTCTCATCATTGAACTCTATCACGACCACGACCAACGTCTCATCCTCTAGAAAGATAACTTCGTTCCCTCCATCACGGTGAAACAGTGCGATTTGATCCGTCTGGGTTGAGCAATGACGCCGTGTCTTTATAAGGCATAGTGGCCAGTGGTATAATTCGGGCGGGCATGGCTATCTGATTTCGCTGGGTAATATATATCAAGTCGAGGGCGTTAATAGTCCAACAAGTGACTCCCCGCCTTTCTGGGTAATTTGTGCTTTTGTTCATCATCAGGATTTCCAGCCTTCCCCGGGCTGCATGCAGCACAGACAATTTTCACATCTTGTTCTATTCAGAGCTCGACGGGAACGCCGCTTCGCCCCGGTATATGCATTGCCTAGCGTCTAAAGGGAGGGGAGGGGTACTTACGGGCAAAACAGTGCACAAGTTGGAATTCCATGGCGGGGTCGTAGTCACGCTCCCATCCACTCAAGGCCGCGCACATTTCTCGCCCATTACTCCCCAAGACATACGCCTTCCTTGCCGTGGCTCTTCATCGTTCGTGGAACGACACAATTGCCGGGCACACATCATCAAAAGACCCGTCTTCCTTCTCTTTGATGACTTCTCAACCATCCGCAGCTATGCCTGAAAGCCCGACAGAACACGTCGCTCTCATTGGTCTGGGAGCCATCGGCGTCTCATTCGCGGCCCTCTACATTCGCTACACGAAAGGCAGCATCGGTGTCTATGATACCCGGCCGGATCTAGAGACACATATCTCGTCCGTGCTGCCAGGATACATCAACTCTTCTCACTCCTCGCTAGAAATCTCGCATCTTCGTGAATCCGGGCGCCTTAAGATTTGCTCCTCGCTCGAGGAAGCATGTCGCGGCGCTACCGTTGTCCAGGAGCAAGGGCCCGAGGACTTGAGCTTCAAGCGTTCCATCTGGCCCAAGATTGAAGGCGCATCGCCCGCCAATGCCCATTTCTGGAGCTCGACTTCCGGCATCGCCGCCTCGCTACAGAACCAGAACATGATCGACAAGACTCGCCTGCTGGTCGTCCACCCGTTCAACCCGCCGCACATATTGCCGCTGCTGGAGATCGTTCCCTCTCCGACGACGGACCCCAAAGAGGTCGACTATGCCAAGAGGTTCTTTGCCGAGCTCGGTTCCGGCCATCGCCCGGTGGTGATCCGCAAAGAGCTGCCCGGGTTCGTAGGTAATCGCCTGGCTTTCGCGCTTCTCCGAGAAGCATGCTCCTTGGTCCAGCAAGACGTGGTCAGCGCGCGAGACCTAGACACGATAATGGAGGCGAGTCTCGGACCCCGGTGGGCCGTTCAGGGTGTGTTCAAGTCCTACAACCAAGGCGGCGGCGTGGCTGGAATTGAAGCTTTTTTGAACAATCTTTCGGGCACCATCCAGAATATTTGGGACAGTTCGGAACCTGTAAGGTTTGCTCACTCAAACACAGAGTCACCCCGGAAAGACGGGGATGCAGATTGGGAGAAGAAGATTGTGGAGCAGACCATTGAGGCGTATGGCCTGCCTACTGCCGAACAACTCCAAGAGCGTGATATAAAATTGAGAAAGGTTCTGGGAGCTCAAAAGAACTGAAACTTCGAGAGTGGCCCCTGTTGATTTCAGATCTCACTTGACTCTGTTCATCGTGTGTTTCCGTATGTTTTGGTTGGACCCGCAGTTCGACACCTACCATACCTAGAATACAACCGGGCCGCACACGGTTTCCAATATTCTGCTACGCGTAATCGACCCCATGTTTCTAACCTTATTGTTCGTCACCACCAATCGATTCGTATCAATGCCACGACGCCTATAATATCAGTAATTCGCTTAGATTAACCTTATTCATTAGATTTATAACAGAGTAGGTGAGTCTATGGTTTGGCTAACCCATTGCACCATTTGAATGACTAGTATCCGTAGATTAATTGCCTTATGCGTAAGCCTATGGGTAATTTCGGCCACACCGCTTATCCACTAATCTATTAGCTGTATCGAGGAAAACGTGCTATTTTTATCAAGTATAAAGGCTGCTGCTTTATGTTTGTTGATTATCCTACTAGAGGACCAAGGTTGGTTGTTTAACGTGCCTTGGTGACCCCCTCTCTGTCACTCTAGCCTCGTGCTCCCTTCGCCCGACTCTGTAACTTGTCAACATATACAGTCATGTTTATACACTGCGGCGTTCTGGCACTTGTGTTTCTCGTGCTGGCGAATGGCCTTATCCTTCCTCCAAGCTCGAAGCCGTTGGAAGCCACATCGCCCCAACCGCTACCAAAGAGAGAAGAGCAGCGGCAAACAGCAGCGATAGTGGGTGGTGAATACGGAAAAGACACTAAAGAGTGGTGCAACGCGACTCAGGTGCGAAGGATCAGAAATGACCTTGAGTGGATGCATGATCTTGCCGGTGCTGCGGCCGAGTTTCTACTCCAGCCCGGGTCTCATACGACTGCGGCATACATTGCATGGTTTGGAGGTATGTATAGGGGATGCCTCATCAGGGAAACGACCCCGACACCTACGTAGGGGTTTGAGCTAACACCCGAGGTTAGAAGGAAATGCATCTCCACAAAAGGCGACAGCTATGAGGAACGAAGTCTACAAAAACATATGGTACATGGGCCAACGGCCTATAACCTACGCCAAGGGTGCCAAGGAGGGTATTCTCAATAGTATAGTTTTCGGCTGCTTTCCTCCAGATCCAGCGCACTGCAGGGCGAGAGATCTCGCCGCCGCTATGAGTGGCCCAAAAAGCTATGTAGAGCTTTGCCCTCTTTACTTTTCGGACGAAGTTAGTACAAACTACGAAGAAGCATTTGCAGCTTGGAGGGATAGGCGGGAGGACATAACCGTTGGTGGGCAGGTTCTGCTCCATGAAATGCTGCATCTGCGCAAAGTGGTTGGATGGGACTGGCTTGCTGACGATTGGGGCTACCCCGTAGAGGAGTAAGTTAACCATCTATACTTGCAGGTTTTCGAGTGGGAAAGACGCTGACAAAGAAATCATAGGTGTGTGATGCTCCTCGACCACAAGAAGATAACGAACGCTCAAAACTTTGCTTACTTTGCTATGGAAGTCAAATCAAATCCAAGACGGGCAAAGCTTCAAGTTGATATGAAATCAACCTGGGCAAAAAGCAAACAAGCAAGGAAATTATTGGGAATGAAGATCTAGGAACATACAGAAAGAGTCTACGCGAAGCACACAGACCAGACCAGCTTAATACTTCAAAAACTTTAACACGTCAACACTGTTGATGGTATTACTAAGCAGACCCGTCAGTCTTTTTTGCGGCTTGACGAAAGAAGACCGCGAGCAACTCCAAGCCTGGCATGGCGCCATCGGGACATACCGATGTGAGTTCCATGATGAGCTGGGGAGCCCGAACTCCTTCAGCTGAACGTTAGTTATAGGCGTTTATCTTAACAGCTAGTTGCTTAGGGTCTTTCTCAATATCATGACAGACGGCCGGGTACATGCCCAGTGCAACGAACCAGATGCTTTAGAATAGTATGTGTCACGAGGATGTTTGAGCCACAATTACAGTACAGCAATTATAGATCCACTTTTATAGCTCATACTATTCACTAGAGTTATAACTCTAGCTCTCCTTAACCCTATCTACATGCTGGAGTAGTATAAGTATACTACATACGGGATTACCTGCAGCATATCATAGTTTCGACTCCCATAAGGGTATAGTTTCTTAGCCTAGTGTGGAGGTCATCGGCCTCATCGAGGAGTTACTAGATCTCCTATTCTAGAAAATCCAAGGGGGTGTGTCACGAGGATACATAAGCCACAATTGCAGCACAGTAACGTCACGATAGCTTCAACCATTATGCCAGCATACTGCATGTTGTCTACCATGTGCTATGTCATGTGTCGTTTCACTCATTACTCGCACATTTGCTTATATATAGGGTCATTCTTTTCATAACTTCACTTTCATAGAATTAAGCCTTTGTTAACCTCATTCTCGTATGCCCTGCTGTGTGCTCTAACTCGTGACAAGTAATTATGGATCCACTTTTGTAGCTTATGCTATTTGCTATAAAATGTTAGATAACGAATTCGTTGTCATTGGTGTGATGCAGTATTATGGGCACTAAGGATGTGATCTGTCATGTGCCATGGAGGGGATATGGGGTACACAAACTGACGGAAAATGTATCTGGCAGTGGATGAGAGTCTGATCGTGGAAGTCAAAGTCACACAATACATCGCCACGAGTATAGCCGCATAAACGCACTCAAAGAGGGGAAACGCGCTTTGAAAGGCTCGATACTTTTTAAGTTGTAATTCTAGCCAGCACTTCCTATGAGCTGGCCTAATACGGTCGATGATTAGAGACAACATGTAGAAAATCAAGCGCTAGCAGAAGCAAGCAGCCCTCTAGGTTAGAGTCAACGGCTAGAATAACCCGATGGACAGACATGATGCGTCACAAGGTTGGAGGTATGGAAATGTTAACCAAAGTCATTGGAATTTGCTCTGCGGCACCCGATTATGCTGGCCTTCAGCAAACTATACCTTTAAGTTTCCAGTGGCTGCTTCGCATTCGACGGGTTTGGAAGCGCTTGAATAGAACGGATCGATCATCCTCCAGCAACAATCCCGGCGAAGCTCGGAGATTTGGTCCGGGTACCCCTGCCCATCGGATGGCGCCCCCCCGCGGGAAAAAGCCCCGACTTATCTACGTAGCAGCACCCGTATCTTTTTGTGGCAAACGTTACTCGTCGCCTACGGAACCAAGTTAGGGAGGTCGTCTCTCGGTCCTGTCAACGATACCTTATCTTGAGGCGGGGTAGAATAAACTCATTGGAGCCGGCGCCGTCACGCGATTGTAACGTGCCCTGGCGTTGGGGGACGGGTTGCATTTGAGTTCAACGGCCAACAGGATGATTAAGCGTTGCCGCGGCGGGACAAGACATGCCTTGGCAAGACGATAAGCGGGCAAGGTTCGCCGCTCAAAAGTTCCACCCTCATCCCGGGAAGGACGGCACCACCTCACCCCCCAAAGTTTGGTTCCAGATAACGCAAACCCAACGGACGGCGCAGTGGACAAGGTTTTTTTTTCGATAACAGGAGGCTCGTGGCACGTTACCGTGGGATATCCTGGTGACGGAATCACGAAAATAAGTGGCTTAGTGTTCCTTCTTGGGACTTTTGGAATTGAGTTGGACTGAGCATCTACTTGATATACAAATGTTGCCTTCCCGCTGTCCCTGCCGACCGCCAAAGCCCCCGTGAATCGTGACTGGAGAAACCCCGTCGCCCGCTGCGCCGATGAGCTGTGCCGGCTTCAATACGTGACTGATTACATATATATCCCTTACGACCGAAAAGGTGTTTTGCCGTCGCAGTCGCCAATATTACACACGGGGGGGAGGCCGGGACACTGTCGCAAACGTGCCAGTATGCCGGACGACAGCAAGCATGGCGTGAACGTCTCCCAGGCGGCGACAGATATAGGGAACCTGCAGCAAGAGCACCGGCAGAGCCCCAATCTCTCCCAAGAAAAGGCCGACATGGCCAAAGAGAGCTGCCAAGACGGAGACGCGGACGAGATGGTTGTCGCAGATTCCGCCCTGGGCGAGGACTCGCCTTACGAAGAGGTGCGGGCGGCGGTCCGCAACACCGACGGCGGGGAGGTCGCGAACACGGTTCGGGCGTGGGTCCTGGGCATGGTCTTCGTGACAATCGGCAGCGGCCTCAACATGTTTCTCAGTATGAGGTACGCTGGAACGGTGGACGGAAACACGAATGCGGAACATCCTTTGTTAACCGTGCGCCTACAGGAGTCCCGCCATCAACTTCCCATCCATCATCGTCCAGTTGTTGGTGTACCCGATGGGCTGTCTCTGGGCCAAGGCTATGCCGACAAAGGTCTTCAACACCTTTGGCGTCCAATGGACCCTCAACACGGGGCCGTTTACGATCAAGGAGCACGTCGTCATCACGCTCATGTCCAACGTCTCCATTGGCTACGCATACAGCACCGACGCCCTTCTTGCGCTGCAGGGCAAGCCCTTCTACGACATCAACATGGGATGGGGTTTCCAGCTTCTCTTCACTCTGAGCTCCCAGCTTATCGGGATCGGTATCGCCGGCCTGTGCCGGCGGTTCCTCGTGTGGCCATCGGCCATGATCTGGCCGAACCAGTTCGCCAACACGTCCCTGTTCTACGCGCTCCACGACAAGAGCAAGAGCGACGGCTCCCACAGCAACGGCTGGATCATCAGCCGCTACCGGTACTTCTTCTACGTCCTTGGCGCCATGTTTTGCTACTACTGGATCCCCGGCGTGCTCTGGCAGGGCCTGTCCGTCTTCGCCTTTGTCACCTGGATCAAGCCCAACAACGTCGTGGTGAACCAGCTGTTTGGGGGGTTCACGGGTCTCTCTCTGATCCCAATCACCTTTGACTGGACGTACATATCCGCGTACCTGGGAGACCCTCTGCTTTCGCCAACGCACACGCACATCAACGTACTGATTGGGCTCTTTGCCTTTGTCATCATCCCGACGATTGGCATCGCATACTCGGGCGCGCTCTTCGCCGACTACCTGCCCATCAACACGTCGCAGACGTACGACAACACGCAGAAGTCTTACAAGGTCAGCAGGATCCTGGGCCCGGGGTACACCTTTGACATCAACAAGTACAAGGAGTACTCGCCCCTGTTTCTGCCGCCCACCTTCGCCCTCAACTACGGCCTGTCGTTCGCGGCCCTGACCGCGGCCATAGTCCACTGCGTCTTCTTCCACGGCAAGGAGATCTGGTACCGGCTGAAGGCTGCCCGCAACCAGGAAGCAGACATCCACCTGAAGCTGATGCGCAAGTACCGCGACGCGCCCGAGTGGTGGTACGCCGCCCTGCTCGCCGTGGCGATCGGGCTCGGGCTCGCCACCGCCGAGGGCTACGACTCCCAGCTCCCGTGGTGGGCGTTTTTCGTTGCCAACTTGCTGGCCGTTGTCTTCGTCCTCCCGACCTGCACGATCCTGGCCATCTCCAACCTGGGCCTCGCCCTGAACGTCTTGTCGCCCTTCTTGGCAGGCTTCATGATTCCGGGGAAGCCCATCGGCGTCATGATCTTCAAGGTGTACAGTACCATCACGCTCGGCCAGGCCCAGACGTACACCGGCGACCTGAAGATGGCCCATTACATGAAGATCCCACCCCGCACCACCTTCTGGTGCCAGGTAGTGGCCACCATATGGGCCGTCTTCGTGCAGATTGCGGTGATGAACTGGACGCTGGGCAACATTGAGGACTGCTGCGAACTGTGAGTTGACACCCCACCTAACGGTCTCGGCCATACGTTGAGCCCCCCCCCCTCTCCCCCCTCTCTCCTATCCTATCCTAACATTGTTCATAGGACGCAGCGTGCTCACTTTACCTGCCCAAACGGGAGAGCATTTTTCTCTTCCTCCATCGTTTGGGGTGTGATCGGCCCGCAAAGAATGTTTGGTGCCGGCTCCATCTACCAAAACTTCAACGTGTTCTGGCTCATCGGTGCATGCTTGCCCATCGTATTCTACGTGCTGTCCAAGGTCTTCAACCTCAAGTTCGCCAGGGCACTCCACGCACCAGTCATGCTGGGCGCCATGGGGTGGCTGCCGCCGGCAACCCCCCTGAGCTTCTCGAGCTGGGCCATCGTCGGCCTGGTATTCAACCATGGCATCCGGAGGAGGTTCCGCGGCTGGTGGCAGACGTACAATTACATCACCGCCGCCGCGCTGGATGCGGGTCTCATCATTAGCACCATCTTCATCTTCTTCGCCATCACGCTCCCCAACGTCACGATACCGCAGTGGTGGGGAAATGTCGACGTTTACAACACCTTGGTATGTCCCGATAGGGGGCGGCGCACTGCAGTGCCAACCGACCCCTCCCCCCCATTGATTGCGATGCGTCGCCGTCAATCCCCCTCCGTGCAGAACGCATTTTTGAACTGACCGTGCCTCGCGTCCAGGACTCCACCTATGGCGCCATTTTGAAGACGGTCGGGGAGAATCAGACCTTTGGCCCGGCCAGGTGGTGAAGGATCGTGATACACTCTGCATGACGATGCAGACAGCCGCAGTTGGCACATTTGACGGAGAGCATCGATTGCTGCCCAAGCTGCGACCCGAACAGCCGCAGCGAGCAGAAGGATTGAAAGGAATTTCCTCGAACCATCAACCCCGCTTTCCATCATCGAAACAGGTTGAAAGTAACAGGAAGAGAGAGGGAGAGGGGGAAGAGAGAGAGAGAGAGAGAGAGAGAGAGAAGAAGGAGAGAGAGGAAGTCAAACTCTGCGGTTTGATTATATCATTTCTGTACAATTTTTTTGGTGTTGTCGTCTAATGTCAATATTGGTGAAATCAAGGCGGGAAACAAATCTAATCGTACTCCGTGAATGCTGGCGGATTCTCGTTTCGTTATTTGTTGTTGTTGATGTAATAGTCGCGGTGAAAGAAGAAAAAAAAAAAAAAGAGGCATTGGATGCATGGAATCATGATGAGCGTCATAACAGGATGAAAAAGAAAACCAGAAACCACATTTGGAGCAAGCCCATTTCAGGCACCCGAGACCGACCCTAGACCGACACTGTTTAGCCTCCTGGAAAATAATCCCGTTCTGAAGATGCGTTTCCTCCCTCCCTTGTCGGACTTCATTCCACCTTGGCCGTGGCGACGTCGTACATGGAGCCCGTCTCTTGCTCGGAGTGGCGGTGGCTGCGAGAGCGCGGGAGGTCGATGCGTTGGCGGTAGGGCCGGGAGGCCCATCGACGTGGTGATCGGACATTTTCCTCGGGAGGTCCTCGCCTCTCGGCGGATGGACTTCCCTGCGAGAATGCCTCCTCTGGCTCGAAGCGTGGGAGCGGATGGAAGCCGCGTCGTCCCGCGGGGCGAGGGCTGCTGGTGCTGGTGCTGGTGCTGGTGCTGGTGCTGGATAGGCGTCGGGAAATCCATCGGAGGTAGCGGTGGAGCCGGAGGGGCGGGGAGGCATCTCTGCGCTGCTGCTGCTGATGAGGGGGGTTCTGGCTGTCGCTTTTCGATGACGGAGGCGGTTTCGTCAGGCATTAGGAAGACGTCGGGGTGGTCGGGGTCGCTCTCACCCTCGGGTTCGTCGTCGTCGTGGGCGCCGCCGTTGACGACGCTGGCCTCGAGCATCGAGCCCTTCTTGCCGACGAGCTTGCCTTGGCGGTACTCCTCCAGGGCCTTCCTGAGGACGTTGCGCATGACGGCCTTGTTCACGTTGCGCCGGACGCGGTCAAAGTACCTCGTGACGTCGCCAATCACCATGACCTGGGCGTCGTGGTCGATCTCGAGCACGTCGGCGTAGTTGGCGCGCGAGTTCTCCTTGACGCGGAACTTGCCCGGGCGCAGCTGCATGCCGACCGGCGAGAAGGGGAGCCGGTCAAAGGGCGGTGTGCGGTCATTCTCGTCAAAGACGTAGCCCTGCTGGCTCGAGTCGATTCCGGGCTTCTGAAAATCGTTCTTGGTGGGGGTGGAGATGGGCCTGAGTTGGTTTCACGGTCGGAGATTAGCGACATTTGCCGACGAGGAGGAGGAGGAGGAGGAGGAGGAGGGGGTGGGTTGGGTGGATGGGTGAGGGGTAAAAAGGCGCGCACAGCCAACATCGTCAACTCAATCGAGGAGCGCGAGGGCCGGGACGGGAAGTTGGACAACTTACACACACACGCAGTGATGCGGAAAGGTGTCGCTGTGTCGCAGGACGATGAAGCGGGTGTAGCCAAGGCATTTCCACTCCCACTCGAACTCGTGCGAATCGGCCCAGAGGAACTCGAAGACGTCTCCAATCTCACACCTCGAAGCCGGGCCGATGTCGTAGCCTTTGCGAGCTATATGCCATTGAGACTCGGATGTTAGCGAAACTAAACAGAAGGGAGAAAAAAAACCCCCAGAAAAAAAAAACAAAGAGGCCGCGTCGCATGGACGATGGCGAATGGCAGCAGCAGCAGCAGCAAGCACGAGGCAGATGGCCGGTCGTTGCCGCGGGTGTTTATGTGGATTGGATTGGTTTTTGGACTCACCCAGAGGATGCTCATACGAGCTGTCGTCGTGCGTGCCTACGGATGCATCGTCCCCGTTCCCCGAGTCACTCTTGGTGCTCTTGGTACTCTTACTCCTAAAGGTTGAAAAATCTCGGTTCCCGATCACCATCTCTTGCCACACATCCCAGAAGCAGGAAAAGAGAAAAAGGAGTCAAAGGTAAGAGGGATCAAAAGGTGTTGTTTAAAGGTTTGGCAGTAGCTAGCACTGGCGGGGGGAGTTCAGGAGAGACGATGGGTCATTGCAGCATGGCAGGACTGGGGGTGTGTGGGATGAGCGGTGGGATGATGCAGCAGACTACTACTACTAGTAGTGTGTGTTAACCACCCCCAAACCGTGAGAGAGAGAGCTACGAACAAACGAAAACAGAGCCGGGCTGACGGGAACTGGTTTTTCCTGGGGGGCCACCTTGGACAGAGCGAAGATGGGGTACCAAGTACTCCGAACGGATAGGTAGGTAGGTAGTAGTCGAAGCAGGGCGAGCAGAAAGGGAGGGGAGGAAGCAAGGCGAGGGTCGTGAAGAGCGGTCTCGTCGTGTGTCTCGTCAAACAGGCCGGCCCGTTGGCAAAGCCCAGCGCCGCAAACCCAGTTGCTCCCTCTTTTCCCGCCACGTCGCTAGGATGATCATGCGTGGAATATGATGCCCAACCTCCACCGCCATGCGTCCCCTGCGATATCAATGGCCGCGGTGAGGGCTTTCGTCCCCACCCGCCGCCATTCCAGCCAGACGTGAGTTGTCCAGGAGCACCCCCCCCCCCCCAGGTCATGCTTGGGAATCCGCAACGTGGGTTTGGGGGGGAGGGAGGGAGGGAGGAGGGGAGAGGGGGGGGGGGGGGGGGGGGGGAAGGGACCCGTCACCGCCATTTCGGGACGGAACATTCGCCGGCATTCCGGACGCTGATCAATCATTCTTCATTGCCTTATCGATGTAAGGCAGAGACAGGACAGAACATGTGGCGCTTTAAAGCCCTCGCAAACTCGGCTCTTGGCATGCGTTTTCCCAACAGCTGTCTGTTGACAAGTCGTGGTGAATGAAGCCTGACCACGATGCCTCTCTCTCTCTCTCTCTCTGCCTTTCTTCTGGACCAGCATACCCGATTGAAGGGGGGGGGAGCGGGTGCAGCCGCCGTGCTAATCATCGGGCTGAAGAGGGGTTGATGCGCCTATTAATAGGACCAACCCGATGGTCCTTGCTTAGGAAAGTTCCGATCGAGCGGACGGTAACATCTCTCGGGCGACCCTGCAACAGACGCGACAGCCGTGCCGGAGGAAGGAATGGATGGATGAATGAATGCCCAAAGGTGCGCGATGAGTATCTCACATCTCGTTCCGTTTTACTCGACAAGTAAGTTGGTTGCTATGTGGTTACCCATCAATGGCGCGTTATCCGGGTCTGTATCAGTGCCTGAATGCTGGCCCAACTCTGCGGCACACAACGCTGTGCCCGCGACCGGGGTCCATTGTCTCACTCACCTGAACGGCATGAGGACATGTGTTTGAACACGCGACCGGGCAGTCGAGGACTCGAGTATAGTATGGTCATTGGGTCGCCTGTAAAAACCCCCCAATTCGACAACGTTTACACGAGAGCTCTCCCGTGCAGAATGTGAGATGGTGGTCAATCAATCAACGCGAGCTCATCAACAATCACCTGCCCGTCTCACCCCACCCGGCCCGACAGCTTCATCCTCCCCCTCACGTCCCCAGACCTTGAGCTCCCCCGGGTTTGACGATCCCGAGAACGATTGGTCGCCGCTACTGGACGTGAATCATTGGCCATCATTGTTGTCAAGATAGCTTCGCGCATCAATCAATACCCAGCACTCGGCACCGGCTCCATCATGTGCCGTATCACGTGGTGTTGCAATGCGACCTCTCTTTTCGCTCCTTCACTTTCAGGAAATCAACCCATTTATTTATACTAATATCACGTGCGCTGCTGTGTGCTCTTGATTCGCGAAATTCAAGTGTCGACGAATGCCGCCTACTCCTCGACGCCGAGGTCGCCAAGATTGAGATGCCCAAGACCGTCGTCGGCCGTATGATGTACGAGCTTTGACGGCTGCGTCTTGTTTCTTTTACCCTTGTCAGACGGGGAAATGTTCTCTCTTGAAAGGCCAGGAAGCGGCATCAGTCCGAGAGACCTCAAACGGGATTCCAGGGGGTAGCATTTCGTCATGATCATGGAGATGGATGGCAAGTAGCCAATATCGACCACGAAATAGACATCTCCCGCAAACAGCTTTTCGGCCTGACCGCTGCCGATGCCGATCCTCGCGAAACATGTCTTGTAAGCCTCCAGATGCTTGGTGTAATCATAACCACCGCCCCCGAAGGCTGTGTTGAGCCAGATCCGGCAGGTCTCGTGGCGGGTCGCCAGGACGAAACTCGGGATATCCGTCGAGCTTTCAACCCGCTGGCTGGGTTTGCCCGCCGGCGGAGAAGGGCGAGTTTGGTAATCGTCATATAGACATCTCCACGTGTCCAGCAAGCCCCCGAGGCTTGCCTGTTCGGCCAACAGTTCTGGGGGCACCGGCATGTGTTTTTCTGGCTGTCGGCGGTGCACGTCGCCCCTACGCACCAGCCGCAGTACGCGGATGAGGGCGTCGTCGATCATGAGCTGGGCGTCGTTCATCGTCGCGAAGCCGGCAGGCGTGGGATGCTCCAGCCCTCGCAGGTCCGGGAAGGCCCTCGGGTCGTCCCCGTGCACGAACGCGACGCTGCTTGCGCGCTTGAACAGGGGCAGGAGGTGCTCCCGGGTCCACGGGTAGTCGGCGACGAAATGCCTCATGAGCTGGAAGCCGTGTTTGCAATGCACCATGGCGGCGCGCCGGTTCGCCTGCATCAGCTCGACGTAGACGAAGAGGAGGCAAACGAGCAGGACCACCGGCTGGCTGTGCTGCAGCGGCATCCTCCTCAGCTCGTGTATCGCCGCGTTGTAGTGCTGCAGGGCAAAGGTCTCGTCCTGCAGGCGGAGCTGTTCGTCCGCCGCGGCGCGACGCTGTATCCGCTCGGCGAGGCAGCTGATGGAGACCACCGAGTGGCGCACGGCGGACTCGAAGCTGGTGAACTGCATGACGACCTTGGGCCAGAAGTGGGGGTCGATGGCCCCCGCCAGGTACGGGGCCGCTTCTTGGACAAAGTACTGTAGTGCTCGGCCCTCTCCCGGCTGGCTTGCGCCGGGGAAGACTCGATACGGCCGGTAATGTTGGAGCTCGGAGCTGTTGATCGGCGTGTAGCCGTCGCAGTGGCGGCCCGAGGTGGTGCAGCGGTTGCACGACGGCTTCGCCTCGTCGCATTTGACCCTGCGGATTCTAGAGGGGAGGGGGGGCGGGATGGGTTGTTAGGCCATGTCGTTCCATTTGTTGGAGATTTCCCCCCAGAACAGAGTAGAAAATAAAAAAAATCTCCGACATGCAGAGCGTTTCCAAAACGGCGTGGATTGGATAAACTCACTTACAAGTCACGCACCCCGTTCTAACCTTTCGACTGCCCTTCCTAGTCATTGCGTCGACCCGGCACGCTGGTCTTGACTCTTCAATCCCGCAAGCCAACGCTATTCTGCACCGGTAGCAAGGAATCATCACACTGCGGCGGCTTCGGCTGTCCTGGGCGCGTCAAAGAAGTGATGCTCACTTAAATGCTGAACGGTGGGGAGGAATATGCAGGGCGGAAGACGTCACCGCATCCAAGGGCCTTGGGCTGATTGGTGCTACCACGATTCTGCATGAGTGGGCTGTGCAATCCGACCCATATGAGCGAAGCCCTAGGTTGTCATCATAGCAGAAAGAGTCGACCTTCTCTTTTGGTTCACTGGTGCCTAAACGGGATCGCCGGCGACTGGTACGGAGTGGTGATTAGCATCAGATAGCACGGAAACTTTCGGATATCGAGATCGGATCGGCGACATGCTGATATAGGGACAGGTTTCAAACTAGAGACGCATACATAATACCCAGAAAATTGTTCCTAGAATGGGGCTCGACGGAAATGATGAGCTTTTGTACTAGCTTTGACAAGGTACTCTTTTTATCTATGGCTTCCCGCTGATGGGGGTTCGGAGCGATATCCTGCATCCGTCTATGGTTTTCTTTTTTTAGCAAGATGTTGCCCACTTCACCATTATTCGCCCTCTATTTGTAAATGGGGTTGGCTTTCCAAGGAAGTCTTGGGATTACCACGCTCAGTTGCGCCTCCAGAAGTGCACTTTTGGCTCGTCATGGTGGCATGAGGCAGTCGTGTCCCGTTGGCGCGCTATTCTGCCCTTTGTCTTCCGCCTGTCACAAAGATATCACCTTCTCAGTATTCTCATCCATTAGAAAAAGCTAAGCACTTGTGATGCTGTCACTAACATCGCTACTAATAAGGCTTTTGCCCTCAAAAATACATTTATTTCAACGTATCATATTTCTCAAGACCACCTGTGGCGAGATGCGCATGGAGACATGCGGGTAAGGGCTTTGCGTAATTTCAATTCGAGCTGAATGGCTTCAAAAAGAGGAGAAATGAAGCACAGGAAGTGTTTACAATACATCTCGGTAGCTTCTCATATATAGGTGAAAGGCGTTGCACACAGTTTGACTTGTTGGTCATCGTAGCTCTTCAACGCGGACCATACAACCTTGCGGCACACTTATGCATGGCCTAGATCGACCATAAGGCTTCGTACAATAGCACGCCTGAAAACTAGGTTCTGCTGGTATAAATAGCATATTAGTTGCATGGCTACGTATAATTAAGGACGGAGAATTGTCCTTCAGCTTGCCGTGGACCAGTACAGTTTGAGCCGAGGCACCTTGCCATTCCTTTGAATCTCCTATGATGGCCGTTAACACATCGTCTCTGCTTCCATGGACTTTCCAATCGGCACATAGTATGATAGAATATGGCTACTTCCGGGTCATAGTTGTTCTTGTGCGTTGCTTGGTCATTATTTCGCGGGAAATTATATACATATGTATGTATATATATCTTGGATCTGAGGAACGGGCATAGTGCATACAATGTGATTCCCGACTGTGTAAGACTATCCTTGTGCGACCTTGAGACGGACCGCCTTACAAACCTATTTTAGTTAGGAATGTCTCAATCCTCAATCTCAATCTCGTGCGGGGGTTACACAAAATGGAGTCAGCGCCATTGGCATTCCCCTGCCACTAGTCCCCGGATTGGATCGAACTCTGGCCTTGCGGGGGGGGGGGAGGGGGGGGGCAGTAGACGTTCAAGAGTTCTGGATTTAGCCTAAATGCACAAACTCGGTCTGATTGACTGGATCGCAACAGGTTGTGCTTCCGCGTGACAGGTGCAGGTCCGTCTTGTTTACCGACGATACTCCGATTCGGGCCGTTGTTCCTTCGGCGGAAGCGTCTCTTCGACGGTTTATTCCTTTCGGACTTGGAGGCACACGGCTCGGGCAAGACTCCTGTCGCATGAGCTATTATATCAAAAGAGGCCACTAAGCAAACTTCCCGTTGCCCTCATTCATCATTCGCATCATTCTATCCTGACTTGAGTTTGTCTCAGGCCTCAGGATGACGACCAACCACACTCGCCTAGATGTTGAGGCTTTGCTCAAGCAGCTTAGCTGGGACGAGAAGATCGAGCTACTTGCCGGTCAAGGGTCTTTTCGAACCACCGGCCTCCCTCATCATGGCATTCCCGAACTCATCGTGAGTAATGCGCTCAACCCAAAATACATCAGACTGATGCTCTCTAGACCTCGGATGGCCCGCATGGAATTCGCGGCCGTCGATCGTTCGCTCGGGTGAGCAGCCATACCTAGTTGATGCGTCACATGCAATACCTCCGTATCGAGATAGATACAGACACGGCCTTCACTACCATCAGGCTCTAACAAGTACGAACCCCTAGAACCCAAGCCCCATGTTGCCGTCCGCCACTGGCATGGGAGCAACTTTCAATGCCGAGTTACTCCACAAGATTGGGAACCTGCTTGGCGAAGAAGCTAGAGCAAGAGGAGTCCATGTTCTGCTCGCCCCCACCATCTGTCTTCAACGATCGCCGCTTTTTGGACGAGGATTCGAGGCTTTCGCCGAAGACCCCTACCTGAGTGGGATTCTTGGGGCGGCTTATATCAACGGCGTGCAAGAAAGAGGCGTTGCAACCAGCGTCAAGCATTACGCTGCGCACGACCAGTCCGATAACTCCATTGAGGACAATGTCTGCATGACGCAGCGGACGCTGCGGGAAGTCCACCTCATGCCGTTCCAGCTGGTCATGCGCGACTCGGACCCCTGGACTTTTATGACCTCGTACAACAAGATCAACGGGACCCACGCCAGTGAAGACCCTCTGCTTTTGAAGCAGGTTCTACGAGAAGAATGGGGATTCACGGGACTCGTCATGAGCGATTGGTTCGGCACATACAGCACTTCAGAGGCGATGAACGCCGGCTTGGACCTGGAGATGCCTGGGCCGACACAGTGGAGGGGCAAGTGTCTGAGCCTGGCAGTCAACAGTCGGAAGGTGGCCCGTACAGTAGTCGACGATGCTGTAAGAAACGTTCTGAATCTTGTCAACAAGGTTGCATGTGCAGATCCGAAACCGGCCAGTTATTTCTCGGCGTCCAACACGCCGGAGCAACAAGCCCTGATACGCCAAATAGCTTCAGAAAGCATCGTGCTGCTCAAGAACGACCGCAAAGTACTCCCCGTCACGTCCACGGGAAAGAAGAGGATCGGAATGATCGGTGATCACGTCAAAAACCCTGCCCTAAGTGGTGGTGGAAGCGCAGAAGTCGAACCTTACTACTCCGTGACACCATTCGATGCCGTCGTGGAGAAAGTTGGCAAGGAAAACGTCTCATATGCCCTCGGATGTCATTGTAAGATCATTCCGGGTGATGCTACTACTACTACTACTACTACTACTACTACTACTACTACTACTACTACTACCCCCCCCCCCCCCCTGGTATTGAGGCTAATTTGATTCCTAGCCTTCAGATTCAGCCCGCTCCTCAAGAACCTCGCGCCCGCTGACACGGGGCATGAGGGCTTTGGGTGGTCCGTCGAGATTTTTGGACAGGACCCGGACGAGAACGCTGATGCCGAAGTGCTTGTATCGGCCCACGCACAAAAGGAATTGATTGACGTGCCCGAAAGCTTTCATGCGTCGCTGCCGAAGAAGTTCTATGCCAGAGCTCGCGCAACCTACACTCCGTCTGCCTCTGGACCTTTCCGTTTTGGGTTCAGCACTTCCGGCAAAGGAAAACTGAGAATCAACGGGAAGGATGCCATTGACTTGTGGGCTGATCAGCCGGTCAAAACGGGGCCCACGCCATGCTTCAACCGGCTCTCCATGGAGAAATTCTACGACACGGCTGTCACCGAAGGGCAGCCCACCAGCTTGGAAGTTGTCCAAGTGAACGAGGATCTCTCGGGGGGCGTCGGTACCGCGTTGACCCTCGCGGGTCGCGTTGGTGGGTTCGAAGTCATCGACGAAGACGTGGCAATCAGAGAAGCCGCCGACCTGGCAAGGACGGTTGATGTTGCAATCGTCGTAGTCGGCCTTTCCTCGGACTTTGAGTATGAAGGGGCAGACCGCAAGCACCTGAGGCTCCCCGGCCGCGTTGACGACTTGATCCAAGCCGTGCTCGAGGCCAACCCGGATGCTGTGAGTGCACGATCCTGCCACAGCAGGAAGGCTATTACCCACTCCCGTTACTGACGTTGTGCTCCAGATCATTGTGACTCAATCGGGATGTCCGATCGAGATGCCCTGGGAGTCCGAAGCAGCGACCCTGGTCCACGCGTGGTTCGGCGGCCAGGAGACCGGGCATGGTCTCACCGATGTTCTCTTCGGCAACGTCAACCCCTCTGGCAGACTCTCTCAAACTTTTCCAAAGTCCATCAAGCATACGCCTGCATACCTCACATTCTCCAAAGCCGACTACGACATCGTGTACGGCGAGGGGGTATTCATCGGCCACCGATACTACGAGTCGGTTGACAGAGACCCGCTCTTCTACTTTGGCCAAGGTCTCTCCTACTCGACATTCGAATACTCGAACCTCCAAGTGCCCGAGGGCTTTGAGCCTTCTGAAGGGCACAAGATGACTATCTCGGTCGACCTGAAGAACAGCGGCCCGTACGACGGCGCCGAGGTGGTGCAGGTCTACATCCACGACCCGGAGAGTACGCTTCTGCGACCCGTACGAGAGTTGAAGGCCTTTGCAAAGGTATTCCTCGGCAAAGATGAGAAAAGAACGGTGGAGCTGGTCCTCGACAAGTATTCGCTTTCGTACTGGACTCAGGAGAGATCCAAGTGGATTGCAGAGGCCGGAGACTACGTCGTGATTGTGGCTTCGAGTTCCAGGCCGGGGGACGAGATTTTGCGTGCTAGCTTCAACCTCTCAGAGACATTCTTTTGGGAAGGCGTATGAGCGACCAGATTGCCTGGCATGCGTGAGTCATACCTACGCCATCTACGTGTTCTCCTAGCAGCTAGATGCGTTTGGACGAAGGGTCGCTAAAAGGGGGTGCCCGGTTTGTGGCCACGCCTAGGAATCTCTTCATTAAACCTTTGTACAGTTTACAGAAGAACCCTTTCTCCCACTTCAAGACATCAAGTTCTCCGCACGCCCTAGCACGACTATCTGAAGATTGTATTGCCGCGTCGAGCTTGCCCGTAGAGCCGAGAACCTCGGCATCCCGATCTAGCCTTGACTGCTTTGACTAGACCCAGTGCGTATTCAGACTGCTTTGGGAACTTTTTCAACCCAAATCACAACCACACGAGCAATTGCCAAAGCCAAGGGCGGCAATTCCCATAGCACTGTTGGCCTAATCAACTTCTCCCGTTATAGACTGAGGAGGTATATGTATATGCTGGAAGCATTGCCAAGGAACTATGATTCAGGAAGACACCAAGAACTTGAAGTTTGATAAAGAGAACAAGGCCTATGGCAGCAATACAGTTACCAGACATGGGTTCGGAGAATGTCGGGGGAAAAGGGGGTTGTGCCTTGGTGGCAGAGTCCAGGACATCGGGCCAGCATTAAATGATGTGGAATCAACGGTATTCATACCAACTTCCTCGGCTTTTCTTCAGACCTAAAACACACCTTCGAGGGGTATATTCAGCTGCTAAAAGGGTTTCTCCTATTATTGAGCCAAGGCACAATCGTTACGAAGGATATAAAACGCCAATTACTGCCTGTAATTAAAGGCGTCTTTTTTCTGCATCAGGAATCATATTCACCTAAATTTCGATCGATTATAAGGGGCAGTGTTATTGCCGGAGTCGACACAAGATACATTATATTATTACTATTGACGAGCACAAGGCCGACCCATATTCCCTCACTACGCAGTAGTCTTTGAAATAAAATCTAAATCAAAAGCATGCTATGTGGCATGCGACGCCTTGGAACACTTTGGTGGCGGGCTTAGTGCTGTGGGATTCACATCCTCCTCTCTCACTCCGAAATAGTAGACATCATCGTCAGAGTCCCTTTCCGTCAACGCTATGCTCATGTGTCTCCGGGCACTCAATTCTCTACGCACACCACGCTCTCCAGTGTCCATGCCCTCTTCGCTGCATATGCTGCTTCTGATGCTGTTCCTTCTCATCGAGTTGCCTCCGGTCTGGACGGTTGCACCGCTTTCCCGCCGTGCGCCGTTCACCTCTATCCTCGGCATTGATTCTTCGGCCGGTGTTGTTGTTGGCGGAACCGCTGCGACTGCTGACAATCTTGGTGGCACGGGCTTCATCGGCGTCGCAGGCGCAGGCTCGATATCGTCGGCGTCGGCGTTCATCGACTGCTCGCTGCGTCGGCGGCTCCGTTTCCAGGAGAAGCTGGGCTTGGGCTTTCTCACGGCGGTGTCCGACGCCCAGCTGAGTGTCGTAGATGCCATGTCCGTATGCCGTCGCAAGGCGCAGCGGGAATCGGGTGTGCTGTTGAAATCACCCCCTCTGTATGCGGTGGTCCCGGGAAGATACCGAGATCTCTGAACCAGTGGGCGGAGTGTGGGGACGCAGCAGCATATGACGGCGCTTCCAAGTTCTGCCACGGTCCAAATGATAGTTTGCGTGCTATCAAACGTCGGGTCGGCCGCGTCGATAGAGCTGGGAAGTGAGATGATTCGAATAATGGATATGCCGCACGTACTGGTGAGGGCTCGAGGTCAGCAAACATCTTGGACCGTGCCGACCCAGAAACCCAACGATTCAATCAGGAATGCGCTTTCTCCTTGGCATGTTACTTACAAAAATCCAAGAGAGAAACTGGTAAACAATGCCAACCTCTGCAGCCTGTGTAGTCTAAGTGGACGCAGCAGCGGCATTGGCAGAAGGAATATGAATATGTCCGTGACCAGGTGTATGCAGGCGTTTGCGAGCCACCAACCCAAGATATCTATGGGAGAATTCCAGTATCCGTTGCGGAATACCAAGTTGTAGGTGACTGCTGTAGAGATGACCAGCGAGATGCCGAATAGGACGAGGAATCCGATTCCAATGTTGCAGAGCAACTCGACCTTTGGGAGAGGGAAGATTCGGCGGTACTGAAAAAGGAAAGCGATCTTGATCGCGGTGAAGGCAACGTTGTATAGGGTGATGACGAGAATAGACAGCTGCAGTCGTTGTGTCAGAGTTTGTGTAATGTATACGCCCGACTGGGCAAGGTGCAAGTTTACCTTTTGAGTCTCGATGATCGTCATAGGCGGTATCGTCCAGAAATGTTTTCCGAATCCGAATCTCGAGGCTGCGGTGTGTAACGGCAATTAGCTGGTCGGTTCTCAAAGGCCGGGCATCGTGCGCAGTGACGTGGTATTGGAAGATCCCACCTAGGCAAACCATGGCATCATGAAAGGCTACTACCATGAACGCCAATACGAGCATCGTGTCATCTGTTCCCCATTTCCTCATGACGAATGCCCTGACATAGACTCGCAGTCCAACAAATGTTGTCGTAACCGCCAGCATGAAGATAGTAACGCCCAGGATCAGGTCGGACCGGCTCTCATATGCGATGGGTGGGAGGCCAATATCCATCGTTTCGACCTGTTCACCGATGCTGTCGGGGAACGAATCCATGGCTCCCTTTGACAGACTGAACCGGTTCAGCGTTGCAGCATTCGCTTGCACGTCTATTGGCGCATTGGGCCTTTGACTGCCGTCTTTTTTCGGTCAAGAGCACCTCAATCGGATGCTGATGTCGCAGCGGTTTCCGTTATATGCATATATATGTGTGTGTGTGTGTGTGTGTGTGGTGTTGGTTACCGAAGAATCTCGACGCTGTAAGACGATTTCAAAAAGTCGACCGAGTCGTCACATCTGCGAATCAATCAACAGCGAAACCATGGGAAGAGGCAAGATTGTGGGATGAAGGGTCCAAACCCAAGGAAAACAAGACACATATAGAGGGCGCCACTTCCTCTGCCAGGTATGCTGAAATAACCGCTCCCATCAATTCTCGGTACGCATTCGTCGAAATGTCTCAGAGCTCTCGCGCACTGCAGAACCCGGTCCGTCCGGATGCGGCGACCGATCGACTGGGCCGTGCTTAGCGTAGGATTCATTGTGACAGATCCAGGTTTTCTTCCCGTTGTTCGTGCTTGATGGTGAGCTTGCTGACCGAAAGTGGCGAAAAGGTTCAGATCCAATGCCAAACCGGTAGCGACGCTGCCCCCAAAAGGTATTCTTGTTTTAATTGTCCAGAGAGATGCATTCCATGGCTGCATTGCAGGTTACCTCACGGACAGGCGCCGGGCGTCTCCTGACGGTTGAAGAGACAACGGAGGTGATAAACTTCGCTCCGGTAACTGGTGCTATACATGTACTGATGGCTACCGACGTCAGTCACCCAGTCGTAGGGATTCTGAAATACTCAACTCGGTGTAACCCCACTCAGTCGCTATTTGCAAGGCCCCCGAGCTATCCCTATGCCACTTGACTAGGGCGATGATCCGAGAGGCCGACGAGCCAAGAGACCCATTTACTCCTCACGCCAAAGCAAGCCGGCGTCGGGGCGCTACGCCACATGCAGTGCCAACCAGTCTTGAGGCTCATACACGGGGCTAGTACCTCCCGCCTAGACCCAGACACCCACGGTCAAAGACTTTCAGTAACTGTGCGAGATAAAGAATCCAACCTTAACGCTTATACCTCCGTCCATGACTTGACAAGGTGGTCGGTATGGAAAGCCTTTCTCCGGGACTCGATTGCCCATTCCGGAACACCAGATGCCCCGATATTCGTTGTTTGTAATCGTCTCAGGTCCCCATGAGCGTTCTAGCCCAGTCCAGGTAGTACAGGAGTATCACGGTACGTATAATCTAATACGTAGCACCTCGGGCCAATGCCAAATCCCAATGCCGCGATCCTTGATGACGCATCAACCGTCGAATTAGACTTGACGTGCAGCGACGGCGTTTCGTGAAGACAGTCTGGCTATTGTAAAGCTGCGGTTTCAGCCACCGCTGACGTATCATTTGATTACCGGTTCATGACATCCTGGCTTACTCCGAAGGGTATTTTGGAGGCACAAAGCATAATTTCAAATATAAATACCCAATTGCTATCGAATTCACGGTCGAGAGAGTAGCATGATGGTTTACAAGTGTGCATGTATTAACCAAAAAAAAAACATGCCACGAGATATACAAGCCTTAGTTACTGCCCCATGACTAACGGCGTCGTTTTGGTTACGTAGTAAAACAACATATCCCTATCTCCTAGAAAGAGGGGAGTTGTGTAGGTTTATCTCGAATCATAATCATTGGCAACTTCTCTTATTTAATTTCAACAACCCAAAAGCGCTCGCCAGAAGTGACTCGAATGCCTTTTGAGAGACACCTCTCGTCAATAAAGATGAGAATCTTCACACTGAACCGGATCAAGTTTGGTTCAGAGCTTGTACTACAGGTTTCAGCGAGTTGAGCGGACGCCGCTCCTTACCATAATCCACATCCGCATATTCTCATCATAACCAGTCGGCAAAACATTGCAATGAGGGTTGTTTCTCTGCAGTCTTTTATATATGAATAGACTAAGGGTATTGCTAGAAGTTATAATCTTGACTTCTCTTGAAGTAGCTTCGTATAGATCATGAATTCCGAGAAGTAGTTTAGTATTGTTCCTTGCCGGCACAAGGAGGTCGGATGGGGCAGTTGGATCTCGGAATTTCCTGCTTTACAATTTTAAGAATAAAGGCATCACTGGGGACGCAAGTCTATGATGGCGAGGAAGTAACGAAGGCCAATCTCTCACATGGCGGTACTCGGCAGTCCCCCTTGTGATGGGTGACCCCTTTTAAGGATCCATGATGACATTCAGACCAGCAACGTCAGCGAACATTGTGCGAGACGGTATCCGAGTCTCAATTGACCAACTGACTCGAAAAGTAGAACGCTAAACAGCAAGGGATTCTCGATATCGGTTCATGTCTCAGGGCAGCTTACAGTGCCGCATGATTGGCCTTGGCGAGGTCCACTAGGGAGCCGTTTGTCTTGGTGCATGTGCCGGCCAGCAGCTGGTATTCTTTTCCCACAAAAAAGAGCGGATGTAGAAGAAGTTTCAGAGGCCACCCCCGTCCTTCCGAGCAGTCGCTCCGTGATGTCTGGCTGCCGACTCGCATTCCTGTCAAAGACAGCATCTCCCTTCCAGAGTGACTTATGCCAAGGGCAACTGAGTCGGTTGACGATCTATCAACCAAGCAAGAGAGGTGCACGATTGAGATATAAGACCCCTCGGATCGAGATAGGCTCGCTGCAGATCTGACGGTTGCTTGACGTGCTTGTATCAGGCTGGTCCCTTGGGACGGCCGGGAATTGAGGTTATGGTCAATGGTCGCACGCTGCTACCGAGGTACGTACTCGAGGTGGTCTCTCTCGAGGTTACACAGGCATCAGTGATACTCTAAACGCAGTCGGATGAACATGGTATAGGCGTCATACCCACTACTTGGCACCACGGTCACGTACTGCTAGATAGGACGAGGGATGGGGAGAGAGAATGAAGCATTCCTATCTTTGACGGCTGCAAGATACCGAAATCGACGATTCGACTTTAATTCTCCTCTTATTGCCAACACTGTGGGGAGGATCGTTCATTCGATCCCAGCACCCAGCCTATCAGGGGTTGAAGCGATCCTGATCATGTTGGTGACAAACGACTGACCCAATAGTGCCCTTGTTCTTTGACGCCCTTCGCTTCTAACATGGTATTGTTAACTTCTCGTGCGTTCTACCCAACGATTTCTTCGACAAGTTCCAAGGCACATAATATTGTCGAGAATGAGAGCTTACGGGGAGATGCGAAGCACCTGCCGAAAACACCGACTGCGCTTATTCCACAAGGTCTGTCGTGGCTGCTTGTCATGTCCAGCTCAGGGCACCTTGGGCCCGAGTCTTCGTAAGGCATCGAACCATGATCCGACTCCTGGAATTGATCTCAGCAAGTGACACAGCATATCGGACTTGGGGGAGTTGTGTAGGTGGGCCGCAGGGCGTTCCCCCCTTCGCCGTGCCATCCATCCTGACGTAACCTGAATACTACCGAAAAGCCATCGGGATCGCGCCTCTTGAGACCTCTGACACGTTTGAAGCCTAGTCCGTGCGTGAAATCGGTCAATGTCTCGCGGTGGCCACGTAGAAAAGACGGCGTGGATGTGTGTCATCATGTGGTGTTTTGGGTTTCGACAGAGACAGGCTTCGCATGGTATCCGGGAGCTGAACGACGGCGATAGAACAAAGCCAGCTTCCAGTCTTCGTGCCTCGGCCATTATCGAGGCGATGTTCTAGGCCGGCGCGTTGGCTGCCTCAGCCATGGCTCGAGTCGAGAGCCACCGGGCTCAACTTGTTGAGAGTCTTCTTGATCGTCCAAGACATGCCACAGAGACTTGCCGGGGAGTGAGAGTGTTCACCAAAACCACGCGTATAGTAACGTATGGGTGCCAGGGGGCTGTGGGGGTTCCATGCACGTACCGAGTTAACCCATGGTGCTGCCCTGCTGATGAGGCTCGGTGAAAGCCACATTGTCCCTTTCCAACGCCCTCTGGGCTGGTGGGCAACCTCAGTAGGTATGCCATATGCCGTGCCTGCTACAGAAAGTTTGTTCTATCATCGTCAATGCGGCTGAGCCGAGGCCGGTTCAATGACCCGGTTGCCGGTTCCGTCGGACAGCATCACGCAGGGAGACGGACAGGGCAAAAGGTATTATTATCGCGCGCGCGCGCGCGCCCAAGAGCCTAGACAGGCTCAGGCTCTGGCTGCACGAATAAGACCCAGACAGGAAACCGGGTTCTCGTAGGCGCAACCCGGGGCGCGATCGCTTCTAGCTCTTTGCCTCCGACGCAGGGCTTTCGAAGACGGGTTCATTAAATGTGACTCGCACGTGCAGCGTGGGGAGGCGACTCCGTCCACTCTCGCGCGTGCCGGTGCCAGCCAGCGGCTTTGCTTTTTTGTCGTCGACGTGATATGGGTTCGCGCGGGCTTTCTGAGCCGGTCGTTTCTTCTTTTTGGTCCTCGCGCCCAATCGGCGGCGTCCGGAAGGTCTGCGGAGTCTCTCCTGGCTGGGCCAGTACTGTGTAGAGCATTCCTCCCTTTCCGTGAGGGCCTTTCGGCTCGTTTCCCTGCCAAGCCTCTGCCGTGGTGTGCCACGGTCCGGTGCCTACATCTCAGACAGACTTCATTTGCCCTTGCAGTACGCTCGCCGGGCGTGTGCTGGTCAATTTGAAGCCCTCCCCCCCCCCCCCCCCCCTTCCCCCATCAAAGTAGCGCAGTGCCCGCGGCCACGCTAGGGAACACCCTCTCGTCACGCAAGCCCTTCTCCCGCGGCCGTTCAGCGCGGGTCTCTGCGAGAGTCCATCGCCACGGGCATGGCGCTAGTGCTAGTCAAGCCACATTCGTTAGTGTCCGCGAGCTTGACCTCGTCTCTATCTGACATTCCAAGGCAGGGATGGGGTTTCCTGGATTTCCCATGTCTCGATAGGCAAAGCAAGCAACGTTGGCGTGGGCTTCCGAGAGACCAACTCTGTAATCAACGGGCTGCAGGGCCGGCACTATGGTTGAGGCAATTGCGAGATGACCCAAGGGAAGAACGGGTCTCAGACCCGGAGAGGCGTGATACTGGCCGTCAGCTGGCTCTCTGCTCCCCCATCCCTTGGGTGGTGCTGATGAGCTCACGGCCGGCGGTGCTTTCTTGGGCCGCTCGCATCGTATGCCCGAGGTCTCATCGATATGGCCTCGGATTTGTATATAATCCTGCGTTTCCGGGCGGACTGAATGGGTGTTTGCTCTCCTCATCACACCAGCGCAGTCATCTCCTCGACAAGCTCCCGACAAGCTCCCGACAATCAACCCTTCGAAGCCACCGCTCCGAAGCCCAACGGTCCTCAGTCCTCCAGAGAGATTCACTCATTCATTCATTCATTCTTCACCTTCAGCACAGCCATGAAGCTCTCCACTTCCGCCGTGTTGGCCACCCTCTTTGGGCTGAGCGCTGCTCAGTGTGCCAGGGACAACTGCCTTAGAGGTCAGCCACGCACATCCGCACACCGGGATCCTTTCCGCTCGGCATGTGCACCCGGAGATGATCGTATGCTGACATCCTACCTTTTGCAGCCATCGCCGCCAGTGCCTTCACCACCCGTAGCGGTACTGCCGACTGCTCCAAGTTCCTGCAGGTGACGGTCTACCCCGGTGCCGCGTAAGTTGTCATGCCCGAGTCTGCCCCCCCGGTCTCCCACCACCGGCTAACACCCCGAAGCACCACCACCTCGACCGTCACGGTCCAGACCAGCGGCGTCTTCACCTCGACCGTCACCGTTATCGATGTCGTCCCGGGCGCCGTCGAGACCAGCCTGGTCGTCGAGACCGCCGTCGTCTCCGCCACTGCCACGAGCGTCGTCGGCGTCACCGCGGCCACCACCGTCGCGACGGAGACCATCGTCGTCCCCACGACCGTCGTCGTGTCCAGCACCCGCACCCTCGTCTTCGGCAACACCCAGATCACCACCGTCGCCACCGAGACCCAGACCGTCCTCGAGACCATCGCCCTCAGGAAGCGCCAGGGCCCCTCGACCGCCGTCTCGTCCAACACGTTCCCGGCGTACGCCTCGGCCTGCAGCTCCGTCGCCCGCTACGCCTCGGCCTGCTCGTGCCTCGGCGTCCTGCCCAGCACCGTGACCTCGTCCTCGGCCGTCGTCACCGTCACCGCCTCGGTCCCGGCCACGATCGTGTCCACCTCGGTCGTCACCGTCACCATCACCGGTACGGGCCTGGCCTCGACCCTCTTGGCGACGACGACCACCACCGCCACCGCCGCCGTCGAGACCGTCGTCCTCACTTCCACGGACCTCGAGCTGGTGACCGCTACGACGTCCGTCGTCAGCACCGCCACGGAGCTCGTCGAGGAGACTACTTCTGTGACTTCCACCTTCTTTAGCAACGCCACCGCCACGACCCTCGTTACCCGCACCACCTCGGTGGCCCCCGTGTCCAACAGCACCACCCTCACTTCCACCCTCACTTCCACCCTCATCTCGTCGTCCGCGGCCAACAGCACCTCCTTCATCTCTACCACCTTCCCCAACACCACCACGTCCCTCGCCGTCTCCGAGACCTCGGCCACCTCGACCTTGACGTCTGCCGTCGCCAACGTCACCACGAGCCTGTCCAGCGCCACCGACTCCGCGACGACGCTCTTCCCCAACAGCACATCCGCCTCGGCATCTGCGACTCTGACGTCCAGCATCGCCCTGACCACCGGTTTCTCCAACACCTCGACGTCGTCCGTCGCGACTCTGACGAGCTCTTCCCTCTCGAGCTTCTTCCCCAACACCTCGACGTCGTCCGTCGAGTCCGCGACGAGCTCTTCCTTCTCGAGCTTCTTGCCCAACGTCACCTCCACTTCGTCCTCTGCTTCTTCGACCGGCTTCGCCAATGCCACCACCTCTACCGGGGCTTCGCTCTCCGCTTCTTCCACTCCCTTCTCTAACGGCACCGCAACTTCGGCTTCTGCTTCCTTTACCGTTTCCCTCAACATCACTTCCACTTCCCTGTCCGTCTCTCCTACTCTCTTCCCTAACGACACTGTAACCTCGACTTCTCTGTCTGCTTCCCCTACCGTTTCTCTCAACACCACCTCTTCTCTGTCCTTCTCCACCCTCTTCCCCAACGGGACCTCCACCCAGACGTCTCTGTCGGCAACCTCGACTGTGTTCCCCAACTCCACCACCACTTCGCTGTCTGCTTCTTCGACCGCCCCTTCTAATGCTACTACTTCTACCGGGGTTCCGTCGTCTTCTGCTCCCACACTCTTCCCTAATGGCACCACCACCACCACCTCGGCGGCCTCCCTGTCTTCGTCGACCCTCTCCATGAACGGGACCTTGACCAGCGCGTCGGCGTCCACGACCGTCTTTCCCAACAGCACTGTTATCTCGACGACCCTGACTTCCACGTTTACCACCATCGACGACTTCACCCTGACTTCGATCCCCGTCTCCTCGACTCTCTCTCCCAATGCCACGGTGACTAACAGCAGCTCCTCCTCGGTCGTTACTGTCACCAGCGCGCCCATCTTTATCGAGACCACTACGACCATCACCTCCTCTGCCGAGACCACCTCCTCTGCCGAGACCACCTCCTCTGCCGAGACCACTTCTTCTGCCGAGACCACTTCTTCTGCCGAGACCACCTCCTCTGTCGAGACCACCTCTTCTTCGGCCTCTACCTCTTCCGCTGAGACCACCTCTTCGTCTTCCTCTGCCTCTTCCTCGTCGGTCGAGAGCAGCACCCTCACCAGTGCCACCACATCGGCCGCATCCTCGACCGAGAGCAGCACCTTTGTCACCAGCACCCTCACCACCACCACCACCACCACCTCCTCCTCCTCCTCCTCCTCCTCGGCGTCCCCCACCCCCAGCGGCAACTTCCTCCGCAACGTCTGCCTCAAGGTCGTCACCGGCCCCGTCCCCGGCTCCGTCATCGCCGCCGGCCCCAACCGCTTCACCGTCAAGCCCCTCGGCACCACCGCCGCCCGCTTCGACATCAACCTCTCCACCGGCGACCTCTACCAGACGGACGGCCAGCTCGTCGCCGTCCCCGCGCCCTTCGATGAGGACAACCGCCCCGTCAACGCCCTCACGCAGCGCCAGGTCCTCGTCCGCAAGCACGCGCCCGTCGTCTGCCGCGTCGACAACCAGTCCATCACCGTCGGCGTCGCCCTCTCCTGCTCCGCCGCCGGCGACGACGGCGCCAACAGGAACACGTACTCGCGCTTCTTCTACAACCGCAACTCGGCCGACTCGGTCCTCCGCATGGCCACCGCCGGCAGGGTCTTTACCAACAACAACCAGGAGATCACGGTCGCCGCCTCCTACGACTGCAACTAAGTTGTTGTTGTTGTTGTTGTTTCCTTTGTCTTATTGTTCGTCGGGAAAAGGAGGGGTGGGATCAGGGGCAAATCTTTCCTTTTTGTGGCCTTTTCCTCCCCTCCCTTCTCGGGAGGGTCTTGATCACGGGCAGCGATCGGGCTGGGCCGGGGATGGACCATGCAACCCCTTTTGACCATGATTGGGCATTTTGGGCGCCATAATCATGAACTTATATATACTTTGGACCCGTGTAATGGATAGCTCACTACATACTCTCGTTAAAATGAATGGATATTATAAAATTAACACCCGGCGCAAAGGATGTGAAGGGGAGGAATTCCTTGCCATTGAGCCGATGTCAAAACAACAATGATTGAAAGCACTGCCGGGGGTTTCCACTTCAACAACTCCAAGCGTTTCCCCCCAGGGGCTGAAGACGGGGAGAATGCGGCTGCGTTTGTTCGGATAAGGCCATGTTTCAACGAGTCCGTTTCTCGTCGTTGGTGGCCATATCCATATGCCCCCCCCCCCCCCCCCCCCGGACGATATCACTTGCAGACTGACCGTCTCCCGTCCTCAAAGCGGACGACGAACGACACGGGGGAGAAACACCCGCCTTCGAGGTCCAGACCGGCTTGGCTCGCTGCGATCCCCACACCCTTGTCCAACGTTCTCGACACTTGTTTCGGTTTGGATGCAACCCAAGTGTCCTCGCGCATTAATGCCTTGGACTCCGAGTCCCCCCCCCTCTCCCCCCATCCACCGGCCTGTCTGACTGATACACTGATACCTACCCATCTTCTCCAGACCCCTGTCGCCCACACAGCACCACACACGCGCGCACAGCTCGGCAGGAAACAGCCGCAGGCCACTGCCGATGGGCCTTACTTGGCCGAGGGCGGCCCGCGCCGGGTGCCCGGTCTATTTCCCTTGCCGGTGGCTTAGGTTCTGGGTCGTTCTGGGAGGTGCCCAGCGTCTTTCGCGGTGGCATCGTGGCCGTAGGTCTGGGTTGGATCAACATCGATGGCTGCGCTCTTGGTCAGGTGTAAGTTCCTTTTCCAAGCCAGAGACGAGAAGAGAGTCGGACCACGATATCAATCACCAAAAAGCCAGTCATATTTCCAAATGTTTTCCATTCGTTTCAAATGGTCTACCCGTTGTAGAGTCTGTTTTTATATCTCATGCTGTGAGAAGAAATGCCGCGCTCAAAAAAACACACCTGTCCTTTTCTTTGTTTCCAGGCAATTACAGTGAAAAGAAAATCCAAACCGATCCAGTGCCAAAGCCACCTGTTGGGGCGTGCATGATTTTTTCCGTGCCTTGAATGACGCCTGACGCAAATCGCTCAACCCATTCCCCGCCTTGCAGAGATATGCAGCAAGGGGATCAGGGGATATGTTGGAAGAAGAAAAGACACAAATATCCGAAAACAAAAGCCATGATAAACGGCCGAGGCAAGAGGCAAAGGACGGACATCCTTTACACGTTGTGGTCGCCGTTGAGAGTGGCCGTGCCCTCGCTGCTCGGCTTCTTTTCTCCAGACTGCGACGCCACCTTCTCAAGAATGACCTTCTTACGGAATTCAAAGACGGTGTTGTGTTTGGACTTGATGGCGTCGCGGACGCGGTCCTCGGAGCGGCCCATCCAGATGTGGTAGGGGGCCATGCTCGCAGGGTACAGGGGCAGGTTGCGGGGAGACTCCATGAAGCGGTAGGGGTCGCGCTTCTCGAAGGAGGCGATGATGTCGAGTTCTGAAGCGATCTGCTCGCAGTAGGCTTCCAAGGGCAGATCGTTGACGTCTTCGCCAAAGGGGTTCTCGATCTCCCGGCCGATGAAGAGAATACCGAGAATAATATAAGCGGCAGCGACGGTGGCCGGGATCGTGATCCAGTCGAGCTTATCGATCAGCTGGAAGGGGAGTAACATGACGTAGACCCAGGTGATTTGGCTGATGGCGATGGTGTAGGCAATGGGGAGAGGGGTGGTGAGAACACGCTCGGTGCCCGTCATGATGTCGTTGAGGAGGGCGACGTTGTTGTAGGCAATGGTCTGCTGCATGGGGACCTTGAGCTGGCCATCCTCGACCATCTTGTCGACGACGCAGGAGATGTGGTTGAGGATCTCAAGGGGCAGGTTGCCGAGGGGGCGAGAGGCCTTCTTGATGGTCTTGCGGGGGTTGCTGGCGGCGAAAGAGACGCCGAGGTACTCGCCAGTCTCCTTGAAGAAGTTCTTCTTCTTGAGGGTAAGCTTCTCTGGCTCGGCGGCGGTGGCGTCCTGGGCAAAGGTCTGCAGGTGGGCGACGAGGTGCTCGAGGTCCTCGTAGGCGGTGTATGGCTCGAAGCGGAGCTTGTGCTTGATGGAGACGGCAAAGGCCAAGAGCAGGTTCATGCAGCCGACCTTGCGGAGAAGAGACTGCCTGGGGTCGAGGCCGACGGGGTCGCCGCCGTGAATCCAGAAGACGCGACCAAGACTCTGGGATGCGAGAATGAGCTGGGCCCAGTAGCGGCGGCCCTCGGCGTAACGTTCGTAAGCGGTGGAACTGCGGAAGGAGAGACCCAGACCGACGACGAAACCGAGGACGGTCAAGAGGACAGAGTCGACGCCCATGTTGGTGCGGAACTTGTCGATGCAGGTGATGGCGGCGGACCACATGGACATCCAGATCAAGGGGACAATCATCTTGGGCAGGATGCTGCCGTGCATCTGCATGAAGAGGGGCCATTTGGAGTGCTTGAGGATATCACGGGGGCCGGTGAAGTAGTCGTCAATGTCCATGGTTGTGTTTTTACGGCTGAAAGGGTTCGGAGTCATGGGGCCGGTGGGCGACATGGCCTCGCGGAGCTCCTCGGTGTTGACATCGGGCCTGCGCGGCTTGGGGGACTCGGGGTTGGGCTGGATGTTGTCGCCGACGGGGGCGTGATAACCACCGCCTTCTTCCGACATGGTGTTGAGAGTCTCGGCGGAGTTGTTGTGAACTTGTGTATTGATGGCTGGAACTTGGTGGGCCGGATTATTCGGGAGCTTGGACATGGTGGGCGGGTAGGGGAGGGTAGTTATGGGCGTCGAGAGGTGACGGTTTGCTGCTTGTGTGTGTGTGTGTGTGTGTGTGTGTGTGTGTGTGTGTGTGTGTGTGTGTCAATTAGAGCTGGGCGGACCCTGGTCGACCAATTGATAGCGATAGACAGTGGAAGGATTGGCGGTCGACGGAAGAGTGGCAGATCTTAGTTGGAGTACCTAGCGGTCGTGGGTATACGAGGCGTGGCGCTTGATTTGCGTGTGAAGGGGTAAGCGGCTGGAATGGGAGGACGTCCCGGCCAAGGAGGGGTGACCTGGTTCGGGGTTGGGATATCGCGGGAGTTAAGCTCAACTCGGTGATGGTGTGGGAGGTCTTGATCCAGGGAGTTGCCGGTGGTGTGGCACGGGAGGGTGCGGGAGGGTGTGTGTGTGTGTGTGACTCGTGAGTGAATTGGGCGAGGGAGTAGGTGAATGAGTGAGTGTGCGTGCAGATGCTTATTTAACAGCCGAAAGAGGAAGGATGAAGGAAGGCTTCACTAGAAGGGGAAAAGAACCGAAATAGGAGGGAAAGATGAAAGTAGGTAGCAGGACGGATAAGGTGAAAAGGAGAGTAGGAAACGGGGAGAAAACGACATGTAAAAATAAAATAAAAAATAGGATGAATAAAAAGAAATCAAGAATAAAAGGAGAAGGGAAGCGGTGGAAGAACAGGGGGATATCGTCACCCTCGCGCCTGCCGTTGACTTTTTCCACCCTGACCTTCCTTTCCTTCCCTGCCTGGTCGAGTGCAACTGCCACTTACACACACACACACACTCCTCTCCCCTTCCCATCCGACAGTCCCCCCTCCTCAACGTCGCTCCTGTACCCCCTTGCGACCTTTCCTCCCATTGCCGGATCGTCAAACGGTCGGTGCTTAGCCAATGGAAGGTGCGTGTTGCGTGTTTCCTTGTGCTTCTGCCCCGGGCTGGGTACGTATAGAATCGCCAGTTCCAAGGGAAGAAGCGATGCGATGGAAGCAAGGGCAAGTGGGGTCAGCCAGCCCCGGTCAGCGCCGGGGAAGGGGCCACATTTCCAGGCCAAGAGGCGAAAGCCAGTCAAATCCGGTGGGAAGGAGCAGGGGGCCAGTGCTGAAACAGGGGTTATGCGGCTCCACCCACCACACCACTGAGGTAGGTACGGTGGTACGTCTCTTGCTTGCTTGCTTGCTCCTTCTTCGTGCGTGCGTGCTCTAGGCTACCGGTATCCGTACTTGCTACACAGTCCGCGTCTCCCCTACGGCTTCATCCTTTCTTTGCATTATTCAACCGCCGCCCGCACCAGTTCCCAAGTCGGACCCTCGTACCAGCCAGCAAATCGCGTGCTGAGCGGCTGTTCTGCATATGCGCCGAATGTCTCTCCGTCTCTCTGTAAGTCTGTCCGTCGCCGATTCGTTGTTGATGCCACCAGCTGTGACAGGCTTGTTCATTCCCCTGGGCCCAACACAAAACAGAAGCATATTATCGGCTTGGATACGAAAGAATCCTTGACGGACACACGTCCACCATCGCCCACAAGATTTCGCGCCCGCCCGCCCGCTTGCTTCTTGCTTGCTTGCTTGCATCGCGATTCCTCCACCTGATCTGGACCTCTACCCACTGGGCTGAGCTGGGCTTGCAAGCTTTGGGGCCATGCAAACCGTCCATCGACACGTGGAGGCGTCCAAGTTGATGGCTTGTTCCACCCTCTGGGCTCTGGACCCGCGCATAGCCTATGGGTACGGTGTACTGTGCTCCGTCCATCGTACTCCGTGCTTGTTTCTGTCGACATCCAGATGCAAGCAAGATCCAGGGGGGGCCAACCAGGTCGCAGAAAATAGCACATCAGCCGTTGATTGGACGATGCGCCTCCAGTGGCCCAAGGCCCCTCGACAGCATTGATTTGAGCTCCAGTTTTCCCTTCCGTTCCTGATCGAAATTGATTCACGTCGACTCATTTACCTGCCGGACTCTGGAACACCATCCCATCCAACCCACGACTACAGTACCTACGTAGTACGTAGCACACTATCCGTCACTGAGTCTACGTAGTAGAAGGGGGGCCGACTGCACGGCTTCTGTTTTCGACCACCCGATGCCCCTGAAGAAGGTTACAGGCGAGCACCGACAGTGCTTCCATGGCGCCGTCCTGGGGCCCTTACAAGCTCTGGGTGCCCCGATGGCCAGGCCGGTCTAGTGTGTGTCGTGTATGGGTACTCGGTACGGAGTACACGGCGCAGAAACACGAGCTGACCAGAGTCGACGAGGGGCGGCACCGACAAGACGATCCTGCTCCTTTCAGGCTTCTCACCCGCGAGCCTGGACCGCGCCCTCGTTGGGGTCTTGGCAGCGAGTGAGGCGAAATGGGGCGATATTTCACCCCAGAGCACCTCATTTCTTCTCTCATTTCGCCAACGCATTTGCAGTCATGGCAATCCACACGAGACGGCTTCTTGGCGGAGTCTCGTCGATATTCAGGAGCCCGAGTGGCTGGCTGGCATCCAATGTCTGAGGATGAAGTCGAGGCCACACACACACACATGTGCTTGCTGCACGCCGCAGCTGCAGCACCATCGCCTCGCCTCACGTACGCAGAGTACGGAGTACTCGCTCATTCAGTGTCGCTGTCGCCGACTATTCTACCCAACTGAAATGAGGAGTCACTCTGCCATGTCCTTGGTCTGCATCCTGCTACGTATGTATCTACACCAACGGCATTCGGGACGGCCTCTGCATCGACGCACACGGCTGTTGGCTTCATTCAGACTTGTAGCAGTTTTGACCACCACGTCAAAACCTGGGAGACGGGGTTCACTCACTAGGGACGGCAGGCACACCACCGGGAACCCGCTGGCATGATGCGGGCGGCACGTCGCGCATCGCCGGCACGCGGGTTTGGTTCGGACGGTTGTTGTAACATGGATCCGCCTGCCGCTACTTTCATCCCACATGCCGCCCGCGGACTTGCCATCCAATGTTTCCCGCGGACTGAAGATGCCGTTCAGCCCACCCAGATGACTGGTTTACTTTGAGTTTGTCGAAATTGCCTTGACTGGCGGCGCCAAGAACCCGTTTCCCCTGCATTTCACCTCACCTTGGCACACTGTCACTTACATACAGTAGTAGGTAGGTATCCATCCTCCAACATTTTGCTGCGCAAGGGAAGGTACCTACCTATGGTGGCAATAATGCTGCCTCGGTCCAGCGTCACCTCTGCAACCATGGCGGTTATGGAGCTGAGGTGCAATTCGCAGCGCGGTGTCAGTAGACGACACGGAAACGCAGGGGATGAGTGCGCCAGGCTAGGTACCCCATACGGGGGAGGCCACGTACGATGTACGAAGTAGTCGACTACGATATACTCCGTATTACATGCAGTATTCTCTCTCACTCACACCCGCACTGACTCGCCGTCTCGGTCTCGGCCAATACACTGGAATAATACGGAGTACTCCAGAAGCTAGCAACAAAACACTGGTACTCTGTAGATTGCCCGTGCCCCCATTTCGTCCTCGTTGCTTGGCGGCCTAGTAGTGACTAGTGAGTGGCCTTCTCTCGAGTCTAGATGGCAGTCCGCATGAAGGGCGGGACCCATGGTGGCGAAGCTTCCTTGGCAAAGGTGGAAACCAAGGAAATGGAACACGAATAACAAAGGGCTCCAGCGCCATTTCGCCGTCGAGCGGGTGCTTCCCCGATCATTGGCTCTCTCCCCGCAGCTTTGGCCCGTTTCCCCCTCAGACTCGACAACCGATGGAAAAGCTTGACCGTCTCTTTGATGGGGACGATAGGGGGCGGCGGCGGCGGCGGACGGTGCCTGACCGTGCGAGATCGACCGAGGCCCAGTCTTTTTTCCTTCCTTTTTTCTTCTTTTTTTTCCTGCGGCTTCTCGCAAAGGGTGCCACCGTCGCAAGTCTGAGATTTGTTTGTTGGCTCAGTCCATCATGGCGATGCGTGTTCAACATGACGCCCATCGGCATCGTGCCATGAGGTGCCCCTTTGGCCATCACCAGAATGCATGTCTTTGGTCTATTTCCGACACCATGAAGCCAGCATGCCTGGCCCTTTAGGCCGCAGGGTCGGTGGAACAGGGAGGGGCCCAACGTTGGCTAGGGCTGACATGAGGCGTGTAGTAGACAGGCAGCTGTGTACTCCGTACAGCGTGCGTATACGGATACTCGAGTCCAGCTCAACTGTCTAATTTTGTCCACTGCATCACGTCCACCCCACCCGAGTTCCGAGTTCGCTGGGCTGGGCGGCAAAGCAGCTCAGTGAAATTGGACCGTCATCTGCATACTGAGTATCCGTATCCGTACTTGGTACGCTTGTCCCTGACACAAGAGGCGCGTCAACGGTAAGCCGTCTTGAGCTGGCGGCTCAGCCTATCCGTGCTCTTTCTGCGAAATCCAGGGTCGCCGAAGCGGGTAACGTCGCTACCGGTCTTTTCTGTCACACGGAAGGGCCCCAGAGCGGACCGAGAAATTGGTAAATGCGTATCGAGTAGCCCCCCCCCCGTAGGCTCCCTCCGACTTGTTTCGTGTCATTGTCGCCGGCCGACCCGTTCGGCCGTTGCCCCCGCCGCCCGAGCTCTCCCTGTCCCCCGAATGCGATAACGTCTCCGTTTTGCAGCGCCGCCCGTCACTGGGGGTCAGCTGCGTATCGGTTCACACGCATGGCCAAGTACGCATCTGATGAGAAGCACCGAGGCCGCAGAGACTTGAATTGTCCGGCGGCTTAATTGAGCATGTACACATGTGAGAGTTAATCATGACGGAGGATTGATACGGTAGAATCCCTTGTGCCTCTCACTCGTCTCCGGGAATGCATATACCTGTGCGACGGATTCCGCAAACTGCTATGCAAGTATAACGCCTCATGTGATGATTTCCAGGTTGCCGAATTCCCGCGCCGTTTTCAGACTGAAACCACCATCACAACAAGATCCATACACGAGTACGGATAGGATAGGACCAGTATGACCTGACCAGAGTTCAGTGCAGACGATAATTAATGACCGACGCCACACTGATGGAGTGAAGCGTCAAAGGGGCCAGAATGTTTATCCGGTTGTGTCGGGCCCGTTTCTCATCGTCACTCAAGCATCTTACGTCATAGGATTTTCCGCCCCTCTTCGACGTACAGACACATGACAACCGAATGCTGCAGCACGCTCGAGGGACTTGCCGAAACAACTCGCAACTTTGCTTTGCACCCATCTCGACCGCCAGCGCATCCGATCGCAATGGCTGTCAAAATCTTCCTCACGGGGGCCACCGGCTACATTGGAGGCGATGCTCTCTTCCACCTGTACAAGAAACACCCCGAGTTCGACTACGCGCTCCTCGTGCGTTCCGAGGACAAGGCGAAGAAGGTCGTTGAAAAGTACCCCACGGTCCGCATCGTCCTCGGGGGGCTCGACGACTCCGAGAAACTCGAGCGCGAAGCGTCGTGGGCCGACATTGTCATTCGTGAGTCGCCTTGTACTTCTCCCGCTCAATCGCCGTATTATTTATTAACCCTCACACTCCCTCCCCCCGCCTCCCAGACACGGCCGACTCGTCGGACCACGCCGGCGCAGCGACCGCCATCTCCAAGGGTCTCGCGCAGGGCCACTCGGCCTCCCGCCCGGGCTTCTGGCTGCACACGGGCGGCACCGGCATCCTGACCTACTTCGACTCGGAGGTGAAGAAGGTCTTTGGGGAGCCCGACGACAAGGTCTTTGACGACTACGAGGGCGTCCAAGAGCTCGTCGACCTGCCGGCCGCCGCCTTCCACCGCAACGTCGACGAGATCGTCCTCGCCACCGGCAGGGAGCACGCCGACTCGGTCAAGACGGCCGTCGTCTGCCCGCCGACCATCTACGGCGAGGGCCGCGGGCCCGTCTCCGGCCGCGGCCGCCAGGTCTACGAGCTCGCGCACTTTGTGCTGGAGCAGGGCTACTCGCCGCGCATCGGCCGGGGCCTCGCCCGGTGGAACAACGTGCACGTGCGCGACCTCAGCGCCGTCTTCGAGCTCCTCGTCGAGGCCGCGCTCGACCCGGCGCGCGAGGGCGACGCCGCCGAGCTCTGGGGCGCCAGGGGTTACTACTTCACCGAGAACGGCGAGCATGTCTGGGGCGACCTGTCCGAGGCCGTCGGCCGGGAGGCCCGCGCGCAGGGCCTCCTGCTCGGGGCCGACGCGCCCGAGGTCCGCGAGCTGTCGTTCGACGAGGCCGTCAAGTCTCCCGCCGGGTTCGAGGCGGCGAGCTGGGGCATGAACTCGCGCGGCAGGGCGGTGCGCGCCCGCAAGGTGCTCGGCTGGGCGCCGCGGGAGGGGAGCCTCGAGGACGAGGTGCCGGCCATTGTGCGCTCCGAGGCGGCAAGGGCGGGGATCCAAAGGGCTTAGGCTAGGCCTTTGCGGGGAGAATGACGGTGGTGCCGAATGCATGCCTGCGTGGCAAGGTTGAAATAGGGGTTCCACGAACCATGTATCTTGACAGTCATTCAGAAACGCTCCCCCTCCCCCTCAGATACTTCTCAACAGGATTGTGGCCACCGCCACGACCACAAGGCTCGGAACCCGTGGGGCAAACGAACGACTGGCTTTGGTGGGAGAATTGGCCGAAAGCGCCACAACGCGCATATCTGCATCGTGTGAAACCCAAACACTTTGCTTTGGCTGGGTCCATTTACCGACTTGTGCTACGTTGATCTCGCGTGGAACGCGGTGTCCTTTTGTTCCCATAAACACTGGATGTCCAACCCTCGGATATTAAACCGTAACCTGTACACCTTCTAACTTGCCTCTGCCGTTACCTTGTGGCTCGCCTGTATACTCCCCCCCCCCGGCATCTTCTTTGCAACCGTCATCATCTTTTCTACACAGAATGTCCGACTCTTCTGACACGGATGACGACCCGTGCACGTCGACACGGGGGTGCGGTGACGAGGCCAGCGGCCACGCCGCCGGGGATTCCGGCGGAGAAGCAGCACTCACTTTGTTCAAGCTCATGTTATTATGCGCGATTTTGGTCGTCGCTGGCTTGATACTGAGATCCAACGGCGCCATATGAATCCGGTAGGCAACTAATTCCCTTTTGTGGTGCATCGGGGCTGCCGTCCGCGGAACGGAGCCTCGCCTCGCAGTCACGGCAGCACGGATCGAGTCAAGTGCTGACATGTTTAGACGAAGGCCGGTAAATGCAGAAGAACGAGTCCAACCGAATAAAACGCGTGCTTGGTATTCGTTGGCAAGGAGACAAAATATCGCATCTGTTTCTGGGCCGAGAACTCTGGCGATCCAACAATGTGTCTGTCTCGTGAGGATGATGCGGAGGGCCACGCATAAAAGACGTGTGAATAAAGCAGACTTCGTGTACCTGGATGCCATTGACTGTCTCAACCGTCTGCATCAAATGTGTATGCACAATCACCGTTGGTGTTTTTTCTTTTTTTCTTTTTTCTCACAGGAAAGTTGCAAAGCTCTTGCTTGCGGCCAACGACTCTAACAACCCCCTTATCTGGCAGTGCTATTCTCCGACTCTATTTAAAACTCCTTTTCTCCTGCAACTTGGGCCGTCTTCTTGGAGTCGGGTCCCCCGCCCACTGTCTCGGTCTCGGAAAGCTTGGGGTTCTCCTCGTCCGACGTCCCAATGCCGTTGACGGCTGGCCCGTACCCGTACTCGGCCACTTCAGGGTGGCGCCTATGCCACCACAACATGGCGAGCTGCACCAGGATGCTCGCGACCGTGAAGGAGAGCGTGAGGGGAAACCCGACGGGGTACCTCGGGGCGTCGGCGACGCGGAAAGCGCCGAGGGGGATCGTGGCGTGACCGACGTAGACGGTCGTCACGGTCATCGCGACGATGATGGAGCGCGCCTCGGGCTCCTTGCGGAGAATCTCGGCCATCCACGCCATGAGCGAGGGGCTGCCGGCGTTGGTCGCGTACGTGAGGAAGTAAAAGGCGAGGACGGCCCTGTGGTCCGAGGGCCAGCCGCACAGGACGGCCAGGCAGACGCCGTGGGCGGCGGCGGAGAAGACGCTGACCTGCCAGCGCCAGCCCTTGCGGTCCGAGAGCCAGTTGAGGCCGACGTTGGTGACGATCTGCAGGGCGTAGCCGCCCAGCGGCAGGATGTTGACGCGGTACGTGTCGTACACGCGGCCGCCCGCCGGGTCCCTGACGCTCTCGAGGTAGAGCACGAAGTACGAGTTGGCGCGGTGGGCCCAGGCGCCGAGGGCGAAGGAGAGGAGGAACAGGTAGGTGACGGGGTGCGCGGCGAGCGCGCGGACCTTGGACCGCAGGACGGACGCCGGGACGCGCCTGGAGGTGCCGACGCCCGAGCCGGCCATGCGCGCGCGGGCGAGGCGCCTCTCGTTGTCGGTGAGGTAGACGGCGCGCGTGTTTGACGGGGAGTCGGGGACGGCGACGAAGGCCAGCAGGCCCTGGCCGACGGTGACGGCGCCGCTCAGGATAAAGAGCCACTGCCACGCGGCGTACCCGCGGACGCCGTCCATGCCGCGGACGAGGGCGGCCTGCAGGGCGCCGAGGAACATGGCGCCGGCGACGTCGCAGACGGTGAAGCAGGCGACGCGGACGGCGAGCTCGGCGGGCGTGTACCAGTTGAAGATGAGGGCGACGACGCTGGGCCAGAAGGCCGAGGAGAAGAGGCCGAGGAAGAAGCGCAGGCCGAAGATGGTTTGGGCGTTGGGCGCCTTGAACGTGCTGCGTCCCGGGGGAGGGGCGGTCTGTTAGGGTGCGCGCCAAGAATCAGAGTGGCAACAAGGGCGGGAAAGCGAGCACTCACAAGAGGACCAGCAGCCCCCAGCCCATCTCGCAGACGGGGAGGAACACGGACGGCCGGAACCTCGTCTGGATCAGCTGGCCGGGGACGAGGCCGAGGGCGTAGCCGACGGAGAAGAAGGTGTTGAACTCGACCAGCTCGTTGCCGTAGAGGCTGAGCGACTCCCTCATGCCCGAGACGTAGGCCTGCGTCGTGGCGGACTGGTCCATCTCCTTCATGATGCCGGCCAGGAACATCCACGCCAGCAGCATGACGTCCAGCTTGAAGACGAGGACGTTGCGGGGGTCGCGGAAGTACGGGACCACCTTGGAGACGTGCTTGAAGACGCCCTCCTCGGGGGGCCCGTAGTTGACGGGCTCCGGCGGGGCTGCCTGCTGCGGCGTCGAAGACGATACCGATGCGGCTTCGCCCATTGTTGCGCTTTTGCCGTCAAAGATGTAAACATATATATATATATATATATAGTTAGAGCTCAACGGCTTTTGTTTGCGGAGCTCAGGCGACGGGGGACGATCCGGTCGACAAACAAAAGAACCCCAGTCGGAGAGCCGTCGCTAAAATTAAGCTAAGAACTGATAAGCAACGGGAGACCAAGGTTATATAAACGACCAGCTGGGCCGCAGCAGCGGGAGGGGACCGTCAATACGACTCGGGATCACGGGGATAAAGTTGCTATCTGAACGAACAAGTGGTTTCCTCCCCCTTTGATGTTGCGATTGCAAAAAGATTTGCCCCCCCCCCCCCCCCCCCCCCCCCCCCGCCGCACACAGCGTTGGATGATCTAGAGACGACAAAAACCTGGGCAGAACCCACCAACCGTCAGCTAAACGTTGCAGTTCTTGCACATCTTGCAGGTTTGATGGCTCCGGCTACCAATCATGGGCGGCGGCAGAGGCCCGCGCCGGGGGTGAAGAACCGGGTAGCGGGAGGGTATCTGCGGAGGATGGATGATACGGGGGGTTCTGATCCAGATATAACACCTGCCGCCGGCGATTGCGTGACCAACGGTCCAGACTACGACATCTTCCCAAGATCAACATGTTCGTGGTGGTCCCGCATGAGGCAATTCTCGTCGGGCCGCCGGCGACGGTGGGACGGGACATGGGTAAGTCTAATCCGGCACCAAACCCTGTGCAGACTTGCCTTGCTTGAGCTTGTCGGCGACTAGCCGCCCTGCAGATGGGTCGAGGATGAGGGGATCGCGCGCCAACCTTGGTCAAGGGCGATAGGCGGATACAAAACAGGCAAGGTGTGGCCATCATCCTTATCCGCTGGGTCTGTTCGGTATCTCCTAGGTGGATCACAGACTTGTCCGCCAAGACTCGTCCGTCAGCAGAGTCGTAACCTAGCCTAGCTCACTAGACCAAACAGACCGAGTGAGTGCCTCTTCCGAATCAGTAGAGGCTATTGACACGAGGAATGCCACCAAGTCACTTGCCATGAACAAGACGCAATGCCGGCCTGGTCTACGATTCTTCTCAAGTTCATACTGTAGGCGCTTGCGGGCAGTGGTCACGCCGCTATTGCGGGAGGACGGGTTTCGGGAGTGGATGGCGGGCATATCATACTTCCCTCCGCATGGTCCGTTCAATCCGTAGAACCTGACCAGACGGCGGCGATGGGCAGCGGCACAGCGAAGAATCAAGCCTTTTTTGTCTCGTTTGCAGGAAGCAAAACACCCGCCGTGGGGATGTACAACAATGGCTTTTACAGTCCGATATCATTCCTCGCTGCTTTGGTCATCGATTGTTCTAGTCGACCCCGGCAGAAGCCATCCATCCATACAGGGGCTTGGGCAACGAACGGCCCTTTGTCTTCCGTCGACGGTCCGGGCTCGAATCCCTCAGCCGCTTGGGAAAGAGGGGTAACAGAGCAGAATGCCAAAGTCGTACGAGCCTACGCCTCATATTTGCTTTTGCAAACACCGCCCCGTACGAGTGGCACGCGAGCCGCTACGCTAGTGGGGGGTATGGCTGAGACAACAACTGATCACAACTCCCGGGCGTCCGCGTTTTGTGCGCGAGGTGTTGCCGCCCATCGAAGCCACAGAAGGGAATTTGCTCGAGGTGTAATAGATGGGGTTTTCCGACCTCAGCTATGCGTGGAGATGGTTACGGGAGGACAGCTTTTGGTGTCCGAGTAGGTTGCTTGAAGACATGGGGGTATTATTCCGCAGGCTTGCAGGGGAAGCAAGCACAACTCAACCGCGAGCAGCAACGAGCCACAAGGCGGAGATTGCTTGCTTGCTTCTTCTTTGGCATAGGTAGGTTAGCTGACTGGAAGCTCTCCCGCCGGCATGGGACTCGTCAGCCGGCTAGCTTTGCCACTGGCCCTGGCTAAGACCATCTGGCCACTAACCGGTGTGCTAGACACTTTTCTCATGCCCTCGAATGCCTCGCCACACACTTCCGTTGCAGCTGAGACATGCCTAGGTAATGAGACGCGTTGCGTTCTTGCAACAGGTTCCCGGGAAGACACTTCTCCAAAATATGCGGCACGCCTACACGTGTCACACGTGCGACCCATGCGGAGGCCACGTGCAGTCAGTCGTCCCTGTTCTTCCAAAACCTCTCGCTCTCTGTCGAGGGAGCGGCAAACCGTCAACTATTACTTCTGAGTATCGGGGTCTGCCACCGTCGACCGGGCCTTGCCGAACCCACGCTGCTTTCCGTCTTTTCAGCTTCAAGGAACCGAAAACTCGACGTTCCGATGGCGCCTGTAGGGTGGGAAGCGCAGCAGGCTGCCAATTACTCGGTCGTCCAAGCCGGCAAACGGGTCATGTTGCCCCCGGAGTCGAGGTCGAATCGCGAAAACAAGCGATCCCCTCCCGCCTTCCTGACGATCCCGATATCGACAGAGCCGGCGGCCGCGCGGCACCGAAGATCATGGATACGACGATACTGGATATTCGCCCTGGCCATGGCGGTGCTGGTGGTCGGCGGCATCGTCGCCGGAGCCATAGGGGGGATTGCCGCCTCACGCCAGCCGAATGCGAGGTCCTAGCCGGAAACACAGCTGCGAAGTGCAGCAGACCCCTTTCACGGGCTGCATGTGGACACGAAGTAAGTGGTCGTTCAACATCATGACGTCGTGCTGCGGAGATTTATCTCCATCAGCCCGCGTGATATAGAAACCTATAGAAACCGGCTGACAGGGCAAGTTGAGTGTTGGTTCTGTGATACCCTTACTTGTTGTCGACCGTCTCCAGCTTTATAACCCGGAATGGAATACACATAACTCCGATCTGCAAGCTATACCTACCCTACATCTGCCATCCCAACTTGGGCCAGTATCCAGTTCCACACGCATCAGGACGGCCATGCTCTCAACAAAGAGATTGCTCTTAATATCCTTGCCGTTAAAGCACGTCGGTCAAAGAAGGCAGTACTTCTTCGCCAAACTCGAGAACAAGTTAATCTGCTAGGTACCTGTTGTCATTCCGAGAAATAACGAGGGTCAGAGGGAGACGGCCCCGATAAGGGGGCGATGAACTTGAAGGAACAGAGAGAAACATAGACGGCATTCCCGTGCTGGACACTAAACAGTCCGATAATCCCATGCCTTTTGTCTAGATACCTTTCTAGATTCAGACACCACTCTTCGTATGAGCATTGACTTGAATCTTGATCATCGGAGACTGATAGTATGGGAGAACTATGCCGAAGACATAAGGGTTGGCTTTATCATGATTCGGCACTGCAGTTTTATATATTTCCAGAGAATTTGACTTGTTTGAAGAAGACGCTGCAGATCATTCTCATGCTGCATTCACACCAATGTCTGTTATCCAACATGATAAGGTCGTCGTCGGTGGAGGTATGGACACTTGGGAATGCTGCGATACAGTAACTGGAGCACGTCGTCGGAGACCGCCGGAGAAACATCATCTGGAAACAATGAGGCGAGGTCTAGCAGCTCAGGTAAAGATGCAAGCTATCGAGTTTCTCGAGCTCGAAAGAAAGGACGACTATGTGCTTACCGTTCTACTTTGATCGAGCGTGAGCACCGTTCAATCCAGAGTCTCCGGTATGAATCTGAAATCATTGGTACTCGTCCGTGCAGGTCTTCTTTCGTCATGCACCGTTTCGGCCGCGGGGAATGCCCAAATGCTCCTGGTCGGCTCTGACCGTAAGATGTATCGCCGGCCTCCCCGGCCCAACATCGTGTTCATCTTGGCCGACGACCAAGATATTTATATGGACTCTTTAAGATATTACCCCCGACCCTGAGGCAATTGGTTGAGCAAGGGACGCTCTATACACGAAACATTTCTTCACGACAGCAGTGTGCTGCCCGTCTCGCGCAAGCCTGTGGATTGGGAAACTCGCTCACAATACAAATGCCACAGATCTTAACCCACTCTACGGTGAGTGCCAGACACATCGAATAGTGCGGATTCGATTCGTGCAGCTCCCTAGATATCATATGCGGCTTCCCAATCTTTGTTAAAAACGGCCATGACGAGAATTACATGCCCATATGGTTGCAAGACGCTGGTTATAACACGTTCTACACAGGCAAGATGTTCAATGCCCACACAATCTGGAATTATGACAGCCCTCATCTGAGTGACCGGAACTCGTCTGTAAGAAACCCAAGTCACACGTTTGCGTCTACAATGGGCCCCGTCCTCTTTCCTTACTTACTGCAGGATTTTCTTCTCGATCCCAACACATGTGATTACAATAATATCACACTCCAGCCCAACCAGGACCGGCCCGTCAACCATCTACGCGATTACTCTACGGACTTGGTCGTGAAAAAGGCCCATGGTTTCTTGGACGATGCGGTCCAGGCGGGCAAACCTTTCTTCCTGGGCATTGCGCCTGTTTCCCCCCCCCGCAGCAACGTCGACTCCGGCGTCTTGCTCCCGGCCAAGGGTCCCGATGACGATGTTCCCGTATACGACGGCAAGTTCAGGGTCAGTATTCCGCTGGCAGCAAAGAGACACGAGCACTTGTTCAAGGATGCCACGGTTCCGAGGACGGAGAACTTTTAACCCTGACAAGCCACCGGGCGCCGATTGAATCCGTCGTCGCCAGCCTCGGCTAACCAACGAGTCGGGTACAACGACAGATACTATCAGGGCCATCTGCGTACTCTGCGGGCCGTTGAGCTTGCCGAAGGAGTCATCGGCAAGCTTGAGAAGCACGACGTCCTAAGATGACACTTGGATATTTTTTACGGCCGATAATGACCACCGCATTGGCCAGCACCGCCTGCAGCCCGGAAAAGAGTGTTGCTGTGAGTAGGATGTCAGCGTTCCTCTCATCGTTCGCGGCCCCGGAGTTCCCAAAGGTGGAATCGCTGAGGCCGTCACGGCCCTCGTCGATCTCGCCCCCACCATCCTGTCCCTTGCGGGTGCCCCGTTGAGGGCCGACGCGGGGGTCCGATTCCTCTCTCCGACAAGGATCTCAGTGAGTCTCCGCTTGCCTGCCCTGGCTGCGGATGTGACCATCATCGGCCATCCTCCGAAGAAGGTCCTCGACTCCTCCCCAGACTCGACTCGCTCTCTGTTTGTCCTCAAGTCCTGCAAGGGTACCACCTGCACGCTGCCGTGGCACGCCCCGCATCCTTCTGGACACGCTGGCAGTCTGCACGACGCCCTTGCACCCTCGGTTCGACGACTTTTCTATGCTCGGTAGAAGCGTGTGCGGTTTGGCCACTGCGAGCTTGGACATATTGCTGAGGCCAAGGGGCCGCAGTTCGAGCATGACGACGGCGCTGTGTATTGGAAGGGCTAGGTGGAGCGATTGGACTCGATGACGATCCGTGTTTTCACCGGCATGCCTGTAGGACGGGGCAAGCAAAAGCATAATCTTGACTATGACATCACAAGCCCTTTGTACTGTGATCTTTGACCTTGCCAGCTCAAGTCTGGAGGAGTAGATCGTGTCTGGGGAGTACATGAGAGATGACATGTCGAGAGAGCTGCTGTTATGCCGTTCGTTTTCTTACCCCGCCAAGGGTTCAATGTTGTGAATGCCTCCCTCTCCGCGCAACTATCCGGCTCGGGATTATGGATCAAAAGCCCCTGCCTTCGGAGTTTAGAGTTTGGATTCCCTGAAACCGAAATTCGTTTTCATCATAGTTTACTAATCTAACATGTTGATGCAAGCAACAGGTCGCCCATGTGGAATCCTATTATGTCATCATTCAACAGAAAGGACCTGATGAAACCCAGCTCACATCTCTTCATCATCATCATCATTCTGCTCCTCTTCCTCCTCCTCCTCCTCCACCACCACCACCCCTGATTTAAGCTTGCTCGACGAACTTGCACGTGTAATAAACCACGAAGTCTGATAGCGATCACCGAAGCCCCTGCCTACTATGGCTTCTTACCAAGGACACTGCAATTGCGGCTCAATCAAGGTTACTCTTAGCAAAAAGCCGGATAATGTCGTCGTCTGCCACTGGTACGAGCTCTTCCCAACACCCTCAGAATTTCGCTAAGCTGCCCGCCTACCAGCGCAAACTGCAAGCGTGCCGGCGGTCGTAAGTATATAATATCGGGGAAACCAGGTTTATCGTCTATCTGCCGCGCTGACACCGAGCAGCCTTCTCCATGAACTTTTTTATCAAAGACGGCGAATGGGAAATTGAGGACAACCAGAAGACCATGACGGAGTATCTGGACGCCAATACTGATTCTGGCAACACCGTACATGTGAATATGAGCCATCCTTGAGATTTTTGATCAGAGCGCACACTGACCCTTGGGTATTAGCGCTTTTTCTGTGGGAAGTGCGGGAGGTGAGATCCACTGGGCTGAGGCACACTCAATGTTACTCAATGACTGATGAGATGACGACAGCCCCGTGAAGAGTTTAGCAAAGCCCCTCCCCGGGCAGGCTTTAATCAAAGCATCACTCTTTGACGACATCCCCACAAAGAGACGCGATGTATATGAACACAAGGCCATCAACTGGGGATAAAACCGATACATATTGGCTTGACGCTCTCCGCCCCGGCGTCTAGGGCCGTGGCATAATCGAGGTCTCAAACGGGAACAGTTGGCGGCTTGGGCAAATGACGGATGCAACGATCCCCAGCTCAGATATGCAATTGAGCAGTGAGTCCAGAATGGCACGGGGTCGGCGTATACATGACCAATGAGTTCCATATGTTACCTGATTCGCTACGAATAGCTGCCTCTGCATGTGAAAACCCCGTCTATAACACGAAAATATGCACATTTTCCGTGATTGTCCGCCGCTCCTCCTACCACAGCAGTTCCACGCCATATTTATATACCCGAATCGGTTCCCAAATTCCCAAATTCACCTTTGTACGTCACATCTGCCATCCTCGTGCGGTCCGAAGAAACTGTCCTATTGAAACCCCGGTACGGTCCAAGACTCGGGGGCAGGTCCCGGACTCTGGTACCCCAGGTACTCTCCCGCCGACCCAGAGTCAAGACCAGTTCCTGGCCTTCGGTAAAGAACTTGTGGTCGACCCAGTTCTTCCTGTAGGGCTCTCCGTTCAAGGTTGCGCTCTGTATATATATGTTTCGGTATCTCGGATCAAAGTTGACGTTGCGGATGCGGGCTGTTTTCCCCGTTTGCGGATGCGTGATCTCGACGCTTGGGAAGAACGGCGGGATGATCAAGTAAACGTTCTGGCCGGCGTTGGGGAACAGGCCCATCATGGCGAAAGCCAAGAAGGAGCCCATGGCGCCGCTGTCGTCGTTTCCTGGCAAGCCCGCAGGCTCGGGTGAGAAATACGACGGGATGTAGTAATGGGCCCTCTTCGCCGACAGGCCCGGGCGACCTGCGTAATGGTACTGGAAGACGGTGAGGAACGCCGGCTCATTGCCGATGTAGGTGATGTTCTGATCGTGCAAAAAGTTGAGCCTGCGAACAAACGCGTCCGGACCGCCGTAGGCATCAATCAGCGTCCCATGATCGTGAGGAACGAAACTGCGCAGGTTAGCCAACAGAAGACCCGTGCAGGGGGCGGAATACTCACAACCCGTATTCCCAAAGGCTGCTCTCGAAAGTCTCGGCGGCATTGTTCTGCAAGGAGCACGCCGTCTGACCGTCCAGATTGCTGCAGCTCAGCGGGTTCTGGTACGCCCAGGTCTGGTTGAGGTATCTCGGTTCCAAAAACCCCCTGAATCCGGTGTCTGTCCCGTTGAAGAACGCAGACCTCTGGTCTTTTTTGTACAGCTTTTTCCAGTTTCTGCTCGACTCGAGATATTTCTCTCGGTCGGCCCCCCGCCCCATATCGTTGGCCATCTGCGCGATGCAAAAGTCGTTGTAGCTGTACTCCAACGTCCGGGAAACGCTCCGCGTCATTGTTCCGAAGCCCTTGACGTCGAAATCCTGTACGGGGATGTACCCAAGCCTCTTCCAGCTGTCCATACCTCCGCGGCCATTGACGCTCCAGTCAAACGGCTCCACCTCCGCATCTTTGACAACGGCTTCGTAGCCTAGGTCCCAGTCGATGCCTTCGGTGATGTTCTTTATGTAGGCGTCTGCCAGCACGTTGTCTGCGTTTGAGCCGCCCTGGGTGAATCCCTTGCACAAACTCATTCGGCAGTCCGGCAGCCACCCCAGGTGGGAGTACGTGTCGATGAGTGACCTGACCATCGAGGCAACCGATGTCGGATCAATGATGATCAAGAAAGGGATCTGCGACCGGAAAGAATCCCACAGGCAGTAAAACGAGTCCCAGTACGGTTCCTTGCTGTCCCACAGGGGGTTCTCTCCCGTGTAGTTCTGCGGGTTGATCATGGTCCTATAGATACCGCTATAGAAGTTGCGCGCAAACGACTTGTCCACCCTGGTCGTGTTGACTTTGATGGGGCTGAGCTTTCTGCGCCATATGGCTTTGGCCTCCACCGAGACTCGAGCAAAGTTGAAGTCGGGGATCTCGGCCTGCGCGTGGGAGCAGGCCCGCCTTTCGCTGATGAAACTGGTGGCGACGCGGGCCGTGATGGGCTTATCCGCAGACTTGAAGCGCACAAAGGCGCCTCCTGGCAGCGGATACCCGTTGATTGATCTCGAGATGGTCAAGTTCTGGACTTCGGTGCTCGCACGGCTGTCGGCAAAGATGCCGGTGTCGAGGATCTCGGCGCCGCGGAAGTCCGTACAGAAATACAAGACAAAGGTACCGCTTCCGAAGCTAGGCTGGAAGCGCGCGCGCCCCCTGATCTGCCCCGTACGCCTGTTGACTCTGATCGAGGCGTTGTCTTGTCGCGTGTCGCCCAGATCAGTCAGGTCCTGCAGGATGAGAGGCTTCCCCGCTTGAGGGAAGTTGAACCTGATGAGGGACGTCCGCTCTGTCGTTGTCATCTCGACTCTGATGCCGGTTTTCAATGTGATGTTGAACAGCCCCGGCTGCGCGATCACATCCTTCTTGTCAAAGTACCCGTATTGTGCCCTCGACTTCTTCGGGAAAACACACTCGTTGACCTGTCCGCTAGGACAGGTCGTGTATGCAAACAACGGGAAGTTCCCTAGCGAAGGTGCCGAGCCAACACCAGAGTCGTGCATCGTTGAGAAGCCGGTGACCGGGCTGCCGTCCAGAGTGAAACCACCTTGGTTGCCGCTGCTGTTTGTGTCGGGAGAGGCTTTGGCCATTCCGTAAGGTAATGTTGCGCCGACGAACACGTTGCCCCCATTGTCTGAGCCGATGAGAGGATCAACGTAATCCAAGGCGTCGAATTCGGCCTCCGCGACCACTGAAGCCGAGTTTGTAAAGTCGGAAACGGAGGAGCCGGAGACCCAGTCTGAGGCGGCATGCACAGCATCGGAGGCCGCGTGTTGAAGTGATGGGAGATGGGTTCCCGGCATGAGAAACCAACGCAGGATGGCCAGCAGGCCGTGAATCGACCACAGCTCTTCCCACATCGTGTCTCTGTTATGTCGTAATGGTTGATGAAAGATACCAAGACCTCATCAACTCTGCGGAACCTTTTCCCCAATCACTCCCTCTTACATGTATTAAACGGTTTTTGAAGCGACCACGTGATATAAAGTGCCAAAGCTAAAGTGGCCTCAAGTCGCAGGAAGCTTTCTTCTGAGCTTTTCCGAAATGTCCTGCAATCTCAGATACGGCCATCATTGGACACCAGGACTCACGGGAAAACAGCCGTCGCTTGTTGCGAGCCCAACCTTCCCAACAAACTTTATCAGGGAGAGCGGAAGCATTGCTTGCCCTCCGTGTTGCATTGATTCCCGTCACATCCACGGCGCCCCCCGAGCCAAGGTCGTACGCGGTATTTATCCCCCATTGCATGACTGGAGGTCCGCTCGGACCGCTGTCATAGCATCGTCAAGCATGCAGCTGCGGCAGAAATTTGGATGATGGGGGTGGGAGCAAACATGTGTTCGCAAAGCTGACCGTTTCGGATTAGAAACACCCATTCACTTTTTGACTTTGGCATGTTTTGTCTGTTTATCCCCCCTCCCCCAAAGAACATTCTTTGGTTGCGGCATGCGCTTGGCGGTTCCCATCACTTTTGTTCGAGAGTACGCCGCGCGAGACCACGCACCCTTCATGGTCGTTCGAGAAGCCGCGGATGGAAGGTGTTTTTGAGGTGACAAGAATAAGATGAACTATGACTGTGTTCGTGATGGCATTCTTGTTGATAGGCTGCGCCGTGGAGATACATGTCCATGATGGATTCAAACCAAGTTAAAGTGAGTACTTGGTAATCTGCCAGTTCAGCGACTTGTCGTCATGATCTGCCACAGCACCACACCCCAGCTAGGGAATCCCGACAAACCCATCAGTCGGCAACACCCATATTGTACAGGCATTGCAAACATGGTTTACAAACTTTTCAAGGCATTTCGAAACCGCCGGCACTTGTAATAGACTGTGTTCGTGCCATCATGCCGTAGTCGTCCCGCCGAAAGACGGGAGCAGTTTCTGGCCCAAACTACTTGCTGCCCTCGGCAAAGTTTTTAAACTTTGAACTCGTGCACGTTCATTGCGGCATTCTTAGTAATGAAAACATGGAGGATGAAGCCGCAAGATCAGGCAGGCCCAGAGGCGCCGGGCGGAACAGAAAGCTATATCAGCTCGCCAAGAGGCATCCCGAAATATGGAAAAACAGACATGGTTGCAGCACCGAGTCTATTGCAAAGTCCTGACTCGGTGCCGCGGTGCAGCACGGCCAGGTTAAGAGAAGCCGAGCCTCGAGTGGCCAACTGTTCCATGAGTCTTATCAGCGGTGTGTACGTCTTCTGCTGTTGTTGGGCCATCAACATAGATGGGGGACTTGCCCGAATGATAATGGGACAGCGTTGCGTTCGTCGTTGACAGTGGCCGTTTCACCGATGAGGTAAACGACTTCGGCGGTCCGAGAATACATTTCTAATTATAGGTTCATTTCAACATCTACTAGTCTCACTTGGAAGTGGATAATAAAAACGCAAAGTTCCACAATTGACCCTTTGTAGCTGCGGGCCGTCAAGAGCCAAAATTCACAACACCCAAAGTTGCCTTGTAACCGGCAAGGTTGAATGCGAAGAGATCACCCTGCCAGTCCAATTGTAAAATAGAGGGCTTGGCTTCGCTGTGCACTCGATATTGTGCTAGTTGAAAACTTCGTTGGCACTGGAGAGGGCATGATCCCAGCAAGTTTCTCTGTGCTGTAAGCTCAATGCTTCCAATCAACCTTGACTTCTTCATGCTCCTCTCCTTTCTTGTGGATTTACGGGGAACTGCGGTCGAAATAATCACGTGGCTGGGAATACTCATGAGGACTTATTGGATCGGCCCCTCGTTTCATTGAGTTTTAATGTTTCCGTCAACTCGGCACTTGTTGGAGAAGCCCGGTGTGCACAAAGAAATTGCAGCACGGCCGCGAAGATCTCAGCATTAGAGACGAGGGCATCGAGAAGTCAAAGTGATGTCCCCACTGCATGTAGATATATTGCTACAATCGGTTATACGACTGTAGCTTGCTAGGACTCGTCAAGTACGGATATCCGGCACCATGGACACTCCAGAGAGCTCGTGCCGTCTAACCAAGGAGGGTGTTCTTTCGCAGATGGCGAATCGTATCAGAGAGTGGTTGATCGATTTACACGTTGCCTGAGATCGTGTATAGCCTACTAGGAAAGCGGTGGTAGGTGGAGAAATGTCGACAACAGTTGCTCAGTGACCAGCCATCCCTCCGTTACCTGAACGGCGAGCGGACTCGGACCGGCCCGCCAATGACGGCAGATCCAGGTGACGTCCGGAGTCTACCCAGCCAGTCTCCGGATGCCGATTCCGAAACATGCTGCCCACGGGTCTGCAAAATCCCGCCACAAACATGTGCGGTGTTTCCGCTTTCATGTACCGTCACTAAGAATCCTCTGACATTTTTCTGGACTGGAACACTTCGAACAGAAACAACAGGGTCCCGTCTTGATTCAGCCGATTGGTGATGGCGTGCTTCGCAAAGGCACTAAGACGGCCTCTTGGCGTCCCTGAGCAATACAGACAGTCAAACCCCACCACGCCTGAGTACCGGTGCGGCCTTCTAGAACCGTGCAGCCAAGAGAGTGGTTATTTTGCTTGTCTCGTATGTGCAGGATGCAGCCGCCAGGACCAGACTCATGGGAGTCAAGGGCGTTTGCCTTCTAGTGCCTGTATGCGCAGTCAGAAGCATTACCCATCCTCGGTACTAAGCGGCAGCGTGTTGGGCTCTTGTAGCTCCGTATTGTCCCTGTGACAAGATGACACTGTGACGAACACCGAGGATCGATACTCTTTGAAATATGAAGTATGCAGGAGGGCCCTGGTGCTGCGTTGATCCCGTCGCTCTGAGATGTCATAGTCTCGTCAACACTCACAGCCTCATCGGCGATCACTACGATTGTTTAGCCCCGGTCGTCGTCGATAGCCTCTTTGAGAAATTTTGATTCAGAGTGACATCTCCGGTGGGCGCCTCTTTCTATCATGCCTGGCACGGCGGTGAGACGTAGATGGAGGAATGGCACGGGCGTGTGGGTTAGCCGTCCCCGGGAGCGTGAATGCCTGCAGCTGTCCAGACATTTGAAAAAGTCATGTCTGCACTCTCTATCCACGACTCGCCCTCCCCGTTCTGGACTGCTAGTCCGGTTGGCTAACACGCCCGACCGAGGCGACAGATGTAAGGGCGAGGCGTGAGGGACATGGCCCCCCCGGGATGGAGCCAGCCGAAGGTTCAATATTCAAGCGTATGGCGACATTTCCTTCGGCTTGGCCTATTTCTCGCCGCGTCCTTTGAGAAACGCCTGGACCACAATGAGAAGCTGGGATATATTGCGTTTTAGACCGCTTCTTTCACACGCGACACTCCATAGCTATGTGGTGATCCCGTTGTAATTCTCAGCCGTACATGCAGGCAGCGCGAGCAGAGAGCTTCGACAACTAGTTCGGCCATATGATCGATCACCGCAGCTTCTTACCGGGAGACCCACGCGTACGCATTACATTCTAACGACGCATGGTGCCCATAGACTAGATGGGAGTGGCATGTTTCCATAGGCCTGTTTGAGCAGGCCGTCTTGGGTTCGGCGTCACTCCACAACGCTCTCGCCGGTCAGTATGCTTGTCTAACCCAAAAATCTTCCCTTCCCGCTCAGCTGGAACAGATAGATAACATGACATCTCACGCCCCGCATCTGACGCCTCGATGCGTTCTCGTAACAGCTCCAAAGTTTGTCCTGGCCTCTCTGACGACCCCGGTAGTCTTTGACGAACAGCTCTGCCGTCTTGTTCAGCCAAAAATGACGAAGCCCGGGACGATTCCGACCTCAGAAACCAACGCACAGCCAGGCTTGGTCACCCGTCATCCTCCAGGTTTCCGCCCTGCTCCTTTACCGCATCGTGTGACAGCTTGCCACTTGTGGAGAGACCAAGCCTACCAAGAGCGACCATCTGGGCGGATCGCAGCAGTGAAGAGATTTCATCCTTGTTGTCTTGGCTGACTGGGTAACCGGGCGTTCTTCCCGCGATGCCCAGACCGAACGAGCAACGAGAAGCTCGCAGCCTAAGCCTTTTGGTTTTGACGTAGAGGATATCAAGGCTCCTAGGCGCGGGCGCGCAAGTTCACGGAGGGACGGGAGGGAGAAAAGAGAATGGCGGTACGCCGAGATTCGGGGTCACGGTGAGAGAAATTGCTACATGAGAGCATGCCAACGACCAGACTGCCGGGACGTGGAGGAGAGGAACGAGAGGAACACCCGGCATAGCCTCTCGACAGGTCGGCCAAGTCGCCGTATCCAGAAAGAGATGCGGGAGCCAAAGAGGAGCTTGAAAGTCTCTGTTGTTTGTTTGGCGCGGATAAGCGGTCCCTTGGAATCGGGGAGTATCATTTAACGCTGGACTCATTTACGCCAAGTATGGCGTGCTCGACACCATCATCCAATATGCATCCCAAGGCCTCCCCCCCCCTTCCAAGACCACACGCCCCCACGACTGTCGTCTCCTGACCTTACATTTCACTCCTTCCAGCACCTCCAAAGAATTAGAGAGAAAAAACAGGAACCAAGCTTCTTTAGGCCACTTGGCAGGGGAGGCGATTTTCGCTGCCTGCCTTCTGGGGTTTTGCAACAGAGCGAGGAGCGTGGAGGAGGGGGACGGCGGTGGTGAAAGTCAGCGGCACGGCTGTGAGTGACATTATCGACTTGTCCCGTCTCGAGTCCTTGGCAGGACATATGGGACGCTGCCCACGCAGTATGCTACAATGGCATCGCGGATGAACATGATGGCAGTAACCGATGAACCGACCGCCTGGCATTTAAGCTTAATGAGAGGGTCTCCGCCCCAACGTGCTGGGGAGGGCAGAAAGACGGCGTACAAGAAGAGCCAATGTGCATGTGTCTGTGGTACGGACATGGCCGATGGTTCCGCGGGACTGAAGAACCCAGTCGCAGCGCGGGCCGCGGAGAAATAACCTTTGGTCGGCCATTTCGCCTTTCTCAGACGCCTGCTAGCTAGCTACCTGCCCACACGACGGTTGGCCTTCCCAACGTCCCAGGTATCCCACAAAATCCAAAGGTCCTCTTCGTTCTGGAATGTGGTTGGTCTGGCCATCTGCCGCTCAGCTCCAGCGCCGGCGGCCGTCTTGCTGGCCCGTCTATCCTGGATCGATGGTGGGAGAAGCTGAAAGCGCCATATGCTGGTGGTCATGGGGAGTTGATCTTGACCTCGAAGGACGCAGAGGCAAAGTCAGAGACAGAGAGAGAGAGAGAGAGAGAAACAGCCCGCGTACCAGGTGCCCCTCAAAGTCTGTGTGCATTCTGTGCGTGTTAGCCGTGCGGAAGCTACAGAGTAGCTACATACTATTAGTGCCTATACATGGTAGATGCCGAATCAGGGTCAGCCCGGCCCACGCTGAATTGGACGGCGGAAATGCTTTTCTGACAGCTCTTCTCCCGCGGCCCCCACGCTCATCCAGAGTCAGCATCTCGGCCGCCGGACGAGGGAGCAAACGAACGAACCTTTGCCCGGGTAGCCCGTGGCAACCAAGGCGGCCCTCGTCCAGAGCGCGAAAGAGGAGGTGATGCTCCCGAAGACTCGCAGCATTCCACAATCACGGCCGAATACATACCAGCACCTACTCGCATGAGTAACTCAGAAACAGTTCCGGCTGGCAGAGGGACACCCTAATTAGCTCGTCCCAAGGTGTAGAAATGTAAGGATAGGCCGTGTCCCCCCACCGTCAACACCTCCCCGTTAGTAATGGGATGGACACCATGGAGAAAGGTGCTACACCAGAACATGGACAGCCCGATGGGCCGGATAGATTCCAAGAGTGAAGGCGCCGGCCGGCCGCGAGGCTAGTTCCTCTACATGACCAAGAAAAGACGGATAAAAGCAGACATGGGCAGGTCTAAGGGCGTTGACCCCATGCAACGCAATCAAGATTGATAATGTCGTCAGAAAAAAGAATGGCCTTCACCCGCGTTCACCGCAACCCCCCTCCTTGGGCAGCATGTGGGAGTTACGACACTAATAGAGCTTGGCGAGACCTGGACGATCCGAAGCCATGCCTCTTGGCGACGCGGCCAAGCTTTGCTCCCCAGGAGGGAGGGGACAGCATCATTACAGTTCACGTCTTGTCGCCGCATATAAGGTTCCCTACCCAACTCTATCTTGCATCGGGTAAGTGGCTGCATCAGCATCTTCTTTTAATAGACGCGCACGCATCCCTCTCCCTTCCTGCGCGGTCTGGAGCCCCCCCTGCCATCCCTTCCCCTTGGTTGTCGTCCCGACGTTGAAGAGTCCAGCAGGGTCCGCGGCATCATCCCCCGGATCGATCTCTCGAGGGAAGGATATTTTTTCTCCAGGGAGAGCACCCGTCCGTCCGAAAAACAAGAGGAAGAAGAAGAAGAAGGAAAAAGGAAAGAAGAAGGAAAGAAGAAGGAAAAAGACGCCCCCGCCATGCCGAGCACCGTCGGACGAACGCTGGCCAGGGGCCTCGGCATCGACGTCGACGCCCGGTACCGCAACGAGCCCACCGAGGCCGTCCGGTCGGCCGCCGCGTCCTTCCGCTCCGTCGAGCAGTACGAGGAGGAGGAGCCAACCGTGGCCGAGTTCCTGTACGCACACAGACCGACCATCCACGGCGCCGTCGCCTACGTCAAGAGCCTGTTCCCCTTCTGGTCCTGGATCTTTCACTACAACGCGACATGGCTCCTTGGCGACGTGATTGCCGGTAAGACCCCCCCCCCCCAATGGCATATAATGATACATGTCTTTTATATCCCGCGCCCAGGCGACTTGTGGCTGACAGGTCTCGTTTTTTTTTCCTCGTTTTTTTTATAAAGGCGTAACGGTTGGCTTCGTGGTCATTCCGCAGGGCATGGCCTACGCAATCTTGGCCCAGCTGCCGCCCGAGTACGGCCTTTACACGTCGTTCGTCGGCTTCATCCTGTACTGGGCGTTCGCGACGTCCAAGGACATCACCATCGGGACCGTGGCCGTCATGTCGCAGCTCGTCGGCAACATTGTGCTGCGCGTGCGGGACTCCCACCCGCAGTACGACGGGCCCCAGATCGCGCAGGCGCTGGCCGTCGTCGCCGGCGCCGTGCTGCTGTTCGTCGGCCTCGCGCGGCTCGGCTGGGTCGTCGAGTTCATCCCGCTCGTCGCCATCGCCTCCTTCGTGACGGGCGCCGCCGTCAGCATCACCGCCGGCCAGGTCCCCGCCCTCCTCGGCCTGCAGGGCGTCGTCACCCGCAACGCCACCTACCGGGTCGTCATCGACGCCCTCGGGGCGCTGCCGACCGCCCGCCTCGACGCGGCCGTGGGCCTCAGCGCCCTCTTCCTGCTGTACGCCATCCGGGCGTTCTGCAACTCCATGTCGGGCCGCCAGCCCCGGAGGAAGAAGTTCTGGTTCTTCATGTCGACCCTCCGCATGACCTTTGTCATACTCCTCTACATCTTGGTCGGCTGGCTCGCCAACCGCCACGTCAACTGGGATGCCGAGAAGGCCAGATTCAAGATCCTCGGCAAGGTAAACTCGTATCCTCACGATGCCCCCCCCCCTGCCGCGTGTGCGGTGCGCTGATGAACTCGTGGCAAAAAGGTACCCAGTGGTTTCCGGCACGCCGGGGCGCCCAAGATGGATACCGAGCTCCTCTCGGCCCTCGCGCCGGACGTGCCCGTCACCATCATTGTCCTCATCATCGAGCACATTGCCATCTCCAAGTCGTTTGGCAGGGTCAACAACTACGTCATCAACCCTTCGCAGGAGCTGGTCGCCATCGGCTTCACGAACCTGTTCGGGCCCTTCCTCGGCGCGTACCCCGCCACCGGCTCCTTCTCCCGGACCGCCATCAAGTCCAAGGCCGGGGTCCGCACGCCCCTCGCCGGCATCTTCACCGCCGCCATCCTTGTCCTCGCGCTGTACGCCCTGACCTCGGTCTTCTTCTACATCCCGATGGCCTCCCTCGCCGCCCTCATCATCCACGCCGTGGGCGACCTGATGACGCCGCCCAAGGTCGTGTACCAGTTCTGGGAGGTCTCCCCCCTCGAGGTCCTCATCTTCTTCGCCGGCGTCCTGCTCAGCATCTTCACCGACATCGAGAACGGCATCTACCTCACAATGTGCGCCTCGGCCGCGCTCCTTTTGGTGCGTCTCGCAAAGGCCAAGGGCCACTTCCTCGGCCGCGTCAGGGTCTACCGCGCCACCAGGGACACGGCCGGCAAGGGCGTCCCGTTGGACGAAAAGGGCGAGCCCGTCGATGTGCCTTGCCGCGAGGCCTACATCCCGCTCGCCAAGGACGACGGCTCGAACCCCCACATCGACGTCCAGAGCCCCTACCCCGGCGTGTTCGTCTACCGCTTCGGCGAGGGCTTCAACTACACCAACCAGGCACACTACATGGACCGCTTGGTCGAGTATGTGCAGAGGAACGCCCGCCGCACCGTCCTCGACCGTTACGAGAAGCTCGGCGTGAGTCGCGTTTTCCCTCTTACCATACCGCCCTCTCCCACTCGGGTGCTGACGTTGATCCTCCAGGACCGCCCTTGGAACGACCCCGGCCCGCGGCGCGGCGCCAAGATGGACATGAACGACGGGCGCCCCGTCGTCCGGGCCGTGGTGCTCGACTGCTCGGCCGTCAACAACATGGACGTCACGTCCGTCCAGGGCCTGGTGGACGTGCGCAACCAGCTGGACCGCTACGCCGAGCCCGAGGTCGTCGAGTGGCACTTTGCCAACGTCAACAACCGCTGGACCCGCCGGGCGCTCGCCGCCGCCGGCTTCGGCTTCCCCTCGGTCAAGGACGGGGACAACCTGAGCCGGTGGAGGCCCATCTACAGCTTCGCGCCCGTCGTCGACTCGGGCTCCGACCGGGCTCCGCAGATGGCGGCGCAGCGCAGCCGCGACGAGGAGGAGGCGGAGGCGGAGGCGGAGGACGCAATCGCCCCGACCAAGGGCGGCAACGACGGCGCCGCGCAGGTGGCGGGTCGCGGCGACGGCAAGCTCGGCGCCGTGCAGGGCATGAACAGGCCGTTCTTCCACATGGACGTTGCCGCGGCCGTGGAGAGTGCCATTCTCAACGCCGAGGGCAAAAGCGAGGGCCGGGGGTCGCCGGCGAACTCGGTCTTGAAGAGCGGTTAAGGGGGTGAAGAGAAGAAGAAGAGGAAGAAGAAGAAGAAGAAGGAAAAGGAAAAGGAAAAGACAATGGGATATTGATCAGCGTACATGAGCGAGGACGTGAGGGTGGCGGCGGATTGTTCTTGGAGACGCAGATACCGATACCGCAGAGTGTGGTCCTCATTGTTGCATATGTCGCTCCAGAGATAGGGCTGAGATGGACGGCAAACATTGTTGCATCTTTTAATTGAATCGTTCCCCCCTCGAAGTGAATTGTTTGGTTGATACACGGCCCTTTTCCGCCTGTGCCGCGAGTCCGCATCCATGCAATCCGAGTCAACAGGGAGCCCCATCTGAAACATGAGTGATGCAGCTTGGCGTCCACGGTGACAGCGTCGCAGCGATTTTGTTTGCCGATCCCTCTTTTGGACAAAAAGGTTTTGGGGCAGAGTTCGTCCCAAGAAAACCTCGGCCCTCTGCAAAAAAAAAAAAACCTTTCCCCTCGAGGCCAACTCATCGCCTTGGTCACGGCCAGAAACACAAGCAAACAAGCAAGCAAAAAGAAACAGACGGAAAAGAAAAAAAGAAAGAAAAAAAAAAAGACATGCGACTGTCGTCGTCGGATTCGATACTACTGCGAGCCTCCCTCGCGGCGGCGGCGTGGCTCGCGCCCACCGTCCTCGCGATGCCACAGGTCGTGGGCCGCGTCGACCCGCCGATGAATCCTCCGGGGGAGGAGCTCCAGACACCGATCGCGCCGGCCGAGCAGGTCGAGATCACGCGGCCCAACGAGACGGAGGCGCCGCCGGCGCAGCAGCAGCCGCAGCCGGACAAGAAACCCCCGATCCCCATCACGGCGCACCTGTTCGCGAGCTCGCCGGGCGTCAAGACGTGCCGCGGGTCCGCGTTCGCAAAGGTGCGGCTGCCGGCCAACGCGTCGTCGGAGCCCGTCTTCACGGGCCAGGACGGGCAGTGCTACGACCTATCCGAGACGGCGCAGTGCGGGATATTCATGGGCAACAAGGCGGACGGGTGCGAGGCCAAGCTGTACCGCGGCGAGGGGTGCGCGGCGTTTGCGAACCTGGCCGTGTTCCAGGAGGAGATGCGGCCGGTCGGGGGCTTCTTCAAGAGCATCAGCATCAGGTGCGGCGTCGTGCCCATCGAGCCCAAGCCGCTGAGCCTGGGCAACCTCGGCGGGAAGCTGCAGAAGCCGGGCAAAGGGGGGTCCAAGGCCGGGAGGGCGGTGGACGCGGCGATGGGGGCGGCTGTGTGATGGGGAGGGGAGGGGATTTCTCTGGGATTTATTTTCTTGCAGGCGTTGGGGCGTCAAGACGACACGGTGGACGGGCGGGAGGACGGCACCGGTTCAGGTTCTAGAAGCTGTGCCGGACAACCGGGACGGCATCCACATGGGGGGCGGGCGGGCACACACCGTGACACACCGGTATCGACGGCGACATGTGTGCAGCGCGCATCTGTACTGCATATGATTTGCATATGATTAATGATAATGAGACTTTGATGGCACACCACGCCGCACCAGTGACACCACCAACCACAACCTTTTTCGCGAGACCGCCGACGGGCGCCTACGATTAGCGGTGGCCCTAGTCACCCCTGTCCAGCCATGAACGGGTTTCCTCTCTCTCTCACACTCTCTCTCTCTCTCTCTCTCAAGGGTATGGTTTGACAACGGCCAGTGACAGGCTACAGAAAGCACAACAGGAGCAACGACCAAGGAAGCCGCCTGCTGCTCGGCTCTCCCAGGCCGAGTCCCTGGCTCGATTCCCATGGACTCGTTGTTGCTGGTGCCAACCAAAGACCACTGACCGCCGTGGCCGAGGAGGATCAAACAAGGAGGGGGCCGCAGCCGGACCACTCTGCGGGTACGATTGGGCTTTCCTCGACGTTGATAGGTCCGTGCTCGACGAAGGAGTAAATAAAAAAGAAGAGAAAAAGGGTGAGACACCCTGCCGTCGAGGGGAGGGGGGGGTGCGATCAATCTCCAACAAGAGCTTATCACCTCGCAGCGTTTGCCGCTGGCAGGCAGTCTACTGTGCTAAGTATGCAACTGTACGAAGGATGCGGTGTAGTGCGAGATGACACCGAAGCTATTCGTCGAGTGTCCTCGTTCAACTCGGCCCGTTGTCTAGATGCCCAAATCAAAACCACGACGCAACTCTCGGGCTCTTCAGGAAGAAGAGATAAAGTTGTGCTGCGTCTCATAAGATCAGACTGCCCCCAGTCACTGCGTCCCCCCCCCGTCCGCCTCCTCCCATCTCTCTTGAGTCTTCCCCCCAGTCTGCAAAAGCACGGCATCTCAAGACAAACCCGCCCGTCTGATCTGACGTCCCAGATGTGTCATCTCGTCTCAGGCTTTTCTGCCCCCCCTGGAACCACCGACAAAGCACCCACCCCCCCGCCTCCTCGCTCTCCGGCACCATATAACAACATAGGGTTCCTTGTTCCCTAGCTTTTCAGTGTCTGCTGCCACTCTCCCTCTTTTTCCTGACGCCAACTTTGTGTTCTCTTACCCCCTTTTTTTGTTGTTGCGTATTCTTTCGCTTCTCAGTGGCCGGCCACTTGTAAACTTTCCAGTGCGATTTGTTCAGTTAGGGGTTCGTTTCTGTCGCAAGTCCGAGTCGTGTACATCCGCCACCGCCAACAACAACGACGACGACACTTCCTCGCGCGCGCAACCAGAGCCGAACACCTCGAGAATAAACATATTTAAATATATATATATATATACACATACAAAAAAAAGGATAGCCAAGATGCACGCCTTCGGATTCGCCCAGGTCCTCTTGGCCGTCTCCGTCTTCGTCGACGCCGCCTTCGCAAAGGCCGTCGACGTGCCCGCCGCCGCCGTCGTCGTCCGCCAGGCCGCGCCGGCCCAGTCGACCATCATCTCGTGCGGCGAGTACTCGCGCATCGCCAACCTCTCGACCGTCGGCGCCAACAGCACGTACCGCGCCAGCTTCTTCGCCGCCTCGCCCAACGGCAACCAGTTCAACGCCGAGGTCCTCGACACCGCCATCGCCAAGCTGCCCTCCCTCATCATGGACCGCGCCCTCAACGAGGCCTGCGGCAACCTGACCGCCCTCGCCATCCAGGAGGCCGCCAACAACTTCTCCACCAGCCGCACCGTCCTCCAGTTCGCCAACATCCCGCCCGCCACCCCGCCCGACGTCGGCACCAACATCATCTTCTGCTGCGCCGCCGCCTTGTTCTTCATGGGCGGTTGCTGGTTGGGCCTGTGATGGGGGACAAGTTTCGGTGGGAGGGGAAGGGTGGGGGGTGTGGAAGCTTTGTTTTATTTATTTTTCTACGTTTGCTTCTTTTCTGGTTTGCAGGAAAAGAAGACAACGGGCGGTTGGAGGGGGGGGGGGAGGACGAGGGAAGAGGGAGAACATGGTCAAGGCCACTGGGGGATCCTAAACAGAACTTAATGCATCTCCTTTCACCACCTGGCCGAGTTGCTCCCGAGTGCCTGTGAACGCCGGTAACAGGGGACACCAGTCACGCTTAGCGTGGAGTTGGACGAAATACAGTAACGATACCCAATTCGAATCACATCTCGAGCGGTTTTCGGTGCGTGTTTGCCTCTTCTGGCGGGATGATTTCCAAGTGACAAGTAATGGTTTCGTCAACGGTAATGGTTTTATCAACATATATTAGAATATAAGACCGTCCAATCACTCACTGGTCACACCAACGGCCCACTCTTTTGAGAATCCAAACAACATAATGGTTTTGTCGCCGACCGTCTCCCTGTTCGGACCGCCTCCTACTTCTTGTCCTTGCCCAGGAGCCACCTCATCCCCTCGATCGTGTCCGGGCCCAGGCTCGCGGGCGAGTCGGCGGGGGCGTAGATGGACCAGCCCTGGTGGCCCCAGTCCGGGTACCTGTCGACCCTCGCCTCGACGCCGTTGTCGCGCAGCATCTTTGCGTAGACGAGCCCGTCGTCCCTCAGCGGGTCCCGGTCGCCGACCTGGATGTAGGCCCTCGGGCACCTCGGCAGCGCGGCGGGGTCGTTGACGGGCGAGAACCACGGCGAGGAGACGTCGGGCGCGGGCCCGTTGGCCAGCACGTCGTCGACGAGGGCCGTCGTGAAGGCCGGGCTCCACGTCGCGTTGTCCTCGCGCGACGTCCACTCGGCCGCGTACTCGGGCGGCACAATCTCTTTGGCGAGCAGCAGCGGGATGCCCAGCATCGTGCCGGTGACGCCGAGGCCCTCGACGCCGGACCGCTGGCCGACGACGGCGGCGATGTTGGCGCCCGCCGAGTAGCCCCCAGCACGAACCCGCTGGCGACGTCGGCGCCGAAGCGCGCGGCGTTGGCCGAGAGCCAGACGGCCGTCTCGTACCCGTCCCTGACGGACCGCGGGAACTTGTTCTCGGGCGCCAGGCGGTACGTGGCGCTGACCACGACGGCGCCGAGCTCGAGCGCGAACTCGCGCGCCGGCCGCGTCACGGGCTCGACGCCCGCCACGATGAACCCGCCGCCGGACCACAGCAGGATCAGCGGCCGGCCTCCTCCGCCCCCTCGGCGGCCCCCCTCCGCCGACGCCGACGCCGCGGGGCCGCACGACCTGGAGCTCGATCTCGTAGCCGTCCGGGAGCGTCGCGACGTCGCGGAACTCCTCGAGCGACGGGTCCAGCGGCGGGAGGGCCGCCAGGAGGCTCTGGATCAGCTGGGGCCGCGTCTCGCGGGACTTGACGTAGGCTTCCATGGCGGAAGAAGGGGTCGAAAAGAAGGAAGAAAAAAAAGAAGGAAAAAAAACAAGCGCCGGAAAGGTGTCGGGGGCGGGGCGGGGGTTGGTTCTTCAAGACGGACGGTTGACGACTCGAGGCAGGACTGTGATTGCTACCAGCCAAGGCGGTCGGTCCCGGGTTGCGCAGGTATGCGATGTCGCAAAATCACGATAACAAAACCACCGTAACAAAACACGGGCTGTCCTGTGACTCCTGTCGGAGTATATGTGAAGGTGAGAGCCTCCCTCTCCCTGATAATGCATAGACTCGGGCTTCTCCCCGCCCCCGCACGACTCACGAGGGGTGGGGGGTGGGCCCGGGGCGAGGTCGACAACGCGGGGGGGCATGTCGGCATTCGGCCGCGATGCGATTTCGGAGGTTTTTTCTCCCTCTCTTAGCCGAGGTCGAGATCCTGGCGGCACCTCGTACACACGAAACCGCACCGCCGCAACGCCGGGTGCGGCTCTGGCGGCTCGACACCACCGGACAAGGATACGTGAGTCAACGGGTAAGATAAGGCCCAAGGCGGCACCATGTCGACGGCGGATTTCAGATGGAAGTAGCCTAGTAAATTCCAGGTCGGATCGCTTGCCTGGGAAATCGGAAAGACATGAGCGGGATAAAAAGGGCACATGGATAGTAACAGTTCCAGGCGTGTCAGGATGAGAAAAACAAGACATGTACGCCCGCGTCCTCTCCGATACTTGAACTCGGTGAGAAGACGACTAAAAGGTGGGAAGCAAAAGGCAAATAATGAAAAAAGGGAAAAAAGAAAGAGGGGGAAAAAAAAAGCCATTTTTGCAATATAAAAGAGAGAAATCATGCGGTACGTGTGCTGCCGCGCACACTGAAGCTTACGATGCCGGCACTTGTGACCGGTTTCCGCAGACGGAGCATCAACGTCTCTCACTCTTGCGTCTCCTTCTCAACACATCGGCACACGCACACACACAAATGAAGCACCTCGGATGACAGGGCCGCTGACCAATCAAGCCGGAAATCACAAAACGTCCACGCTAGCGGCAAGAAGCAACAGGCCCACCCCGTTTCCTTTGATCAACGTATTTCCACAGCATCATCAGCACCATCAGCACCATCAGCACCATCAGCCTCATCAACACCCCCCCCGGACCGAGATATGCCGCGCACCGACGAGGCCGAGGCCTTCTTCCACGCCGTCTACGCCGCCGTCCAAGAGATCCCCGTCGGCAGGGTGACGACCTACGGCCACATCGCCAGGCTCGTCGGGACCCGTAAGTGTTGCTGTCCCCCCGGGAAAATTACAGTCGGCCGGAACGCCGCGCGCTGAAGCCCCGCAGCCGACCGCCCCCGCCAGGTGGGCATCTGCCTCAAACACCTCCCCGCCGACCCGTCGTCGCGCTTCAACGACGGCTCCGTCCCGTGGCAGCGCGTCATCAACGCCAAGGGCGCAATCTCGCCGCGGTACGTCACACACACACACACACTGACGGCCCCGTTTCTTTCGGCTTCCTTCCTTATAAGCGCCCACCCCCCCCACGTGAGCCGGACTAACAACCCCCCTCTCCTCGTAGCTCTCAACCCTCCGGCGCCCGCAGCCAGGCCGCCGCCCTCGAGGCCGAGGACGTCCAAGTCTCGCGGTCCGCCACGGGCGAGTTCCGCGTCGACTTTGAAACCTACGGCTGGTTCCCCGACGTCCTCCCTTCCGAAGAGGCCAGCAGCAGCAGCGGCGGCGGCGGCGGCGGCGGCGGCAGCGGTCAGTGAACCTCGGTGAAAACCCCGTTCCTGATGCAGGGGGCAAGGGGGGGACGATGCTCTACCGGGTAATCATCCTTGACCACGCCTCACGAGACAACAACCGGGAAACACGCCATCACATCACATCACATCGCATCGCATCACACCACACCACACACCACATCACGTCACACCACACCACATGCCAAGAGGAATCAAACACCACATGTCCTTTTCTTTTATTCAACCGGCCGCATTCCAAGAAAAGGGGGAGCAACATAAACTAGCATTAACCAAGGTAGATGGCGTCTCGTTGTTCCATTTCATCTTGCCCGGGGCTGCTGCGCCCCGACGAATGCGCTCGAGGAACCTGTGCACGCCGCATCAACAACCCAAGCCAGCCCACACCACCCAAGAAACTGATACCGATGGATGGCTCCCGTCATCCTCCCCTTCTTCCCCACGTGCTTATTCGTCAAAACACGCCCGTTGGCCTTGCTATTCGTAGAAGATGAAGAAGAAGAAGAAAAAGTATGTATGTATGAGGAGTAATTAAGACGAGAAAAAAAGACGAAGAAAAGAAGAAGAAAAAGAAGTGTCGGGGGGACTGGTGCATGGCGCATGAGTGCAAGGTCGCATAGTGGTATTGAGAGGGGGGGGAGGGGAGGGAGGAGAAAAACAAATGGTTCAACGTCAAAACCCAGCCAGCAGAATGACGCACGCGCGAGCCGCCCCGTGTAAGAAACTCCTGCCCAGTTTTTTGGGTTTCGCCATGCGTAAGGGGAATCATTTTCGGCAGCATAAAAACATTGTCCCGGGGTCGCGGTAAGATAGCAAGTAGAGAAGAATAAACAAAGGAGAAACAAAAGAAAAAAGAAGAGAAGAAAAAGAAAAAAAAACTCCATGTAGGCAAAGAGAAAATAGGCATGATGAAATCTCCCTGCCTCGCGACGGACGCTTGGAAGAATATATGCCTGCCACGTTCAAATCTCACGAGGCCAACGAGCCCGATCGGACGCCGGCCGGCCTTCCGACACGCGAGGCCCCGGCAACAAGCAAGCAAGGCCCCGACTAGAAGCAGTTGAGGGAGCCCTTCTTCTTCTTCTTGGACAGGGCGTTCATGCGCTCCTCCAGGAGACGCTGTTGCGCCTCGGCGGCCTGGCGCTTCTTGCGCTCCTCCTCGACGGCGTGCAAGCTCCAGCGGTTGTCGGGCTGCGGCGTCGGCGCAGGGCGGTCCTTGAGTTCCTTGATCTCCAGCTCCAGCTCCGCGCACCGCTTGCGCCAGGCATCGCCGTCCGCCTTGACCTTGTTGGACTGGCGCTCGAGGTCCGTGAGCGCCTCCTCCAGCGTCTGCGTGAGTTGCTTCTCCGCCTGGAGGTGCTTCTCGATGGTGCGGATCCGCGCCTCCTGGTCCTCCTGGATCTGGTTGATCGAGCCCATGTTGTCCTTGCTTGCGGGCCGCCCGCCCTGCGTCGGCGTGCTTGGCACAGTCCCGTTGGGGCCGGAAGCGTTGTTGTTCCCACCACCACCGCCGCCTGGCAGAGGAGGCAACGGGATGGCCGGCGGCGGCGAGGGCAGCGAAGACACCGAGGCGCTCTTGCGAAGCCCCGCGTTGGGGTCCGACTGTTGGACCTGGCCAAAGTTGGAGGCCTCGTCGATCCTGGCCTGTGACCTGTTGTTAGCGTCCCGGCTCCTCCTACTACTCGGCCCCGTCTTGTCGGCGCTACTGACCTGAAGTGCTGCGTATTCGGCTCTGAGCGAGTCCAGTTCGCTCTCGGCCCTCGACTTTGCAGCCTGGGCTTCCTCGATCTGCACGTTGCGCTCCGTCTGCAACGTCGAGAGACGGTTGTTGGTCATCTGGACCTCGTCAAAGTTGCTCTGCAGTTGGTCTTCGAGCTCCTCCACCAAACGAGAGTTCTTCTTGTTCCGGCTCTCCAGGTCTGAAATCTTCTTACGGACGGCAGACAGCTGCGCCGGCAGAGGGATGGGGCTCGCCACGGCGTCGCCTTCGGCAATGAGGATATCCGACAGCGTCGACTTGGCCTGCTCCAGCTCCCTCAAGAGGTTGTCGTTGATGGCCGCCAATTCAACAACGTGCATCTCGGCCTCGGCCGACTTCTTCTGCGCCTCGCCAAACGCCTTTTGGCCGGCAATCAGATCGTCGATGCGCTCCGTCAACTTTCCGATGCTGACGTCCGTGCCGAGCGCGTATGCAACTTGGGTAGCGACCTTCATGAGGTCTTCGCGGGTATCGTTGAGCTCGCCCTCGAGCGCCCTGATGTTCTCGGCGTGCTCGTTGAGGAGGACGGCGACCTGCTCCTCGTATCCCTTCTGCTCCGCCTGCCTCATCTCCTCCAGCTCCCTGGCGTGGTTCTCCTGCAGCAGCTTCATGCCGTCTTGGTGCGTCTTGAGCGCCTGCTCGTGAGCCGCGATCTGGTTCTCGAGGTTGGTGATGAGACTGTGCTGCGTCTTGGCCTGGGTCTCGTGCAGGTCGCGAGCCCTGACGGCCTCTTCCAGCTCCGCCCTGGCGGCGGCGTGCGCAGCCTCCAGGTCCGACACCTTGCTGGCATTGGTGTTGATGGCCAGCTTGTACTCGTCGATTTCCTCGCGGAGGGACTGGAGAAGCGTCTCGTGCTTTACCTCGACATCCTTGACCCCCTCGCCATCGTGTGCGGAGGACGACTGCTCGGCCACCTTGGCGTTCAACGACTTGATTTCGGATTCGAGCTCCTCAATCGTCATCTTCATCTTGGCCTCCGTCTCCTGCAAGGTATCGAGGGCGGTCTGGTGCTTGCTCTCCCACGTGCTGAGTTCGGCCTGAAGCTCCGTGATCTTCTTGTCGTTGTCCACGGCCGCCGGCCAAGTTCGGGTCACCTCGGTAGATGCTGCCGGTACGTCGGCAACGGCACCGGCCGCGGCGGTGGCGGCAAGAGTCTCGGCGGCGGCGGCGGCATCTTCTTGTGTGCGTGCCCCGTTGAGGGAGGCGCGCAGGCTCTCGATCTCGGCCAACAGCCGCCTCTCGGTTGCCTCGTGAGACTCCCTCATCGCCGCCATCTGCTGTTCGTTCGCCTCGAGCTGGCTCTTCAGATTGGACACCATTGACATGTCCATCGGCGAAGCCTGCAAGCTAGACCTCTCGCGAGTGAGTCCGGAAATGAGGGCCATCTTGGTTTCCATCTCCTTCTTGGCAGACGCCACGTCGGCTTCGAGCTCTTGGACCCGCTCCGAGCGGGCGTGCAACTCGTGCATGGCGGCGTGCAAGTTCAGCTCAAAGTTCTGCATGACATCGGGCTGCCCTTCAAAGTTTTCTGCCGCGATGTTACGGAGCGAGGCAAAAGATCGGTGAGCACGGTCAATGATCATGACATTCTGGCTCGACTTGCGGCGGATGACAGGCTGGCTGGTCCTCGGGGAAGATGCGTCAAACGCCCTGGCCTGTGCGACCTCGGTCTTGAGCTCCTCGAGCATGTCGAGGGCCTCGTGGTGCTCGTGCTCGAGCTGGATGTATCTTTCGGCGAGCTCCCTCTCGGAGTCCTCCTTCTCTGCCGCGAGGATCTTGAATCTCTCGACTTCCGCGGCCAGCAGGTCCTGGTGGAGGAGATCTTCGGTCGACGTAGGTTTGGCGGTGCCCGCCGTCTCGGCGTCCGAGGGGTCCAGCATAGCGGGCGAATCCAGCGCCGAGGACAGCTCGGAGGAGAGAGAGCGAGACGAGAATTGGCCGCCGTCCTTGATGCCGCTAGACCTGGCATCGGAGAAGAACGAGGGAGGCCTGGTTCGGGTCGGAGAGGTGAGGGACATCATGGAGTCCCGCACTTTGCGCTCCGGGTGGCGGGACTCGTCAATGGTGTCCTGGAGGTCTGCCAGGGTGCGGAGGGCCTCCTCGTACTTGGCGTGCAGCAAGTCGTACTCGTTGACGGTCGTCTCGTGCTCGACACGCAGGTCGATGAGCTCCTGCGTGACGTTTTCGAGTTTGTCTTGGACAAACTTTGACTGTGCAGGGCTCTGCGGCAGGTAGTCATGATTGTCGGGCGCGAGGTTCCGCTCCCTTGCATTGGACGTCTCGGCACCGGTGCTGCCGTTGCCGCCTTGCCTTCTGACATGGGCAGAGTGGGTTGCCTCGGCCGTCGCCGCCGCCTCTCCTTCTACGTTCTCCGGTATGACGTCGTTCTGGCTCATCCGGCTGATGCGCGACAGTGACTGGTTTCGACCGTGATCGCCGTTGGCCCGCACGACGCCGTTGGGGGCCTCGGCGACAGGTTCGGGCACCTTGCTGTCTGCCTGAATGTGATCCAACTCGTGAAGCAGAGAGTCGAGCTTCCCGAGACTACGCTGACGCTCGATGACCTGTTCCAAGCGATCAATCTCGCGCTGCATCAGCTCGGCATCCTGGTCGGCCTCGGCAAGTCGCTCTTCCAGGGTGGAGATGTAGTCTTCGCAGGAGGCCTCGTTCTCTCTGACCCGCGCAATCTCCTTGCGCAGCTCCATGACAATGGTGGCGTTCTTCTCTTCGCCGGACGTGTGGCCGTCGAGCTTGCTCTCGAGATCGTGAAGGTAGTTTTCGGTGCTCGCCTCACGATCCATGAGCTTCTGCAAGCGCGCCTGCAGCTGGGTGTTGATGGTTTCGACGTAGGTGCACTTGGTCTCCTTCTCCAGCAGGCTTGCCTCGGTGCTGGCCAGAGTGCCGCGGGTGCTGGTCAGAGACTGTTCGAGTGTCTGGATCGTCTTTTCATATTCGAGAACGACTTGTTCGACTGCTGCGGCAAAGGAGTTTGAGCGATTCAGTCGCTCGGTTGCGGTGTCGCCCATGGACTCCTCGTGCTGGTCGTTCTCGGCGGCCTCGTTATCACGGGCCTTGGCCATCTCGGCGATGAGCTTAGCGTGACGTTGACTGAGCGCCGTGTAGTTTTCCTGGGCGTCCAGCAGCTGGTTTTGCAGGTCGTTTTCACGTTCGTTGTGGCGCTCGGACCGGTCGCCGTTGGAGACCATACGCCGCTCGCCTCCCCCTCGCTCCGCGCTGCGGACTTGTTCACGGAGGAAAGCGACCTCGGCCTTTAGACGGTCAATAATGGCCTGTTTGTCGCCCTCCTCTACCTGCTGAATCCTCGGCTTGCTCTGGATGGCACGGGCCCTCTGGGCGTATTGGACGGTGTTTAGCGTTTCGCTCAGATGGAACTCTGCCGGGGTCACGCAGGCAATCATGTAGGTGATGGCGTTGCCGCCGAGCGAGTCTTGCAGCAGGCGGGTCAGTTTTGAGTCGCGGTAGGAGACGTGGGATCCGGCCTGTCGCGAAGACAGTTGCGAGATGACCTTGCCGAGGGCAGCCAGTCCGGCGTTGATGGAAATGCCCTCCTTGGCACGCTCGCCCTGAGCGCCCGTGTTTTTGAGCCGTTCGCTGCCTGCCAGGTCGACGAAATGCAGCTTGCTGTCGGTGGTCACCCAGGTCTCGGACCCCGTCATAGCTTCGATGGGCACCGAGCAACGCTTGTCGGCACCGTTTGAGCCCTGAAGCCCGCTCTTCCGCTGCACCAAGTTGAGACTAAAGACGGCGTGGGACCGGGAAGACCTGGCATTGATGGCTGTCGCATCTGTCTGCCGGAGGGTGGAGCCGAATTCCAGAGCATTCATTAGATCCTCGACCGAGTTGATCTCGACCTGCTGGAGGCCCGTCAGGATGATGTTGCCCTTGACGTCTTCGCGGATGGTGACGGCGCCGCGCTCATGAGGAGGCACGTGGTCGGGTATGAGGAGGTCGCGCAGCTGCTCGTTGTAGATTTCGAGGTAGGTTGCCTTGAGCGACCAGTTTTTCTCGGACGGGGGTAGGGATGCCGGTGAAGAATATCGGGCCGGCGCTCTGAGATGCGACATGGAGCTGCGATTCGTTTGTTTCTTTGTCGTCCCGTCCAACCTCTCGAACAAGGCCGTCGCCGCTCGGGGGATAACACCTGGAAGGTTAAATCATCAGCTAACGGGGCCCATGCAAAACTGAGCTCGGCCGCCTCTCAAGAAGAAAAGAGGAGGGGGCCAGAGCGAGGGATAGATAGATATAGCCGTGGTGGTGTGCAACTCACCCATCATTTCGGTATCACCCTGCTCGCTGGGGCCCGATGTGCCCATTGTGTACGACTTTCCGGCTCCCGACTGGCCATAGGCCAACAGCGAGACATTGTAACCCTGGACGAAGGCAGTAACGCAGTCGTTGAGGTAATCCCAGACTCCCTCCTGGTTGACATCTGAGCCGAAGACGCGGTCAAAGACAAAAAGCTTCCTTCCTTGCGGTGAGTCGATGGCTAAACTCGTATCGGAGGTAACTTGAACCATGGATCGCTGGAAGCGTTGAGGGATCAATTCATAGCCAGGATCGTTCGGGTTGAGAGGCGGTCGTACGCGCACGGCTGGTTGCAAAGGTGTAAAGTTAGCGGGTGCAATGTGGGACAATGACAGAGGGGGGACACGATGAAGGAGAAGAATAACAGTCACCGCAGGAGGAGGTGGAAGGGGTGGACGACGACGACGCCTACGACGACGACGAGGGAGGGATATTGAACTTACCGACTTTGACGGCGGTCCGGGAATCTTCATCAGAGGCTTTGCTTCCACCACCTTGCCTGCTCGTCGTGCTCAAGCGGCTGCTGCTTCGCTGGGAGGGTCGCACCATTGCGCTCATTGGTCTTTGTTGCAGATGAATCCCAGGAGAGGCTGGCGGCGAGCTGGCCATGGTGGGTGGAGGAACTATCGGAGAGAGAGGCCTCGGATCCGGCTCGCGGGAGAAATGTGTTCCGCCTCGTCCTCAGGCCAAGGGCTCGAGGCAAACGGCTGGGCGGGATGGTGAGTGGCTGTGTTGTGTTGTGTTGATATTTGGCAGACCAAACAAAAAAGCCCAGGCCGCAACCCTGTACTGGGTGTTCGGGTCTATGCAGCACTGTGCTGTATCTGGGGGTGCGGATGTGTGCCAGCGTCTCAAAAAAGAGAGGGTGAGGTGCGAATCGACGTGGGTGCTGGCTTTTGCGTGCGTGGAAGGTCCCAGGAGCAGGAGTGCCGATTCCCATTCAAATGTTGGATTATGCTTCGTGTCCGGGGGGGTAGGACGACGTCGGGGAGAGCGGGAGATGAGGATGGCTGTCTTTTCCCAAGGACTCGTTGGTTTTTTTTTTTTGCCCGCCGACCTTTTTTTTTGTTCCCTCTCTCGGACCTTTGGCTCTTGACTACGGCAGCAGCAGAAGCAGCGGCGCAGCAGAGGCAGCAGCTCGGCGCAGGTGGAGAGAGCCAAACGTCATGCGTGGTGTCGTCGGGTGAATCAAGTTGGGGCAGACGGACAAACGCAAAAGGAGGAGAAGAGAACAGGAAGCCTCGCCCACGGCTGTGCTGCTCGGTTGCCGGTTGCTGCGTTGCGTTGCGTTGCGTTGCGTTGCGGTGCGGTGCGGCGGTGCGGTGCGTTGCGTTGCGTTGCGTTGCGTTGCGTTGGCGTTCTGGCGTTCGGCGTTGGATTTTGTCGGAGACAGTCACAGGGAAAGGGCAGTCTGGGATATTGAGCTGTTTTGTTGCTGCGGACCTGGACGACACAGAGCGAGTGTGGGCGTAGTAGACGTGGGTGTGGGTGAGACCGCGCGCGCGTGAAAGAGAGTGAGAGAGACAGAAAGGTGGTATTGGTGGAGGGGAGAGCAAGCGTAGACAAGTCGGTCTCCGGTGGGGCCCTGTGTGTCTGTAGGAGTGCGTATGCATATGTGTGTGTGTGTGTGTGTGTGTGTGTGTGTGTGTGTGTGTGTGTGTGTGTGTGTGTGTGGCCAACAGCGCTCTACTGTGGTTCAGTCGTCCCGTACGCCGACGTCCTGTCCTTGTAAGAGCAGCAGATGGAGACTGGACTGGGCTGGAATGGTTAGACTAGCCACTGGCGTAGGGGATGATAGGGGATAATGACAAGGGGGGTGCAGCCGTTGGTCGTGTTTATTGCAAAAAGAAGCATGTCGACGACACACACTGGGACCGTCCACAGTCCACAGTCGACAAGTGACGATGGGCCTTGCAGGGTCGTGGATGGACAGTGAAGCAGGGGGGTGGGTGGATGTGTCGCAAATTAGGAGCGCGTCGACGGCTCGCGGTGATTGGGTGGCGCGAGATGTGACGGATGCGCCCGTTCGACGGTAAGTAGGCTAGTACGGAGTACGGAGTACTCTTTGAGTAGAATGTGTCTTCCGGGGCCGATGGATGATTGTATGTATATATGTATGTATGTATCATGTATCTATCTGCTGGTGCCGGTGCTGTGCGCTTCGGCATCTGAATCAACCAAGCAAGGCAGGGCGAGTGTGAGTTTGCCTAGCACATTAATCCCCCGGCTGATCGTCGTGGGGAAAAATGGACCGACAACCAGGTGCGCAGAAATAGCAGCAGAAAGAGGCGCAATCGTCGTGTCTTTTTCCTCTGCCACTTGCGGCGGTTGACCAACTCTACCGTGTCTACCGAGTATCCGTATCGACGTCAACCTGCCTCGATTCTCACCTCTGCCAAGCCAACTAGGTACTCCTTAAGCTACACCCATCTGCCTCAGGTGGGCAGGTGAGGTAGGTGTCCAAAAAAGAAAAAAGGAAGAAACAATCCAAATGCGGAACAGACAAGAAACGACAGGCACGTCAACATCAAATCACTTGGTCGGAAGCAGCGTCAGGTGTTGGGGGGGGGCTGGTGTAGTACAAACATGCGTCGTCTGCTCCGTACATCGTACACGAATGCCATTCAGCCAACCTTTGATTCAATTCAATCCAGCTCCCTCCTCATCCCATTCCAACCGAGGACCCCGTCCATCCAGTCATCGCCAGAACCTACAGAAAGTACGGATAGGTAGGTATTCAGCCCATCTTTCGCAGCTGGACAATGGACGAGTCCTCCGTGCTGAGGTACCTACCTAGGTACACACATACATCGTACCTACACGCTACCTATCTACGTACAGATACAGACACAGATACAGATACAGGGTCTCCGACAGGGGGGTCTGTGGATGAGATGAGATGAGATGCCTGCCACCACGCTGGCTAGACGGCCGGCGGTGGACGCGGACTACTACGAAGTACGCAGTAAGTAGTCTGGCATCTGGTAGTTGACTAATGCTAATGAGGGGAAAGGGCCAAGGCCCACCCATGTCTGCCATTGTAATGTAGGTACATGGCCACATAATCTCCGTCCATCTATACATGTCTCCATTGTGCGGTGGATGCTCGCGGAGAAACGGAAGCCGTGGCATCCAGGGATCACCCACGTTGCGCCGCCAACTCTTCAACTTGGGACGGCCTTTAGATCAGACCAGTGGCTGCAGCAGCAGAAGGGGTGGGGGGATATCAGTCCTTTCAGGTAGGTAGATACCGGTAGGTCCGCCAACTCCTAAGAGTCCGTGTCATGGGCGTCGACCCCGAAAAAACAGGTCAAAGAAAGGAGATGAGAAAGGGAAAAAAGCCCCCAAGAGAGAGAAAAAGCAGGTTCTCGCACCAAGAAGAGCCAGGTACCGGTAACAAAAAAAACAAAAAAAAAAAGGGCAGGTGGGGTCCAACGACTGAGCGCAAGGGACGCCAAGACAAGTCATTGGTCCCCGACACTTAGGCCCCGGGATGCGTCAGAGGACGCTAGTCCGCGTTGGGCATCTCGGGCATCGCTTCGTCGAGCCGGCGTAGGATGGCTAGGTACGATGTAGCAGTAGTACGATGTAGGTGGCACTGCACACGCCACAAGCCACGCATCACCAGCGAGCAAGGCCAAGGGCACACCACCAGCGACGCGGGACCGGGCCGGACGAGACGAGTGCACTCTCGAGGCAGGAACCCCCCTCATCCACCTGCCTGCACTGCAAGGTACCTGCGGCAGGTACGGAGCACCGTACCTACCTTACGCTGCCTTGGGTACGTGCCCAAACTAGGTAGTTCATGTACAGAACTCACGTGTCCATGCTCATGTCACGTGGGGCGGTATGGCATGGCAGCGGGCACATAATCGTACATGCATCCATCGTACATGCGTGCTTTAGTTTATCTACTACTCGGTGCAACATGGGGCAAAATACTCTGTACAGACAGACAAAAGGAGCATATTAGCTGGATAATGAACGTAATCCTTCGATACAAGACCAGCCATCTACTACTACTACACTATTTGCATTCGGCGACATCCTGCCATAATCACTAACCCTACCTCGAGTACACTCCGTGCTTGTGCCTTCCATGCAGGTTGCAAACCGAGATAGGTAGGTACACGTACGAAGAAGGTACGAATACAAAGCAACCAGGTATGTACGGACAAACACAGCATCACCTTACTACGTACCTCAGTGCCTACCTACCTACCTAGGTACGGAGTAGGTAGATAGATAAACTACCCAGTAGTAGATAGGTACGGATAGATGGGTAGATACTTCCTTGAGCACAAGTATGTACCTGTTACCGATGCTCCACCCACTGTCAAGAATGCTCCTGTTCCTGCCGCTCCTGCCTGTTTTTTATTTTATTTCTCTCCCTGTTGGTCTGACCAGCGCCGTTACACCAACAAACTGCCACGCAAGAAAATTAAGCAACGCGGTTCGAGTGAAACAATAAAACACATTCATCATCCCTGCATCCCAATCTCTCCCGCCCACCTTATCGTTGTCTACACACACACACACACACACACACACACACACACACACACACACACACACACGCACGCAGCAACACGGATTCGTAGGTAGTGGTCCCTTTTCTTTCTTTCTTTTTTTCCCAGATGTTTTGTCAGCCTTTTCTCCCCGGAGGGTGGGGGCCGAACATCTGCCAAACGACGATGACGGTGACGAGAATCGAGAGGCTTTGGTCGAGGTCGACTGTCACGAGATCAAAAGGCATGGAAAAAGAGAGAGAGAGAGGCATGCTTGTACAACATCACAAGTGACAACACGGCCATCACCTCTCCGAGACAACGAGGGCCCTCTGCCTCTCCCTCTCTATATCTCTCTGCAGCTGATTGATTGCACAAGCCCGGTCGGCCGATTGATTACTGGTTCGACAATAACATCATTTCTTTTCCTCGCTTCTACGCGCATCTCTCGCCCACATCCAAGAGTCTTGCAGTGACACAGACGCATTGAGAGCATTGGACAATTCCAGAAAGATGCACGTCTTGGGCGGTCCATCTGTGCCCGATCAAAGAACATGACGGCCCTAGGAATGTTTCCGGATGCTGCACGCCCTGCCAACCGGTTTTCCATCCAAGCAAAGCCCTTCGGTCCGGCAAGAAGCCAGCAAACCGCAGCCGAGCTTGCGTCTTCCGACCCATCCCACATCTAGCCATCCCCCTTCCACGAGGCGGCCTGTCCAGCTGACCAACCTCATTGCTTGCCGAAGCACCGCACGCGGAATGGCGCCGACAGAGACGGCCCGGCCAGCTTCGCGCAACCCGCTTGACGACATTGTCTCTCGCTCTGTCTCGCCGGCGGCATAGCTCATCATGCTCGGGCAACTCGACTCATAACGCTCATGAGTCACTACTCCGTGCCGCGTCTGGATTTAGTGACAGGCCTTGGATCCATAATTGGTCTCAATCTGCTTAGGCATACTTATCTCGGTACCTTGTGTGGCTGTCGTTTGGGACAGACAAGGTCGAAAGAGCCCGGATCCGCCCAGCTCAGTTCCCGCCTCGGAGCATTGATCGACGCTCCCGCTAATCCCACTCCAAACCTTATGCGTTGTATTCTGTATCACCATGCCGTGTCGACCCGTCGCCTCCCCTCGTCGTGCCGTCCTGTGACCGAGTTCGGTGTCTGGGACTCTACCTAGTATACTTCAGGTAGCACTGGTCACAACATCGCCATCCAACGACGAGCCCTACAAAGCCGCATTCAAGCCCTACCCGAATTGGAAAAAACTTTGCCGACACTATGCGGTGCGACGTGCGAGCTGGGGACGGTCGCAAAGTCTATTTGGCTCGCCCCGTGCGTGCGCACGCGCTCCTTCAGTATGATCCTCCCTAGGCACCAGGGTGATGCGCAAAGAATAAGGGGCTCGTTCTCTCTCTCTCTCTCTCTCTCTCTCCCCTTTTATCCAAATCCAACAAGCACTACCTACCATGGCATCATCCACCCGGTCCTATGGTTCGCACTCTCGCAGAGGGTCCGAGAGCCGGAGGCATTGATTTTGCAAATCCGAGCGCCGGTTCCACAAACGCTGCAGCGACGCACGGGATTTCCATGGAATCTTGCTTCTCTCGGTTCCCCGACGCGAAATTTGGTGCAACCTCGGCCACCGAGGGTTTTGCTATCCGGACGACCTCCGGCTTACGGACCACGGTATTTCGTATGTAGACCTCGAGGCCGAATGCATGCTTCGGGGTTTGTCTACAACAGAATGTCAAATACCAAAAACAAAAAACAACAATGCCGAGACAGTGATTGGATCGTCGGATCGGGGGTGCTACACTCCCGTGGTGCAAAATGGGTTTGAACAGGCAATATCTGGATATGCACTATATCCCCAAAGGTTAGGGGGCCCGGTTCAACACAGCCAGGATGCACACGTGTGTGTTCATCTGCTCGAGAGCATCATAACGGAGATCCCACTATCCGATGGCGACGACGACAACAGGGAAGTCCGCGGCGTGTGATGGGCGCGCGCGGCCATCCGCCCCTCTCATCAACCCTTGAGCTGCTCGCTCTGGAACGGGGGGGCCAAGATTCACATTAAGGGATTGACGCTCTCCCCGAGATATGAGGGCGATCTGAAGAAGATCCGATCCTTTTTTGGCACACGCACGCGCTAAAAGTCACTTGACTCCTGTTTCCTCCTCGGCCGGACTACCCAAGGCATCGAACGAGCTGGTCTGCCCCCCCCAAAGGACCAAGCCATTCCGCCGATGCATCCACGAGCTCGAGCTAATAAAGCCAACAACACTGGCCGGTTCCCAAGGAATCGGCGCAGCCTTTTCTTAGCAACATGCTTGTGCTACGCGATATGCAGGGTCATGGTGGCTTGCCGCCATCGTCTCGTCACCGTCGCCGCCCCCCCTCCCTTACCAATCCGCCCTTTTTTTTGGTCTTTCTCGGCGCACTTTTTCCATGCATCCAAGCCTGATGTCTGTTTCACAATGCATCGATCTGGTCCTACTCCAATCCACATAATAATGGGCAATATAGCGTGGCCCTTTGATACCTACTCGAAAGCCACCGCCTCTTGTGGGGAGGGGGGTTTCTGAAAACACGATCGCTGCCGGAACCCCCCCCCTTCCGTCATGTCCGTAGCGGGGCCGCTTTTGTCGGAAGGGGGAGGGGACCGGGGGTAGATATGTGTGGTAAAAACAACATCACTTACATGAAATCGCGAGGCTGTCTTTTCATTTTGTCGAACGCGCCTACTAAAACAGGTCGGCACACTGAGCTGTTGTAAGAAACAAGAAAGAAAGAAGAAAAAGGCCAAGGGGCCTTTCCACGGTAAATCTGCGTCGGCTGCTGAACACGACAACGGGCATTGCCAACGGCGGGCAGAAGGCACGACGATAGAGTGACGCAGTAGGGAATCTCGAATGCAAACGTCAGAGCCGGTTGTTCGCTCGGGCTACCGGACCCTCTGTCTGATGGAAGACGCCCATTCCCCGGTGACAGGTACAAAAGGGATAGAAAGTGGTTGCACAATGACGTTTTGCCACGATGTTTCTCGTCGTTTTCGACATTATTTTCGATGCCATCAAGTAAATGCCTTGCCTCCTCGCACCGCTTTTCGGCATGGCCTTTTTTTGACAGAATTTCTGCACCGGGAGGCATTGGGATGTTAGACCGCTCGTGACCTGAATAAATTGGGATTAGACACAGAACGACAGCAAGGGGACAGGAGCTGGCTCGTCTCTTCGGCCCACCTTGCTATCCGCAGCTTTCTCTGGGCCTTTTTTGACCGGTTTCCCTTTGTATCGCAACAGCTCGCGTAGCCCTCACCGTTGCACCATGTGTTCTGGCTCCGGGCTACTCGCAAGTGAAGGAAGCCTGAGAGGGCATTCGTCAGGCCCGGTTGTCTTGTCTCCCAAGTCCGATACCATGACGATCGTGGCGGCGGTGGTGGTCTCCTCTTATAGGAGCAGCCCCCCCCCCCCCCCCCCCCCAAAGAAGTCGCGGCTAAGTTGAGCAATATCCGGTTCCATCGGAGTTTAGAGAAAAAGAAGAAGAAGAAAAAGCCACTTTGAGTAGGCGGACGGTCGTGCCGCCCTGTGAATCTTTCAGGACGCGGCGAGGGCTCAGTGAACTCGTCAGAACTCCTCGCCCCGTTGAAGCCGAGTATCGGTATCTTCTATATAGACGTCGTTCGGCACGCTTAAGCCCACGGTCGTCCATGCGGACTGGCCTCCTGACGCAAAAGTCAAATACCCAGAACAAAAAGGTCCGCCGTGCTTCCCGACAGCCCGCCTCCACGTGCGGACACTTGACCTGGGCCTCGGCAGGCAACCCCAACTTGGGGGGGGGGGGGGGGGGGGGCATGGTGTTCTCGTCGCGCCCTTTCAAACGCGCAGGTCTGGCGCGGATCTCTCGCCCGTAATACCACTCGGCCAGAAGCCCCGTCTTCTTGAGCAGTCGCCTCCCGTAGGGTTCTCTCAACAATACACCCTATGCGTCATTATTATCTTTTTTTTTTTGTCTTGCTGCTGCTAATGTGCTCTTGAGGGCCATGTTTGAATAGGCCGCACGGCTGTTAAGCGCCAGGGGGAGGGTGCAAGAGTGTTGTTGAATAGGGTTATGACATCTGGGCCGTGTTGATTTGCGTTTTTCTTCTTCAATTACGACTAGACTCGATAAGCTTTCTCGAATTGTGGATCTCTAACAAGATGGGCGCAAAAGAAAAGAAAAACACTGCATTAGTTTCCCGAGCCCCCCCCCCCCCCCCCCTTTCGCCGCCCTTCTGCGCCGCAGGAGAGGTGAGCTGGGCAGGCCTCTGGGTCAAAATAAGACTTTCGTTTCTAACGGTCGCCGTCCCGAGTCAATCCGCATCCCACACCAAACGAGGGGATGCAAAAAGGCAAATCCGCCAGCACAATGTCCAGAAAAGGCGGCCCCGGCTCCCAGCGCGCGCACGCACGCACGCACGCACGCACGCACGACCGGGGACGTGTTGCCCGAATTAGGATTGCGGTCTCATCGCCTCCGCGGGAACTGAGTTGCGAGAGGGAGAGGCTTCGGCTGCGCCGTATTCGCAGACGTCATGGGTGTGCCCTGGATGGGCTCTGCTGCGTCCAGCGATGGGTGTGGGGGGTGATTGGATTCGAAGAAGAGTCGCTGCGGCTCAATGACACACACACACACGCCTCTCAGCTCTAATGAGAAGGAATAGGACCCGTGAGCTTTTGAGAAAGCTGTACGAGGGCTCGCTCGTTCCAAAGACGGCTCGGGGACACGACGGGCCATGCCGAGCATCGCAAAATGCAGAGAGGCATTGCGCTGGCCATTGTTATGTGGCAAAGGAAAGGGAGGGAATGATGTTGGACAGCGGCTGCTGTTTTCCGCTTGTCATTTTTAGGTTTTCTTTTCCCCCCCAAGGTTTTGAAGCCAGGTGGCTATTAAAGGGGTATCAAATTTGCTATCGCTCAACTGCCACTTTCGATTGCCATACATAGTTTCCCCCTCATTGATCGAGAGGTTGTTTACCCCTCTCCAGGTCGGACGACCCGTCAAAGATGTGATCCGGGCGCTCCATGTCCGGCACGGCTTCCAGCCCGCCGCTGCCGTGACCCTCTCTCTGGGCCTGCGACGACGCCAGCCCCTTGGTCGTGGCCATCGTGTCGGTCGTCACGACGCCCTTGGAGTAAGCCCGCGACGTGTCCTTGAGGTGGTGGCAGTCGCACACGTTCATCTTGGTGAAGGAGAGCAGCTTGTTGAGGACTATGAACTCAACCTTTAGCTTGATGCTGTAGACAAAGGGTTTGCTGGTCGTCTGGAAGACGGACTTGTTGGTGTACTCGAGGATGATGAGCCCGACGTCGAGCAGGAGGACGAGGGCGAAGAGGCTGAGGAGGTAGCAGCAGATCTGGCGCGCCGTGCGCGTCTTGAAGGCGAAGAGCGGCTTCAGGTTGAGGAAGCCCTGCCGCGCGAAGACGCCCGTGATGAGCGTCTCCTGCACCGAGAAGAGGACGATGGCGACCTTTTCGTAGACGTAGTAGCGGCGGAGCCAGGCGGCCTTGTCCGGCGGCGGCGCGGCGGCGGACAGCGCCCAGAGCACGGTCATGGGCACGTGCAGGACGCAGGCGTCGGCGACGACGAGGGCGAGCACGAGCCGGACCCAGCGGCGGGTGTAGACGACGAGGTGCAGGCGCGACCACAGCACGAGGGACTGGCCGGTGACCATGGCGATCCAGGCGACGAGCGCGAAGGCGCCCGGCACGGCGGGCGGCGCCCTCGTGAGGTAGTGCACCAGCGACGCGACGGCGTGCACGAGGATGCCGCTGTCGGCGACGATCATGCTCCAGAAGTAGCGCCCGCGGCGCCGGCGGAAGGTCGCGAAGATGAAGACGTAGATCTCGGTCGCGTTGTAGATGCCCGCCGTCGCCAGGGCCGCGACCGCCATCAGCTCGTTCCGCGTGAGTTCGACGGCGCCGTTGATGTATTCAGCCATGACTGTTTCCCCCCCACCCCTCACTGTAACAACTTTTGGGTTTGCCCCCTTTCCCCCCTCTTTTCCCCGTTCCTTTCCCTTCCTTTCCTTCTTCGCCAGCGGGGAAGGCTGGCGTAGGGGTCTCCGAAAAAGGGCGGGGGCGGTTATGGGGAAGAGCGGGTCGTTGAGGTGCGCGAATCTCCCGCGGGCCGGGTCGTTCGGGATGCGTAGGGTCGATCCCCCCGCCTGCCCCTTTGTGTGTTCGCGCAGTGTCGCTTCCCCCCGTTGCCTTTGCGTGTCGCTTCGTCTCGTGGGATTCGGCTGATCGGGACGGGGGATGGGTTCGGACAAGTACATCTGCTCTTGGGGGGAGGTTTTCCCACACTACCACGCAGCGCCGAAGCAAAGTCGACCTGGAGACGGGGCAGCTGCGCTGTATATGGACTCTGGCGCTCCCAGTAACCTCGTGGTCGGCTGCCAAGAGCTTTCGGCCCTGTGAGTTTGGGGACATTGGACGTCGGACGTGGGGCCGGCAGCAGATTGGCAGCTCCGTGTGCCCTCAGTGGACAGACCGAAAAGGCTGTGCGCTGACCACATGGCTCCTGCCGTCTTATAAAGCACCCAATCGCCCTCGTCCCTGGGTCTACGGTTCAAATTAAGGTTCCACGTCTTTGGTACTTGAAACCTCATCCGGGTTGGATATCGGAACTTTCGCGGCGGTATCAAGCATGCAAGGCATTGGCTCTCTGCCCCCAATGACTAGTGGCAAATTTGTATAGGCAATTGGGGGTTCGGGTGAGGGGGCGTGCGGGACACGTATTCGCCGTGGACCAGTCTTTTGTTTCTTCAACCTCTTCTGCGTCTCTATTCAGATAGGCCGTGATGGCTAGCAGTGGCTACAAGCAAACTTGACGAGCGGGCATTGCCAACTGTCGCCGCGTCAAGCTTCGGTCACTGATGCGCGAGGGCGGGATGCCCTCACCCTCGAGTCGAGAGGGACCCAGGTGGGTAAGCGGGGCAGCCAGTACTGCCGAGAGAGTACTGAGTAAAGGACGATAGAGCGCGTCGGCTCCCACCCGGACTCGTCCATTGTTCTGGCACGGCGATGGGGGGGGGGGGGGGGACCGCTGCGACGCTCGAGCGAGGTGTGATCGAATCAGCCCGATCCCACGTTCATGCCTCGACATGCAGCACGTGAATGAACCCCTAATAACGTTGTCGAAGGCGCGTTGTTCTCTCCGATGCGCGTTTGAGCCAAAATATCCGGCGTGGAACGCGATAAGAAACGCATCGGATAGCGTCAAACTTTTCTCCACGTTGCCATCGGCGGCTGTTGTATCTATATCTGGATGTAAAACCTTGACGTGTCTGCTTAGCTTGGAAAAGGAACAAACCTTTGTCGAGCCAATCAGAGTCTGCCGAATGCTTCAGCCCCGGACAGTTCTAGATATACTCGGCGTAGGCCCTCCCGTGATAGGGCGCCGAGATGTCATTTTGCATCCGGTCCGATGCCCCCTGCTTATGCGTGATAGGCAGGTAGGCTCAAATTGTTATCAATAACACCTGTGCAAGAATAGACCATCCGTAGCCTGCTTCAATATGAGTTAAAATCGTTCGACGCCAAGAGCGGGTGCCGAGCGGGCGTGGGCAATATGCCGGTCAATTGATGTCACGACGTCTCCTGCCGGTTGCCGCTCCGGAGGACCCTCCGGCCGGTGCATCTGCCGAGGCTTTTGCGCACAGGTCTCCTGGATGCCTAGAACACGAAAGGGCCCAACGGCTTGGAAACGGTTCGAGTCATGATGTTTCAACCGTTCTGCTCGTTGCTGACAAGAGATGTGTAGGACCTCGTCTCCAGCCGAAAACGCCGCACATTGGTGGTGGTTGGTGCGATTGAGACAACGCATGAATTCCCAAATACTGTGTTTTTTCTTTCCCCTTCAGCGGGTTGACAGCTTGAAGCTTGTGGCTTGATGCGCCTTGCTTGTCGATTCCGCGGCTCGTCACGTTCCGCACTATGAGGAACGTTGAATTGTCATCACCCGCCTGGCGTGTTGCCACGCTTGCTCATGACTTTCGCTGAATTGGCTGCTCGGTCCTTTTCCAACAGCTCCAAGTCGATGTTGTCGATCAACCGGCTTTGGTGCAACACATGCCCAGCCTGCGAGGTGATCGGCTAGCTAAGATGTCGCCGGCCCGGCACAAGCACAACAGCCGTGGTCAGACCTCTTGGTAGACAGGCCGTGGCGTGATTTGCACATTGGCGAAGGCACTCAGGTTGATTCATCACATGATCCGCAGCGCCTGCCCCCTTGTGACCCGGTGGCAGTGATGGTCCTGACGGGATAATTGGACCATCAAAGTCGACTTTCGAAAGCTTACCGCCATGCAAAAACCTAGACGAGAGCCACGGGTTGACAGCCGTGGTACACAATACACAGTGGTATGGACCGGATGGTGTTATTTCATGGGGACTTCCTGGTACTGACTACCCGTGCCCACTAGAGTTTATTAGCTGCGAACTCAGTCAAAAGGGGAGAAGATAGCCGGATACCCCCATAGTATTGTGTTTCTTCTAGAAACCTTCCATTGTGTTGAGTGCCGGGGAATGTCAATCGTGCTGTGTTTCCCGACTGGATTAAGAGCATTTTGTGCCCTTGGATAGATACGTTCATCTTATGTTCTCCTACCTACCTAGGTACCCGGCTGCTGTTGGGGTCGAGGGGGTGGTCTTTGCTGACTCATCGAGATAAATCACAGGGGCACGTGACTGACGTGAGGGTTTCGCGCTAGAGTCACTCGCTGCCCCACCTGCGCCATTGGGAGACGCGACTTTTGGACAAGGAACTCGTCACCAGCGCATGTCGTCAATGATGCCATTCGCCGGGCTGTAGGCGTCGTTGCATGTCCGTCCAGTGCGTCTCAATGCCCCGGTTCAATCGCAGTCGGATTAAACCTGGGTAAAGAAGCGATGCCCGCCGATATCATCAGTTTGCTTTCGAGCCCGTCCGTTGGGCCTGTTCTCGACCAAGCGGAACCCTCACCATCCCACCGGGTGCCCGTCTTTGACGACGATGACGATGTCTTCGACTTGACAGCTGACTCGCCCAGAGCAGCGCCCCAACGTCCATCGCGATTCGAAACAGCCAATACGAAATCTTCTCCCGGGACAGGATCCGGAGCGAAACGACCACGAGAAGGACAAGCTCCCATAGACACGCCCGTTTACTTCAATTCGGACGACTTCGATACAACCATAGACCTTGAAAGCAGCCTCCCGATAGCGAATGGCATAGACGATGAACCCCGCGATATCAAGAGACCAAGATTGTCGGCCGTCGGGCGGAGCGGAAGCAATAGACCTTTTGATCATTTACATCCTGCCGCTGAGCAGCAGCTGGGGCGCCCACCTGTCAAGTCATCAGCTGGACCACGGCGGATTCATACCATCGCAGACCCAATAGAATTCTCCAGCTCACCCGGCATTTCATCCAGGCCGGCGCTAGATTCCACAGCTGCCAACGAAACGCTAGAATCCGACGACCCATGCACTGCGCTGCCACCCTCCGCCCAACCTGTGCTAAACAGGCAGAGTCCTGAAAGAGCTACAGCCACTTCTGGCACTCGCATACACTATGAATTGAGCTCCGACGACCCCTTTGCAAGCTCGCCTCAAGCCCCCTTGAAACCAGCGGTGGAACCGTGTACGATACTCTTGGACGACGATGACGACGATGACGATCCATTCGTTGGTTCACCAAAGCGAGTACCAACGCCGATCAGGAAGCCTGCGGAGTCTGCCAAAACCAGCGTAACGGTAGAAAAGGGAAAACAGAAAGCCGCTTCGCCAAAACGGAAGGCCAATTGGGACCCGATATCCAGCTCCGCGCCTGAACCTAAAACGATGACCGACCCGTTTGAGAGCGCCACGCGGCGGCCGCTGCCACGAAGGACTCTTGCAAAGGCTACGAGTATGGTCATTGACCTCAGCGACGCCGAGAGTGCACCTCACAATCTCGACATCGATTCCGACGAGGAGTTTCCGGACCTTGAAAACTTTGACTTTCTGAAACTTAAAGCCCGACTGGATACCAAGTCCACAGCCCCCGAACCGCGTCCAAGACGTCATTGAAAACCACTGCCAAGTCGGCATCTTCCCGGAGCGCAATCACGAAATCGAGCGACGATAAGGTGAGGGAGAGGGAGGCCAAAGCGGCGGAGCGCGAACGGGAAAAGGAACGGAAAAAGCAAGAGAAGGAGGTAGCCAAGGAGCAGAAGGCCAAGGAGAAGGAGCGCGCTGCTGCCTTGGCAGAGGTCAACAAAATTAGAACCGACAAGAAAGTATCAACGCCGGAGATGATTGCCGATCTCCCAGCGAGCTTACCCGCCGCCGTTACGCTGCAGATACAAACGTTACTGAAAGACCTTGACGTGCAACACGGCACATGGGACAGCCCGGTGGACAATGTTGTGAAGTGGAGAAGAAAGGTCGCCAGCAGATTCAACGATGAGCTCGGCCACTGGGAACCGATTCCCATGCGAGTGCAGCCTGAAAAGTTCGCTCTCGTCATCGTCCCCGCAAACGATTTCGTCACATATGCTCTTGGCCCTGAAGGAAGCGATCTAGAGGCCCACGCCCTTAAGATGAAGCGGCATTTTCCCCAGGAGCAGCTCATCTACCTTATCGAAGGCCTCAACCCGTGGATGAGGAAGAATCGCAACGTCCGCAACCGTCAGTTCGTCTCTGCGGTGCGGGGTCAGGCGGAAGACGCCGCGGATGACGCCTCCACGAGCGCCCAGCCTCGGCGGCGTAAGAATCAGCAGCCGCAGGAGTACATTGACGAGGACTCGATCGAGGACGCCTTGCTCCAGTTACAGGTGATGCATGGCGTTCTGATCCACCATACGAATGCAGCCGTTGAGACAGCGCAGTGGGTAGCCATCTTCACCCAGCACATCTCGACGGTGCCGTACCGCAAGCAGCGCGAGGCGACCAACGCGGCCGGCGCCGGCTTCTGCATGGAGACGGGCCAGGTCCGCACCGGCGAAGACGTCAAGGACACCTACGTCCGGATGTTGCAGGAGATTGTGCGCGTCACCCAGCCCGTCGCCTACGGCATTGTGTCCGAGTTTGAGACGGTGCCAAAGTTGGTCAAGGCGTTGGAGGAGCGAGGGCCGCTCTGTCTGGAGAACTGCAGGAAGAGCACAAACAAGGACGGTGGTTTCTCGGACCGGGCGGTCGGCAAGGCCATTAGCAAGAGGGTTTACAAGGTGTTTACTGGACGTGATGAATGGAGTACGGACGTATAGTGTTTGTTGCAGTGGTTAGGCAAATGAATTATGGCATCATGATACGAAAGCATGTTGGCGTTGTAGGATGGAAAGACCGGTTTCGAACCATGGCATTCGGCATGTCTACAAATAAATAGGTCGATAACTCTACAATAATGGGGAACGAGAAATGATCATCCAATACTTGTATTCAAATACTGCCCGACCTGGCAGAGCGGCTCGACAACATCTTGCAGTGTAGAGCGCGAAAGCCCCCCCCCTATAACCCACCAGTATGTGTCCCGCGAAAAGAGTTTTTATTTTACACCCAGGCTCGCCCTCGCACGAAGGGCCACCTAGGTGACTGCTGAGTACCGTCCCCAACTGGACGCGAGATCAAGGGGATTCGAACCCCCCAGCACTCATCAGGATTTTTTGTGTTACGACGCATCGCATACAGGTTCAAGATCTGCAAGCACGCTTTTTTGGGCGGATTAGCCTGGGCACCATAAACCGATTTTAAGTAAAAAAAAAAGGTGGGGGTTGAGCTTTTGTCAGACAGCGGTTGGACGAAGTTTTTTCCACATGTATCGTTTCGGTACAGGTCTGTGAATATTCTTGCCTCATCATGAAAAGCGGATCGACTGGAGAGGGTCAAGTAGGGAAACAGACAAAACGTACCTTTGGTGATTACGCAGGAGTCGAGCCCCCCGATGGCTGGGATGCGCGACGCCAGTCCCTCGGCCCAAAAGAGTCCCTCCGTCCAAAGCATTTGCAAAGCCCAAAAGCCCTCCAGGGTGTCGGTATTTCAACGCAAGGCCGAAGACCCCGACACTGATAGAATCCAAAACCCAAAAGCGATCCCTCAGCCCTCATGTTTGCGCTTCTTCGACGTGGGTGTAAAGAACGAACTGAGCGTCTTTTGCCTCTCGTCAAACTCCGCGCTGCCAATACCCCCGCGCGTCTTCTTGAGCCCCCGTAGGTGGTCGGTGCAGTTGACCGCGACGGTCCTGAGTGTCAGACCGGGCCACTTGACAGCGGGCGCCTCGGGGTTTGACGCGCTCGGCGCCGGCGTCGTCGAGATGCGCATCTCGACGTAGCCGGTATTGCTCCACGAGAAGCGCGCGTCGTCCTCCGGGACGGGCCCCGGGGCGGCAAAATTCCCGACGGCGCGGAGAACGCTCGCCAACACGCCCAGGATGATGCCGTGGGCGACGATGACGACGCTCTCCGCGACGTCCGCGGGCTCGGCGGCCTCGACGCATGCGAACAGGGGAGCGAGGTAGCCCTCGACGAAGCGCTCGGCGCGCGCGCGCATGGCTCCGCGGCCCTCGGCGCCCTCGTGCCGCGGTCTCCTGTCGGCGCCTGAGCCGGCGCGGGCGCCGAACCTCTGGCCCTCGCCCGTGCCAAAGTGCTTCTCCCGGAGCTCGGGAAGCTGCACGACCTCGATCGCCCCGCCGCCCGTCCGCGGCGACGACGACGACGGTGGGGGCGAGAGGTGCGGGGCGGCAACGGCGTCGCGGACCGCCGCGGCAGTGCGATGGGCGCGCTGCAGGTTCGAGGTGAAGATGTGCGTGACGGGGGCCGAGGCAGACGCGGCTCGCGCCGCGAGGTGGCTGCCCAGGCGCCTGGCTTGGAGCACACCGTGGGACGTCAGCGGCGCGTCGCGAGACCCTGCACTGCGAGGAACACCGTCAGCACCCAGTCAGTCGACGGGGGAGGGATCCCTCCCGAGAGGCGGGAGGGGGGCGGCCCGGACTCCTGGGGGCGAGGCAGGCTGCGCGTACAGTAGGTTTGCGACGTTATCGACCGACTCGCCGTGGCGGACGAGGTAGAGATGAATTGCGCCCATGGTGCACGCGAGAGCAGCGACATGGTACTTCAAGCAAAGATCGTAGACCGTCGTCGTCGTCGTCGTCGTCGTCGTCGTCGTCCGTGAGCTGTGCGCGTCGTTTCCGACAGAACAGCGTGGGAAGGGCGCCGGGGGATGGTGGGAGGGAGGAGGAGGAGAAAGAGAGTTGAGGAACGTGATCAAAGTTTTTTTTTGTTTTGTAGACGTGTAAAGCGGGGAGCTGCTTTATTGCATGGTAAGGCATATTGCCCAATTGAATAGCATATTGCTTAGTCATCGCGATGCCGACCCCGATATGGGAAATTCGGCACTTCCCACTCCATGAGACGAAATTATCTCTCCATCGTATTGTTATTCCCACCCGGGCTCAGGCATCGTGCTTCCGTTTTTGCTTCTCATCCTTGCTTGAATTTGTTCCGGATTCTCATCATTTCCGACTCCTTGCACTCTATTTCGAACCCGAGAAACTCGTGGCAATAGAGCCGGCCGCCTCTGTTGTCTATGTACTGGTCTGCCAGTCACCGATTAGCTGATTAGTTTGTGTTGGCGCACCCATGTCTTCTTACCAAGGTATACCTTGGACTCGACCCAGTCATCAACACCAGGGTTGAAACAATGGCACTTCATCTCCGTACTCATAGCATCGTATTCGCATGACCTGCAGGACCGATCGAATGCGCCGCTAACGGGGCCGTCAGAAGGCACCAGGACACAGACATGTTACCACGCACCGGTCCCAGCATCTAGACTTACTATTTTGTGTACGTGATCTCGCCATTGGTGTTCCCAAAGCAGACCTGCAACGGTATCCAACTGCATTTTTCGTTGCCAAACCCTCTGCATCTGGCCACCATATACGGCGTGGTTTCCTCCGTTACGGATTCTACCAGAGGCGTGGGATCGATGACGCGAACGTCGGCGCAGCTCGTCTTGAATGGGTTTGTGACCCGTCGAGAACGTGGCAGGATGAGATCGGTAGACGGTCCTGGCGGAGCTGCCATGATCCCGCAAGCTGCCGACAGCGAGAAAAGGACACCGATGCCCGCCCGCAGCATCACGACGATCGATGATGAAGGTAGCAGAAGAATGGTGCAATGGCGAAAATGATGTTGCTTGAGGAGGGCACCACCATGGGTGATAAATATATACGTTTTCTAGCATGACTGACATGTCGACCAGATGGTTCAAGGGCAGTGAGAATGAGCTTAATTGACACTCTAGGGGCACCGAGAATGCAAGGGTAAACTGAGGTGGATTATTACCTTGAATACCCGGTGTTGTGATACAGTGACAAGCTGTGCGCAATAAAGAATTGCCAAGAAGATCCGACAGACCAGACGATTCAGAGGTTTTGAAGACGACATTCTAGTTTGTGAGGTTTTGATAAGTTGTTTGACTATGTAGGTGGGGGGGGGGGGCAACACTGAAAGAGTTATATAACGCAAAGCGATGTTCTTAACTGAATTGAAATAAAAAGGAGTAAAATTACCCGTCCCTTCGTAATACCCTCTGTGTGGACAAGTGGCAAATCGATTTGGGCCATGTCCCATGGGCACAAGCCCCTTACTTATATTGTGTGCACATCTCTGGCTGTCATGTAGTTGTTGCGGACTCCCTCAAACCCGATTCTTCCACGTTGACACGGCAAAATTTGACATGTAGCACCGGGTGATGTTGTGCACCCAGTATGAATTACACCGTCGAATCCGGCCTCGCCACACCCTCCATTTGTATGTAGTCAACTTGGAAACACATTACAAAGCCGTCGGGGACTTGCAAACTCCGACGTACAAATTCTGCCCAATGCTCCCGATCAGATTGGAGATTGGGACAGTCATGTCGTTTACGTACATCCGACAACAACCTCACCGAACAGCTGGCACTGGTGGTCAAAATCAACGTCCCAGTAGGCCTCCTCGAACGGCACCACCAAGCCCTATAGCCAGAGCGGATGGGTACGGATAGCCAGTCGGATTTTCAAGCACTGTTTCCATCACTGAAATGCACTTGTATTCCATTCTTTACTGTCATGGAAGCACATCCCCGTCATCCTTTGTCTCGCGTCTTGCAAACATACAAGGAAGACAGTCTGTGGCTGGGGGGTGCGCAAGCTGGTCCCTCCGCCATCTTTTAAATGTTTCCTAGACAAGCTCGGGTACGACGTCCATGGTTCAGTCCCAAGTCGCAAGTTCAACCGCATTATTTAGCAATGGTCTCGAGGCCCGGTGCCTAGTTATGTCATTTACTTCGCCACTCGCTGTCGCCGGCGGCTGACCCAATTCTACCCCACGGTGAGAGATTAAACTGTCCACCGTGGCCACCGCACAAGTGAATGCACATGTCGTGAAAGTGGCTTCCATCGATTCGACCATGACTATAGTAAGTGGACTGGAGGCACACGCCGAACTCTTGGGGCTCGATTAGCGGCAATATTCAAGCCGCTATGACTGAAGAGGATGCACCCCCGCTATGAATCATAATGGCTCAGCATTAGACGTGCAAGGTTTCGGGCTTTGTGATATAACGAAAAACTCTCAAGACTGGAATGGAAAGAATACTCTTTTTTTTCTTTCTCTTCTTTCTCTTCGGCACCATAGATCCGCCAATCCCGCAATAAGAATGTCTGCACGCAGACACGCCGTCGTCTTTGGAGCCGCAGGTCTCCTCGGTTGGGCGACTGTCGAACAGCTGCTCTCCAACTACCCTGCTGGGGGTTCCTTCGACCGGGTCACCGCCGTCATCAACCGTCCCCTGCCCGAGTCCGAGTTCTTCTGGCCGCAAGACACACCAGGCCGACCTGATTTGCAGATCGTGTCGGGGGTGAACTTGAACGGCACCACCGAAGAGCTTACAAGACAGCTGCGGGACAATGTCGAGGGAATCGAAGGTGTCAGCCATGTCTTCTATTTCGGTAACGCGACCTTGCCTCCTCCCCTTTGTCTCTCGCGACTGATGATTGATGGGGCCCGCGTGGGTAGTTTTTCACCAGGTGGGCGAGGACCACGTTCGGGAGTGCGAGACCAACTGCGGCATGATGCGGAGGGTCGTGGGCTCACTTGGCTTGCTGTCACCGAACCTCGAATCCTTTGTCTACCCCGGAGGCACGAGGGTGAGCGATTCGTTTTGATACGGCTCCACGCAGGACCTGGCTTACACAAGCACAGGGATACGGGATTTATGTGCCAGGGGGGACCTTTGAGGCCCCGCTCCACGAACGGATGGCGGACAGCCTCCCCGAAGAGCATGCCAAGTCAGTCGCATATCCGTGGTTCAGGAGAATCCTCGCCGAGGCAAGCCAAGGCAAGTCGTGGACATGGTCAGAAGTGTGCCCTGACGCGGTCGTCGGCTTCACGCCGAATGGGTCGGGATTCTCTCTTGCTCTTCACTGGGCGCAGTATCTCTCCCTATACGCCTGCAATCGCGGACGCGACGGGGACTCTGATCTGCCCGTCAAAGTTCCGTTTCCAGGCAGCGAGGGCGGCTACAATAGCCTGTTTACGCCCGTGTCTTCTCGCAGCATCGGCCGCATCGCCATCTACGCCTCGTTGAACGGCGACAAGTGTCACGGAAAAGTCATCAACGTGGCGGACAGCGCGAGGCCCACCAAGTTCAGCGACATCTGGCCGTCGCTCGCCGACTGGTTCGGGCTGAAGGGCGTAGGGCCCGCGGAAGGCAACGAGTCGCCGAAGCCCGGCGAGTACGTCGAGGAGAACAAGCGGCATTTTGTGGAAAGGGGGCTCGACAAGGCCGTGGTTGCTGGCGTCGGTGGCGGGAGCTCCCGGCTCGATGGCGTGGGATATTGGCTCTCGTTTGATCGACAGTTGAGCCTGGACAGGCTCCGGTCATTGGGGTTCGTCGAAGAAAGAGATCCCGTTGAAGGATGGCTCGAGGCTTTTGGAAAGTTTAGGGAAGCTGGCATCATTATCTGAATACTTTTACAGAGCAGTAAACAGCAGCACTCACGGAATGGTTTGCACTGGTACGAACGTTGGATAATCCACCGTGGGAAACTTGTTACTTTTGACTTGTTAACCAGCGTCTTATTCCCTTGCCCATGGCCAACCACGCCGTTGGACCAAATTCAACTGACGTTGTGTATTTCATCTTGACGACGTTGTGAGTCTTGGTCTAACCAGGTTTTAATACTACAACAGCCACTCAAAGTGACGGGCCTATTATTGATTCGAGTCTTGCTGTTCGATGCCTGGGGGTTGCATCTGGCGTCCTCGCCTTCCGTGGCCTCGCTCCTCGTGATCAACGAAGGTACTGGTACAAGGCGTCCCCTCTTGAGGTCGCAGCAGGTACACGATATCAACCAAGAGACACAGGAAAAAGTACCATGTTTGATACTCGTCGGGATCAGCTCTTCCACGAGCGTCCCGTTTCACCCCTGTCGCGCCGACTGCCCGATGGTCCCGCTACCTTGCGGGGAAGCGCCCACATTGATTTGCAAAGGCGGGGTCCATCCGAGTACCTACACTGACGACATGGCAGTTCGGGCGTGCTGCATTGGCTGCTAGGTAGTCCTACCAGCGGCTTCGGAATATCGAAGGTGGCTGCATTTCCGCCAGTGTATGGACGGGCGAGTTAGGTCACTCGCAAAAAAAAAAAAAAAGATGGGGAGACGTTTGAGGACGTAATACGTTCAACAAACCGTACCCCCTCATTGAACGCGAGAGGGGTACAGCGAAGTCGGACGGATCATGGACGACGATTAAACCCGAGAGGTGGGAATCGTCACGACCCCCTTTCCAGAAACACCCCAGCTGCTCTTGCAATTTTTTATTGTCCCCAAAACCCAGCCCGAACGACGCCCTTTTGAAAAAAACAAAAACAAAAAAAAACATGTCCAACGAAATCCTCGTGACAGGTGCTGCTGGCTTCGTCGGCCAGGCCCTCGTCAGCGCCCTCGTCAAAGCCGACCCCGCCACGACCCTCACCGTCACGGACGTCGTCGAGCCCCCAATCCCGGCCGACGTGGCGGACGCGCGCGGCAGGATCAACTCGCTCAAGGCAGACCTCACGGAGCCGCAAGCAGTGGGCTCCCTGCTCTCGAGGCAGTTCGGCGCAGTGTACCTGCTGCACGGGCTCATGTCCGGCGGCGCCGAGGCGGACCTGGACCTGGGCCTCAAGGTCAACCTCGACTCGGTCCGCGGCGTCCTCGACCACCTCCGCAGGAACCACCCCGGAACCACCGTCGTCTTCACCAGCTCATGCGCCGTCTACGGCCCCCGGCAGCCCGTCACCGAGAGCGAGACGGTGCCGAGGCCCAGGACGTCGTACGGCACCGAGAAGCTCGTCATTGAGCTGTTGGTGGAAGACTACTCGCGGCGCGGGCTCATCGACGGCCGGATCGTACGCCTCCCCACAGTCACCGTCAGGCCCGGCGCCCCGTCCGCCGCGGCGTCCAGCTTCGCCTCCGGCATCGTCCGCGAGTCCCTAAAGGGCGTCGGGAACATCTTGCCCGTCAGCCGCGACCTCGAGGTCTGGGTCTGCAGCCCCGCCACGGTCGTCAAGAACCTCGTCAAAATCAAGGACGTGCCAAAGGAGAGATTTGGCGACTCGAGGGCCGTCAACCTCCCCGGCATCACGGTCACGGTCCAGGAGATCCTAGACGCGGTGGAAAAGGTTGGCGGCAAGGAGGCGCTGGCGCGGGTGGAGGAGAAGAGCGACCCCGCCATCTCGGCCATTGTTGACACCTGGGCGGCTCGATTCGATGTCAGTAGAGCGTATGGGCTGGGCCTGGAACCGGACGGGACAATTCTGGAGGCCGTCGAGGCGTTTGCCAAGACCTTGAAGACGTGAGGCGTCAGCTTCACAATGGACACGGCCCAATTGCCCTCAACGCCCGACGAGACGCCCCTCGGTCTTCTGGCGGCATACGCGGATCGTGACAAGACAGGTCAAGATTTTATATACCGCCGTCCCATATTGTGCTTATTACGTCGGGTTAGTCCGGACTGATGGTTAATTACTCTCGCGGTGTTGGACGGCTTAGTTGTCATTGCGTTTTAGTGCCGTGGCCACACTCTTGGCTTTTGCCGTCCCGCGATGCTTTCCCCCTTGTTGTCTAGCAACACTGCGAAAAATCTGCGAGAAAATCCTCGGGAAAAGGATGCTTACCCGACGCAACATGCTGCCGATATCCTGAGGTAGCATCCCGGTCTTTTCTGAGGTGAGCTCCATTGTGGGCTTTGCATGCACGACCATCGGAATTTCGGACTTGTCGCCGATGTGGGCCACCACGATTTCCCTTTTCCCCTTCGTCCATCGATCTGCTGAACTCAAGCGACGCCAAGCTGGAGCCCGCAGGCATCCTTCCCGCGAACGGGGGGGAGGGGGGGGGGGGCTAACCGAGCGGCAGGACTCGACGCAACTCGGCAGGGAGCTTTCCACATTGCTCTCTGGGTTTCCGGAAGTCGATTCAATTGTCATTATCTTGGACGAGTCGGCTTGCAGCCAAGTCTGTAGCTTTCATTCACATTTGCAAATACTTGAGGTTTGTCTCAACTCAAAACCCAGCGCCACGAACTTGACTTTTTCCAACTCCCCAACTCACTTCATCATGCCCTCCGGCGCCATCACCACTAGATCAAGGCCTCTCTCCCCGCAGGGGTCTGTCTATACATGCCCCAGTCGGCACGATCTACAGAGCCGGCGGCCCGTTCTAGCCGGTCAACCATGATGCCATGTGCAAGGCAGTGTCCGGGTCCTTCATCAAAGCCGACGCGCACGGTCTTGTCCATCTCGGAGCCGACGGCGGGCCATGCCTTCTCATCCCGGCCTTGGTAAAACCATGATGGAAATTGCGGTTCAGCCCGTCAGAGATGTCGAGGAAACACGCATCATCTGATTGCCGCCGGCATCTCTGCCCAGTCAGCGGTGGAAGCCATCCTCAACGCAATGGAAGCAGCCACTGCCGGCGCGGACTTGAGACTTTTGTTGCCGCCAAACCAACTACTGGGCTAAAAAGCACTTTTCAATCATGCAACTTTGAGGTTGTTTCCGTGACGTCGCCGACGAGTCGCCCGTCACGGTAGTATCTACGACTTCCCTGCAGTAGCTTTTTTGGCGTGGGTCTTGATTCAGGGCAGTTGGCCGTGTGGGCAGTCGTGCCCCAATATCGTGGCTGTGATATTAAAATGCGGTACCGTTGGTGAGGTGGCCGACTTGACGAGCAAGTCTACACGTAAGCAATTCGGTGTGATCCGAGGTAGCAGTGATTACCTCCTCCCCGCGACTATACATAGCAGTATGTCGGGGGAGGCGGCTGCGTGACAGGGATGAGCGACGTCTTCCCCAGTTCCACATCGGCTGTGTACGATTCGGGATGGCTGAGACAACCTGAGTGGTCTCCCGGCTCCAGGGATGCGGACTTGCGAGAAAAGTATAACTGGTACGAGGTGTGGCGCCTGGTTTCTTTCTAGATTGTGGAATCGGGCCCATTGATGAGTTTTCTCGGGAAATGAGGTTGCCGTGTGCGTGTCTTTGGGCGAATGCAATAGAGAAGTGGACTTTGAACCTTTGGTGGGGGATGCTGGAAACTGCGAAAACAACGCGTGTTTACGTAACGAGTATGGGTCCAGCCCTACCCGTCGTTGCGCCCCCCATAGTCCGAGTGCAATGATCAAGCCAAAGTCTCAAACATCGTGGGTTCAAGTCCTGAAAATCGTTGCTAAAAAGGCTCATGAACCCCGGGTCACTCACCCTGAGTAGGTCAAATCCGGGGGTGAATTACGTAAGATGTGAGGCTTTAAAAACATCGTCTATAATTAACGGCGTGGTTTTGCGAAACACACTCGGCTACTCCGTTCGTTCTGGTATTTTCTTCAGGATTCGGTCGTCGTGTGTGTGTGTGTTTGTGTCTTGGTCCATCTTCCAAGACTGGCTCGTTGACCATGACATCGCTTCCGCGACTCTCTATATGCAAGAACGGCAGTGTTCCCCGCCCTTGGCCAAGATCTGGTCATTCTCGGGCGCGACTTTCTTCTTTCCGTCTTCCAAAAAGGCGAAAGGCCGCAGCGTTGAGTCCATGGATAATTCACTTGGCAACCCGCCTTTGGACTGTATCCAAACGGGCATACCGTGATGACGGTAAAGAGGTTCCCGCATGACGTTGAAGAAGCGCTTCGTCAAGAGGACGATGACAGAGCGCCGCACGTGTCCGCGACCGAGGACGCTTGAGGCGGGGCATACTACGTACGTAGTATACACATAACGATGGCTGGAAACCAGGACCAGGTTTGATAGGCTTTGACATAGGAGATTGCCGATAGTGTATTCGAGTCATGAACATAGTGTAGGATCGATGTTTGAATAGACTTGCCGTCTATTGGTCAATATTCCCTTGGTTATGCAACCCTACCAGTCACCGAGTCATGAAGAGTCCTCTACGATGCCCAAGGCTGAAGTGTAAAACAGGAAAGTCGAGGTGCCCGAGACCACACGCGTGATAAGGGACGGGTGCTATATTCCCCTGGTCCTTTCACGTGAGAGGCAATTACTGCATAAAGCACGTCGCCCTCGCAGTGACGGCGGGAAAAAAGAAAAAAGCGTCGTGACAGGATATTGACGGCCGCGTCTCCAGCTGCTGCGGGGAAGATATCTACACCGACTTGGCTGCTAGAGCAAAACAGGCAGGGGCCCAGTAAAAAGTGACTTGGGAAATTCCGTTATCTCGCCCTGCAGCCCACTCATTGTGCGTGGGCCTCACCCCCAGGTCCCTCTTTTTCCTCTTGACATCAAGAACCCCATGTGTCGCCCGTGCCGCCGGTTACGACCAAACGCGCCAGATATCGTCTTTTGGGGTTATGTGTGCATATTCAATGGGAGGCCAAGCCGAAAATGCCGTGGCATCGACCACACAGTCGGAAACCCGACGTCGAAAGGGCTCAAAGCACGACAAGACAGGGTGCCTGACTTGCCGATATCGGTACGATCCCATAGAACCTTGTCCCCACGTCCATTCCTTCTTGTCTTTTTTTGTTTTGTCTTTTCTTTTTCTTTTCTTTTTTTTTTGGTTGTTGTTGTTGTTATTGTTGTTGTTGTTGCTGCTAATCTGACATACCACGGCCCAGGCGGAAGAAATGTGTCGAAAACACCTTTCCAACATGTGGTTCTTGTGCTCGTCTGAACCTCAAGTGTGTCCGGCCGTCACCTCGCGACGTTGTGCCAACAAGCTGGGTTGACCAGAAGCAACCCTTGAAGCAGATAGAACAAACCTCGAGCATCTCCAGTGTGCACGATTCGCCGCCCTCTTCTTTCCTCCTGTGCTTGCCAACGCCCACTGGAGACCATGCCGAGCCCCCCAAAAGCGTCAGGTCATGCGTTATTACATCACAGTCTTGTGTCACTACCTGACTGCAAGTGAACAATTCAACTCGTTCCTATCGGGTAAGTCTTTGCGGCCCGCCGGGCAGGACCACCTCGGTGGCCCAATCCCTATTCCTTGCTTGGCCTCTTGCTGATCCGAGCCCCTCAAGCCTTTCTTCCCATGGCCATGGAGTCGAGCGTCCTATACGACGCGCTGGTAGCATTCGCCTCGGGGCACCTGTCTCTTTCCAATGCGTCCTACAGAGTAACTGCCCTTAAGGCTCACTCAACGGCCATCAGCAATTTCGCAACAGCCCTTAGCGCGCCCCAGCATCACGTCACTTGGTATGAGACCAAGGCAGCAACGTGCCTTGCCTTTGTCATAGGAGAAGTCTGCAGGGGCGACAATCGTGGGTGGTCTTCTCATCTCCATGGAGCCAAGTTGCTCATTGAGTCGGCCGTCGTCAATACGAGCGCGGGTGCGGTGTTGCGTGGTCCCGATGTCTTCAAGAAGAGCTCCGAGGGGCAGTGGATTCTCCGAAACTTTGCATATCATGACATTATCGGCAGCGTCACTCTGCGGAGGCGGCCCTTGCTTGACTCCAGCTACCTGGATGGCATCACAGATGTCGTTGATACATATCTAGGCGTCGCCACGGACCTGCTCCGTCACGTTGCAACACTTCGCGTTCTTGACGAAGAGACAAGGCTTGGCCCCGAATTTGCAGATGAGAATGTATCAAAAAGAAGGGCGCTCTTCCACGCCACATGCAAAAACGTCGAACAAGACCTGCAGCACTGGCAATGCCGGCCCGATGCCCCCCGGAGCTCGCCGCCTTGGCATACGCCTTTAGGAGCGCAGTTTTAATAATCCTGTACCGGCTCATCCGGGACCGACTCACCTCCGACGGCGATGGCCAAGATGAAGGACCCGTCGCTACGGCATGGGACATACTGCCGACCAAGATACGTACTCAGGTGTCAAATATCTTGAGGCATGTCTCGGATATATCCATTGGCTCTCATACCGAATCGGCGATACTGTTTCCACTTTTTTTTGCTGGTAGCGAGGCTACAGAGGAAGTGCACATGGATGCCGTGCGTGTTCGCCTGCAGATGACGTTGCAAAAGCGGCAGTTCCAGAACATTGCGCGTTCTCTGAGCATCTTGGAGGATCTGTGGCGGAGGAGACGGACTGCGGGTGCAAGTCGGGTGGACTGGACAGACATACTGGACGAGACCGGAGAACACCTTTTGTTGACGTAGCCAATACACAGTCGGTTTTCTTTCTTCTTTTCGAGCTTCGACGGTGGTTGATGTTGAGCTTTTCAGGTCCATGTTGTTGTTGCTGTTGTTGTTGTTGTTGCTGCTGCTTAGGGCTCGATGATAAATCACGCCATTATCAGATCGGAGAGACCAAACCCCCCATTCCTGGCTGCGTTACCCCGCCTTGGCCGATATCGGACGATACGCCAGATACGCTGTGCAGATACGGCACGCCTCGAACCCACCTTGGAGCGATGCTCTCCGGTTCTTAAAGCCACTCGCAATCAGACAAGGGATCGTGAAGCGTTGATGGTTTTTTTTTTTTTTTTCCCTTCCAAATAATACCGAACCCCCGGAAGTAACTGTCTGACCTCTGGTTCTTGTCGTTTGTCCAATCTCGAGAACGCGTCGCGCTGGAATGGCTACCACCTCACTCGGGGTCACTGAGACCCTGTTATCGGAAACCGGCCTCGGAGGCGAGCCCGCGACTGGGGAAACCAAGGAGGCGGCGGTTCCTGTTGCCAGTGCTGTTCTTCATCGCTCGCTCAAAAGCACGCCGCCGCGCATCACCTCGGCGAATGGAAAACATTTGAACTTTGCCGATGGCCGGACCATCCTTGACACGACATGTGGTGCCGCCGTCTCATGCATAGGCTCGAACAACGAGCGAGTGAAGAAAGCAATGGTTGAGCAGATTGACAAGTTTGCCTATTGCAATTCCATGTTCTTCAGCCACGAGGTGGGCGAGCAGCTGGCGAATGAACTGATCCAAGGCACCGGGGGTGCCATGTCGAAAGCGTACTTCATGTGCTCTGGTAAGAAACGAGCGAGATGGGGGGTTTTTTTTTTTCTTTTCTTTTCTTTCTTTTCTTTTTGGGAACAAGACATGCTAAGAGTTTCGACACAGGCTCCGAGGCCATGGAGTCTTCAATGAAAATGGCGCGGCAATACTACATGGAGCTATCCCTCAGCAGCCCAAACGCGTCAACTTCATTGCCAGGGAAGGCTCGTATCACGGGACGACCCTCGGGTCGCTGTCGATGAGCGGCCACGTAGCTCGGCGGAGCCTCTTCTTGGATCTTCTGCTGCCCAACGTCGGCAGAGTCTCGGCATGTAATCCGTATCGTGGAATGCTGGAAGGCCAGACCACGGAACAATACGTCGCACAGCTAGCGGATGAGCTGGACCGCAAGTTCCAAGAGCTGGGGCCCGACACGGTGTGCGCGTTTGTTGCCGAGCCCGTCGTTGGCGCTGTAGGACCTACCACAACCTCTTCCCAGAGAGAGATTGTGCTAATTTCTGGATGCAGGCTCTGGGGTGTGTCCCAGCTGTCCCTGGCTACTTCAAGGCCATGAAGAGTGTTTGCGACAAGTACGGTGCTCTTCTCATTTTGGACGGTTAGCCCCCCCCCCCCCCCCCATCTTTTAAAAGGCCGAGGGCTTATGAAGCTGCTAACCTGTTCCCAGAGGTCATGTCCGGAATGGGTCGTTCAGGAACGCTGCATGCGTGGCAGCAAGAAGACGTGGTGCCTGACATACAGACGATTGCAAAAGGGCTCGGGGTGGGTACGCGCCCATGGCTGGCATGCTCATCAATCACCGCGTGGCCGATGCTCTCAAAGATGGGACCGGGTAAGCTTATGCTTGAGATTTGGCTGTTCCGGATTACTGCTAACTACAAGGCCCCAAGAGTCTTCTTACATGGGCACACCTATCAAGGCCACCCCGTGGGCTGTGCGGCGGCACTCGAGGTGCAGCGCATCATCCGAGAAGAGAATCTGGTCTCGAATGTTCGCAAGCAAGGAATCCTGCTCGAAAGTCTCCTGCGAAAGTATTTGAGCGACCACCCTTACGTCGGCGATATCAGAGGAAAAGGCCTCTTCTGGGGGTAAGCCGACGGACTTCCCTTGCGAGCAAACGTGGGTCAGTTAACCAAGCCGTGTTTGCAGATTGAATTCGTCCGCGACAAAAAGAGCAGGGAGCCGTTCCCACGGTCGGAAGATGTAGCGAACAAGGTCCACCTCAACGGAATCAACAAGTTCGGGATAAGTCTTTACCCCGGGACCGGGACAAAAGACGGGATCCTCGGCGACCACGTTCTCCTTGCGCCGGCTTACACGAGCACCAGCGAGGAAATCGAGTACATTGCCGCGAGGACCAGGGACACCGTTCTGAGAACTTTTGAAGAGTTCGGTGCACGCGTTAACGGTTCTGCTTGATTGGAGTCGGCAGAGTAATGTCCATCACGGAGATGTTTGCATGTTGCGACGGTTAAAAGGCTCTATGGATTGCCCTGGGAGGCATGGAAAATGACGCATAACGACATCGTGCTCTTGCTTTCTGTCTATTTCTCACAGACTTTGCAATTATAGTCAAGCATGGGAACACTCGATCCAAGTTGGCTGTCTTTTTTGCTCGGTGGGTTCAAGTACACATAGCGGGCAATTGGTCATTGGTTCTCCCGGCTATGAGCTCGACCAATACGTTTTGGTCTGGGAGAAGTCGGGTGTCAGCGTATCTGTTCTCTTTACTAGACTTGCCAAGTCTTGCCTTTTTACCGGCACTTTCAAAAAGCAGAAATCTGGATGATTGCCTGCGCATCTGCGCGCGCGCCCAGGCCAATGTTCATGGTGTTTCAGTAATGGTTATTCATGGGACCTGTCCTGATCGCATTGGTGACTGACTAGCCTATCTTTTATACCACTTTCAGTGGAACGAACGTAGGTCATTCAAAAATTGCGACAGGCTACCGGATAACTCGTTGACTGGCGAGTTCAGCAAAACATTCAAGGATAAGACCGTTTCTGCTCCTCTGTCTTACTTTGTCAGGTGTCGGCCGCTGTTGTCTCTTCTCTAAAGAGGAAGTGCAAGGCGGACGGCAATATGCTTACAGACATCGTGGAAGCAATACGTATTGTGTTCCAGCTGAACAGAAGCAGCTAGTAAAAGAAAGCATCTCGCAACCAGGCTGCGCCTCAGCCACTGATGTTCAGCCTATTTTAGAAACATAAACCAATCTTGGGCTGCGAGCCCCAAGAGGACAAGCACGCCGATTCGTCGCCTGATCTGTGCCTACGGACATAAGGGGGGCTTCAATGATAACCCTCCATCCTATTGCATCCTGCTCTGGAAAGGCCAATCCACAAGAGTGGCGGCTTATCTCTTTCTCTGACTGCAAAGGATTCCGAGATCGACACGAGAACTCTGACTTGCAGGACTTGGCTATAGGTCTGTCCCTAAAAGAGCAAACATGCCACTTCACTCACTGCCTGCTGTGTGACTCGAGATCTGTATTTATGATAACAGGCTCGGCCAGCCCATAAGAAAGGTCTGGCCTGCGAGTTCTCGATTTCCCTCTCTCCGTCATCTACCTTGTAAGCGAGCCTTGTTACTTGGATTCATTCTCTTTTACCCATTCCCAACCATCGACTGCTTCGAAAACCTATATTTTAGCGAAATTCTAACATCTATGTTTTCTCCCTAGACATCATAATGCGCCTGAAAATTGTCTCGGCTGTTCTCGTTGCTCTTCTTGCCGCGGTCACAAATGGCCAGGGCCGATGCTTCGTCCCCAATGGCACAAATCGCCACGAACTCACCAACATTGGCACGAACGTGTATGAGCCATGCTTAAGAGATGGACATAGTATGTGCTGCAACGTTGCAAACGCGGATAAGTGCCAACCCAATGGGCTTTGCTGGCATGATGATAGCGACACATACTGGCGAGGGAGCTGTACGGATCAAAGCTGGGAATCCTCGAGATGTTTGAAGCTTTGTGTCTCCCCAAACGAGATAGGCAAGTAATATTAACTTTACCTAGCCTCGGGGAGTGTCTTGGAGGGGCGGAATCTCGGAAGAGTCGTATTGACTTTACGGTGATGAAAATCATTAACCAGCTTTCCTATAACAGGCTTTGACCAGCTCCCGATGGACGAAATGGACCAGCCAGTATCACTATGCAAAGATGGCGAGACATACTGCTGTGGTACACGTGAGAACGCACTGGCATGCTGCGAAGCTGGAATGGGCGTACGCATAGCGGACGGGCAAGTCGTCACCGCAGCCTCGGCGACCACAACACCAACCCAACCTCCCTCCGCATCCGCATCCGCCACAGGTAACAACAGCGATTCGAGCAACGCTGGGGCAATTGGGGGTGCCGTTGGAGGGGGCGTTGCAGCAATACTTATTCTATCACTTATTTTGTTCATTTGGCGCAGAAAGAGGAAGGCTGTCAAGCCCGGCAACAACACGGCCCCCGCGGCCGAGCTAAACGGCAACGAGGGGGAGGATTTCACCTCACAGAGAAGCACACCGCCTGGATACTCAAGACCGCCATCTGAACTCCCTACGGCGCCGTCCCAGCAACCAGCTGAGCTTGGAGGCGACTCTCTGTCGCTACGGGCAGCAGTCTGAGCCTCTAATTGTCTCAACGTTGATACATGTAGTTGGTATGCTGTGCGATCTTGTAGTAGGCATCAACTGATACAGCAGGATAGTGAACGACAAATTAATCTTTTGTAATTCTTTCTCATTAAACGGCATCATTCCACCTTGTGCTCCTTTGTGCCGCCCGCAACCTCTGAGTTTCATGGGAATTTCTCCAAAATACCAATCAACCACCTTTTGAAGCAGAAGAATATACGAGGCAGATGGAAGCTTGAATAGTGCGTTTCATACCCGCACAGTAAACGCCGCATGTTTCTGATGCAATGGACGCGAAGTTCATCTTCAGACCAAGATCATGATTAATCGGCAAGTTCAAAGACCCTACAGCGCAATGCCGCTCTTTCTGGGGCATGACAAACCTTAAGCATGCACGTCGGCACGAGCTGAGGTGTAGGTACGAGTATGTGGGAGAATACGGCAATTTTAGGTTTCATGGTCCCTTTACAAGCTCTGCTGGGTCTGAGGTCTCGTTTACCGAATTCTGAACTCATCCCATATCCGATGAGATGATAAGTGAGAATCTGGCCTGCAAAGATTTCCAGTGAGATAGTACATGGCCGGTAGACTTTTGATTCGGAGGGCTTTCACGTGCCTGAGGTTAGACAGAGATTGATCGCTTCGTCGATAGCTGCTAACGTCTTTCGGAGTACCCTCGAGCTCACCAAGAAAGTCTGATGCGTACAAATACAAAGAATTGGGAAGGGTTGAGATCTAGCTTATTAATGATGGAGTCGAGCCGCCTGGAAGTATCCGAGGACCTTGGCGGGGACAACGGCATGTTGGCAAACTACGAGATGGGTTGTTTTCTTGACAGTCGCGAACCTTCATCTTTAAGAAATCCCAAGCTTTCGGGTTCATTTTCAAGCTGTCAAAGAACTCACAGTGTGTTGGAAATGCTATGAGTTAATTGGCGTCTTGATTCCTGTCTGATAATCTGCGTTTTAAAAATCAGACAATCGCTGCCCAAAAGACCATGCCCAAGCCTGAGAGCCCACAACGAGCATGAGCCGTCAAGTCCGAGACCCTGTTTCGACGTTGACGACCAAACCTCGTCGTCTCCGTGTTATTGGAGCCTTACCTAATGTAAGGAGCATACACTCCTATGCTTTAGCTCTCAACATCCCGCATGTGGTTTCAGCAGATCTCTTTGGGAACTGCACTGGCCTCGAGGTGAACACATAGCCAAGGAAGGCCAATCTCCCTCTCGTTTCTCAACTGCCGGAATCTCTCCGAAAGCTCATGTCTCTTTTGGCACATCATGATTAACGAAATGGAATACCGATGCAGACGAGAATATCCGATCGACAGAATCACACATTATTCAAGGGCTGTGGTCGTGTTCTAGAGTCATGCGCACTTTCTATCAAATGGCGGTCTGGTCCAGCCATTTGAATTTCATTAATTGCTGACATTGGCCCTCTCAAGCAGACCCGGAGTCTTTGCAAGTCATTGCGGCATGAGCTGGCCGAAGCGCTGGCCAAGGATTCCAGGTCCATTTCGCGGGGTTTGAGCAAGGGAGTGCCAACTCCCAGACACAGCTTTCACAACCCGCCTCCTTGAGCCTTTCAAGCCGAGCAACCAACCCAAGCGCCTTGTCCTAATTAGTCATTGTGCCTAAGAAGGGGATATCCTGGCCGTCTCGATTGCAAAGGCGTAGATCATTACCCACTTTAGGGGGCTTCACACAGATCCGAGGTGTGCTGTTGGACCAGAGGTTGTTGCCGTTTCCCCGACCTCATGGCCTGCAGCGACCAGCCACACCATCTCGAGTCAACCCAGGCCAGCATGCTGAACTTCCAAGAAACTTGGAAAGAAGCTGTGAAAGAGGGTGGGAAGCTCAAAACTCAAGTGTCACAATTACTAACACTCTGCCTGCCACCAGTGTGCCAGCCTCTTTTCAAAGGACAACGGCTGTCGTCGCAGTGGTGGAGAATTTGTAATCATCCGCAACAACCCGCCGTTACCAGCCACGAGGTCAGCCGTCACGGAACAGCAAGCGAAGGGGTCCTCATGACACATTAGAGATTGCCAACAGCCTGCGGAGGTTGCTCCGGCATCTTAGTCGCGGCTAAATGAGCTCTGACATGACCCCCTTCCATTGGTCCTTTCATCCTGTCTCTCAAAGTGCCGAGAAGACTGGAGAAAGGGGCTGTTGCACCGGGTTTGCCGCTTAGTACCCGAATATCCAGCGTTCCAAGCATAGCAATGCCGTATCTCAGTTAGCTTAGTATGCCTACTCATGGGCATATGACACAGTGGGGCTTGTGAGAGACGGAGACGGCGCACGTGTTGAAGGAGACCACGGGGACGAACACGGCCATACGGGATCTCCAAGGTGGATTGTGTAGGAGTTGTACGTACCCAATACCTCGAGTCTTTTGCCTGTAGAATGCCATTTCTCAACTTTATTCGTCCTACACATTTGTCCACAAGACTAGGGTACTTGCACTTTACGATGTTGCGGTGAAGCTGTCGACTGCAAGGAATACGAGGCAACGCCTGAACATTATTTTGTGGCCTCCATCTTAACATGGGGTAATAGCACATTGCCTTTCGAAGTCAAATACGTGACAAGTGTCTCCTGCTTGAGCCAGTAGACGCAAGTGTAGTGAAAGCAGATGATTTCGATTCCTGATTATGTAGCACGGTGGACAGAGCGAGCCTGGCCAGGTATAAATGCTCAGTGAGCGTTAATCATCTATAGAGAGCGTCGGTCACTGGATAATTTTCAGTCATATTCCACAAGTGACATTGCGGACCCGTACTGATATATAGAATGGTCGACCTTGGTTCTACGAGTCTTTACAAGCTCTTCACTTCTATGAACAAAGCAAAAATAAAACGCGATGAGAAACTGGTCCAATAGAGACAAAATGGCGAGGAGATGGGAATGCGGTTAGCCCCGTCCCAGTTTGGCTCCATCCAGTGTGCTTCTCGTCCGACACAGCATTGTATCTCTCAACTCTATTTCAATGCGACCCCGATTGTCTGACCTCATCTTCCGTGCGGAAAGCTGTCCAATTCAGAATAAAAATGGCATCACAATAAGTACGCAACTCTCTCTCTTGGATCTCTTCTTAAAGTTGGTCGATCATCTGCATCAAGGGTCAGTCAGAACTTAGCCACAAAGCCAAAATGATGGTGGAGTGCTGCATCGTTCTAAACCGCCAGTGTTAAATATCCTCCTCATGTTCAAGTCTACATGATTCAGCCCGATACTGCTAATGACCGGCGACATGCTGCTGCGGTTTTGTAAACAGGAGGCGACTTTTGGTCCATATCTGCGGTCGTCAATGGGTGTTCTGGAGCGGCGACTAGCGTCTTCCGATCTCTCCAGGATCCGACAAGAAGAGACGGAATCGTGAAGCTGCCACGCAAGGATACTGCAGTCGACGTGTCAAAAGAATGGCGCATTAGTGCTTTGGGTCTCTGGAGTTTAAACGGCCATTATCCCAGCTACCTCCCGTTAAGATTTGGTTTATGAGTCCAACCACAGTCACACAGACGCCACAATGCTTCATTCGCCTCAAAATCGGAGCTCGTTTCACCCAGTTCCCTTGTCCCTGTAGGCGTGGATTATTGAGTTGCCATCAGAGCCGACCCGACTTTGACGTCATCACCCTAGGATCATGGCTCATGCCGAGTCCTCTCATATTCTCTCATACTGCGCGCCGTTGCCGCGACTGCTTGCAAGCCAGACCCGACTACGGTACTCGGTCGCATGAGATAGAGATAGGGATAACCCATGGGTATCTTACTGAGCCACCTCCGGCCTACATGCCACTCACGCCCGAAGGCCCGGCGAACCCCGCAGGTCCAAGACAGGCAGACGACGACGAGGCTCCACGGTCCCTTGTTGAACACTCCATTCTGCCACTGCCACTTCCGCAGTCCAACGTCGCCGCGGTCCCTGTCGAAACTAAATCGGTGGCTGATCAGACGGAGGGGACCATGGCCCAAGGATCCGAAGATGCGGTGACGTCGAGAGAGTGGGAGGCTGGTAGGACATGCCGTTTGAGTTTGAAGGCGAGATATATTATGGGCTCGGACAACTTCGGAGCACGTTTCTGGACTTCTGATCGGTTTGGACACCAGACGACATAATACATCAACTCTTTCTTGATATCACCGAGCTCCTGTCTTCAAGACGGAGGAGCACTTAACAACTCAAGTCCCCCTTCCCTCTATAACTTTCCCTTTCTTGCCGCTGCGTCTGACACCCGAGTTCGAACGAATCATGTCAGGAGAGCAGACAGGCAACCTGAAGGCCCCGAGGGCGAGCCCTCCCCGGTATCACCGGCAACAGCAGTCGACCCTCACGGTTACTCGGACGAAGAGAACCAAGTACCATCCAGATTCGTCTCGCATTCCCGACAGCAGTCAAGAGGTGGCTCACGGTCAGTCCGTCGCGCAAACGTCAACACAGGTCGTGGAGGAAGAGACTCTGTTGAGGAACCCTTGCCTACCGGCAACTCGACCAAGTCCAATCGTCCCCTGAGAGACGGCGGCCGCTTCGGAGACTACGACGAGGATTCGGACACTGATCGGTACTGGGGAGGCAACAATCACCATCCCGACTACAGCGGCGGTCGTGCACCTCGCACCCGCCCGCCCCGCGCACACCTCAACCGTCCTCAACCATACTTCAACTACGACGCGAATACCGAGACCAAGGACTACTACGAGGAGACTCGGTCCTACGAGCCTGGCGACTACGGAGGCAGACCCCCCTCCCGAAGAATGTACGACGAAGAAATGGCGGGCTACCCCCGCAGCGGTGTTGCTATCCGCAGCACCAACGGCGACCAGACCCGCATCGACTGGCACAACCTATCCAGGGAGGAAAAGGCACAGGTCATGCGCCTGCCTCTCACGCAGTGGATGAACTCGGACCTGAAGAACCACTTCGTGGCCAGTCTCGGCGAGCTTGTCGGCACGACAATGTTCCTCTTTTTCGCCTTCGCGGGAACGGAGGTCGCCAACATCAAGCCGCCCGGCAGCAACAACTCAAACGCAGCCGCTGCTGGCGTGAACGCCGGCACCCTGCTCTACATCTCCATCATCTTTGGGTTCTCTCTCATGGTCAACGTCTGGATCTTCTTCCGCATCAGCGGTGGCCTGTTCAACCCGGCCGTCACGCTTGGCATGTACCTCGTCAAGGCCATCAACGCGGCGCGGGCGGTCTATCTCTTCATCGCCCAGCTCCTGGGAGGAATGCTGGCGTCGCTCATTGTCAGGTTCCTCTTCCCGGAGAACTTTGATGTTCGTACGAAGCTGGGCGGCGGAGCCACGCTGGTCCAGGGTGTCTTCATCGAGGCCATCTTGACGGCCGAGCTGGTCTTCACCATCTTCATGCTCGCCAAGGAAAAGCACAGAGCCACTTTTATTGCCCCTGTCGGCATCGGCCTGACTCTATTCATCGCAGAGTTGGTGGGCGTGCAGTTTACCGGAGGCTCGCTCAACCCGGCTCGGAGCTTTGGGCCCTGCGTCATTACGGCAACCTTTGAGCAGGAGCACTGGATTTACTGTAAGCCCAGGTGCCATTCGTAACATCATATTCGCGCGTGAAGCTAATCTTTTGCTCAGGGGTCGGACCATTCTTTGGCGCCTTGCTCGCTGTCGTCTTTTACAAGTTCATCAAGATCTTGGAGTATGAGATGGCCAACCCGGGTGCCGATGGAGACGTGGAGAACGACCCAACCAAGAACCCAGCAAAGATGGAAGAGTTACGTTTGGCCCGTACCAGGTCCACGAAGCAGGGTTGAAAACAGACAACTACTTTACCCCCACGACAGACACGACATGCGATAATGAGGAGCAACGGACGTGGCTAATGGGCAGTTCGGCGGTAATGGGTTGTGTCTTTTATTTGCAGCGTTTCATAAGTAAAATGTCCTCAGAGTATGAAGGCCTAGTTCCGTTCGGATGGAAGGGAAAGGCTAGGATTCAGTTACAGCTTTACAACGAGTTATCGCTTGGAATACCGGCATATGAATATAGACAATGAAACATGACAGAACACCAGAAGAAAACGCCTCTCTTGAACTGGCCCACATGCAATCTTTCTAATGTCGTGCCGAAATCACACATATGGTGGGCTGATGATGCAAGCGATCTAAAGCCTGTTGCTCAATCCTTCTAAGAACATCCTCTCCTCGGGCGTGATGAACAAGTGTTTCGGGACCACTACCTCACCCGGCCTCATGATCAATACCGAGTCTTCAATCGCCGTGGATTCACTTTTGTCGCTTCGTGCTTCTGTTGCGTCAGAAGCGACGCCCCCCCTGCACTCTAAATCGTCCCCACGCCGCCTCCAGGGTGCGCCGCAAGCCCGGAGGTCCTCGGGCGACCACCAATACTGCGGGAAGCACCGTTGGACGTTGTTGATGAACAATGCGATGAAAAGCATGACAACACTGCCGAGGGCGACTATAGGCACCAAGATCCATCCCAGACGGACGACCCCGTTGTCGACGACGGCCAGCAGCGCCGTCGCACCGGCAGGAGGGTGGACGGTCTTCGTAAGCGCCATGACGGTGGTCGCGAGGGCGCAGGACAAAGCCCCTCCCAGCCAGCGTATGGACTCGAAGTGAGGGCTTAGCTGAAGCAGCTTGCAGACTGCGACCCCTACCGCGGCGGAGAGGACTTGGCCGAAGACAGAGTTTCGGGGCTGGGCGAGGGGTGACTCGATTGAGTAGAACTCTAAGACGGCGGCCGCACCCTGCAACGACGGCAAGAGAACGAGGCGAGTCAGCCATTGGCCACATCATGATCGGTGAGGGAGCGGTGTGCAGTCACATGCGAGGCATGAAACGGCTTGGACGTCGAGGTCCGGGGCAGGACCCTGGCGATGCCCTCCACAGCATTTCTCGGTGTAGGAGAGATGTGGGAATTGGCGTGCAAGTTGTAGGAAGAAAAAGAAAAAGGGGGGCCTCTACTTACAAAACTACCCACTATTATGGGGGCACCGTGCTGCTTGAAAAGTGGTACATGCTGAGAGACGAGGGCGACCACGGCGACGCCGGAGAAGACGCCGATGCACGCCCAGAAGATGGGGACAAGGTTGCCGGTGTTGTTGGGCTTGGACTTGCGGTAGCCAAAGAAGTGTGCGATGGGATAGGGGAGGCACTCCCATCGAGGATGCGGGATGAATGGGTTGACGAATCGATCAATGTCGAAGTCCCATTCCTTTGGGTTGCAGGGCAACATCGGAGAGCGGGTTGTCGGTGTGCCAAGCCCGGGGTAAGACTAGGTAATAACTTGGAGATGCAGACAATCGCGCCGGCCGGGGGGGTCTGGATAAGAGGCCGGTCTCCCTGCGAGATGCGTTCAACCTCGGGGGCGAGTTCCGTTCTTCTGCTCCAACTTTTGTCGATGGAACAAGATACCGCCAAGGGGACCCCGTCTTTCTCTTGAGTAGTAGTTGTCTGACAAGCAGCGACGCAAAGGCTGGTCGAGGCTAGAGGTCATGAGGCAGAAGCCCGCGTGTCGCGAACACGTCAATAATAACCATCGGTATGCCACAGGTGCGCTAGCGAGAGGTGCAACGAACGACGAAAGACACGTACGGGGGCGATCGAGCACTACCCACGTTATCCGGATCCGACTCGACCTTTAACGGCCAGCTCTGTGCCGCGGAGATTCAGTGTCAACAGCGTCCGGCTGGCCAGCTCGTGTTGGCGTTGGGCCGGGGGAGTCCCATGGCCTATGGATTGGGTAACAGAAACTCCCAAAGGGGCTTGGCCCCCGGTCGGGACCGAACACCGCCGGCCAGATGGCGTATTCTAAAACGGCAATCGAAGCACCCCAAGGCCAAACTATTATATAATGAATGGGCAATCGTCATCCGGTCGCCCTTATTGGGCCCTCTCAGACGCGGCTCTGGCCTAAAATCGACCAGGCTTGATCGTGTTCGCTCGGTCGAGAGTCGGAGAATACGAAAGTTTGCCCGTCGGCTCTCCGCCGCCGTCAAAGCTTGTCGAACTTCTCCGGACCTCCGGAGGGGATCTACTGTTTAGAAATCTCGGAAGATTGGCCACGCCATTGCTGGAAACTAGTTTATAAAATCGCGCTACCTGTTGATCGATCCGGCTTCCGATCTGGGCGTGACGAGTTCCAAGGGGCACGTTCGACGTTGGGTAGGTATTCATCTAGTCGCCGCATGGAATCCATTCGCAAACCCTCGGTTGACGTTGAATTCTCTGTCGATCCTCTCGACGGTATCGACGGTCTCGACGAGAGTCTCTGGCTTTCATTCGCTTTTCGGTCGCGTAAGATGAGCATCCTTGAATTGATGAATGCCAGCAAGGACGACGACCTTCACATCGCGGGGGACACAGGGTCGACAAGACGGCACGGTTGCGGCGCATCTGCCAACACTAATACCAGGTTATCGCGTCACCTTTATTCGCCTCTGTTGCCAAAAGCTGTTTATGTTGGGGAATGTAGGCAAGTAAACCAAATATTTCATTGTGTGTTCACGAGAGAACATGTCCTCGAGGGAGCACTCCCTGTTATCATTGTGACACTGTTGTACTTACTCCCCTCGTGATACAGTGTAGGACGTCGGTTCGAAAGTCCAACAGGCTATAACAAAAGGTGCCGTTGCACGGAAACGGTACCCTGGTTGAGGCGCCACGGGCCGCTTGCTGTTTGGCCTGAAGTTGTTTGCGGCCTGCCTCGGCCCTGACACAACGTTCTGTTGCAAGGGGACACCATGCGACTAGCAGCGTTCTGTGTCATCACGCCACCTGACGTGTTTTGGCTTCCGGCCAAAGTATGAAAGTCCCGGCGCATGTTGAGTCCGCCAGAAAACTCTGATGTCACCCGGGTGCTATTGTCAGAGTGCCATTTATCTGCAAGTCGACGACGACGGTAGTACTCATATACCCAGCCAAAGGCCTTCACTTAGAAGGATTGAAGTTGCGTATAATTCAATCACTAATTTATGTTGATTGGTATCGAAATTGCCAAGATAACTTGTCGACAGCATATCAATGCATTCATCAGGCGTCATGGCAAGGAAATGAGGAAAACCTGTTTTGCTTGGCGTACGGATGCCCGAAATACGGCCACAACAAAGACGCATGCATTTCTGATAGCAGGCAACATTTCAGCGTCGTGCAAACCTACGTTCACGTGTCTCACAAATTTGAGGCGTTGGATTGCCTACGCCGAGCCCATTTGCAGGCCAAACTTCCGTTGTTTGCGCATACACTATCATCGTTTGGTTCAGACATCATTCTATGACCACTTCAGATAGGACATTGCAAGTTGGATCCAAGTTCACCAACACTAACACGCCGTCTATTGAAGCTCCAGGGTATGCTCGCACCTTACCATCTCTTATATCAAAACTACGCGTACGCCAACAACCCGGTTGTTCCTAGTTACCATTGAGCTAGTAATCGACGTATTCACACCTTGTCTACAAATCAAGTTTTAATTATATCCGCAGCTCGTAGAATGCCGCGTGCCGTCTTAGATACCCACTCTTTCGCTACCGTCAGGTTACCGTTGCCGTACTGAATGCCCTCTGTAACACCGGGGAACAGAACAGCGGTATATCCTGTCAAATCAAATCAGACATGACTTCGTTCAGCAACAATACAATTAGAACTTACCCGTGTCTGATCCAGGTGCAGTTATAACATGCTTGTAAAACTCCCGGCCGGGGAGGCCGCCTTGGCTAACGAAGCCCCGCTGAAAGTCGCGGTACTTGTGGTTGACGACCGTAATCAGGCCCGTGTCGTTTGTCGTGATGGCGAGTTGCTCCAATGCCTTGACCTCATCGGCACGCTTGGCAAAGACACCAATGGCATCGGACAGCTCTGAAAGATCAATCTCCGCGCCCTTCGACTCGGCGTATTCAGACAAGTCCTGAAGATACGCCCGCAGCTCGGTGGCGTAGTTGGGCAGGTCGAGGGGGAGAATTTCATCGTCAGACAGGTGGAAGGCAAGCAGGGCAAGGTACTGTCCCATGGCCGAGTGGACGAGGAAACCGGGATCTCCAAAGTTCGCCATCCAGTGGTAGGTGTCGTAGTTGCTGTGGTAGTGCCAGATGGGGTCCGTTGCGCCGCCGCTGGAGCCCACGTCGAGCTGGTAGAGTTAGCAACAGTCGAAAGTATACTAGCACCAGGGTCCGTTCTTTGCCAACTTACAGAGCTGATGCCGTAGTGCACAAAGCCAGTGTAGTCACTCCCGCTGCCAAGGGCATCGACGATACCGCCAGAGGCCTTTTCCCAAGCATCGTACAAGCTGATATTGAAGCCGCCAAAGTTGGGGTGGATGACCTTTTTGAAGAGCTCCGTGCCGATAGTGTGTAGCTCCGGGGTGGTTGCAAGGTTGGGCCTTGGGCCGGAAACTGCCACGTCAATGTTGAGATAGGCCACGGCTGTTTCGGTGAGCCAGTTGGCGTTGTCCTCGATCCACTCCGTACTGCCAATAAACGCGTACTCCTCGGCATCCCAGGAAGCTAACACGCTGGGAAATTGTGAGTGTTAATCCAAGGTTTGATTGTATCATCACAAAACTCACATATTCCTTCTAGGTTTCCACCCCTTCGAGACCAAAGTATTGAGGGCTTTGGTGAACTCCACAAGAATGGCAGAGCCAGAGTTGGGGTCTCCGTTGCCTCCGATCATCCAGGTATCGCGATGGTTGCCAATGACGATCGTCTCATCGGCGTTGGTGCCGTTGATATGGCCAATGACATTCCATACGGGCGTGATTTTGCCCTCCATCAAGTTGTCGAGGTGCAATGTGACGCCCGGGGCAGGGCCAGAGCTGTAACTGGCGTTCAAGGCGCCCGCCCAATGCGTCCTGTTGACCTCCTCAGCGGACACGCCAAATCCGTCTAGAGCTTGTAGCAAAGGCTCCGCAGATGCGTAGGAAATCGGTATGGAGGGGATCTTAGGGGCGACTGAAGAGATATCGGCTCGGGGGACGCCTTCATGGGAAGGATAACCTGGAGTCGTGGGGTCGCCGGGTTGAGTGGAGAGATCCAGCACTGAGCCCTTTTGAACCGCGCTGGGGTGTCTAGCTGGGCCATCTATACGACATATGGTTAGTGTTTTGATGGTCTACACCGAGAAAACTCAGTCAGACATACTGGGGTAGGCCTCATAGCCGTTCGCCACGGTCTGGTTCCCATCGTCACCAGGGTCGGTGAAAATTACAGCACCAATCATGCCGTGATTCTGTGCATTCTTCACCTTCAAACCTCGGAAGAGTCCGCCATATCTGGCGAGCGCAATCTTGCCTTCAAGCTTAACGCCGAGGTCGACCAGGCGATTAAAATCCTCTTGTGACCCTCGACTTTAGACCCCGTTAGCTTTCCAAGGTGGTCCGCGGCGAAAGGGGGAGATGGTACTGACCCAACATAGACGTATTCTCCCGTCACATTACCCGAAGCAGAGTACCCATGAAACGTTGGCTGGTTGTCCTCCCTCCCCGTCACGTCGTCCTCCTCCAGGGCATCCTCAACGAGGCTAACCGCACGTGTAGTTCCATTGGAGTAAGTGATCTCCAAAGAGGTGTGGACGGGGTAGGTCAAGTAAACGTGGTACTCTTTGAGGTGTGCGTCAAAACCATTCTTGGTCCACTGGTCTGCAGTCCACTGCGCGGCCTCTTTACCAAGCCCGGCGAGCTTAACCTGGTGGCCGTAATAGTCGGACCATTGATCGACGGTGACATTGTCGAAAGCGTTGACCAATATGGTCTCTTTTTCGGACAGAATGGGGGGCCATTGGTCGTCGGCACGCTTAGCGATGGGCTTGCGGTGTGTGTGCCGCCGTTCGAGCACAAGATCTCGTTGACAAGCCGAAACAAGCCCCAAGAACGCCAGGGCGGTTGAGAGTTGGCCACGCATGTTTGACAGGGTTCAACGGCTCAATTGACATCGACGCTGCGGACAGTCGACCAGTAGCAGTAGTACCGGAATTCGCCCAGGTAGGAAGGGCTGTCGCAACTTTAATAGCTTCTGCCTGCATCGGATGGGTGTTTTTGTTGGGTAAATCACTCATACAGTGACCATCTCAAACTTCGTGAGCAGACCCATTTTTACATAGTTTTACAGTGTATATAGAGTAATACGAGAATATAGAGATAGGTAGTATTGGAATACTATAAGACATGATGCCAAGTATTGAAAGTATAATAAACACCTCTCTTATCTTTTTGTCCTCTATAAATTGAGCTCTAAAGCTCTAAGGCCAAAAAGTGTTGAAAATCTAGGTTATAGGGCTTTATAAGGGCGAAAAGAAGTACTTATCTCTTCTGAGTATAGAACATCCCTCTCTATAAAACTAGAATTTTCAAATTAAAGATGTTAAAAAGTGCTTTAACAAACAATAAAAAAATGACTAGCTACGTTACATTCTTTTACACATAGGGTTAAGAGCTATTTCACTTTTTATACTATAGGCTTAGTGAAGTTAATATGGTTGATTTTGTTTGCTTACGTACTTTTACCCCCCCACTGTACATTTATTGATCGTTGCCCTAATCGACGTTTGGTAAAACTGGTGATACCATTGCACCGGGCACGGCTTTGCGTGATTCGCGCGACGTTCTAGAAACCAGAGTCGACGCAGCTGTCATCAGTACTATTGTGCAGACTTGTGCCGCTTACAACTGATCTGAAGAACATCATCCTTGTCCTAGTGAGTAGGCAATTGGCCCGTTCTGTCGAGGTTCCAGGCTTGCTACCCCAATATAGGACAGCATGGAGGAGAAACCTGCAGGAAGACCGCGTGGAATAGCAAGATTTATTGCTTGGAAGGTGAGCGACCTGCCTTGTGAGTACTAGAGACCGCTGTATGCTATGCTTTATTGACTGAGTAGCTGCAATCGTCATGGGCTGAGGTAAAGTAAGCTGCAGATGACGGATTGGCGTAGTCAGCTTGGATATAGGCGCGGGGCATTATTGATCAACTTGCCTTTGACCCCCGCACCAAAGAGCGTGCTGTCTTCCGTCAGCAACAGCACGTCAGTAGTATCAGATAATCTGGAGACCATACAAGCGTCCCCAGGACTCGGGAGTTAGGCCCTCAGTTTTACTCTTTGGGACAGCTTGCATAGAAGGGTTCGTTGTGTCCCACGTTGTGTGACACTATTTACTCAACTGGTTACCACACACTCAGACGAGGGAATCTGATGGAACCTTTGGCAAGCATGCGGTTTCTGGCGCCGCCCGCCATGGCAGAATGGCAGTCCGTTGCGGTCTTCTTGGCAAGGTATTCTGCTTAGAGCAAGCCTGGATGAACCATTGGCTCATTTCCCTGTTGACAATCTCCCGAGCATCACAGAAGCCCGTCTGCTGTGAACATCGGCTCAGATTGGCCCAACGTTTTGGTCTACGAATGCAACGAGCAAACGAGAAACGAACAAATTAGGTCTGGCCCGTGCTAGAAAAGCAAAAACGCAGCATGGGTACCTCATACGTCACAGTTTAGCAAAGTATTAGAATTCCAGGAGGCCCGGCTCGAGGGCCATTGCACCCCCCCCCCCCCCCTCCCCAAAACAGCCGGTGCGGGAGCGGGCCAAGTCCGGAAGTTGCCGGTTGTCCATGGCCCGGAGCCTGAACTCCACTTCGGCAACTGGAGTCAAGCAGCGCCATGAAAATTTGACAGTGGAGCTTGGAAGAGGAAAACGGTCCACAACTACTTGAAAAGTTTTACAAACCTCCAACCCTTTACAAGGACTCGTTGCCCTCGTGCTTTCAATCTCCCAAGGCAGATGTTCCCATCTGCCCGGCTAGCTCAATCGGTAGAGCGTGAGACTCTTAATCTCAAGGTTGTGGGTTCGACCCCCACGTCGGGCTCAATTCCCGTCAGCGGTTGACACGAATACTTTTTTCTTTTGTCTGTATCAATAGTGATGACGAGGTGTGCCACAAGTTGCTGTCACATTACAGACTAGGTATGAATTGTGGTGGTCTTTAACTCTTCTATCAGTGTCCTGGTTACCATGAGGTAAGACCAAAGGACTGGATTCTACCTTGTTCCTAAAACTCCCCTCGACCCCCAAATGTCAGCCAGAAATGCTTACTTCCCTTGCTCCTTCCCTTCAATTGGTAATGCTTGATTACAACAAACTTAGGACGCAACGGAATCACACAAGCAAACGCTAGAGACAGCATTTTAGTTCGTGAACATGTTGATAATACCCCAGTTGCCACGCGGTGTACGAAAATGGGTGACGAACATTCGTTCGTCGCCAGATTTTTGTTATCCACAAGTCTCTGAATCTAGAAGTTGTCCTGGAGATCAAAACGTGGTTAATTTTATCTACACAATTTGCCCGATCATTTCCAGGAGCCTTTTCTACCCTCAGCCTCGAGTACCAACCTCCTAGTTTACATGTACTGTATGTAGACTTACATTCACGCGACTATATATATGTAGCAATTCTTCAATTCTGTCATATGTTCGGTGTCAACGACGATGACACATTCAACATGCCATTATGAACGCTTCGGAGCAGATCGATACTCGCTGCATCACGTTTCTTTACTTGGTCGTTCCTGTCTCAGTAACCCGTAGCCAAAAGTCTGTCGTCACCCAGAAGGCAGCATCGTACAGTCTCAAAGGCTCTTGTGGTTTGACGACCGCAAAGTCGAACCTCCGCAACAACTGTGAGATTTCGGCGTTTAGCTAGGGTCAAAGCAAGCACGGTCTCCCAGGATTCTAGCCACTCACCTCGACGAATACCTTGTTGAGTTCCATGGCCGCAATAGTCTTGCCAAGACATTGAAACCGCCCGTGGCCGAAAGCTAAATCAACCACGCTCGTCATTTCTCGGAAGCGCTCTCCGTCATCGGCGGCTTTCAGCCAGCGCTCCGGTCTGAAGATATCCGCGTCCGGCCCGAACGTCTCTTTCGATCTCATCAACTTTTGTATATTAACACCCAGCTGTGTCCCTTCCGGGAGGAAGTGTCCGCAGAGATGGGTGCCGCCCTTGGCGACCTGCTTGTAGTTCAGACCGGTAGACGGCGGATACAGCCGCAGCCCTTCCCTGATCACGGCTTGCAAGTAAGGGAGCTGGCGGGCTTCTGCATCGCGGATCGGGGAACTGATGAACCCCTTGGCGATCCCGGTGGCAATTTCTTGACGAAGCCGATTCAAAGCTGCTGGTGCAGTCAGGAGGCATAGCATCGTCATACGAATCGCCGTTGCCGTTGAGTCGGAACCTGCTATCCTAGGTAGACAAAGGTGTCAGTAAAAGCCGATCAATCTGCGGGCGTGAGCCTTGGCTTACAGCTCGAGAAAAATCTCTGCCAAGAGTTCCTTGTAAGTTACCCCATTGCGTAGGTGACTCTGTATCATGTGGTTTTCGCCTGGCCCTGCAGCCAGACTTTTGTCCACCAGGGTCTTGGCCATCCTAGATGACGTGAGCATTGCCAGTGCCTCAACAAGTGGTAGCGTCATCTTGCTTACCCCATCAAGCGCCCAAAGCCAAACTTGTCGCTTTCGAAGGGAAGCAGCTTGTTGAGCGGCCACCGCTGCATCGTGATGCCCAACCATGGCATATTCAGCATGACGGCAAGAACCGGGAATATCTGGTCATTCGTCTCAACATAACCGAACAAGTCCTCGTCTTTGGCCAGAAATCCCAATGCCTCGCCAAATGAGAGCTCGCTCACGACATCGAGAGCAAAGTACTGAGACTTGTGAGAGAACTCGATCGGGCGGAAGTCGTCCGAAGTCGATATGTACTTGGACCCGATGAGGTCGATGAATCGCGCGACGATCCTGTCAACTCCAGGCTCGAAGCCGCCGTTCTCGCGCCCAGCGTACTGCAAACGCGGTCAGGCCGAGAGAACATGGGGAAACGGGCCATTCAGAGAAACGAACGCCTGGACTCAACTTGGCCTTCAATTCTTTCCGTTCCTGGTCGTCTCGCAGGGAGAAGAGGCTGTCCTGATCTGGAACGACTTTGGACAGGGCGTACCACGGGCCTTTAACAAAGTCCGAGCGAACCGCCGAGATGATGCGGTAGCTGTTGGCATCACCAAACAGCACCTCGTTCGGACCGACGCGAACCAAAGGGCCTGGGGAGGCTGTTGTGAGATATGTGAAGTTTTGATGAACCAACAACTCGCGCGGGCTTGCCGCTTACCGTATTTATCACCCAGATCCTTCAGTTTGAAACTCAGTTTCCCGCCCAGGGTCACGATGTTCATGGGTACAATCGAGACGGAGTTAAGGAGGGGACCAGGAATGTGTCGCAATCTGTACCACGATCTTATGTACCACACGCCGACGAAGACCATGAACAAGATTGCTCCAAGGGTTGAAGCGGACCCGGGAACGGAGTCCAAGAGTCCTGCCGGCTGGGTATGAATATCGCGGAACGCCATCGTCGAAGACGCACCTCCAGATTAACAAAGGCTATAGCGAGGTGGGTGACCTGCACAAATGAAGTGAGTGCCGTCTAAAATTTGACGAGCCAAGGGACCTCCCTCTTATTAATATAGCCCGTCTCACTGTAGTATATCCGGCTGGGTGGGGGAATGCCCCTTCAGATGGCAAACGGCACACCTAGGGAGATGAGATTATGATCCGAACATTAACCTTAAATTATGCCCGCGCTGTCCGAACCGGCCAGAAACTCGGTATCACTTAGCAACACCTTACCAATACTCTCTGTCGCCCTACTGCGGCGGATTTTCGCCTCGCTGACATGTACATAGTAGTACATGCTATCGAGGCTATCATTGTGGCTAATATGACCGGGTCTCAGAGCACATATCGCGCTGTAGCTTCTTATGTTTGCTTAGTAAGGAGAGAGGGGGACATTGAAATACGCAGGTGGTTGTTTGTTCTCCTTGCTTGTCACAAACCTCTCCCAGTGTTTGCTTAAAGTGAGTAAGGAGTTTTGGCGCAGGATGCAGATGTACCTTTCAAAGGTCCTTTGCCAACATGCCAAGATCAAAGGTAAGTTACTAATTGCAGCCTCGATGCCTAAAGACACACTCTTATCGGGGGTGCTACAGTGGTATGACATTAATCTCATGAGCCCTTTCTGGAGCAAGATAATGATCATGTGATCTGAGCTGTACTGATGCTGTTTGTGGAGATGTTGCTTCTTCTGGGTTGGCATCTTAGGTAGTGTTTGTTGAAAGGCCTTTTGGTTACTTGGTGATTAAGATCCGTGGGCAGTACTTGACCTTCGGCAACTTTGATTACCAATTTGATGTTTCCTTACTCTCAAAACTCGCTGTTTTCGGCATACGAAGCGCGATTGATTATCAGACAGGGTCAGAGACCAGCATCATAGAACACGCAAGAGCTCTATTGGTCCTACCATTGGTGTCGGCGGATGGGCGTCACGTATACGCTCAAGGAACATGGCGGTGCACGAGTGAGTTTGTTTCTTCAACCAATGGCAGAACTGTCGGGACTAACACATCACCTCAAGTTTTGCGCACAACGTACTCGGAGGAATCCAACGCCGTGTTGTGAAGTAGAGGTGTATACGGCTAAGTTTTCAAGGATGTCGATTAGTAGATAGGTTTACAGTTTACTTCACGAACTGGCCTACAAGAACAAAACACGAGGTAACGTCTTGTGGTCATAGTGGTGATAAGGGCCCTGACTGAGACCATAAGCGTTGCCTTACATGCAACAACAACTTCACCTCGATCCTGACGCCGAGAGGCGATGATTACTGGTCACGACCAAACTACTCAATTGCAGCACCATGGTGGAGGAGCGGAGCCCGTTCAAAAATTGTGCATCTCATCCACGCGCATCTGATCCATGTGGCTTCGGTAATACCGGTCAGGGTGACGACCTACCCAGTGCCTACTACGGTATCGGGCCAAAGTTTAACCCCATTGTCAGGTACTGGTGGGGCGACCCACACACCCTTAACCAGCCAACCAAAGAGTTATCCGTGATGCTTTCCCACAAAATTCAGCAATTCCGGCTTATGTCATCTTTGCTTAGCTACCAAAGAATCACGTGCGTCTGCTTATGTCATTTATTCTTAGCCCCTGTAAGCTATCTCTCCCTAGTCCCTGCCTGTGGGTAGATACCAGCCTATCAGGTTAAATATACCCATCACACCGTAGTATGTTTGCGGTTTCCAAAACCTCAACATGTGCAGCCAGTACCAGTTTGCTGCCCCATTGAACGCTTGTGTGTCTGGCAAGCCATGCGACTCAGCACACGCCAGGGTCCAGGCGCCCGAGCGTTCGAACCCATCGACGAGAGCCCGACCTCGTCAACGACTCAGATCCGGATGATTCCAGCCGGATCGGCTTCTAGGGGCCGAGGTATATCTGGCGTCGGCGTCCCAAGCATCGGCAGACAGCCGGGCACGTTGTGGTGCACTATGCATACGTTTTATCTGGTGAGCGTGACGAGTACCTGGGGCTGAATCACCTCGCTAATGGGATAGAGTATTTTCCACGCCCGTGGGGAGCCCACTGCTATGAATGCAAGGTACGGATACCTAGGGTAACTTTGCGACGGGGCGAGTTGTGAGTCGTGTACCTATATCACGTCCCAAAACCCCCGCGGCAGCACAACGGTGCCAGGCCAGCGGACGGGCGATATCGGGAGGAACGTTACCCTGGCGCAACAGAATTGATGTGCTGTCTGAGCATGTTCTTACTTGCATGCGAACAGGAGAGAGGTCTGGAACAACCGAGGTGTTGATGTACACATTCACTCAGCTTCCCAACAGCGCCAGGCCATCGGCAACCGGAGCGAGAAGAGAGGACGTTGAGAGGATACACAAGGGTTGCAACATCTGCTGTGTCTCTAGGGAACATATCTTAGCGCGTTGTTGGTACCAGGATGTGCTAACTTGAGACTCTGCTGCCAGCATCATCTCAAAAGGGGTTGGACGCTGATAAGGTTTTCATTAATCTGCTGAATTTTCCCGGATGCCCATCCCTGCGTACATAACGGTCCACTGCCCCCCCCGAAAGCCAGATGGATCATGCCAGCATTCTGCAATCCAAAAAATTCCGGACTCTGGTTATGTCGCCATTCTCCGCCCCCCACTGGAAGGCGGTCCGGTGCCGGTAGCGTACCAACATAGAGAAGCCATAGCCAGCCATTCCGGGGTTTGCTGGGGAGACTCGGACACGAGAAAGACAAGACGAACCGGTCTCGGAGCGGGAGAAACCACAGGTGATGGGGCTACCGGATGTGGGATGTTGAGTGCCACAGCCGTTCCCTTGCGATGCCGTCAAGCAGCAAACACATGCCCAGAGCCCGACGCAGTCCAGTGAATCCTAGGTACGAATACTCAGGCCCCTCGAGGGACATGTAGCCTATAGGCACGGTTACGAAGATACCAGCCGCGCGGAACCTTTGTTGGCCTTGCTGATCTTGCCTGAATGGGGGTTGCCAGGTGGCTCATGCAAGGCCAATCGATGAGTGTCTAGTCAGTCACCGCTGACATCAAGAAAGGACAGCATCCCGGCGACCCAGGCACTCGGCAAATTCCATCGGCGTCAGCCAAACTAGCGCATCCTCCCCTGTCCCCCGGAACCAACATCCATGGTGTGTCTCTTTCGCCGTTGGGGTGGCATGCTCGCTCAACCTCTATCCCTCGCAAACCCGTGCCTTTCTCCTCAGCACCGGCGTCAAGGAAGGCCGGCCCGACTGTGCATGTCACGGAGACGACGCACACGATGACTCATCCGACGGACAGCCACGGCGTCGACCTGAGCTCGCTGAGCGGATCGGCGCACTACGGCGCTGATGCCACGTTTGGCGGCCGAGACTTCACCTCGCCCGCCCAGGCGGCGGGGGACACGCCTTACAGCCACCACGACGCGCGCGCCGGCCTGCTTCGCAATGCCCAAGACCCGGCGTACGACGGGTACTCTTCCGCATCCCGAGACGCACCGCCGCAGGGGCAGCAGCACCAGTATCGGCACCCGCAGCCACCTCGGCCACCCCCATATCTCGGGGCGGCCGACCTGGGGCCGACTCACAAGAGGAGCAGGTCGTTTCTCGGCAGAAGGCCCCGCTGCAGCTGGGACGCTTCGTGGAACATGTACCTCTGGCTTGCCCTCGGCATCGCTTGCGCCATCGGGCATCACGTCTTCTACCACTTCCTCGACGGCAACCCTGCAGAGGACCAGGTGCGCATGCTGCGTTACGGGACGGCCCTTGCCTTCGCGGCCAAGGCCAGCCTGGGCGCTGCCGTGATATCGGCCTTCCAGCAGCGCGTCTGGACAACTGTGAGGTCTAGGTTCATGACCATTGCCGCCTTGGACTCGATGTTTGCCGCCACGGAAAACTTCATCGCGCTTCTTTCCTGGGACTTTCTGAAAGGCGCCAAAGCAGCGGCCGCCCTGGCCGTGTTTGTCTGGTACGTATTATTGTCCACAAACGCTCTAGCCATGACGGACTCTGAGCAGCATGTTTACCGAAGCACCCAGGCTCTCTCCGCTCGTGGTCATCTTGACATCCAACACGCTTCTCGTGGAGCCCAGAACCATTGTGGAAAACGGTACTTGCCCCAGTGTAAGGAGTCTGAACTTTGCAAAGGAGGGCACTCACCAGTGGCGGGAACCCGTCAAGATTGACGGCCGTTATGAGATGCCGCTGTCCATCTGGAACTCGACCAAGCCTGCGGACTCGGAGCCCCAAGGTTGGTTCGACTACTACACAGGGCCGAGCCCCAACTTCCAGCAGACGGCAACCCTCGGCGCTTTCCTCCAGGAAGTCGTGGCGAGAAAGAACTCGTCCACGGAGATTTGCAGAAAGGGATGGAACTGCACCTTTGAAATCGACTTCACGGCGCCGGGCTACAAATGCAGCGAACAGGCCAGAGGGGTCGGTTCGAAGCCGGCCAACCTGACGCAGCAATCCGGCGAGGCCAAGCCGCCCTTCGGCACCGACATTCTCCTCCCCGAGGGAACGTACGCCTATTACGCGTTCACGAGCGGGGGAGAATACTCCACTACGCAGATGAGAGACGTCGAGGTCGGCGGCGTCCCAAAGATGGACCCGCCCTACCCGGCGCACATGGGGGCCCTCCGTACGGAGCCGGTCATCTGGATCGGCCACGTCGTGCCGCCAGACGCCGACCACCCTGCGTCTCGAAAGGATGGAGGCGCCAACATGGACTACGTGCCCAAGATATTCGCATGCGAACACTACGAGACGGAGTACACCGCCGTCTTCAACTACACCGACGCCACGCAGTCGGCGTACATGAAGAGACACAGGTTCCTGGCACCCGTCATCAACACGACCTTCATCCCCGGGCTCGACGCCGACGACGGCACGGCGGACAACGTCACGGCGGTGCCGAAGGAGAACTACGTCCTGCCGCAGGACGTCGAGAGGTACCGCCGCGTCGCCGCCTACCACTCGATGGGCTTCATGCTCCGCCAGTTCCTCAACGGCACTGTGCAGGTCAACAAGCAGTCCGCCAACCCGGTGGCGAACACGGACGCTATCCAGACCAAGCTCCTCGACCCCAGGAACGACTATTTCCCGGTCTTCAACCTCCAGGACATGGTCCAGGAGTTCTACCAAGACCTCATCCTCTCCATCTTTTCGACCCCCCAGTTCCTCCCCGTCGTCTGGGCCGCCAAGACGGACGAAAACACGGGGGGGCTGGCCGAGGGCGGCGACCAGCACAACCGCTCCGCGTACGAGTACCCGTGCCAGCGGTCGCGGATGGTCAACGTGTACAGCTACCACGCGCGGGACCTCTGGATCGCGTACGCCATCGCCATCCTGCTGGCGGCCTCCGGGGTCGCGCTCGGCGCTCTCGCCGTCAGAGAGAACGGGGGCGTCCTCAGGAACACGCGGTTCTCGAGCGTCGTGGCCGCGACGCGCGGGCCGGCGCTGGACAAGGTCAACTGGGAGGGCCCCGACCGCGACCGAGGCGACGTTCCGGACGACGTGAAGAGGCTGAAGCTCGGCTACGGCGTCGTGAGCCAGGGTATGGGCGGCGGCGGCGGGCTGGGCGCACGAGAGGGAGGCCCCCGAGAGAGCGTGGCCTGGTCGCCCGGCGAGATTAGATGCGGGTTCGGGTTGGAGGGCGACGTTGATCAGAAGCGGAAGGAAGGTTCATTGTTTCACAGATAGTAGGAAGCATCAATACCCAGCGAGCCTTGCGGCCAATTATACAAATGTTCATTGTCTTGATTGCTTTCGGCTGACCAAGGCCGGTTTTCTACCGCTGTGCCGCTCAGTGAAGAACTAGGTCGTCCATCGGGCACCCCTTGTCAACCGACTGTCCCTTGGTCTTCTCCGTGATGATCTGGCGCGTCAGCTCCATGAGCCGGTCGCCGAGCGCGTCGTCTTGCGCCAGCTTGTTTCCCGGCTCGGGCACCGCGGGCGGGCAGATGTATTGGCCAGACTCCTTGATCGCCGTCGCGGCATAAACCATCGAGACGGCGCCCTCCCACTGCGACTTCTTGAAGGGCTCCATGCCCACGGCCATGGCGTAGCCTCCGAGGGGATACCTACGACGAGTCAGCGGGAAAGGGGGCCCATTGAGCAAAACGAGCGAACTGCGGCGGCTTACGGCTCAAAGATGTCCTCTTTGCTCATCTTTGTGCTCACGAACCCGGGGTGCGTCGCGTTCATCAACACGTTGGGGTGCCCGTTCTGCGTCACCTTGCGGTTGAAGTAGCGCGCATACAGGATGCCCGCGAGCTTGCTGCGGCCGTACTGCCCGTTGGGGCCCAGGTCCTGGTTGATCTCGTCGAGGCTCTCAAACTTGCAGTCGCTCGGCGTGGCCTGGTGCGCGTTGCTGGCCTGGTTGGCGATCCGCACCACGTCGCCCTTTTCGGCCGTCCTCTTGATGAGCGGCAGAAGGTGCGACGTGAGCACGACGTGGCCCATGTGGTTGACGGCCATGTGGCGGTCCACGCCGTAGTCGGTGAGCTGGTACGTCATGATGCCCCTCGCGGCGTTGTTGACCAGGATGTCGAGCCTGTCCGCGTCGTTCTTGATCTGCTCCGCGACCTCCTTGACGCGCTTCCAGTCCCCCATGTCGCACTCGAACCACTTCGTGCGGCCCGCCTTCTCGGCGCCGAGCTCCTTGGAGATGGCGTCCTGGGCGCCGTCGACGACCTCTTTGGAGAGGGAGAGGATGTAGAGCTTGGCGACGTTGTTCTTGAGAAGGGTGTAAGTGACGCCGTAGCCGATGCCTTCGCTGCCGCCGGTGACCACGGCGACCTTGCCGGTCAGGTCGGGACACTCCTCCAGGGTGAACTGGTGGGTTCCCAACTTGGAGGCTGGTCCGCCAAAGTTTTCGGCAATGGTGTTCTGGGCCGTCGGTCAGCAAACCTGTCATTTTCCACCTTCAACGAACGTCTCTTCCACCTTGATGGTATCCATGGCTGCGGCTTTCTGCAAAGTCCTGGTGGTGTTGTATCGGCGGGAGCTATTGAGATGTGTCAAGGTCTGGGACGTGATGAACGAGGACCCGGGGCACCATGAGTCTAAAAGCGCGGTGCGCCTTAATACTACACGCATCGCAATTCGTTTGCAATTCATTGGAGGACGTGTATGCCAAATGATTTCATCCTATTGTCACTCAACCCTAGCCTCCTCTCGGCACCAAACGTAGCTGCTGCTGGCTGCTCATAAAGGAAAAGGACCGAGTGCGTATGAATCACCACATCTCACTGTCTCAAGGGTGATCACATCTCGATGTGGAGGTTCGATGACGCGCTCATGTCTGCGCTGGAGCGCCTCTGCTCGGCTTGCATCCGGCTATATACAGACTAAGCCCTACGGAAATGGGGATTCGGTTGAAAAGACGCATACCATCTTGTTTTGTTGGGCGCCAGCCCCTTAGCGTTGGTAGTATTTATCTGGCTGGAGTGTCGTAATAGGTGCGTCTTCCATTCATCAACGTCCCGCTCCACCCCCTCGTTTCGTTCCCCCGCCTATTTCGACTTGTTCCATCTAAACACCGGCTATCGAAAGGGAGGAGGACGGGATCAGGGTAGAGACGCACTGAAGCTGGCCAGCATGCGCCCGTATTCCTCGTCAACCTCGAGGGCTTGGCCTGGCTGATCGGCATGCTGGGTTTCACCGTGCAAGATAAACCTGAGTGATTAGTGAAGGTATGGCCTCAATGCAACGGATGAGGCGTGAATCGGTCTAACGATGCACATATGGGCTGTTTCTAAAACCATCGGCAAGTCAAAAAGTCCTTGCGGCGAGGGGGCCAAGACGTGGTCTTGCATAGGACTGTTGTATAGAACTTTGGCGGGAGATGCCACATGCATTCCATCGACTCCGCTTTGAAGGCCCGTCACACCTGTATCACAGTTTCCGGGATCGGTCATCATGTCTTTTTATTGATTTGTACGCGTGGCTCCAAAAACTCGTGATGGCATCTCAAACTTCAACCCCATCAAACCCGTGCAGCGACGAGCATCGTCTGGACAGCATCGCAGCTCCACGGCGATCCCGCAGGCGTGCAGCCCGCGATTCTGCGCCGAAACAATCACAGCGAGACCGGGGCGGCGGGTCGTCTCTTCTCAATACCGAGTACGACATCAATGAAATTGCGCTTGAGCGCGCTCTTCTTCCTTGCGGCGAGCAGCTGCGACGTCTTCAGAATGTTCTTGATCTGGCGGCCGTTGAGCCGCAGCTCGGCCAGCTCCGCAATGTCCTCGTCCGAGACCTCGCTCTTGAGGGCCGTTTCCCTCAGGAAGTTGCGCCAGATCTGGCGGCGCGACTCGGGGTCAGGTCGGGGTACTCGAGGGAGACGTGGATCCGGGACTGGAAGGCCAGGTCGATGTTGTCGACGCGGTTGGTCGTCATGAAGAGGATGCCCTCGTAGTACTCAAGCGTCCGCAGGAAGATGGACACGACCTTGTTCCGCTCGAGGTCGTGCGTCGAGCGCGCCTCGAGGAAGACGTCGCACTCGTCCAGGAGCAGGATGGCGTTCCACCGGGCGACCAGCTCCAGGATCTTGGACAGGCCGTTCTCGAGCTCCCACGGCTCGGAGCCGAGATCGCCGGAGCTCAGGGTGTGCAGCGGCACGCGCAGGTTCTCGGCCACGGCCTCTGCCGTCAGCGTCTTGCCCACGCCGGGCGGGCCGGAGAGTAGGCAGATGATGCCCTTGCCCTTGCCCGAGATGACGTCGTCAAAGGTGGAACCCTCCAGTTGGGATTCCGAGAAGGCGAGGATCAGCTCCTTTTGGTCTTCGGGGAGCACGAGCTTGTCGAAGGCGTTGGTGTTCCAGGTTATCTCGGTGACCTGCTCGACGTAAAAGTCCAGCCATTTCTTCAACTTGAGCGAGTATCCGCGTGTCCGGGAGCGGGCAAGCATCTGATGACCCGGCGTCAGCTTGAGATTGCCGTCCTTGCCCAGGCCATGCTGGCGCTTCCACGCGTACAGGGCCTCGATGTCCTTGGCCGTCCAATCGCTCGTGTACCGGGTGTTGTAGTAGGGGCTGAATCGGTTGAAGGAGTTGATATCAATAACAACACGGCCCTCGACTTGGATGGGAACCTCGTTGCCCTCGCGGTCCCAGGTAATGGCGCTCCCCGAGTACTGCTTGTAGTGGTGGCCAGCCAACTCCTCAAACTTTTGGCCCCGGCGCACCAGGGCCGCGCAGAGCGCGTCCTTGTCGGGGTGGAATGCCAGAGGAAAGGCGTCGAGGCCCGTGATCTTCTTCGTGCCGATGAACTCGGGGACGGAGATCCTCTCCCGGTGACGCCCAAACGTCTTGCCGCTGTAGTCGACGCAGTCGGCGCGCAGCTGAAGGAACTTTCCACACCTGTTCTCCATGTACTCGGATTCCTCCAGCTCAAATGCCGACAGGGGCCCCTTGTGGGCGGCGAGGACGACGGAGCCGGGCTGAAAGATCATCCAGAGATGTTCAAAGGTGATGACGCCCTTGGCGACATAGTCCTCAAAGGCCTTTATGGAGTTGCCAATCTCGTATCGCAGGATGTCGTGGAGGATCGTGAGGTGTTCCCTGAGGGTCTCGTCGAGATCTTTCCTGTCGAGGTACTCGCGGAACTCGGTCCAGCGGTGCACAAACGGGTGGAAGGGAGCCCCGAACTCGAGCCGCTCCAGCTCGCAGGCGACGCCGGGGTAGTTTACCAGAATCTCGCCCAGCGCCGTCTTCAGCCAGGGGCTCTGTATGACGATGGAGTGCGCCTCGAGCTTCTTGCGGCTGTCGTTGCTCTTGACGTTGCGCACGACGACGGCGTACTGCTCCGTCTCTTCGTTCTCGGCCGCCTCCTCGACGTCTTCGGGATACTTTTCGACCCACGTCCAGTTGCCGTCGCTGTCTTTGGGCGACTTGTAGATGTTTTTGGTCGACGCGATTGAGCCGAAGGGAGCAAAGGGCTTCTTGGGCTCTTCCTCCCCCTTCTTCTCCTCGGCCTCTGCTGATGTCTCGCCATCCTCTGTCTCGCCGTTGCTAGCATCGCCGTTTGTTTTCTTGGGTCCCCTTTGGTCGCGCCGTTCGCTGACTCCTTGAGGAGAGTTTTGGTCTCCTTGATGGAGTCGTCGACCATTGCTTGGCCCAAGGCCTCTGTCGTTGTGCTTGAAGGCGCCATCGTGTCGAATGGGAATGAGAAGGAACTGAGAAAATGCTGATGAACAACAAAGACGTTTTTTTCCAACAGGAAACTGGATACATATTTATCTACCGTTACACATCATAGTTTGGCTGCTGGCGAAGTGTATCAACTCCTTGCTGGCACATCGTCCCATCGGACGAGATGCCAGCGAAGCGTTAGGCATCTCTCCAGTTGTCCGCTTTGTCGGTTGCCTCAGCAAGGCCTCAGTCTGTTTCATGTGGCTGTGACTCATCCATCTTCACAACTCCTCTTCTGCACAGTCGTGATATTGGCTATGGTGTCCAAGGCGCTGTGGAGGAGTGCATGTTGCTGCCTGCACTGGTCGGACTCCGTTGCCCAAGCCCATCAAATGAGAACGCACTGTCAGACCGGAGAAGAGTAAGCACTAAGCCCCCGGATGCAGGCAAGGCAGACAAGCCACTCGAGCTTGGGAACATCTCACAAGGAGTTGGGCCGCCAAAGCCTATTAACCGAATTACTCATTCGGCCGTCTGTGGCAAATGTAGACTGTAGTACGGCTTGGGGTTCTAACCGCGCGCCACGTGTTGCCATCGTGATTCTCCTAATCGACGACAACATTTCACGCATGGACCTCGCCATATAGAACGGAAAACGGATTCTTTGACCCACTGAAGTCTAGACAACTTTGTGAAGGACCCAGGCGGCAGTCCTCAATACCTCCGTATTGGTGCCATTGACCTAGATTGTTGAAGACGGAACGCGCCGCTGGCCCCCCTGTGTAACTCCCATGGCAGTGGGCATCCCAGTTCGTACGCCACCAAAGTAAGATTAGTGGGGGACCAAGAGCTTAGCAGGGCCTGTGAGAAGTGATTGCTGAGCTACGACTTCGCCTCATCATTCATGCAGCCACGGCTAGGCAGCCTGTCGTGGCAAGGATATCACCGGCAGTAGGCAGACTTCATTCCTTTTCACAAACGTTCAGAGCTGGGCTGCTTCGAATTGGGATAGATGTCGTTTCGATATCTTCATCCGTTGTTGACACTCACTACACACAGCTTATACAAGGCCCCACGGATTTTGACATGCCGTATGAACCATCTACGAAACAGAGACAAGCCCGGCCATTGTATATCCTGCCGATACATAACGCGGTCTTGTCATTTCCAACTGCTGCTGACGGTCACGGCAGTCGAGCAGCCGCGCGGTACCGTGTAAGACCTGTTCGGGTCGTTTTCCCAAGTCGCCGTGCCGTCGGACGCCACGTTGACAAACTTGTACTGGAAGGTCGTGCCCGCCGGCAACGAAACCGTCAAAGTCCACAAATTGTTGGTGCTTGTGTACTGCGCCGCCGACAGCGCTGGAGCCGACGCCACGTCCCAGTGTCCCAACGCGGCAAGCGATCCCGCAACCTTGATGGTCTGGCCCGGGTCCGTCTTGACGATTGCGTCAAAAGTCACGGCCACGTCGCTCGCGATGGCGCATGCTCCGCTGGTCGCCGTCGCTGCGGCGGTGCTCGTGCGCGTCGAAGCCGGCGGGCCGCTGCCCCCGCCGCCGATGGCGATGTCGGCGCATGTGAGGTAGACCTGCCCCGTCTGAAACGAGTTCCAGCGGAATGACAGCAGCGTGTGGTTCGAGAGGTGGTCGGGCATCTTGATCTTCTTGGTGACGGTATAGCCGCCCGCGATGGAGGTGTAGCAAGACCCCAAGGGGGCGTCATCGACGCCCTGGCATGCGCGGCGGCTGCTCGCCTGGAACGCGTTGCAGGTGAACCAGTCGTTCCTCCAGCAAGCCTCTCCCGGGGAGCAGTCCGGGCTGTAGCCGCAGCTTTGGCCCGGAACGTCGGTGCATTTCAGGGTGCCGCGTTGGAAGCAATCTTCAGCGGCCTGCTTCTCGGCCTCGGTGGGGAGGTAGCCCGGGGTGATGAGCTTGTCTACCAGGGCCTGGTCTTGGCATATGCGGTAACTGAACATGCCGCCATGGTCGCCGTTGTTATCGACGCACCACTGGACATCGACCGTCTGGCCGGGCGCGTAAGTCGCCACTGGGGAGCGGCCCCAGTTGCTGGACGGTTGATTGTAGTCCACGCCGACCCGGGCGTTGTAGCCGCAGGGCCCGCTTCGGCCAACGGTGGCAGCGGTGACATCGGGCCAGGCGGACACGGGCTCTCGAATGGTGCACTCGGGGCAAGAATCTAGACCGGCCTTTTTTCATGTAAGTTTAATGTCACAGCCGAGGGCGTCTCGGACTACCCGCCTCGGTACCCAGCCTGGTACGGCTAGAGGGAATGGTCAAGTAGCCATGTCCATAGACCAGGCCGATAAGGCTAGCAATAGCCAAGTTTGTAGTCGACTTCATTCGGATGAACCAAGCCAAAGACTGTAGAGTGGCGGTTGATATCAAAACTAAAGTTTAAATGAGTACTGCGATGGCTGTTCAGGGTTTGTCTCAAAGCTAGGTCCAAGGGCAACAAACGCCGCTTTTATATCATTCAAGGCCTACAGACCATGGGCAGTTGACGCTTGACTAGAAGTCGACTCCCACGAGCCTCTTCAAACAGACAAATGGCCAGCCAAATTTTTTTTTTAAAAAAAATTGAACTCTCAATATTAGATCAAGCAGCGCCGAGGTATCCCCAAACGAGGCGGGTCTATGCGCAAAGGTTTCCCCAGACCTAGGCTCATACAGACAGTCCGAGGTGTCTCCAAATGACATGCAGGACATGGTGGGGAGAAAGTGCTCTTAGTGCCGGCCGCGATGCCTCTAACTAGCAACCTGTCCGGGGTTAACAGGTCCGTTTCCTGGCCACCGATGGATAACTGCCATGCACTGACGACACGATCCAGGGTCAATCTACCGTCTTTGCACGCGGAGCAAGAGAGCCTATGGTCCAAAACACTTTGACGGCACGCAAAGGCTTGCTTGGTGCGGAGTTGTGCGGAGTCTCCTGTGATGGGGTGACATCCCGTCCTGCAAATCATACAACGTGCCAAACTTGCGGATTGGAGCGAACGGTACAGAGTAATCACAGCTTAGGCGTCTGGCAAAAGGCCCGATAGGATGCTTCTCGCTTATGACGTCTCCTAGGAAGTCCGGCGCAATACACGATAAAACGTGGCCTGGACTGTGCCGAAGAGCCTTCACGCTCGGCCAACAACGGCAGAAGAGCAGACTCAAGTCTGTCAACTATTGGTAGACCACATCTTGATGCAGAGGCCTGGCGGTTCATGCTCGTGACCGTATGCCCCTCATTGGGACCAAGTTCCCGGCCAAAGAAACATCCCGCACAAGTATCATGGCTATATAACTTCGGTCCGACTGGTAATATGAAATGTTACGTTGCAAAGACAGCCATTTGAGCACCAGGCTTTTCCAGCCACCACGTGTAAGCGTGCATGTAAATGCCACGGCGCCGTTCGTCAACCAGGCTATCCAATCACGATTGTATCCGATAAGCGATGGGAAAAGTTCAGATTGCCATTATAACATTTGTCTATGCTTGGGGTATCCTGAATAGAGTAGTTATCGTTATTCTCCCCGAGACAAATTTGCCGAAAATCCATGTCGATGCCAGGGTCTATCCCACAATGTTGTTCGGAGAGCTCGCATATGCCCCTTGGAGCCCACTTGTACCTCTACTATTCTCTCTATCTCGGTTCGGGAGGCCAAGTATTGGCTGCGCCGCCTGTCACGGTCCCACGATTGCCGCGCTCAGGACAAGTAAAGGCGCAGTCAAGATGCCTATGGATATATCGAGAACCGTCCATCCGAGTATCACCGTGTGTTCCTCAAATATACCAGGCGACGTCAAAGGCTAGATCTGTTGCAGAAGGTCGCCAATAACAGCCACACCTCCTGCAGCCCATATACCGGTGTTAGATCTTCTCTGCCCGGGCAATTGAAACGCTCCAAAAGATAGTCATGGGCGTCGCCGGGAGAAGGAGCACACTCGACGCTCTTGATGGTGCTGAGGATCCTTGCGCCTATGAGTTGGTTTCCACAGGCTGTGCGGTTACAAGGATGTAACAAGACGCCAAAGTGTCGCAACAGGATTCATACTGCGCATCCGATAAATCCAACGCGAATTCTTCCATGCGAACCGGTCGCGTTGCAAGTCGGCCCTTCGACAAAGGACAGGACCTCGCGTCCGACCTCAAATCTCACTATGTTGTCGCAGCCGTCCACGGTGGAGTCGTTATTCCGCCTGCCGGAGCACTGCAGGGATATTTGTTAGTCCTGCTCATCAGTAGGATAAGCTAGAGGCTTACGCAGTAAGAGTTCAGTCCCTGGCCGCTGCAGGTTCCGCTCGGGTCCGCGATACCGTGGTCACAGCATAGCGGACCGGTTTCCGGCGGATACACAATAGTGGTTGCCAGAGCGACCGGAGCTAAGAAGAATAGAAAGGAGTGACGCATTGTGTGTTCTAGCTGACTGTGTATGAAAGTTGTAAAGACTGAGTGAGGATAAGAGGTGCGGGTGACTCTCATTATACGGTTCAAAGATCAATGTCACCACCTAAACCGGGGCGATCCAAAAGCTACAGCCACACGCGCGAGTAATTCATCGGGGACACCGCAATGATCTGCATGCTTTGCCACTGTTCGCAGCTTCGCAGCCTACCCGTCATCCCTGTCGGACCCCGGGATGAGTGATTTACCGCACAGCGATCCAGTACTATACGTAGTAGTGTATGTGCGCATCAGATGAACTGGAGAAAAAACAGGGGTAGGCGTAGGTCTTCATTACATAGTACTCCTTACGCCGTTACTGTTGATAAACCCCACAAACGGTTCACCCTGATGAATCCCCCTTGATAGGCCAAGAGGCAGTTTTCAGAAACTTTCCACCGTACTAACATACATGCCAACATCCCCAGTCTCCTCCAAGCCTCCTCTTCCCCCGGTCTACTCGTCCCGACTTACAAGCGACGTTAGGCGCGCCTAACCTTGGGAACGCCGGCGGCGCAGCGTTTGTAGGATTGAACAAGGCAACAAGGAACCAAGCAGATGACTCACCCAGAACAGAAGAGCTACAACACGCAAGTCAGGGCTCGCAATGAACATTAAATCGGATAGCAAACACAAGCACAGATTCGGAGTCGTATACAGAATGGAGTTGGAAGCAACGACAGCGAAGTCAAGCGTAAGTGACTTTGTTCTCTGACGACCAACCTTTGTGGGGGTAAGGTGCTCAAGGGGGTTAGCTATGCGTTCAATACGGATAAGCACGCAATAATAAACGCGTGTCGAGTCAGGACAGTGGCAGCAACCCTGTCCAGATCAAGTGGACTTGTGACTTACGAACAGTTGAGACTTGTCTTGGATATCCTTCGGTGACTAAGATTGTAGTTTTAGATTTTAACTAGGCTACACGAGGCACCGTTGTAACGGTCAACCACGTAGTTGACCACTGGGTAATCAGCAGACCAGGTGATAGTCTCGTCAAGCCTTGGAGACATTGCGTCTACCTGCTGAGCGAGTGGCGGTAACAACGTATAGGCCAAGGCGTTTGGTTTTTGTTGTAAGCTGGGTGAGTGTCAATCGTTTCATCCACACGAACTTCCAAAAGTCGCCGTGAACGGGTGAAGGGGAATGATATGTGTCTGGGCGTCAGTCTGGCGGGAAGCAAGTGTGTCATTTATACTCTGCGATTGACAATATGTGTGAGATGTTCTCGACTACAGCAGAACATGTGACAATCCTCGACTCGAACCTGCCCCCTTTTAGTATCGGCTCGTCATCATGGGATTCAAGAACAAGCTAGCACGGCCGAGGGTCGACTCCACGATCACGCCGCTGGCCGCCGATACGATTGGTGCGCATCTCCGTCATCCGGCCACGAACGCCCGGTCCCTGACTCCATTTTCCCCGCACAAACTCCACAGACAAACTCTTGGGGGGCCCGGGGGTTCACCAGAACGAGCGACGCACCTCGATACAACATTGCACCGGCCATCAACGACCCCAGTCTTGTTTACCTAGCTCTACGTAGTAGGCGTCTCGGCAGAGCTTGTCGTGGGCACTGGTAGGAGCTGTTTGTTTGGCGCGCATACCCAAACTTTGATAGTTCTCATGTGCACAAGTGGTCCCCCAGTACAGGCATTCATCCTTGACACACGCTCGACAACACACAGCACCGAGGCCTTGCCTGCTTGTCCCGCCGCTTCCCCGGGTCTCCCCTCCAGCCGGGGAGAATCGCGATGGTGGAGGTTCGGTCATCATCATATGGCTACCGAGGTGAGTGAGGCGGAGCTACGCTCTTGGCTTGGGCCATGTCACATCGCGCCATCTTGGAATGTTCAATAACACCAACAAGCCAATCGCCCCTCTGGTGCCGGGAGAATGAACCTGGTGGCCAGAGATGCAAGGCCCAGTGCTGCCACATAAAAAGGCCTCGTCGTCTCGGTCCGGGGAAGGGCAGCCTTGCTCGTCCACCTCGTCCGTCAGACTCGTCATACCCTGCGTCGGTCGCCGAGCCCCAATAATAGCTGTCATGGTGCTGCGGTCCGTCCTTGCGGCCGCCCTCGGCGCTCTCGCGTGCGGCGTCGCGTCCGCCCTCGAGACCTTTGAGCGAAACCTCATCTTCCAACCGCCCGGCAACTACACCGACCCTCGCGTCCTGTATCCCCGTACCGTCCAGCTCATCGACGGGCGGCTCCTGGCCACCTGGGAGAACTACTCCCCGGAGCCCCCCTGGTCTGGTTCCCGATCTACGAGTCCCTCGACGGCGGCCTCACCTGGGAAGAGGTCGGCCAGGTCCACGACCAGGTCAACAACTGGGGCCTGCGCTACCAGCCGTTCCTGTACGAGCTGCGACACGAGTTTGCCGGCTTTCCCGCCGGGACCGTTCTGCTGGCCGGCAACAGCATCCCCGCCGACCTCGGCGAGACCCAGATCGACCTGTACGCTTCGCGGGACAAGGGCCGCACCTGGGAGTTCCTCTCCCACGTTGCGCGCGGCGGCCGTGCCATCCCCAACAACGAGGAGACCCCGGTGTGGGAACCGTTCATTCTGTAAGACTGCGGTGTCCGGGATGACGATCCTACGGGAGAGGCGTGCTGACCTTTTTTTTTTCTTTTTTTTTTTACCCTAGCATCTTCGAGGACGACCTGATCCTGTACTACGCCGACCAGCGTTCGTCCGAGCACGGGCAGGAAATCTCCCACCAGACGACCAAGGACCTCAGGAACTGGTCAGACGTCGTCACCGACGCGACCTACCCACGGTACACCGACCGGCCCGGCATGCCGTTCGTCACCCGGCTGGCCAACGGCGACTACATGTACACGTTCGAATGGGGCGGCGCCGACATCATCGCCCCCTACTCGTTCCCCATCTACTACCGCATCGCCAAGGACCCCGCAAGTTCGCAGACGCCCCCGACCACTACATCAGGAGCACCAACGGCGGCGTCTTCCCCATCAACAGCCCCAACGTCGTCTGGTCCCCCGTCGGCGGCTGCAACGGCACCATCGTCGTCAGCAGCAACAGCGCTCCGCTCTTCGTCAACCGCCGCGGCGGCGACCCCGACGCCTGGGTGGCCTACGACTCTCCCGAGGCCGGCGCCTACACGCGCAACCTGCGCGTGCTCGAGGAGGACCCGGATTACCTGATGGTCATGGGGGCGGGTGTTTTGCCTCCCAGCACCACGAACAAAGTCACCGTCAGCGTGCTCAAGCTCACCGAGCTCTTGGGCCTCGAGCAGGCATAAGGATGAACAAAAAACATGACGCATTGCTGGAGAGAGGCTCTTTGTGAAAGCGCTCTTGGTATGGCAGAGCCACCGAGAACACGCGGTAAACTGATGATATATTCCCCGTGGTGATTCAACGGCTCATGTGGAACCACAAGTCCGACGCTATTCCCCGGTGCAGATCGAGTTCCATATACCCCACGGTCTTCCTGCTGCCCGAGAAAGCGTAGGTAGCGGCTTTGAAGAATGGCGTGTTTTGGAAGGATTGCCAAAACGGATCGGACGGTCTGATGGTCAGCCTCTCTGGATACTGGGCTCCCGGGTTGCGTCTCCTCCAGTCGTCCGAGTAGCTTTGAATGACGCCAAGAGTGGCTTCGTTCATGATGGTCTTTGCCATCAGCCAGTTGATCGACGATAGGCTCTTCCTGGCATGCCTGCTCGCAACGGCTTGGATTACATCGGATAGATGCAGGGTGGGGCTGCCGTCTCTGTGAGGCTCTTCCCGAGCGTTATAAGCCACATGGACGATTACCTGGTCCGTTTCGCCGGGGTAGGTGGGGAATTCCAAGATTGTGATTGGGCGCAGCTTTGAGGCGTAATCGGGCGAGTATACGGCGTACTTGTCTCCGTAGGCAACCACGGTATAGATATCGTTGGATCTCCGTAGACCCTTTTCTTTAGAGGGTAGCGGATCGGCCGCTGCGCAGGAGGATAACAGTGACCAAAGAAGGAGGAGGAGAGGGTACATGGAATGCATCTTGGACACGAGGTTAAGAGTCAAGGCCAGAATGTAGCATGCAGCGAGAGTTGGGCAGAGCGGTGCTATTGATATGTAAGATATTGCGGTAAAACATGGATACAGTTTGAACGGGCTCTCTTGGATAAGACGTAGTCCTGCGTGAAGCTCACCCCTACTGATCTAATTTACCTACAGACGCTGTATCCATAATCGGTACCTGGCGCCGGGCAGGGAACCGGAGTGTCCGGCCGGTGCATTTTTGTGCCTAATTAGTTGAAGCTATCCACCCCACACACCTATTCCCAATCCCCACTCTTCTACATACCATCTTCGCGCCGCTTAGCCTGACCTGGCCGGACTCGCCGAGGTTGAATCGCTGACTGGGAATACGGATCAGTAAGCTTGATGTAGCCTCCTGATGCTGGTTCAAGTGCGTATACAGTTGAGATGATCCCTGTCTGACCAAGCGTTTGTGTGTGATTTGTAGCCATCGCTGTAATTCATCGTTTCGTGTAATCATTAATATCCGAGTAGATGGCGTCAAAGACGACGCCACGCTGTGTCCACGCCGAGTCGGAGTCTCGTCAGTGGCCGAACATTTCACTTCAAAGGTAGGTAGGGATATACACCAAGACGGAGAATGCGGCGATCAACGGTAGATTATGGTATGTATGACTACGGAAGCCGGTGTCAATAGGCCTGCCTTTTGGCTATCCACAGCCAGTACCGGGTGCTGATGGCTGCCAGGCAGATGGATGCCCTTTAAATCACTGCTAGGCGTCTGACGGGCGTGATATGATGGTATGGACAAAAATGATTCGACCTAATGGTACCTATATGCTAAAGTATGTTTGTTAAAAGTCGCTTAAGCAATCGAATCGAGCACAAATAGTTGCTTAGTCCCGAGCCGAGACCTTGGCGTCACAGAAAAAGGCTCGACGCTTTCAATAGTATCAGGCGCGGAGCCATATTGAGGACTGTTTTAGAAACGTGGAGTATTAATCAACAAACACATGGCATCGTAAAACACGGGCTCCTTTTCTTCCCCTTGTAAGGATAAACAGTCACAGTTACCAAATACCGTCCGTGAGTTGTCTGTCCCAATAGACAAAAGCGGAGACCAGCAATGTGTCTTGCCTATTCTTCCGTTTCTTCTAGGCTTTTCTTGGCCCGTTGCATGGACAAAACTCTTGATGCGTTTCTGGGCGTTCCTGGCCAGCGCGGGCCGTCAATCAGGGGGGGGGGGATCGCGGGGCTTTCGAGCGGGGAGGATGAGCAGGGGCTCGGCTGGATATTATCCGACGACGGCCCCTGGCCTCTTTTCACATCCGATCAAGTCCCAGAGCGGTACGCGTCTTGGACGTCACTCCACGCTCGCTTCCGTGTACCGATGATCATAGGCACCCGGGCAAACTGTCGTGGAAAGAGGGGAAGCCGGCTCGGGGTGAGATCGCAGGTGAAAAGGCGATGATGCAGTGCCTGATGTCCGCCGACCATTCACGAGGCAGCAATGCCGATGATCCCGCCGCTACAGAAGGCCCCCCGCCTGCGGGTGGTGGCATTTCGGTCCAACGTCTGAGGATATCGTATGTGTATTGCTCATGTTAAATAGACACCGGTTCCTCGCCCCGGAGCCGGGGACGGTCCAGGCTTCGTCTGCATCGACGGGGTCATCATAGACCAAAACTGCGTTCTCGCCGCAGTACCTTGTTCCGAGCAAAATGTTGCTATTCCACGTTGAAGCTATTGCCCTGTTGGCTCTGTCCTGGCTCAACGTCGCCATTGCCAGATCCATTGATACAGGCCTCAAGCTTCTCAATGCAAGACAGCAAGACGTTGTGAGCGCCCCGGGCAGCGGGAGCGCCCGTCTTGAACTTTGGCTTTCTTGGAGGCGAGAACGATGTTCTGACGCGAAATAGGTCACTTGGGACGACAAGAGCTTGTTAATCAACGGCAAGAGGCTGATGATTTTCAGCGCCGAGTTCCACGCCTTCAGGTGAAATCCGGTCATCCCGGACCGCACCGCCCCCCAAAACAAGACGCTAATGGCCGTCACCAGGATGCCCGTTCCCTCCCTCTGGCTCGACATCCTCCAGAAGATCAAGGCCGCCGGGTACAATTCCGTCTCCTTCTACGTGAACTGGGGTCTGCTCGAGGCCAAGCCGGGCGAGGTCCGCGCCGAGGGCATCTTCGCTCTCGAGCCGCTCTTCGAAGCCGCCGAGAAGGCCGGCCTTTACCTGTTCGCCGTGAGCTTCGCGCCCCTCCCCCGCCCCCCAAACAGAAGAAGATGACGGCGATCTGACATTTGCTTCCAGCGTCCCGGGCCGTACATCAACGCCGAAGTCAGCGGAGGTGGCTTTCCGGGCTGGCTCCAACGCGTCAAGGGAGTCTTGCGGAGCAACGACGAGGCCTACCTCGAGGCCACTGACAAGTAAGAAAAAGAGGAGAAGGGCGGTATTCCGCACGTCATTTGCTTGCTGAGAGACTAAACAATAAAAAAAAACAGCTACACAGCCGCCCTCGGCAGCATCATCGCCAAGGCCCAAATCACCAACGGCGGCCCCGTCGTCCTCTTCCAGATGGAGAACGAGTACAACGCGGCCGTCGACCCGTACCCGTTCCCGGACTACGGCTACTGGCGGCACGTCGACGGCCAGTTCCGCAGCCGGGGCGTCGTCGTCCCCTACGTCAACAACGAGGCCTGGCAGCTCGGGGCCGTCACCGCCCTGACCCCGGCCGCGGTCGACATCTACGGCCACGACGCCTACCCCCTGGGCTTCGACTGCCGGAACCCTACCGTCTGGCCCGCCGACGGCCTCCCAACGGACTGGCTCGCCACGAACAACAGGCTCGCGCCAACGACCCCCTATACCATTGTCGAGGTGATTCCCATGGATCGATCGCACCACGCCCCCCCCTCAAAGGAAAGCATCGTGCTGATCGCTTCTGTAGTTCCAAGGCGGCGGTTTCCAGCCGTGGGGCGGCGCCGGTTTCGAGTACTGCGCGGCGCTCCTGAACCACGAATTCGAGCGCGTCCTCTACAAGAACAACTACGCCGTCGGCGTCACCATCTTCAACATCTACATGGTCGGTCCAGCGTGCTCGGATTTGGGGGGGGGGGGGGGGGGGCGTTTCTTGTTGCGCCCGGCGCTGACTCTGGCATCATCAGACTTGGGGCGGCACGAACTGGGGCAACCTCGGCCACTCCGACGGCTACACCTCTTACGACTACGGCGCGCAAATCAGCGAGGAGCGCCTCGTCAACCGCGAAAAGTACAGCGAGACCAAGCTGCAGGCCAACTTCCTCCACGCGTCTCCCGCCTATCTCGTGGCCGACCGGCACAACTCGTCCCTCGGATGGACGAACAACGACGCAGTCACCGTCACTCCCGCCACGACCGACTCGACAAAGTTCTACATTGCCAGGTACCTTTCCCGGCGCGCGGCCCGCTCGCTGACGCCTTGCTCATGTTGCGATAGACACACCCGATACGAGTCCCTCGAGACAGCCTCCTACAGGCTAAAGGTGAAGACCGTCGGCTACGGGAGATCAAAGTGCCCCAGCTCGGCGGCAGCCTCTGTTTAACCCGGAGAGACTCCAAGATCCACGTCAGCGACTACCCCGTCGGCGACAAGAACCTGGTGTATTCCACGGCCGAGATCTTCACCTGGTCGGTGACCCCCCCCACCTCCCCTCGACTGTACTGGCCGACGACCCGTCTGCTTATGCCATTCACTTTCTTAGGAAAAAGTACGACGACAAGACCGTCCTCATCCTCTACGGCGGCGCCGGCGAACACCACGAGTTGGCCGTCGAGAGCGACAAGGCCCGCCCGACCGACGCGGACGTCGTCGAGGGCTCCGGCGTCACCGTCGAGCAGAAGGACGGCTACACCGTCCTCGGGTGGGCCGTTTCGGACGACCGCAAGGTCGTCCGCGTGCACGGCGACCTCTACGTCTATCTATTGAGTAATGTGCCCACCGAGACAAAGATGGAAGAAGAAGAAAAAGTGCCGCATCCTTTCCGACTAACACGTCTCCCAAAGCCCGCAACGAGGCCTACACCTTCTGGGTGCCCCCGGCGGTCGGCGACTTCGCCGCCTCGGACGTCATCGTAAAGGCCGGCTACCTCATCCGCAACGTCGCAGTCGCCGCCGGCGGCGACTCCCTCAGCCTCTCTGGTGACGTCAACGGCACGACGGCCATCGAGATCGTCGGCGGCGCCCCGGCCACGCTCAGGAGCCTGCGCTTCAACGGCGAGCCCCTCGACTTCGAGCAGGACGAGCGCGGCGTCGTCACCGCGACCGTCGCCTTCGCCGCCCCCGAGATAAAGCTCCCCTGCCTGAGCCGGGCGGGCTGGAAGTACGTCGACAGCCTGCCCGAGATACTGCCCGGCTACTCGGACGAGCTCTGGACCGACGCCGACCTCGCCGAGACGCATAACACGGCGTACCCGCTCAGGACGCCCGTCAGCCTGTATGGGGGCGACTACGGCTACCACACCGGCGCGCTGCTGTACCGCGGCCGCTTCACGGCCAACGGCGCGGAGTCGACCCTCAACATCACGACGCAGGGGGGCAACGCCTACGGCGCCTCCGTCTGGCTGGACGGCGACTTCGTCGGCTCGTGGGTCGGAGACGCCGCCACCGCCGCCCGCAACAGCACCTTTGCGCTGCCCGAGCTGGCCGGGGCCGGGGAGGAGCACGTCTTCACCGTCGTCGTCGACCACATGGGCCTCAACGGGAACTGGGTCGTCGGCGAGGAGCAGCAGAAGAGCCCGCGCGGCATCCTCGACTACGCCCTCGCCGGCCACGCGCAGTCCGACGTCGCGTGGAAGATGACCGGCAACCTCGGCGGCGAGGACTACGCCGACAGGGCGCGCGGCCCCTCAACGAGGGCGGCCTCTTCGCCGAGCGTCAGGGCTACCACTGGCCGGCGCCCCCTCCCAGTCCTGGGAGGACAGCGAGGGCGGCCCCACGGCCGGCATCGGGGCGCCCGGCATCGCCTACTACTCGACGACGTTCGACCTCGACCTCCCCGCCGGCTTCGACATCCCGCTGTCCCTGGCGTTCGCCAACACCACGGCGTCGGCCTACCGCGCCCAGATCTTCGTCAACGGCTACCAGTTTGGCAAGTTTGTGCACCACATCGGGCCGCAGACCCGCTTCCCCGTGCCCGAGGGCATCCTCAACTACCAAGGATCCAACCACCTCGGCATCACCCTCTGGGCCATGGAGAAGGGCGGCGCCAGGGTCGAGGGTCTCAAGTGGGAGGTCGGCATGGTCAGCGCGACTGGCTTTGGAAAGGTTAAGCCTGGACCGCAGCCCAAGTGGGCCAAGCGAGGAGGGGCATATTGAACGGTGAGATTCAGTACATGATAGGTTTTGCGTTCATCGCTGACAAATGGGAGTGTCTATCCCAGGGATGATGTTGAGAGCAGACGGACTTTTGCTTCTTGATGCGGAAAATGCATTGTTGCACCACTTGTCACCCGCCAGGCATACGTTTGGCCATCTCGTTTCCCGTCCCGCCCAAGGAAGTACAGATCGTCTCTGACGGGATAATTGCTGGACATTACAGACACTACCAGTCTTATGAGGTTTCCTACACATTACAAAACCATGTAATTAACAGCGCTCAACTGCGATACATACAAGAGCCAATCACATATAAGGTGCTCACCCTGATATTAGCTTTACCCGCGATACTGTGCCCATGACAAAGTCCCCGTGTTATTCCCATTTGACTGCATTTTGCTACCTTCAGACGTATTCGGCAGTGACAGTGCTGTAGCGCTGGTCTGAGGCCAGTTAGTGGGGAACCGGGTGCGTCATCAGTGTCTGTGAAGCGACTTACTGTTGTAGAGCAAGGTATACGCGGTCGACGCAGATAGATAAACCGCCTCGATCTTGCAGCTCAGCTCGTAATACCATTGCCCATCAAGACCTTGGCGGCGAGCAAGCATGTTTTCAGGGATGTGGCTGACGTCGGCCTCTATATGTACCAACATGGAAACGTTGTCATCGCGAGCGACGGGCGCGGATCGAGGAGTTCGGTCGGCATAGATGTCCATCTTGATCTTCTTGATTCGACCCTGGCTTACCAAGCCTGTCCATACGAATGATGTGTAAAAGGGTTCATTTTCAGAGACGTTATCGCCGCGCTGGATGAACCACTCCATGGTGTACACCTTGTAGCAACCATCGAGACCGCACCAGTGCCGCTTCTGCTCCAGGTGTTTGTGAACCTTGGCATCGTACTTGGTACGCCACTCGGTTCCGTAATGCTTGCGAGCTTTCCGGTTCTGGATCCTTACTTGTGTGAGGCGCTCTGGCGACACTTGCGCCAGACCCTTCATGACTGCTCCCTGAACCACAGCTTGCCATGCGTTTGGTGGCTGCATGATCTGGATGCTCTTGTCAATAGCGTTGCGCAAACGCTCCTTGAGGTAGTTGGAGGCGCCGAAGCCGCCAACCAGGAGGATGGCACGAATTGGAACATTGCTCGCCACGATCTGGTCCTTGACAAGCTTGATGCACTCCAGCACGACGGGTTCGAAAATGGTCTGGAGATCAGAAGCCTTCAAGGAAAACCGGCCACGGCTGATTCCTAGCTCCTTGTTGTTCCCCAAGCCTCCCACAGGAATGGTGTAGGTGTCATCAGGGGCGGCGCCGAGGGTAAACTGTCGCTTGACCTGTAGAATATGAATACATGGGCATGCAAAGGACAGACCAAGCAGCCCTTGGGCCCCAACTCACCTTCTTTTCGAACTGCTCCATGGCTTCGGCCATGATGTCGTCGTCGAAACCCTCTTCCTTTCCAAGTTTTGCCTTCAAGAACTTTGCGAAACGCATGTTGAGAAAGGTGGAGCCACACAAAGCACCAGACCCGGGAGCGGCCTCTTGGACCTCGAGAATGGGCTTCAGACTCGTGATGGTGTAGGATATCAAGTCAACGGTGCCACCCCCCGCATCAACAACCACAACGGTGTCGTCGACATTGAGGCCGTGAGGATCTAGGCCGTGGAGTGCATAGATGGCAGCGGCCTCAGGCTCAGAGACTAGGTGAATAGGAGCGGTGGCAGTGAGGCCGGTGGCCTTTTGGCAGGCCTGTCTGGTCTTGTCCTTGGCGAGGTCTGACCAGATGGCAGGGACGGTGACAACGAACTCGAGAGGAGTGGTCTTGACGACTTGCTCGCCAAGCTTCTCTCTCAAGGTGTATCTGAGATGGTTACCGAGTGCCGACATGTAATCAGTCACCAACTTGTCAACGTTTCGGCCTCCCCTGCCCTCTGCAGATACAGCTTGACCCATGCTTTGGAGAGAAGGATCAAGATCACTGGGAAAATGTCAGCCAAGGGCTTTTGACGAGTCATTTTTGCCTGAAGTAGGTCTCAATTACACATGGACAAGGACAAATGACACTCACAGCTTAAACCACTCGACGACTTCATCCTGAGGTGCGGTGATGGGGATGGAGAACCCCCACTGCACCTCGTCGCCAACATATCTGAGCTTGGTAGGAACCTTGTCAGAGGATTCGCCTTCAAGGACATTCCTGCTGATGGGCCAGGTAGTGATTGTGGTTCGTCGGTCGGGACGCTGGGTCTCAGCCCAGGCGACACCGGAATATGTCGTTCCAAAGTCAATGCCGACGACGATCTTGCGCTCGCTCACCGAGAGCTTCTCGAAGCCCTCCATAGTGGAAGACGATGACATGACTTGGCTGCTGAGAGGAGTTGAAGATGGGTATCAAGGATGGAAAACGATTGCCGCGCTGAAAGACTGCGTATCGCTCCAAATGTATGTAGGCCAAAGATTCCACTAGATAGTGAAGCAAGGCGAGATAACACAAAAATGGCTCCCAACGTTAGCACTGTGCCCAGCCTCGGTCTCGGGAGGGAAATGAAGCTTAGTTGGAGTTGATGAGATGCGCCTCAAACCGACAAGAAATGGAAGCCGGAGGGAAAGAGACGTGACGCTGGGAGACGAGACAGAAGCAGTGGCGCCGACGAGGTGAAGAGAGAAAGAAATCAAGGTGGAAGCGAGACGGGACGATGTGTAGACTGTCCTGTCCAGTTGGAATGCAATGCTTGATATCAACACCATGTCAGCAGACCAAAGCAGCGAGGAGGGTATACTTGCCTGGCTCCAATGGCGGAAGTTTGGGTAAGTAGACATGTTTGGCGGTGCGAGGCTTCGAGAGGCATCGGCTGAACCTTGATTCCCTCATGGAACGAACCTCGAGGAAGCAAGGAAGGCATGTCCAGGTAGAGAGGCAAGTACCTGCCAAGTCTACATGAACGAACGGGTGGGCACATCACATGAGCTTCCGAGAAAGGAAGGAAGTGGTTGGCTGGACATGGTAGCCGGTACCCAGGTGCCTGTGCTACACTGCGCAACGAGACAGGTACTGGGTACTTGGTAACTCTACCTCCATCTTGTTCCGGCTCCGCAGTGGCCAATGGGCAAGGCCGTTGTCTTGTCTTGATGCGAACGACGAGAGAGTATTAACGTGGAAAGGGCGAAATGCCGAGTTCACGAGACGGCAACGGCGACGGACAATCAACTTCAGGCAGTAAAGTCATCAAGGATATTGGCTACATCGTTCAAGCATCGTATAGTCCGTGGGAATTTGAAGTGTACGCCGCCTGGACGCTGGTTTCTGGCATCGTTGGGACGGGACCTGCGCCCGAGCGAGACAGGAAGTGCATCAGTGAGTGTGTGTACCCAAGTCAATCGCTTACAGGTACCAAAGGAACGAAGATTGCTTGCATATCGCGCCAGATGAACAGCGCCCTTTCGTCAGATTCAACTCAAGGGCAGTTTCTAGGCCAGGAGGGGAGACATGTCCCTCTTTGTGCCAATGCAAAATTCACGGTCAAACTGGAAGCTTCATAGCTCAGACTGGCACGGCCGGATACCCAGATCAAGCGGCAATAAGGCGCTATTATGCCCAGTCTGACCACACGTCAGGCGGGCCGATGGCCACTGGACAAACATCAAGACAGAAAGGAAATGCATGAAGCAGTGCACAATGCACTTCAAACCTTCTGCTTTTGTACATGCCCTCTGTCTGCCTACGACCTCCATTTCGTCCACACGTTCCCGCGCGCTCCTTCCCCTCTCCACCGCAGAGAAGACTCGGACCTCGGCCTTGTCATCCAATCTCTCTTCCGTCGATCCCGTTGCCTGTTATCTCCCGCCGACATCATGGAAGACGTCAAATGGTAGCGGCCTGCCTGCACACGACAACGCAAGGGCCGCAGCACACTCGTACCGGAGAAGAATCCTCTCAGGAGTCATGCTGCATCTGCCATCCTCGACAAAATGACGCTTCGCCACAAGCCAGTCCACGAGAACTAAGTAACCATCACCGCCGAGCCGTCCAGTCCATCTATTATCAGTTTCCAATCTAGCATTCATGGGATTCGCAAAGATCGAGATGCCAGTTCCAGGTCAGAATGGCATACAGACCAAGGGACCAAGGCAACCTCTGCCGAAAGGCCTTGTTGCAACCCGCTTTCACAACTATCCCACACCTTACCATTCTCACCAACCCCAACATCCCGGTTCGGCCACCAACTCGTCCCACTTGGACGAATGCGACCTGATCGATCTCGAGGCCGACGTTTCTCCGCCCCAAGGGCAGCCTTCAACAATGTTCATGCTTTCAGAGCCAGCGGTGGCGGACACGAGATTGACGCTAATCATGGACTGGCTCTGAAAAAAGAAATTGAGAAACTGCGCCGTCAGCTCGAGTCGGCGACGGCACGGGCCGAGATCGCCGAGGAAAAAGCAGAGCGTGCGGAACAAAGAATTGGCGAGATCAAGGCTGACATGAGATCGGCCGTCGACAATGTGGAAACGGGCACGGGTTCGCAGGCCCCGAAGGTCAAACAGCTCAAGACCGAGAACTCGGCGCTGAAGGAGCAGCTGAGAGACGCCCAGTCTCACATCTTCAGTCTGCAACCCTACCGTAAGGAGATCACGCCTGAAGAAGTCGGACGCGTAAGTGCAGACTCCTCCTCCCTCCTACCGATAATTTCTAAAGGACTGCAGGAATATGACGACCTCATCGAAGGCGTCACCGACTGGGTGTCTAAATTCATGGACCCTATCCTCGATGTCCATGATCAGGCTGTCGAGGACCTCCTCGTGATTGCCCGGCGGAAGCCGACCGATGCCCTCCGGTTGAAGCGAACGATGCACATGTACCCGGACTTGGTTAGAGGCTCCACGTTCCCAGAGACGGACGAGGATATCGTTGTTGCCATTATCATGAGATTCCTCAACGACAACATCTTCCAAAAAGTACTCTACGGCTCGATTGCGGACTACGTGGAGGTTCTCAGCTTCGTGGAGACGGCTCTGCAGAATCAGGTGGAGCCCAAGCGAGGTAAGAAGCATCTCTTGCACCGCGAGGATCGGGATTAACGCACCAGGCAGATCTCTTTGCGATTCGAACCTGGACTGCCGAGGCGTACAACGCCATCCTGAGCTCCCGAGACTTCACGGGCTGCAGGGAGAAGAAAGAACGAGAACTGACCGAGGAGCTCGCGAGCATATTCAGCATACTTTGCAGGAGGGACAAGATGGAGTGGTTTTCGAATAACTTTGGAGACCACTGCATCAAGCCGGCAATGCAGCTGTACGAAAAGATGCAAGTGTCTACGAACCACTTCTACTTCGACATCAACCCGTACATCATATGCGGACCCGACGGAGAGATCGAGACGTCTCCCGATTTCTTTGACAGCTTGCCGGAACTCGATTGTAAGAACGTGCTCCAGAACCGCAAGGCCGTCAACTTGGCCAAGATGGACCCACAGCCTTCAAAGATGGAACTTTACCACCACATGCTCAACGTCTGCACTCTTACTCCGGCGCTCTACATGCGACAGATTGGCCGAAACGACTCTATCAAGGAGCCGCAGACGGTTCGGCGACAGCAGATGCTGGTGGCGTGGGGTCCGCAAGAAAAACGCATCGCGTTCCATGAGAACGGCGACCGCACGCTGCTGTACCATCTCTATTGTGCTAGGAGCGATCGAGAGAGGCAAGAGGCGGGCGGGTGGGCAACCTTCCGCTGGGGCGGCTAGATCACGACGCAGTCGGGTTTGATTTTCATGTAGCGATACAAGAGGTTGGGCTTTTGTCCCGGGACTTTGCGCATGTGGTCGGGACAAGATAGATTTGTTTTGCGGATTGGCTGGTGGCACAGTCGCCGTGAGATGGCGGGGCACCTATGCAGATGAAACGAACATGATGAGATCTGGCATACACAAGCTGTCTCATTTGATCTTGAAATTACCTTTTCATTTTGTTATCAAGTTGTTTCCATGTCGGTTTGGTGCCGTTTCCCTATTTTGTTAGGCTATAAGATGAACATCCTGGATGAGAGGCTTGAGAAACCTGACAACTCGACCAGGGTTACGAGTTCATCCCGGCGCAGTGCAACGCAAGTAGAGACGCCATGGTCTCTCCTACTCGCGATCTGAGGTCACATCGAGTTGAGAACCGCTTGTAGGGAAAGTATCGTTTGGCTATCTTTGCCCGTGGGAATTATGTCGCCGTGCGCTTGGCGGAGGTGCTGAGGAGGTACATGAAAGGGTACCTGCCGGTACGTACTTCCACCAAAGGCTCCTTCCTCCGCCTTTTCCCCTGCAGGTCTGTTCCTTCCATTGCATGAACGACTCGGACGTAGAACTCGAACCATTTGCGTCTTTCATCGCTCGACGTTGACCTCCCCAGCCTCGTCCCATGATCCTCCAGTTCGTTTGCTTCGTCGACTCTCATGCCTTGACCGCCGTCGTCCACGAAAAGAGCACGGCATCACGAAGCAAAGCACGCCAAAGCTGCATTGCGGGGGCGCTCACACCTCACGGAGTCGATGTTGCTCTTTGCATGATGGAGCCAGCGCTGCAGTGCAGAATGACGACTACGGAGCATTTGGCGAGCGCCAGCACCTTGACTCTCCTCAAACAAGCAACACTGGTATTCTGGTTCGGCGCAGACTGCAGAGCATCCAAAGATGAGACCAACTCATCTCTCTACCATCAGGTCATCCCTCTTGTTAGTGCAGCGCCTGCTAATTATACTGCGACGTCCACTCAATGTGCGTAATTCTTCTCTGGCCTGCGGCTTGGATGCATCAGTCGCGTGCTCGAACGGGGGTGATGCAAGGTTAAAGGTCCGAGTTACTCCTCCAAGCACACAGCCGGGATAACCCAGCGAGCATGTCGAATTTCGCCATGTTTGACGCACGTAAGCACGAACTCCCTGACGACTTGCAGCAGGATCATCAAGGAAGAAGCCGTTTGACAGAGTCTGGACCCCGACTGTCTGTTTCCTCTTCGCTGGTCCCTGATCCCGTGCGTGGAGCCGTCATCTACGGACGCTCATGAGGATCAACCTACCTCATCCCTCAACCCTGACACTCTGGAACTGAAGCCCCTGACCCGACTTACACCACATTACATGACAAACCTTTCGACCCTCTCCCTGCATACCGACGACTTGCCTGTCGACACCATTTTTAGCCCATCATCAGCGGGCCCGATAGTAAGATCAACGTTTTGAACAAGATCAGTAGCCGGGGACGAACTATAACGGCTTAAAAACACAACGAGGCAGTCTCATTCCGGGCCAGAGATATGCCCCTACCGTCGATCCCGTCTCTTTGACCAGAATGTTCGCCCCTCCCAACACCGGGTTACCGCCCAGCTATCATTCCGTTGCCAACTCCTCTCTGATGGGGGTATTCAGCGACGATGGGCTTGATGCTGCACCCCCCGAGTACGACTGGGAAACAGCCATGGATGTGGAGAATATGCCAGAGGAGGAACATCCCCCGACGCAGGCGGCACCCGCTCTCCGGGATCAACTTTCCGGCTCCTCCCGGGAGCCCCCGCAACGTGCTCATTACTACCGCGGTATTAGCGCCGAGATCATGGCCGACTTCGACTTTCCCATGCCGGCACCCAAGGTGACCCCGTCAGCGACAGGGCCGACGGCTTCGCTTGCCTCTTCTCCGCCGCGGCAAAGGGGCTACCTCCTCCCCACGCCGGCCTCGATTCTTGCCGATATCAACATCTCGCCCCTCTCGCCACAGACCACGAGTGGCAGTACCAGCACCGCCGCGAGCACGCCTCCCATGCAATCGCCTGCTGAAAGGCCTAGGTCCAACTCGAGACCGGCCCTGCTGACATCAAATAACCCGTACATGGCCCTCCTCGAGCAGAAAGAGCAGGCCATGACAGTAGCCTTTTTGCGCAGCCAGGACTCGGCTTCCGGCTCGCGCTCCGCTGATCTCGGAGCTGATGACTTCAGGTGGGCGAGTCCCCTCTAGTCTAAAACAAAATCACATCCTCCTTCTCCTTTTCTTATGGATATTTCTTCTGGGAACTATGACTACCACGTGCTTCCATCCTCGGCGTTTTTGCGTTTCTGTGGAGGCTAACAAGGAGTAGCTTCGGCCAAAGATATCACAAGGCGACAGACACCACAGATGTTGTCGTTACTCGACAGAGACTTCCGTTCAATGACCTTGGCGGTTCGAGAGAATGTCCCATCTGTGCCGAGACAAGAGGCCCGTCGTCTTTCCCCGTCCTAAGTATTACGCCCATGTGTACGCATCCACCCGAGGCGTGCTTAGAGTGTCTGCAGATGTCCATCAAATCAGACTTCAACAGCAAATTGTGGACAGATATCCGGTGTCCAGAGTGTCGCGAGCTTCTCGAATATGTCGACATCCAGAAGTACGCAGATGAGGAGACCTTTGCCCGGTATGTCCGCCCGAGTTGCACTTCCAAAAACTGAGTATACCTGTCTGACTGGCACCAGGTATGAGGCTCTGGCCCTCCGAGCAGCCATGGCCGAGGCCGATAGGTTTATCTGGTGCACAGCGAACTGCGGTTCCGGTCAGCTCCACGACGTGGACGAAGACCAGCCCATGGTGACTTGCCTACACTGCGGCCAGCGCTCCTGCTTCACCCACAACGTCGTGTGGCACGAGAACCTGTCATGTGAGGAGTATGACGAGCTGCTGCGAGACCCCGAGAATTTCCGATCCCGCATCGAGATGGAGTACGACGAGTTGGACTCGGCGCGACAGGCGATGGAGGACGCTGACCGTGCCGTGGCCCAAGGCCTTATGGCGGAGCAGCAGGCCGAGATACAGGAGCGTGAGAGCAAGGAACGCGACGAAATGGAAAGAGCGCGCAAGGCGGCAGCCCTGGCCAGGAAGGTCGCCGCCCGGCGCAAAGCCGAAGAAGAACAGAGCCGGGTGACTGTGGACCAAACGACGAAACCATGTCCTGGATGTGGTTGGGCCATTGAGAAGAACTCTGGTTGGTAAGTTTCTTTTCGAGAGCTGTCTTGGGCAATTTCACCTATGCTAACGGCTTAGCGATAGCTCGCACATGACATGTAAGTAAACACTTTGTTCCTCCTGCGCAGTTGCCTCATTCCCGCCTCTGGAATCATCTTTTGCAAACCTAAACCGACGTCACCATAGGTATCAAGTGCCGTCACGAGTTCTGCTGGGGCTGTTACACTACTTGGGAGCAGACGCACAGCGTCCGGTGCCGGGGGATTCCGCCTCTAGTTTAGTTCAGACATCGAGACACAGCGAGCTGCCCGCCCGTGTATGATGGAAGCAGGGTGGCAAGAAGTGTGTGAATCGGCGAATGAGTCCCAGGATCGAAATGTCAATAAGATTTCTGCCGGGAGTGCCGCGCAGATCGGGAGCGCATCTTGCTTGCTTGAGAGACCGCATACACAGCGGGGGGATACAACCTCCATCCGAAACTACCCCTTTTGCCGAACGCCAGTACCGCGCGGGAGGCTTTCAATATCGTCATCGGACGTGACGGGAAGGACTTCAATCAAGTTTGTCCAATGGAATACGATCATTGAGCATTTTGGCGAACGAAAGGATCGGATCGATACCCTCGCATTTGCACGAAGCGTGGGGTGAGAAAACCCGGAGCAAAGTTGCGGACGTTTTTTTGCGTTGGCGGACGGGAAATGATACCGAGCAGATTGATTTACGGTTAGGCCCCGCGAGGGGGGCCGTGTAGCGGTGCGATGATTGGTTTCCTTTCTGCTAGGGAGTTGAGGGCTTTCGGCGCAGCCGTAAACTGCGTGTGTACAGACGAGTGAGGGAGGGGGAGGGGGGGGGGGTGTTGTTCACAGGCCGAAACCAGAAACGAAAAAGAGAAAAGATGACAAAAAAAAAGGGAAAGCGTAACATTAAAGTCTTTCGATTGCCGGGGCCCGGTCCTGCGCCAGATCCAGTGTGTAGTCGTGCGTTCTACATTATGTACAAATTGCAGCTTTCCGTAAATCCATTGAAAATCATAGTGGTGGCGACGGTGATGATACCCCTCAGCCCCCCCTCCCCCCCTCAATTGTCTCCCACTCGGGCCCTCTCATAGGGATCCCCGTTGAATGATGCGCAGCTTCGTGTTTTATTCGCTCTTGAACCGTGCCTTTGTAAGCAAAACTCTCTGTCTCTCTCCCCCGCCCCTGCGCCGCCGCGACTTTACTTCTCAATTGCCTGCGCGCTCACGCGGCCGTCAGCTCAGCAATGCGCCTCTCGATCTCGGGCACCTGGCGCAGCAGGACCTCGAGGTCCTCCTTCTCGTCCTCGAGCTTGAGTCGGCGGTCGGCGTCGAGCTTCGTGAAGACGTAGTTGCCCTGGCCGTCGAACTGGAGGATGCGGCTGTGGTACTTCCACAGGCTGCGGCGGTGGCTGACGGTCATGAGGGTGATGCCGAGGGCCTTTGCGTTGTCGTACATGACCTTCTCCGTGTCGAGGGTAACGCTCGAGGTGCACTCGTCGAGGATGGCGTACCGCGGGCGGTGGTAAAAGAGGCGGGCCATGGCGACGCGCTGCTGCAGGCCGCCCGAGAGCACGTCGCGCCACTCAGCCTCGGCATCCCAGCCGGCGTCGTAGAGGCCCGGGAGGTGCTCGAGGCCGAGGAGGGTGAGGATGGAGAGGAGGTCGGCGTCGGTGACGCCCTTGGCGCGCATCTGGCGGAGAGAGTCCGGGTACGTGATTTGCGTGCGGAGCGAGCCGCGGGAGAGGTAGGGCCGCTGCGGGATGTAGAAGATGTCGGTGAAGGGTGGCTTGTGGACGGTGCCGCCGTAGACGGGCCAGAGGCCGCCCAGGATGCGGAAGAGGGACGACTTGCCGCAGCCGTTGGGGCCGACAACGAGGAGGTGGTCGCCCTGCTTGAGGGAGAAGGAGAGGGCCTTGATGAGGACGTCGCCGTTGGGGGAGATGATGGGGCTTTTTGCTCAGGTCAGCTTTGAACGGTTTTCTTCTTTGGGGGGGGAGATGGGTATTGCAGGCAACTTACACGTTGATAAACTCAATGTCCTTGCTCTCGACGACGGTGCCGCGGCCCTTGAGGACGGCCTCGTTGTTCTCGGTCCCCGAGCTGGAGACGAGCTTCTTCTCGAAGCGGCCGGCGCGGATGTCGTTCATGACCTCGAGGAGGGAGTCGACGCGCGACGTGTAGCCGGCCAGCTCCATGATCTCGCGGTAGGAGAACATGATGCGGCCAAAGGCGTCCGAGGCGGACAGAAGCATGCGGCGGTTCGTGACGAAGCTCTCGGTGCGGTCGCCCATGTTCATGGCGATGTGGCCGGGCATCTTGACGAAGACGGGCACGGAGCAGAGGAGCAGGCCGAGGGCGCCCCAAAAGTACTTGATGACAAAGTCCTCCATGAAGCCGTGGTAGAAGCGGCGCCGGAGGATGTAGTTGACGTGCTTGATGAGGGTGAAGTAGCCCTTGTCGAGGGTGTCCTTCTCGGCCTCGTGGCCGTGGTAGAGGGCGACCTCCTCCGAGTGGTCGATGAGGCGCGAGTGCTGGAAGCGGAACTCGCCCTCGAGGCGGGCCTCGTCGGCGACGTATTTGCCAAACGGCGGCGTGAGGGCGCGCATGACGTTGGCCGAGAGCTGGACGAGGAGGGCCATGGTGACGACGCCCTCGCCGCCGACGCTGCGGGATAGCGAATGGGTGTAGATGGTCTGAGTGGTGGGTTAGGTATTGAACATGAGAGAGGGAAGAGATGGGGGGGTCTGTTACCATGTCCAGAATCGGCTTCGCCAGGTTGCTGTAGAGCTCGGCCAAGCTGTTGGAGAACTTGGCGACGTCGACCGCGATCAATTGATCGGGGTTGTTTATCCGGTCGTCAAGGGCGGAGATGCCGTAAAAGGTCAATTTGGAGAGGTACTTGTCGTGGATGTGCTGCGTCAGCCGCGTGCGGTACTTGAGCGACAGCTCTGCTTGGTGGTAGGAAAGCTGCGTCGGCCGTATTAGCATTCATCCGGAGGGGCCGCGTGGTGAAGCGGCGGTAGGACGAACCATTGAGTTTGTAAAGGTCGCGGGGATGGCGATGAGCATCCACCAGACGATCTGGGTCAGGAACTCCCTCCCGTTGCCCTTGACGAGGCTCTTGACGATGGCGCCGTCCATGGCGGCGACCTTGAGGCTGATGAGGGTCCTCACGACGAGGAAGAAGGAGTGGCTGATGAGCAGGCGGGCCTCCTTGCTCCGCCAGCCGGGGATGACGATCCTCAGCAGGCGCATGAGTGAGCGGAAGAAGTCGCGGTTCAGCTCGACCTTCTTGCGCTTCTTGGTGACGTCCTCGTCCGAGACGGCGACGGTGGCGCGGGACTCGCGGGCGGCGGCCTCGCGCGCCGAGGCGGCCTTTTGCTCCGAGATGGCGTGGCGGATGCGGTTCGCGAGGGCGACGAAGAGGGTGATCCAGACGGCGCGGGAGATGCGCGAGCGGTTGGCGAGGTATAGCTGGGTCAGCTGGAGGACGAGGTTGGTGACGGTGCGGTTCGAGGGGATCCCGATGAGGGACACTTTGGATTGAGCGGCCATCGCGGGCGATGCGCCAGCCGGCAGCCTGGGGTTGGGAAGGTATGGACGTCCGCTTCGAGGATTTCCGAGTCGTCAGCTCATTCGTCTCGGATCGAGTTCGTTCGATAGTCCGGTTGGGGCGTGTTTGCGGCGGGGGGTTGGTTATTGGGATTACTCGGCGTCGGTGAGGAGGAGGAAGAGGATGTCGCCAACGGCCATGGCGAGGTAGGTGATTGGGGGTCACACGTTCCTTCGGACGAGGCTTTCGGTCTTTGTTGGTTTTCCCTTCAGCAGACTTACCCAAGATCGGGTACGTAGTGGTGGTGGTAGTAGGTATGGCGAGTCGGGGGCTCGGGTCTCTTTAGCACTACTTTCCCTGCGGACTGCAACTCTTTCCCCAGTGCGTGCGTGCGTGCTGCACCCTCGCTGTCCCTCGGCTCCCCAGAGTCACATACTGGAGAAAGGGCGGCCCCACTGTGGGAAGAAGCGTGATTGGCGAACCCCGGAAACGGGCGTCTGGGTCCGCCGTTTCCATGTGAATCGGAATCGGAGCCCGATGGCATGTGATTTGTTACCTTACCTTGCATTGCTGCCTGAGGCGGTACCACAATGTGGCTTGACTGGGGGTTCGGAAAAGAAGCCACCACCAGCCACATCGCGGGGCAAAAATACTAGACATCTTTTTTTTTTTTTGCCCCCTCCCCTCAGTGAACCTGCGACGAACTGTGACTCTATCGCCGTATCCTGGTCAACCAGTCAAACAAACTACGAGACGAAACAGTACGAAACCAACACAGTCACCAAGAAAAAGAAGAAAAACCGCCATCATGTCCGACGACAATGTCTCCATCTACGACGAGATCGAGATCGAGGACATGACCTACGACGAGGACATGCAGATCTACCACTACCCCTGCCCCTGCGGCGACAAGTTCCAGATCGCGCTGGCCGACCTGCGCGACGACGAGGACATTGCCGTGTGCCCCAGCTGCAGCCTCATGATCCGCGTCATCTTTGACAAGGTATTTGTTTTCCAACCTTTATAGTTTTCCAAAGGGAACGTGAAGAGATAAAGGGAGGGAGAGAGATCACTTTGCAAACAGGGTAGGATAGGCTGACATGAAGAACGCGCGCAGGACGATCTCCCCAAGGACCCCGAAGACGACCCCGAGCTCGCCGCCGAGGCCACCTCCCAGGTCACCGTCGCCGCTTGAGCGCTCAGGTCGTTGACAACAGTATGTCAACCCAGGTTATCAACGGGAAGCCTTGCCAAAAACAAAAAACAAAAAGGGCAGCCGCAGACCTCGTCCCATCAGTAGGGGCCCCCACCACCGCCAGCCCTTGGTCGCCTGCCACGCAGCATAAGAACGGGTCAGCTCAAAGAACCGGCAGACACCCTCCTGAACCTACGGTCAGGTGCGCGCTGGAGGCTCCAGTCCTACGGCGCATCTGGGTAACGCCTCATCCTCCAAGCCCCTTCCCCCCTTCCCTCCCTTTTTGCTGCCTAGAGAGGAAAAGGGGGGGGGGGGGGGGGGGTTATACCGGAGGGGGTGATGAGTACTACAAACTCGTCCTGGCGAGGGCGCGGTTTTGGGACGCAGGATCGACATCCCAAAGGGCCCTTTCTGCGGGGCCTAAGGACGCGTCCTTCTAGCGGCGTATATAGCATCAAATGTTACCGGAACACCTATCGAGCACAAGGTGTTATTCAGCTGGCCAATAAGGAAAATGGAGAGGTCGAGTATCAAGCCTTCGTCAGACATGTAGAGTTCACAGCAGTCCTTTTCGTCCGTTGCATGGCAGGTGTTGAATCAGAAATTACACGCCCAGTTCATAACCGACGACTTTGCGAGATCAATGAGGTCGAAAGGTAGCTGTTTGGAAAATGTTCATATTGTTGAAATTAGGTAATGGCGGTTTCAGTGCCTCGTCGTGATTAAAGTCGTTAACCGTCCCATGCAAGCCTGTTGTCCAACGCCGTTGCTCCCAAGCCGTGACCCATCATAACATTTTCGAGGACGCCCTCCCCTTTCACCTCGTTCCCCCACCGAGCTGTTCATATTCATAAGTCAATAAGTCAAAAACGCAGGCCCGTTCCCGCTTTCGCCCTTGTCGAGCGTAGAGAAGAGAAGAGAAAAAGCTGGCCGAGATCCTCTGTCCGTCTAGATGAGGAAGAAGCTGGCGATGCCGGCGGCGACGAGGCCGACGACGGAGCCCTGGACCTTGTCCGCCGCAGCGGTGGGCACGACGACGGGGCCGGAGCTGGTGGCGTTGGGGGCCGGGGTGAAGTGGGTCTGGGTAAGAGTCGCGAGAGTGGCTAAGGACCGTGTTAGTCTACTGTTTCCCAGAGATCAGTACTTGAGAGGAGAGGGAGAGAGGACTCACTGTTGGCGGAGGGGAGGACGCCGGAGATGGTGGTGGCGGACTCGGAGACGGAGGGCAGGGGAACGGGGGAGTCGGACACGGGGTAGGTGGGGATGACGATGGGGATGGTGGTGGTGACGGGGGGGTCGTCGACAACGACGGCGGTGGTAGTGGTGAAGCCGGCCGGGACGGTCGTGGTGCCCCCGGTCACGACGACGGTGGTCGACGGCTCGGGCTCCGGGGTGACGGTCACGGTAGTCTCGGGGACGATGGAGGTGACGGTCACCAGCGAGGTGGGCTCGGGGAAGGCGGGCAGGGTGATGGTCGCGGTGACGCCGTCGGTGATGATGATGGAGGTGACCTGGGCGGCGGCCAGGCCGGCGGCGGAGAGAATGGCAAAAGAGCGCATCTTTGATGTGTGGTGATTAAAAGCGTGGGATCTTTTTTTTTTTTTGCGAAGTGGTCGGAATAAGGGGGAGTTCAGTCACTATCGAGACGGAAGCGACTGATTGGGCTCGAAAGGCTGAGGCTCTTGGTTGCTTGCCTGGTGAGTAGAGAGTTGGCGGACTGGTTGTGGGTAATGAGACACGGGAACCAGAAGGACTCGATGTGGGAGAGGAAACCGGGACGATATATACTGGGAGACGGGACATGAGGCTTTGGCGTGACAAGCAACACCAAGTCGCACCACTACGTACGCCGCACGCTGTGCGAGTCGGTGACAGCAGCGGTGCCAAGTATGGCGATTTTGCACGACATCATCACGACCAGGGGTGGGGAGAGGGGAGGGAGGATTGGTCGAGGTGTGCTACCTTGGCACTGTGGGTTTCTGCATACACTACCTGCTACATACACGTACAGGCATGTACCGATACAAGGCCTGAGTGAAGCGGCCTTGGGAAGAGAGGCCCATTACGGGGACTCGTTGCGGGAACGACAACATCATGGCCCTCTAGCTTTTTCCTTCTCTCCTGTTCCTTGCTGACCCCGGTGGTGGCTGCTGGATCTAGACTGGTCGCGCAGACAGGGAGGGGGGATAGGTAGGGTGTAAGCTGGTGGAAGCTGGCGAACGAGGCGAAGCAGGGTTGTCGTTCGCCGAGCAGGGGATGGGCATGGGGAACCCACCCGGGGTTTGTTTCCTCGGAGAGAGGCACGGCTCGGCCTTTAGAGAATGGGAAGGTTGGGATAGGCGCGGTGAGCTCTGATGGGCTCAATGTCGAATTTGTGCATAAGAGAAATGGCTGGGGGGCGGCCTCACTTGCAGGTAAACCCTCTTCACCGTTTCTCCACCGAAGCCCGTCAATGGCTGCAACAACGGTGAAAGAAAAGCAGGCCTGTGTATCCCCTACCACCTGAGTCTTTTGTACCGTCCCATCTCGTTTGGCAGGTCCAGGACGGAAAAAAACACAGACAACCCCTCCCATGATGAGTTCTGACGAACACCATAGTTATGGTTCGCGCCAAAAAGACATCAGGCAATCCAATCGATCCCAGGCCGAGACGGGGTCCAAGCTTTTGGACGCAATGACCAGAGTTCACCCAAAGCGAGCAGAGGTCTGCCGTACCTGGCCGCAGGAGGGGAGGGATTTCTCCACACAGCGACCAGAGCCGACAAGAGGAAAAAGAACGGGTGACGCTTGCCAACCAACAGTGCTGAGATGCCGTGTTCCCGCAAACCTGCAACACACGGCAGTGCATTCGTCATTTCGGTCCAGGGTGGTGGTGATGGTGGTGGTGGTTGGGGGGTGACGAAAAAACAATAGAAGCAAACAAATCAAACCGAGGAAGGGCAGGGCCGTGGACAGGTCGTACCAATTACGGCCGTGGCCCCGAGCAACAAAGGGACCAGTCGTCGCGCAGGACGAGGGGGGGCGGGGGGACGGAAGCATGGAAGTTGGCGATACCCGACGCCGTGCTCAAGTTGCGTCATACCTGACGAGTGGAGGGGCCTACCATGGGTATTCGCACCCAACACTTCGCGTCAAGGTTGACAACCGGGGCATTGGCGCGCAAGGGGAGCTTGAAGAACCGGGGGTCAAGTTGTCGCCAAGCGGGGAGAAGAAATCGGCTCATCGACACAAGAGGCGGCTGCATCGGGGTTGTCCGTTTCTTCCCCTTGTGCCTGGATTGGCCGGGTCATTGCATGGAAATCCTTCGCATCCCCTCCTTCCGACGTCTCGAGGGGAGGGGCGAGAGATCTCGCGTCTTTGGCGTGCATGACATGTTATGCTATGCCAGACCACGCGGCCCGACACACACACATGATGGTGCTGGAGAGCTGAAGAGAGGTATGAGTGGCAGGGTGGTGTGGGTAGTGGTGGTGGTGGTGGTCATGATGCGCGGAACATGGTGACAGAACGGAAAAGAGGGAGGCAGGGACCGGGGGCCAGAAGGTGCTTGTCACCGCATCAGGCCCCAGCCACCTTGTCCCCTCAGCCATCGCCCCCAGTAAGAGCTCAGAAGCGCCACACCAGCCCACCGTTCCCCAGACGTTCTCCAAGCCACGCCGCTGCCATGCCCTGGTTTTCTTGACTCCTAAAAAAAGGACCTCCTTTCTAGGCCTCATTACGACAGCCATATCCGAGAGAAATCCTCATGCCCATCCAGAAGTGACACCTGTTTTGTTCCGCATCGATTCCCTCACCGGCTATTCTCCCCCTCGCAAGAAGCCGACCGAACCGCCCGGCCGCGCGTCTCCGCGCCAAGCCCGGCACTAGGAATGCATGTCCCGGTCTTACTCCCTCTTCACCAAATGATGCATATCCAGAACACCCCATGAAAAGTCCATCGTCTGCTCTTGAACGAAATTTGTAATCATTGATATCTAACTCTCATCTTGTCCTCTTTTTTTCTTCTCCGTCTCTTGGCCTGGTAAAACACAAAGTAGGCAAATACGCAGATGCCGCCGTCGCCCAGGTTAGGACAAAGTCTTGATTTTGATCGTCCTTCTCTCAATTGCTCCTCATGACGACTCCACGTTGGCAAACAAAAAGTTGGGGCACCCGGCACAGCGCCTTCGGCGTTCGGCGGCAGGGTGTCCTCCACGGCACCCGTAACCAGGTCCGTACCCTTCTTGGCGCCCTCCTCCACTGCAATGATCTTCACCTCCACGAGGTTGGCACTGCGCTTGAGACCATCAATCATGTCAACAAGCACCGCCTTCTCGTCGAACGCCAGCTTGCGCTCAAGGACGGCGCTCGCTGGCTCGCCCAGCTGCAGACGTTTCTTGAGGCCCTGGACGAATGGCATGGCCTTCTTCATCTCGCCCATCTTGGCAATCTTTCCGTTGAGCGCCTTGTCATCCACCGACTTGGTCTCGGGGTCCCACATCTCCTTGAGGAGGTCGATGTAGGCCTGCTGCCACTGCGGGAACTTCTCGCTCATCAGGATCGTGAGCTTCTTGGGCTTCTTGGGGTCGAACGACGTCTCCTTGCCCTTGGCCTTCTTCTTGAGTTGCAGAGACTCGGCAGAGTTGACGTTGGACGCCGTGACCGAGATGTACCTTCTCGCCGCCGTAAGCGCCGCGTCAGTCTCGGGAATCTCCGGGAACGTCGCGTGCTGGATCGTTGTAGGCTTGCCCAGGATCTCCATCCACACCGACTCAGCCCAGTGAGGAGCGATGACGGCAATGAGCAGACACTGAAGTTCGATGTAGCGCAGGACCAGGTCGTGGTGCATCTTGACTGAGGCGCAGCTCTCGCGGTAGAAAGAGAGGGCGTTGTTGAAGCTGTCATCTCACGTTAGTGCGGTCTGTCAACCAATGGCTGACGTCTGGACTTACTCGTAGAAAGCGGCCTTCAGAGCGAGCTTGTAGGAGGTGTCGGCTAGAGAATGTCAGTCTATTATGCTGGAGGATAAACGCAGTGGCATACTCACAGTATTGCTGGATGGCCTCCTTGGCAATGACGTTCATTTCATTGTTGAAGACCTTGTCAAAGAAGTTCAACTCGCCTGTCCGAAGCTCGCCCTTGTTCTTGACGACGTCCTCGCACCATTCTACCTATTTTTAGCAAACTTCCGACCAGCGTTTTGCAGATACAAACATACCTCTGAGAGTGTGCAGGCGCAGGATAGCCTGGTTGGCAACATCTTCCTCAAAGTTGCTGTCGCCGTTGGTGTCACCAGCATCGGCCAGACCAATACGGGCGGCATCGGCGCCGAACTTGCGGGCAACATCCTGCAGCGTCATGAAGTTACCAGTCGACTTACTCATCTTCTCTCCGTTGAGCATCAAGTGACCGTTGGTGCGGATACCTCTGGGCCAATACTCCGGGGTGAAGATGGCAAGATGGATGTAGAGGAAGAACGTCAAGTGGTTGCCGATCAGATCCTTGCCGGAGCTGCGGAGATCGAGAGGATAGAAATACTCAAACGAGCGGCGCATGCTCTCCAGAGTTTCCTTGGAGATCTTGGACTCGGAGAGGATTTTGTCGTCAAGCTCACGGCGACAGAAGACGTAGTCCCAGACTTCGTCAATCATCTGCTCGGGGCCGATGCCACCAGTTCCCTTCTCTTTGCCGAAGATGTCCTTGTGGAGGTAGGGCGCGATGGTGTAGTACGCCATGTAGATGGTACTGTCACTCAGCGACTCGACGAGGAACTGAGGGTCCCAAGGCAGCTTAGAGCCGAGACCGTACGATCTTGCGCAAGCCCATTGGTTGAGCCAGTTGAGAACACCCTGGAAAGCATTCTTCGTCTCGTGGCTGAAGGTGTTCAGACCCTTGCCATCCGCGTTCTCAACCCAGTCGAGCGCAGTCTTCTTCCATGACTCTTCTCCGTAGTCGAGGTACCACTGGTCCATGAGGGCAACGATGCAGTCGTCTGCTGATCGACTGACAACCTTACGCTCGGGCTCAGAGTAGACGAACGCCAAACCCTGGTCGATCAGCGACTGGCGAACCTTGGGCTTGGCAGTCTCGACGGCCTCGCCCTTGAACTCGCCAATGTTCATGGTGCCCTTGTAGTAGCCCTCAGAATAGGCAGTCTCCTTGGCCTTCTCGAGCTGAACGGTGTCCTTGGGAGAAGCAATCTTGAGCTGCTCGCACAGAGTCTTGGCGATCATGTCTCCGGAGGGAGTATTGATGATGGACACGATCTCAAGCTCGGCCCACTCCTGCTCGATGCCGTAATAGGCGGCCTTCTTGCGGAGGTCCATAGTCATGACCCAATCGGCGGGACTGTCCGAGGGGACGGAGGTGACGACGCCAGTACCTTTCTGGAAGGGGTCAGTAGTGCTAGGTAGCAGCAGCGCATGGTCCAACGTACGGTGGGCAGGATAGATTCCATAGGAAGGACACGAACGCCATCCTTGTGGACGGAAAAGGGGGCATGGACGCGAGTACCGATGAGGGCGGAACCGTCAACGTCGGCGGTCTGGTCGACAACACCGTCCTGGACAAAGAGGCCTTGGTAAGCCATGTTACGAGCAGCACTTTTGAGTTGTCAGTTCCCATCTTGCAAATGAAAGAAATGCAACGCGCGCCTACCGCTGGGTCATGATGTAGTAGTCCTTTTCGGAGGCCTTGAATACACCGTAGGTAATCTTGGGGGACACGAAGACGGCGTTCTGACCGTACATGGTTTCGGGGCGCAGGGTAGCTGGAATGAGGAAAACGTTGGCGTCCGCGGGCAGCTTAGACTTGAGGGCCTCTCCAGCCTTGGGCGCCCATTCGAGGACCTTCATTTTGAGCCCGGTGTACTCTTGGGGACCAACACCTTTGACAGAGTTAGATCAACGAGTGATATGATGGGAGCCACGGGAAACCTACCTTCACCCTCGGCTCGGTCGTGGTCCATACAGGGTTGTCCTTGGAGGTGTTAGTAAACAGTAATGGCTTCGAGATACGGGCAAGTACATACCGTCCTTGATGGAGTAGATAGTGTACCTCTTGCCGAACTTGATCTTGTTCAGTTCTTTGAGGCGGATCATCTGCCAGCGAACAAATGCGTCGAAGTAGGGGTTGGCCTCGGTGGTGATGAATGATCTGCGCCAGTCTTTGCCGGTCAGTCATTCGCACTTTGATGGCGGTAGAATCCCACGAACCAATTCTGAAACCGAGACTTGTGAGGTCCTCCTGGGCCAAGGGGGGAAGAATTCGAGCCAGTAGGAGGCATCGGCAAAGAGGTGAATATCCTTTCTAGGGATGCCCATGGCCTCCATGATTTGGAACTAAGCAGCGATTAGGTACAGTTCTCACAGGGTCGTAGCAGCCGCAGCATACCTGGTACTTGGCCTTAATCGTCTTGGCATTGGCCTTGCTCTTCTTGGTGGAGAACTTGGTGATATCGTCACGGGCCGCCTTGGCTTCGACGGGCTTGTCGTCGACGAGGACCTCCTCCTCCTCCTGGTATCCCTCAAAGTCACGACCGAACATGGCAACCTCGTTCTTGAGCTTGTCGGCAACCGCCTTGATGGGCATACCGGTTGCGTGCCATCCCATGGGGAAAAGAGCGCGCTTTCCTTGCATACGGGCGACCTGGATCATGAAATCAGCTTTTCCCTTGCAATTCTGAATATGTGGCTTCCCTTACACCAGCTGCGAACTCGACCTTGCTCACAGAGAACAAGTGACCGGCGTGGAGGCGACCGTTCATGTATGGGAAGGCCATGCAGCCCATCCTATCTTCTTGTCAACAGCATATCCAATCATCCTATGGGATTGCATCGTACCATTTGGGCTGCTGCTGGCGCAGCTCCTCGGCAGTGATGGAGTGCAGAGGGACTTCCTTCGTGGATGGGGCGTCGACCTCGAAGATCTTTTCGTCGGCCCATCGCTGTTGATACTTCTTCTCGAGGGCAATGAGAAAGTCGCGCTTCTCGGTTCCTTTTAGCTCCTTGGTCTTGGAGACCTGGAGGGCCTCGAGGGCCTTGGCAGCTTCGTTGGCCATGATTGCGAGTTTGTCGTTCGATATCGTGGAGGTGGAATCAGCGGGGGGCGCCAATTCCAGCCACTCGATGGGTGATTGTGTGCTTCGACGATGACTCTTGTATCGGGCGTTACGAGTCACTGCCGGGTATCGCGTGCTTGTTTCTGCTCCTTCAGGATGTCGTTGGCGAGATTCCTGAGTCACAGTCTCGCGCGGGGGGATTTCGTCGCAGCTCTGATGTTTTTTTCGAGGCTGTGCCCCGCGATGACTTTGGTGGTAATGGCGGGGTACTGTTAGCGGTCACTGGTCGCTGTCCAGAGCACTATGCTCGCCGTGTCGCAGGTGGACGGCCAGGGGGTCCTTGATCGGTACGTACCTCGTGCCAGCACGGGTGCCGGCGTGGCTGACGGTGTGTTGCTGCGACTTGAAGTGTGGCTTAGCACGGTAACTCTAGTCGCGAACGATCGGTCGGTCGCCGCACCGTTTGGATGTCTTTTCAGTTCGTCCGTCGAACCACCACCAGCCATTGTGATCACGAACGACCTCCGATAGCCCGGAATATGTTGCCCACATTCGTCCGACGAGCGGCCCAAGCAGCCGGCGAGAAGATCACAGTATTCAACAACCCGTACCGCACGAAAAAAGTCTGGCCTCCCGACTTTACGAACCTCTCGCCCCAGTCACAGCTTCGATTCGAAAAGAAGTACAAACGACGTCTGGCGCTGGTGTATGCGCGGCCGCGATGGAACAAAGCGGTTAAGCTTGCTCAGCTTGCGACCGTTCTTGGTTCGTGCAGGACACACTGCGGTGCTGATCGTGAGCTTTCTAACCGTGACCAGGTTTCCTCGGCTATACGTTGTTCTTCTCCGAGCTGGAGTTCTTCGGTAGGGAGTATAGGCCTTCTGAAGAGGTGTGTCGCCTTCTAACATAAGACTAAACACTGTATTAATTCATTACGCAAGATTCGCAAGCGCTTCCGCGGCATATTTGGCGTCCTGGACTCCGACAAACGATACGAGAGACGCAGAGACGCGCCCGAAGCGCCCGCTCCTGCCGAGACGACGAAATAAGCTTCCCAACACCGTAGAAGCATCAGCATTGGGAGGAGTTTATGGCATTTTGAATACCCGGCGAAAAACGGCCCCATGTAACAACACATTATTCGAACAATAAATATATTCCTCGCAGAAACGGCCTAAGCTACCGCCCGTGCCAGACGAAGTTGCTTCCCATGCCCAGTCCGCCACCGAGTCCACCGCTCCGGCCTTCGTTAACCGGCCGTTTGGCAACGGTGCCTTGCGCCCTTACTCCAGACACGATGCGATCCAAATTTGTCTCTATCACCACTCCTCCCACAACCATCTCGCCCAATGTCGCGTGCAGCGTTTCAAAGTTGAAGATGAGGTCAAGCTCGCACACGTTCTCGAAAAGCTTGTCGAGTGCCTCGACGTAGACTTGAATTAGGTCGATCAGGGCAAGGGGCGACTCGGTCGATGTGGAGATGACGATAAAATAGAGGGTCGCGTAGTTGCGGTAGGTAACGAGCGAGGGTACGTCGTTTTCCTCTTCCGACGACGAGTGCGAGGTGCCCGAGGCAGCGAGCAAAGGAGGAAGCGGGAGGAAGTTACAGGAGCCGGCCGGGCGGTTGGAGACGAGAGTGAAGATCTCAGAGATGAGGCGCTGTTGCATGCTGGTTTCCTGCAATGACGGGTCAGTCGACGTCTCCGAACATGTCCCTTGCGACTGATTAGGCATACTAGCTGAGTGTAGAATTTGGTCAGGCGGGGCTGACCCTGGCCGTTGAAGACCAGGAAGGCGTTGATCATTGTATTCTCTGTCGTCTGAGCATCCCGACTTTGCTCGTGTGCTTGATTCTGGCGAGTGATGAATCCCGCGATGCGCTGCGGGCTTTGGTGGGGTCTGGCTGGGTAGGTAGCTGCTGGGGCGCCTCCCATAACCCGCACCAAAACCACAAGGTGCACTGTCCGTCCCGGCACATGACTTTCTGACGTAATCACGCCGCCGGGACCTTCAAGTGGTCAAAGCTTTTGCTCTTTCCATCAACCGCTGATCGAAGCTGCACCTGCAGCTCCCGTCACACCCTGCAGTGACGTGGGGAAGGAGCTGAAGCTACCTTTTGCTTGCTGTTCTTGTTCTAAGAAGCTAATTTCTTGATCTACAACAATCACCTTCTCTCTGCTTCAATCAACCCGACGACATCTCAATAGCTCGATACCGCAACCGAAACAGTCAATCCGACTTCCAATCAAGCACACACAGCCATCATGGCCCGCAGCAACGTCGCCAAGCTCACCAGCGCAGCCGCTCGCGGCCTCCGCGCTTCGTCGCAAGCCCGTTTCGCTGTCCCGCGCCGATCTGCTCTCCTCTTGTCCGCCTCCAAGCCTGCTTCCTGTGTTGTCCCGGTCCGAAAGCTTTTCACAACCTCGTCCGCTACTGCCCGCGGCATCATGCCCGACACCGACGACCCCAAAGTCAAGGAGACGCCCAAGGAAGACGTCAAGATGAATGTCGTTGAACTCACAGATGCCGAATATCACGAACTCTCCGACGCTCACCTCGAAGCCATTCTTACGCAACTAGAGGAAATAGCTGATGCCCGCGAGGGTGTTGACGTTGAGTACGCTGTAAGCGACTGACCCTTTGGCAAACCCTGATTGAATGTCTTTGTTTCTATTCTCATAGTCGATCTTGATCCTCTCTGTTTGGTGTTGAATGTATAATCTGACATGAAGATACAGGCTGGCGTTCTCACTGTTACGTTTCCCGAGGTCGGTACCTATGTGATCAACAAACAGCCCCCAACAAACAGATCTGGCTCTCGTCACCCGTATCGGGCCCCAAGCGCTACGACTGGGTCGTTGTCGGCGACTCGCAGAACGAAAAGGAAGGCACTGCTGCCGGTGCCTGGGTCTACACTCGTGATGGCAGCACCCTTGATAACCTCTTCCTGAAGGAGCTCGACATCGACCTTAGTATAGCCCCGTCGACCTACGGGGAGAATCAGTCATAGGCAGTCAAATGTATTCAACATGGTAATAGGGAGTTTCAAGATGCTCATCAAGGATTGGAAGCAAGCTCTCTGCTCTGGAGAGGAAGGAGACAAACAGAATGCCTTCAATAGGCCTGTGTACACAATGTCTGTAAACTAAGCGCTGGATCGCGCTATTTTGACCCGGGATCCCGGCATGACTGCCGGATCCTCTGCCCGGTGGAAGGGGGGGAGGATCACAGTGAACTGATGAGTCTCGGCCGACAACAGGGTTAAGACTTATTAATCTGTTGATTTGTGTTCATTCTAATTACGGTACAGATGTTTCTGCGCTCATGGAACCCATATGCGTTGGTCGTAGATATCGGTCGCCTGACTGCTGACTCGTCCCGCGGTCTCCTTTACACATGATGACATTGACATTGGCCAACCATATACTCCGGAAGGGGGAAAAGGGATGTTTTTGCCAAAAGGGAGTCTCTCTCTCTCGGAGTTTTACTCGTGCCGTAATAATGCTGCATTTGAGAGCAATGCATAGCGAGGGTATCGTAAGTCTCATTCCATATTCATTCATCGGATCCCGTTCCAAACTTCAAGTCTACACCGTGCTGATCGTTACAGCAGCAGGCGGACAGTATTAGGCCGGCATCTCGTGCCTCTCGATGGAGCCGGTAGTTCAACAGCCGGCCCTTCTCGTGTCTCGGGCATCTCGTGTAGCCCTCTCGGGCCGGCAGCTCCATCGTCTCTCCATTGTTGCGGCCCATCAGCATGGCATCGTCGGGCTTTTCCGGGTCGTCCATAACGGTGTCGAGGGCCTCGTCGCGGGCGGCTTGCGCCCTGGCCCTGTGCCGATTCCAGAACCAGACCAAAGCGACGACGAAGAAGACGAGACTCGAGGTGGCGCCCAGGGTGATGCCGATGATCTGGCCCGGGGAAAGGCCGGACTGTTGCAGGATGTTGTCGGGGAACGGTGAGACGTCGGAGGTGGCCTCCGGGACCGGCGTGGGCGTGAGTGTGATGGTTCGCCCTCCCTCCGTCACCGTCACGGCTGAGGGGACCGTGAAGCCAGGGCCGAACCTGTCGGTTGGGAACGATACGGTGAGCGACATGGTCGGCCGCCTAAATGGTCTGGATGAAATAGGCTGCGCCAGCTTGAAAAAGCCGGTGGTAGTCGGTTGTTTAAAGGTTGGGAGGGCGACGGAGGGCTCATTGGATCAGGGCCACGCAATTCGCCCCGTCTTTGGGGGGCTCACGGTTGAGAAATGGGAGGCGCAGGCCCTTTTTGACAAACCCTCCGTGCCAAGGTCCGACGGCCATGGCGATTTTCGTTATTTCTTTCCTGGGGGAGTCCTTCTCTCTCCTTGGAGGGGGGAGATGCGGTGACGGACTCGAGACATATGCAGGAGGAGAGACGGCGCGGATGGATGGGGGAGGGGAGCGAGCAGGGAAAAGGGAGCATGAGTGGCTGAGCGCTTGTCGCACCGACTCGCGGACGTTTTCGTTTGGCATACACTACTGCGACTCGAAGCCATCACGTCAGGTCGCTCACAAGAGGGCCGTGTGTTTTTCTTTTCTTTTCTTCCTTTCGTTCTCCGCCCCCGCGCCCCCGCAGCCGGGAAACCCGGTGATGAACGCCACCGAGTCAACGCGCCCAAGACCAAGACATTTAAGAATCTCTGAGAGCCCACACACCCCGTCATCCTTCCAGGGCCCGAATACCCGAACCAGGCCGACACTCCCGGCGCGCGCTCTCGCAATAGTGCGGTTTGGAAAAGGCGGCCGGAGCTGTTTTATGCCACTGCAAGCAGGGAGTTTAGCGCTTAGTAATGGTCCTCAGCCGGGCGTGTTGGACGGTCTGGCGGATGGGAGAGAGAGCGGTTGGACTTGTTTCGGACTTTGGCGTTGTTTTAGCCCCGGCGGCGGCGGCGGCGTCGGCGCAAAGCCCGAAGTTGAGATGAGACCCGCACATCGTCCGTTCAGATGAGGTGTCTCTTGGCATCTTGGCTCATTGAAGTGAATGAGTCGACTGGTTGTGTTTTGGGCGGATCAGTTTGTGCGAGTTTTTTCTGTCTCTCTCTCTCTCTCTCTCTCTCTCTCTCTCTCTCTCTCTGTCTCGCCCCCCTCTCCCTCTCCTTGCATCCCAACAACTCGGGCCCAGTGTGCCGGGCTCGATCATGACGTGCAGCCTTCAAAACAGAGCAGATCTCTCTCTTGTGCCCTTGGACGCAGGAGCTTGCAGGCCGTAAACTCGGGGTACTTCCTTCGATTCTCTGATCTTTTTTCCCCCCTTCTTTTTTCTTGCCCTGTCCAAAGCACACACGAACGCCCGCGCGCCTATCGCGCTGCTTTATCCGACAAGCACGGAGACGGCGAGACCCAGCGACTCGGACCAGTAAGTCGGACCAGTAAGTCTGATCAGTAAGTCGCCCAGGTGGAGCGGCCATGGACCGGATGACAAAAGTGGTTCGCGTCAAGCAAGAGACCTCAAAAGTTGGGGCACTAATAGTGGAGGAGAAACGGCGTAGAAGAACCAAGGCAAAGAGGGCTTCGGGGGAGCGCGACGCTGCTTGAGGACGTCGACGAAGCCCTTTGCGCCGGCCAGAGCAGCGGAGGACGTGCCACAGGTGTCCCCGGACAGAGTGTACCACGGGGCAGGGTGGGCGCGGAGGAGGTGGAGGCGAAAAGGAACATGGGGATGCAAGGTGACGTCCGAGACGTCCTCGCAGGCGTCGTTGAAGAAGCACGAGGACGCGGGTCTGCAGCCAGGCCGGGGGCTGGCGGGCGTGGAAATCTGTGCGGTCGTGGTAATAGCTCGGCCATGTGGCGTGTGGCTGAGGCCGAGCAGGACGTCGATGAGGTATAGGAAGTGCGCGTCGGGGGCGTTCTCGGGGCAACGTGGCGGAGAGGGAGCCTCGTGAGATCGTCGTCGTCGTCGTCGGCGGCGCACATGAGAATGCTCATGCCGGTATCGAGGTGGTTCGGTAGGCGCATGTGCTCGAGGATGAAGACCTCGCCGTTGGCGGAAGTCGTCGCCGGTGACGATATCGGCGTCTTTCTTTGTGGCAAACTAGCTGGCGGTATGCGTAGTTGAGGGCGATGTTCATGGTGTGGCTACGGGCCGGAGCGCCATTGTTGCCACCGCTACCGCGTCTGGCCGGGCCGTAGCCGTCGAGGGCGGCGGAGTCAGGTGCGGCGGTAGAACGGGGCAGAGTGGACTCCAGAACGGAGCAGCGGTGATTAGCGGTCGCTCAGTCGGCGCAGATCGGGCGTGTCCCTTGCGCTCCTTGCACCTGCTGTACTGAAAGTTTCCTGCGGAGTTCGACGTCCCCGTCCGTCGAGCCTCTGCCAGCCGGCCTGTGGTGGTTGCGCGTCTGGGGAGTCACATTCCTGGAGAGGGTGGGGAGTGATCTAGAGGCCCGGCGGATCTGAATGAGGGACTGTCTTGGCCAAGAGAAGAACCACTGGGTGCGCTTGAGGGATCGTCGGTAGGAAAAGGGAGTGGCGTAACATGGCTCGTCTACGAGGCTGTTCGATCACACGGGAGAGCCGAGTGAGTGAAATATGCCATGTATTTGTGTCTGTGATACGAGCGACGACCCTGTTTTAACGTTCCTTGGTCGGTACCTTGGCTTCTCAATCAAGAGATATCCAGGACAACGTGCTTTGCCATATCATCTCAGAATTCAATCCTCCTCTACCCTCAGGCCGCCAGTTAAATAAAAGCCACGAGGCTAGACCCCCAAATAATTCTGTCTAGTATTCTGGGATAGCGCTGTGATTATGTTAAAAAGGGAGACTGCAAGGCCAGCTGTTTGGTCGCTAGCTACCTTGACCTCTATCAGTCTCTATCGTATGGAACTTGACGACATACAAACATAAAGCGAATTGTAGAGAACACAAGAGGGATGCTTATAAATCCTGAGACTATTTCAAGTGTCTTGGTTCTAAAGAAGGGATTAGTTGCCCCAGTGGTGAGACTGTAAACTTTGCACGCACATGTCCCGATACAAAGATGTTCTAGATATTACAGCAGTGAACATATAGTCTCTGCTTAGATAATAAGATTTCTATTTTAAGTAGTTAGGGTAAACAAGGGGAGAAAGCTACCGTAATGCTGGCTCTTAATATAGCATGGTTACTAGGGATCAAGCACGTGACATCTTTCTCTATAGACAACCTCTCAACCACCCAACAGCCACCCAATCCACAAGATCATGATATGGACACCGAACCTAAACGTATCTACACGGTTGACATGTTTCTCAGTTCCTGGATAGTCACCTGGTGCCAGGGAACATTTGTTCCCATGTCCTGCGGTACATAATCCGGAAACCCGAGGTTGATGTTCTGGAAGCTCGCCCATGAGACGATGTTATCCGCGTTGTAAGTCGTGTTCGCGAACGCGGTCGCGTTCACGGTTCTGTAAACGATGGGAACGTCTTCGTACGAATCCTCGTCTCTGTTTCGGGTCCACAACGGCGAAGCCCCCCCGGCATAAATGGTGCTAGATCCGACGCTGGTGAGAACAAACGCGGTTCTTCCAATGTTGGCGTAGCTGTGGGCAAGAGACGTAATGACTTCCGAAGCCTCGTACTGCAGGCTCATGTTGCCAAATGGGGGCGTCAACCTGTTGCTTCCGTTAGCTTGGTTTCATCCCCGGGGTAGCTATTCGGGCACCACTCACGGCCAAGCACCGACGTGGATATCTTCGGTCTGAGCCTGCATGATGAAGTTGGCCTCGGGGTACGTGTGCTCTGCGCAGGAAAGCATGCCGATGCGACCAATGGGAGTGGAGACGACGTAGAGATCCTCGAGCTTGCCATCCGTCCACAGCTCGCGTTCCCGGCCGCCAGGCCGGATCTTATGGCGGTGGATCAAGACTTGACCAGTAGGCGAGATCAACAACTGTGACATGTAGAGGTGGACAGTATCCTTCTCGGAGATCGAGACAGCCTGTCAGACGTCAGCAACACGACCAGAAACAGATGCGTGCTAATGGGATCGGCTTATCCCACCAAGTAAATCTCATTGTCGATAGCACCCTGGACAAGCCGGTTCCAGTTGAAGTCCCCGGCAGCAATCGAGTTATCGACATAATCAGCCGCGTGCGCCTGAAGCCACGAATTCGGATGGTCCTCATTTATGACGCCTTTGGGGTAGCCGGGAAACCAAACCTCGGGGAACGCCACGAGACGAGCGCCGCTCTCGGCCGCCTGTCGCATGTACTGCAGGCCGAGATCGACGGTGGCGTTGATGTCGAACTTGACGCCGTCCCAGTTCTTGCTCATGATGGGAAGGGGCCAGTTGACAGGAGGAGCACGAACGGCTGCGAGGGTGATGTTGCTGAGGTCCCAGTTGGCGACGACATCCACGTCGGAGCGCTTTCCGGGCCGTGATCCTCGACCGTCGTCAGCTCCCGCCGGCAGAGCATGAGCGACCGGTGTCGCCAGGCCTGTTGTCGCGGCGGAAAGCAGTGCGAGAGCGACGGGTAGGAGGCGTGCCATCGTCGAGAAGCGTTGGGGATGTGGCTTGAAAAGCTGTAGGCGATGACGGAACGGCTCCTTGCTTGAAGACTCGGGCAGGCTCTATTTAAGAAGAAAACTGCATCTCTAGACAGTGCCTTTGGTGGAGCGGCCACATGCTTAGCCGGAGCCCATGATGTAATCCCCTCATTATCCCGATCACCTTATCGTGCACCTAGACGCGTTTACGTTCCCTCATGATATTATGATAACAACAGTGTTGCGGAAGTTTCCCGAACGAGGATGTATTAGTCTTATCTCTATCCTGCGAGGCTGCTTGGCACGTTTGTCAGACATGGCTTGTTGCCCTGTTGAATGAATAGCATGATGGGGCAAAAGCTGCGTTTGAATGTCTTGTCCGGGCCGTGACGATCTCGACTGTCTTGGAATGGAAGTCGATTTGCTATCTCGGCCTTATCTGATGCGAGTGCGCCTTTTTCGACGCATGCGTGATATCTCTGCGATAGAAGACGGGTTTGTCCGTTTGACTCGAGCCCACGATGGCCTCTCGGCCGGCGTTTGCTTCCATGGACGCAATCGCCGGCCGTAATCATAAGTGGGCCTGCCGCAAACCCCGAACTGTTGACGGATACTTCCCGAAGCACAGCGCCGGTGACCCATGCTGCGGAGGACCCTATCGAGGGTGTGACTTGTAAAGAAGCCAGTTCGCCCTCGGAACCGATCTCGGTAGTATTTCCATCTTTCCAATGTTATGCCCACTATGCGGAGTCTCCAAATCGCCGTTGTGGCCAATTTCCTCTTCAGCGAGGGCCATGCTCGGTGCGGCGGTGACGAAGCTATTATCGACACAGCAACGCCCAAGACGGCCTGGAAATACGTCAAGACCACCGTCGACAGGAAAACTTCCCCAAGCAATGTTGGCCAGGGTCAGCAGGATGTCCAGGGTGATCACGGCTCGGAAGCCTGCAACAAGTGGCGCAGAAGCTCCCAGCCCGGATTGCGAAGAAATATTATTACTGCGATTCAATCCAGATTATGAAGGGGGTATGGGGTGGCGTTGGGCAACAAACCAAGGGCGTAATGCGCCGCGACGAAGCATAATGTACCCAGATAGCTGTTACTCTTCAAGTTCCCAAGTTCAGTGAAGTGTTCTGGCTAATTGCATCGTGCAACCGTTCAGGAAACGCTGTGAACCATAACATCAGCTAGCTAACCTGCTCACCCGGCTGCGCGCCTTTTCTTACGCTGCTGTTTCCGTCGCGGTTAGCTTGAGATCAGACCAGATCCCTCTTGTGCTGGCCGCTAGGGTGGGCGTGACAATGAAACAAAGACAGTAGCGGTGCGTCCAGCTTGCTGTAGCAACGGGTATGCAACGTGAGGCATTCGGCCACGCTTGTCAAGGTGCGGTTGAGGCTTAAGAAGCAACCGCATACTTGCGTTGTGCAGTTCATGGATCCACGACAGCACACCTGGCATTGAATGCCGTCTGGAAACCGCGGGGGGCATTTTAGAAAAACACTTTAGTCTGGTAACTACTCCTTCTTCTGAACCCTCACGCATTCCTTTACATTTCTATCGACCCCGAGCCACAGCAAGTCGGGCCTACTGTAATGGCCACACACGTCGACAAACGACTTGGAATGGATGATGTGGTCAAAGTCCAGATCGGCGTATATGATGCCCTCTTCGGTCTCGGGCAGATCCACCGAGAGCTTCGTTCCATCGGGCCCGAATATGGCCGAGCTTCCACCACCAGGAGTGCTCATCAGGACGCCGCCGCCCGTTTTCATCCGGTCGATACCGGACTGACTCAGCACCGCTGTGGTGTGGAGGACGAAGGCTTGAGATTCGACGGCGTAGGTCCTGGAAATGGCTTCGACGCCTGCCGGCAGGGGAGACACTGTTACTAAGACTTGTACGTTGCACACCGCCCGCCGCATACTACCCGACATCACTTGCAGCAGGCTCGGGCTCGGAAGGGATTGGAACTTGAGGGGCATCACTTGTATGAGACATACCGCTGCTTGACATGGACCAGAGCTCCTTGCCCCCGTGAGGGAACACGGGCGGCCAAGCCGCCACGTGGATCTGCTCCCGCTGCGCGTACGTGTGGTACTTGAGCAGGGGTTGGATGTGCTCCCAGCAAGACAGAGCACCGACGCGGCCGACGGCCGTGTCCGCCACGCTGTCGAGGCAGTCGGCCGAGGCGTCCCCGAAGACGGTCCTCTCCATGTGTGTCGCCTTGATCTTGGACCTCTTCGCCAGGATATCACCATCGGAGCCGATGATGACTTGAGAGATGTAGAGGGATTGGTTCCGGTTCTCGGCGAAGCCGAGGACGACGACAATCTGGTACTGCGCCGCGGCGCTCTGGATGCGGCTCATCTGCGGCGAGTCGACCTTGAGCGCGTTCTTGACATACGTCGACGTCAGTTCAGGGTCCACCGGCCGCGACCTATATGGAGAGAAGGTGTCAGCGAAGTGGGATCCTGTACTTCGTGGGGATTGTTGCTTGGGCTCCGTGAATCCTTGTGGTCGATAGTTGCTCTCACCAGATCCATGAAGGGTAGCCGGGAATCCAGCATTCGGGAAACGCAATCAACTTGGCTCCATTGTCAGCAGCCTGCTTGATGAGGTCACAGGTCTTTTCGACAGTCGCCTCGAGGTCAAGCCAGACTGGCTCTGACTGGGTGACTGCAACGCGCAGCAGGGTGGACTCGAGGGCAGCCATTATGTCGCACTGGAGAGGACGCGGGGCACAAGGTTCAAGCTATCTAGGAGGGGAGGGTGGGGGAAGAAGAGAAGATGGAGAGTATGTAAAGTGGCAGTCGATGAATACATCCGCCCTCTTAAAGGCGCTCCAGTCGACTGAAAACCTGCCCCTCTGACGTGAGATGCGCCGTGGCCTGTGAACCAGGGATTATATGAACGGTCCGGCACTTGGAGAACTGGCTATAGGGGTGTATTGCCTAATCTAGGATTCCGGGAGCGCAAGACTGGCCAGAGATAAGAAGGGCAGAGATACCAAACTTGATCGGCCTTTGGAAACGGTGCGGCGGCTGACGCTAATATGGGGTTGAATCCCGAGAATCTTTCCAATATCTTGGTTTCCCCACATTCGCCTTAGGCATGGCGGCAGTTTGCAAACCCCGGGTATGTTGCCGTGAGTGTTGCTTTATCTACACGCTCGACCCGGTAGTCTTAGACGAACCCTTGGCTCCGACTATCGGGCAAGGCCCGTGGGACGGCATTACTCGCAGTAGAGTGTCAATAGATACACCGTTCACCACGGGATGGCTGACGTCTGAAAAATAGATAAGATGGAGAGAAGAGCATCTCAAAACATTGCAACCGATGCCCAAAAAGACGGTTGGGCTGCATAATCTCCGCCATCTTTCCTCTCCATCTTTCATCTTGGATTCCCCTCGTCGGTCGAGTAAAGCATTCCGAACTACATACAGTCACTTATCCAATCAGGAAGGATAGCAGAGAAACATGTCTCCGGACACTCTCAACACTTCGCCGGGCTGCAGTGCCGCACCCGACACCGCCATCGCCATGCCTCGCGTCAGTAAAGAACTCTACTTCGGGACCTTGCTCTACGGCGCCTGCATCGCCGGCGCCGTCGGCCCACTTTTGATCCCGGGCTTCTCCGTCGTTGCCGCCCAGTTCCACATCTCGCTGGCGCAGGTGACGATCCTCAACGGGGTCCTCGTCATGGCGCTCGGAGTCAGCGCCTATCTTTGCGCGCCGCTGGCAAACTGTTGCGGGCGGCGTGTGATATACCTCGCTACGACCGTCTTCATGACCACCGGCTGCGTCTGGGCCAGCTACACGCGCACTTACGGGTCGCTGCTGGGGTCGCGGGTCCTCCAGGGCCTTGGCTTGGGGGGATTCATGTCGCTCGCCGGCACGGCTTCCATCAACGACGTCTTTGCCCGGCACGAGGTTGGGCGCCGGGTCGGGGTCTGGAACTTTGCCGTCTTGCTCTCCGTCAACCTGACCCCCGTGATCAGCGGCTATGTCATCACAGCCCTGGGCTGGCGGTGGAGCTTTCGCATCCTGGCCGTTGCCTCGGGATTGCTTTTGCTCCTCGCCTTCCTGTTTGTTCCCGAGACGCTGGTTGAGCGAGACATCCTGCACGGCGTGCCTGGTTCGGCTGAGCAAGACCAACCGCTTAGGGACAAGGACATCGAAGCCAGGTCCACGATCCCCGTGGAGATCTTGGCGCATTGTCCAACGGAGACACTGGGGACGGAGAAGGGCACCGCCGCTCCAGAACGCACCCACTTTCTCGGCCTGCACCGCATGAGGCGTGAGAGCTTCCGGAGGCTGCCGGCCATGATTGCGTCTTCATTCAAAGCGCTGGGGCACCCCGCTGTTATTTGGGCGTCCGCCATGTGGAGCGTCTTCTTTACTTGGGTCATCATCCAAGGTGCCGTCGCCGACCAGATCTACACAACGTCGCCGTACAACCTCCCAACGGCTACTGTAGGGATCCTCATTGGTGTCCCTCCCCTCATCGGCTCCGCGCTGGGGACAGTCTTGGGAGGCTGGTCTAGTGACAGGACAGTCGACATCTTGGTCAGGCGGAACAACGACATCTACGAGCCCGAGTTCCGCTTGCTGCTCATAGGCCCCGGAACGGTGTGCTGCGCTCTCGGAGCCTATGGGCTAGGCGCGGCTGTCAGTGCAGGGTCAACCGTCTGGGTATCTGCTGTGCTCTTGGGCGTCTTGAACTTTGGAGTTGGCCTCGGCTGTACGGGCATCGTTGCGTACACAAACGATTCCCTTGGCCCGCTTGCTGCAGACTGTATGGGCATCGCCATGGTAAGTCACCTACCCACGTCCCTTTACTTCTGGCCTGCCTATGTATAGTGGCAGGACGGGTTTCTTTCCTCAGCATAGCTGACCTTTGATTTACACGGAAATGAAGCTCATCAAAAGCTGTTTCGCGTTTGGTATCTCGTTTATTCTCAACGATTTCTACGCCCAGCGTGGGCCAACTTTCTTTTTCGCCACTTGGGCTTCTCTCACTGTAGGTGTAGCATTGACAACAGTTCCACTGTACATGTTTGGCAAGAAAATTCGAGAATGATGTGTGTTGTAAAAGGTTGCTTCCTGCATCAGAACACATGCGTACTTGTAAAGGTAGTTGGATGTAGTTTCGTGCTTGCAATATGGGAAAGAACCGAATTCAGTTCTCCAATGGTATTGAACAGATATCTAATTGCCAGTCCTTCAGGCGTGGAAGCTTGGCCGTCGTAGCAGCAGCCAAAAGGCCCAAAGCGATTCCGGGGCGCTTGACCTCCAACACGCTCCGGCTGCTGAGTTTCAAGAGCCCCGAAACCCATCACCGGACTGGCGCATAGGCAAGTGATTGCAGATATGATTGGGTTTACCTCTGTTATTTGTTACAGCGGTCCATTGGAATGGGGAAAGAAGAAGTCGTCTCCAAAGCCAAGCTCGTCATACGTGGGCATTCCAATCTCCAAGCCCCCAGTCCCGCTGTCTTGCAAAAGCGAGTCGGTCAAAATACTCTGCATTACCGTATCTGTCGCCATGGCATCGAACCCGTCGACGAAGCCCGCATCGAATCCGTCAATGGAGCCCGGGTCGACGACGTCGGCAGGGCCTACGGGCGACCTGCAGGGCGGAACGCGCGGTGTCCCAGTGGGAACATGATGCGTGGCTGAAGGTGCAGTCGTTTCAGCCGGTCGTCTTCTAGAGTCGATGCAGATGACACCACGCGGATTGTGAGGTGGAAAACGTACAGGGATATGCAGAGCGTGCTCGGTCACGTAGCAGATGGAGATGCTCAAAGTAGCCCCGTGCTCGGACATTGTCCTTGCCTATGAGTCGCAAGAGGGTTGTCGAGGTGTTCCAAGTCACATCGAGATGATGCTGGTCAAAGAATTTGCTGCCGCCGGCCTGAGCACACTCGGCGAGGATGGCAATTCCGCCGCACGTGGTGAGATCTGACAGCAAAACGTGTCAGTATTCGAGGCGTACCAAATACGGGGGGGGCTTTGCGTTGTGCGTGCAATGTCCTACATACAGAACAGAGCGAACCACCAAGCACCGGTGGCGTTATTCTGCCGCGCAGCCATGAGAGAAGTCGACAGCTCGTAGGCGGCCTGCACGCACGTCTTGGCGCAATGGGCCAGGAAGGTAGCCCGCAGGGTGTTGTCTTCGAGGTCGGCCTCGCCCTTGTCGTCGGGGCCCGACCCCTGCGACGCGCCGCGCCGCAGACGCGAAGGCCTCGCGGCCGCGCAGAAGGCGCTGAACATTGGCCTGTAGAGGAGGATCCGGAGGTGGAGGAACCTGGCGTGGAGCGAGTTGCTCTGGCGCCGGAGGACGAGGTCCCGGCCGGCCAGGGCGCCGGAGTTCCGTCCCGCCCCCAACGCCACCACCGGAGCGCGTCGACGAGGGACGTTTTGAAATCCTGCAGGGCGCCGTCGAGGCGGAGGAGGGAGCTGAAGTCGGAGAAGGAGCTCGGCCAGTAGATGGACGCCAGGATCTTGCCGAGGATCTTGGCGAGCCGGATGTTTTCCACGTTGAAGAGGTTGTACGACGGCATCCCTTCCGGCTGACGGTCGCCGCCGCCGTCTTGGCTTGTCCGAATAAATTCATCGTCCACCGCCGCCGGCAGGAGCACGTCGGCGGTCGTTGGCAGCAGCGGCGGTCGTCCCAAGGTCATGCAGACGGTCCTGGAATGGGCACGCGTAAGACACACGTTGCGGTGAACAAGGCCTGGCCGGCGGGGATAGACACTTACAGCTCGGATTGCAGGCACCCGTACCACACCCTCCGACGCACTTCGTTCTCCACCGGCAGACGCCGGTCGGCGTGCCTCTCGGACTGCAGGCCGAGACCGACGGCGCACCGGCACGCCAGGCCGATGACGTTGTAGCATTCGATGGGGTTCTGGCTCGCCAGCAGATAGTGGCCGGCCAGAAGCAGGGCCTGCACGTGGGACAGTTCGCCCCGGTCCAGTATGCCCATGTGCAGGAGGCTCTTCATCCGCACGCTGAACGTGGCCGAGGCCGACTCCTTCTGCGGCATGTCGGAGAACTCGCAGCCGAGGGCGAACATGGCGTTGAGGGCGCAGAAGAAGGAGGTGGCGGGACACCGGTCGCCCCCGAGGCCGATATCCCCCACCTCGCCCACGGACGACCCCGGGTAGCCGGTCGAGGTCCACAGCGACTCGTAGCGCTGCCTGAAGCTGACGGAGTGCGTCCACGGGTAGAATATGTGGACGTTGCCAAAGTAGAGCCCGAGCAGCTGGTCGGCGACCTGCCGCGGCGGCAGGGCGAACTCGGCCGACGCCAGCGCCGACTCCGCGGAGGCTGCGGATTCGCGGTCCGGGAAGGCGACCGAGGCGGTGCGCGGTCGGTGGCCGGGACGAGAGACCTCGCGAAGCAGAGAGTGGATCGAGGACTGACCGTACAGTTCGTCGTCTTGGGGGTTGTAGGAAGAGCCCGACACTCTCGTGGCGCCCATGGCACTGACGGGGCTGTTTACACCCGCGCCCAAGGACCCTTGATCGGGGGGCACCGAGTGAGCCACACTTGCCGGCGGCTGGCCTTCGGCTGTGGCTGTAGCATTGGCCGCCGCCGCCGCCGATGCAGCTGCGGCTTCTTGCCGGAGCTGGTCATTGGCCTGATGCAGCTCCTCTATCTGCTTCTGCAACGAGGCGACGTATCTGCGCAGAGCTTAGTCCTGACCTTGTCGGCATTACGAGCAAAGCCGCTTGGCGCATGGGATATACTCACTCTTGACCGCTGAGCTGCCTGGCGGTCCCGGCGATGACGGTGTAGGTGCAGCGGGCGGGGGCCTCCCTGCGTTTGGCGCAGGGGCTGCACATGGGCTTCTCGCCATCGCACTTGATCTTGCGCTCGCGGCAGATGTCGCATGCCACGGGGATCCGCCTCCGCTTGGCCGGATGCGCCGAGGGATCCGGCCCGGGTTCTTGTCTCTGCTGGTCGGGAGACGCATTGTTCGCGTCCATGGCTCGGGATCGATCCGTAAGCACTTGGCTCACCTCTCGTATGCGTGCGGTCTCGTGTAACTCGGGTTTCGGGGGGCGAGGGGCGGGAGCAGCAGGCGTGGTTCTACCGCGAAGGGCCGAGGGAGGGGCGGATGAACAGTCTTTGGAACGGGCTGTTCCCGACATTTGCTCATTGGCTTTTGAGACTGTGGGCCCGGGAAGAACCCGAGCGCCGTGACCGTCGAGGGCACATCCATGTGCCCGTGTTGCAAGTCCCTACACACTTTGTACTATATGAACTGCCCCCAGGAGACCGTTCTGTTAAATAAGAAGAGAATTAATTTATATAACGTGTTAGAGTGTATTGGGACTATCAGTATACACTTTGATGTCTGTGTTATCCGTCTTACAGGGGTATTCAACCTCGGGAACGGCCCGTGATCAGCAGGAGCTCGCAACGGATAGTTCCCGGCTGTGTGTTCATGGACCGCGGGGAACTGGTCCATGCCCCGGTTTTGGCGACTTGCGGGGCAACATAAAGAGCCAAGTAAATACTCGTACCGTGGGCAGGAGTCCGGGGCAGCATATTCGGCCTCGAAACTAGAGCGTGCCGTGCCTTGCCCATCCTTGGCCATCATGTAGGCCTCCAGCTCCAATCGACATGTTGCTTTCTCGCCGTGGCAAATATGAGCTGACACGCGGGCGTCAGGTACACAACGTCGTTCGCCTTCTTCGAGGCCTTGGTTGAAGCCGGGGTCAGGAACTGCTTCGTCAACTTGGGCTCAGACCACCCCAGTATTCTCGAGGCAATGGTCAGGGGCCAGAGGGAGATGCCCGGCACGTTTCCCAGGATAATGACATGCCCGAACGAGATGGTCGCCCTGTCCATGGCCGACGGGTACGCGAGGCTAAGCGGCGAGGCGCAATGCGTGATTGTGCATGTGGACGTTGGCACATCGGCCCTGGCAGCCGCCATCCATAACGCGGCCATGGGACGCGCGCCCGTTCTCATCTTTGCCGGCCTCTCGCCCTTCACCATCGAGGGGGAGCTACTCGGCTCTCGAACAGAGTTCATGTGAGCTGCCCTTCCACCCGCAGGAATGACCGGCGGGAGACTGACAACACCGGAAGCCATTGGCTGCAAGACGTGCCCGACCAGAAGCAGATTGTGTCCCAGTACTGCCGGTACGTTGGAGAAATCAAGACGGGCAAAAACGTCAAGCAGATGGTCCGCCGCGCGCTGCAGTTCGCCACCAGCCACCCCCAGGGGCCAGCCTACCTCATGGGCGCGCGCGAGGTCATGGAGGAGACCATCGAGCCCTACAGCGTCAACTCGGCTTTCTGGAAGCCCATCGCCCCGGCGGCTCTGCCGGAGGACGCGGTGCGGGAAATCGCTCACGCCTTGGTCGATGCCCCGGAGGCCCTTGTAATTGTCGGATTCACCGGCCGCAACCACGGCGCGGTGAGGGCGCTGGTCTCACTCGCCGATGCCGTCAAGGGCCTTCGGGTCCTCGACACGGGGTGCTCCGACATGTGCTTCCCCGCCGACCACCCGGGGTGGCTGGGTATGAAGTACGGCGTGGACGCCTCGATCGGGACGGCCGACGTCCTGCTGGTCCTCGACTGCGACGTGCCCTGGGTCAACAGGCTGTGCAAACCGAAGAGCTCGGCCCGGATCTTCCACCTGGACGTAGACCCCCTGAAGCAGTCGATGCTAGTCTTCTACATCGATGCCGAGCAGCGCTATCGAGTAGACGCCGAGGTCGCCCTCGACCAGATTGTCCGCTACCTCCGCAGCTCGCTCGCCGAGCGGCTGACGAGCCCCGAACTGGATCGCCGGGCCGAGGCCGCGGCACAGGCCCACGCAGAGCGGATTCGCGCCCTGGACGAGCGAGCCAGGCCCCTCAGTTCCGGGAAGCTCACGACCGACTACGTCTGCGCGAGGGTGCGCAAGCTGCTGCCGGAAGATACCATATACGCCGTGGAGGCCATCACCAACATGGTCGCCGTGGCGGATCAAGTCCGGCCGACCGCTCCGGGCCAGTGGATCCACTGCGGCGGCGGAGGGCTTGGTTGGAGCGGCGGCGGCGCGTTGGGCATCAAGCTCGCGGCGGACGCGGCGGACGCCGGCAAGCGCAGGCGGCACGTGGTTCAGATCGTGGGCGACGGTTCGTACATGTTCAGCGTCCCGTCGAGCGTGTACTGGATCTCCAGCCGCTACGGCATCCCCGTGCTGACCATCGTGCTCAACAACCTCGGCTGGAACGCGCCGCGGAGGTCGATGCTGCTGGTGCACCCGGACGGCCCGGCGTCCCGGGCCACCAACGAGGAGCTGAACATCTCCTTCGCCCCGAGCCCAGACTACGCGGGCATCGCCAAGGCGGCGAGCAACGGGCTCATCTTCGGTGCACGCGTCGAGGATGTTGCGCAGCTCGAGGCAGCACTGCAAGGTGCGGTTGAGAGCCTCCAGAGGGGTGTCTCGGCGGTACTGGATGTGGCTATCTAGAGTCAAAACAGATGTTTGACTATTTGTTCAGCACCTTTTGAAGTATGCCAACACAAGATAGTCACAGCTGTATATCTATGCAACTTCTAGGCTGAAAATAGATCTTGTAGGGACTTGTGAGAACGAGATAAGGAAGAATTAGTACGTGCAGAGAACACCGTATCGTCATTGGCACCGCACATGCACCGTTGAGGCATTTGGAAAAGGCAAATAAAACTGAAACAAAAATATAAGAAACCAGGTATTTGCTGTACGGTCATCACCAACCCATCCGACCCTCGTGAAGGCTTAGCTGTGAGGGTCTTGACCTCCTAATCTTGAAGCATGATCATCGTACTAATATTGCCTACACTTTAATCAATGTTAAAGCGTGTAGCTTAATTGGTCGGTAGGTTAGCCCACTATTACCCCCAAAGTCCACAAGTATTAAAGTGTACTGTTATTTATGGCACAGATACCCCGGCGCGCCTATCCCCACTAAGGAAAGGAACTTGATTGCTTATGCGTTCTACTCCTAAGTCCTAAGGCAGTATGTGCATTAATAAACGGATTTGCGTGTCGGAAATGCCGACCGACTACTAGCCGCACGAGACGCGCTACAAATGGCCCGAGCCAATAACAATCTAATAAGAAATGAACAGTGAACAAAGGAGCTCCTACTGTAACTTTGGTTAACTGTAAGCATTGCAAACTTCCCACCTTTCACTAGGTATATTCAAGTTGCGTCATATGATTTTTTAGTTTATATCATGTCTGCTTGTCTGTCATCTGTTTTTTCTTAGGGGTTGCCTGCGTCAACCCTCTCCTGCTTATCAACATGGCCTTAAAAACAATAAAGCATCTTCTGCTTCTAATCAGTCTGTCCCAAGTTACACTAGCTCTCAAAGTTCTAATCGGCTATCGACGAGTGAGCCGGGTAAGTTAATCATGCGCCTTGATAGCAGCTGTCTATCTAATCGCCAAATAGCTCGAAGCCTTTGAAATCAATCAGAGAAAAAACATCTTCCGGGACCATGCCTATGATTACAAGGCAAATAGAGATAGGGCGGCCCAGCTCGGTAATGGGGTTTACCTCTCAATGAAGGTGGATGGCTATGATGGACGGCCAAACGACTGGTAAGTGATTTATCCAACATTAGATGTGTATGTAGATTGAAAGCTGATTAAAAGTATGTAATAGGTGGTGTTATGTCTTCGCAGAGGCGGGCCCACTTCGTCAGGCACCTAAAGTCTGGATCCCAGATCATTTATGGGATCAGCCCGAAGAAGACATTGCGGACTACGTAGAGGGACGTTTGAAAGGAGGAGAGTCCCCAGAATACGCCCTAAGGATGTCCCAAGTAAAAGGGTACCCCGATGGTTTTATTCAAATGTTAATACCTACAGACATGGTTAATTACAACATGCTGCGTACTAGCGCGCGTTGTTATAGAAACCGACATGAGCTACCGATCGAAGACCCTGTTGACTATGACTGGCACGGTTTCCGTAATGAGAAACAGCCTAGTTGATATAATAAATACATTAGGTCTCTGACATTGTACTGTGTTCTTAGGGTCCAACCAGTTGGGCAACTATGGAATGCAGAGTACATAGGCTAAGTTGCAACCAAGTTGCTGATCGGGGCCCTGGAACTAGCTACTTCTCTACTCGACAGCTACACTAGGTATAATCAAAGGCTTGCCGGATCATCTCCCGTGTTGTATATCCAAGTATTCCGAAACAGGAGAACTGCTAACAAGGTCGCATTGTATGTACGGGCTTAGCAGGGTGTGATCTCGTTTACATCACGAACACACCTTCAGCCAGGCAGAAGAAGGAATTGGACAAGTGGCCAACAGAGGACTTTGATGAATATTATTGTTACGGTCAGTTTTCCGACAGCAGAATTTTCGCTAACAGCATAGCTGAAGTCGATGCTCGGTAACATTACTGTTGGCTGGTTGGTCTGTTGATCACTCAGTGGTCAGTCGGGCTATTCAAGATCGTGAGGGGTAGTTTGTACAGCTTCGTCTCAAGTGAATCACAATAGCAGGAGACTGAAAGACAGCGAGGCTAAGTCACAAGTTGATTGCTCAAGAGTTATGGAAGTCTGTCCCTGAGTGCGTCTAAGGCCATCCTGTGTGCAAGTCCCTGTTTCCCTGGTGCGGCGATCTCTGGTCCGCGAGCGCATGTATATACTTTCGACCGTTGCGCACGCATGCCAAGGAGCTTGTCTAAGAGATGCTGCATCGTTTTCACGTGAACTTGTACCATAGTTCTTCCGTTCCGTGGGTAGCCGTCCTTCCGTTGGTAACTGTGTTAGTATCTGCCCTCAATGAGTTCCATACAGAAACAACTCACCTAAGTACAGTTGCAGGTCTCGCCTGAGTCATTGCAAATGCAGGAACCAAGGGTGCCTGCGTTAGTTGTACAGGGCGATCCCGCTGGAGAGCACTCCGCTTGCCTTCCCGCAAGGAGAGCGTTTGGAGCAGATGGTGAGGAGACAGCCAGCCCAGCAGCGAATGCAAGAGCAACAAAAGCTTTAAAGACATACATTGTTAAGAAGAGTACAAGGTGAGAAGTATTGGCGGAAAGTACGGCTGAAAGGGTAATCAAGATATATAGGTGACACGTGTTCGGAGGGTGGAATGTTAAGAAGTTAAACACGTCTGGAATAGTCGCCTAATTTATACTTAAGTGATGTAAAAGTGCTTACTAATTCTAGTTTACAACTAAGTTTTCAAGTCATAAAAGCAACATATATAGCGTCACAATAGCTTCAACCATTATGCCGGCACGCTGCATCATGTCTATCATGTGCTAGATCACGTGGAGTTTTACTCATTACTCGCACATCTTGCCTATATAGCATTATCCTTTCCATAACTTCACTTCTATAGAATTGAGACTTTGTTAGCCTCATTCTCACATGCCCTACTGTCTGCTCTAACGCGTCACATATAGGGACTAGGCTGCACGTAACATTGAGTGATTGCACTGTGTATATGTTGTAGTCTACTATATTTAGCCTTCTGTATCGTACGATCCATGACTATAACTGATTAACTTATCAGCGTATAAAAGTGTATATTGCTTGCCCATTAACACTATCCGCAGTCGATATGCTAAAATCTGTTGAGCCACTATACGTACACACGTAGTAGACAGTCACCATGTGATTCTCCCGCCTAGATAGATAAGATGGATATGCACTAAACCGGGCCGATACATACATGCCTACATACGTCACCGTGCCGTGTAAGAGCAGATGATCGTCCCGCCACAGCCATCTGCAGGGATACGGCGAGAATAGCCGAGTGATGTCAACGCGCTGCCAACTTTTCCGATATCGAATGCCCCAAATGTCGAAACCTTTGCACATAATCACAGAAAACCCCTGAACTTCCCTGCCGAGCATTCTGACCAGATACGGGCGTTTGCACCGCATCTATCCCCTTTGGAAAACAAAACACCCCCCTCCCCCGGTTATCTCCTGCCCCACTTGCATCCCATCCCGCCTTATTATAACTCTATTCCGTAACCTCGTCGCATTATAGGAATTCCATATCCTCGCTTGCCTCTCTTCCCCTTCCAAATGTCTTCCCCGTCCCCGGAAGAGAAGCAGACGCAGAAGGACAAGGTCATCGCGCAGGCGACCGCCAAGCTCCAGGAGGCGCAGCAGGAGGCCGAATCGGCGCAGCAGGCCCGCCAGCGCGCCGAGGGGGTCGAGGACCCCGAGGAGAGGAAGAAGATCCTCGCCGAGGCGGCCGAGCACGAGAAAAGGTCCCGATCGCTGGCGAAGCAGTCGCAGCGGCTGCAAAGCGGCGTCTGGCAGGGCGGCGTGGGCGGCGCGGGCATCGGCGCGGGCATCGGCACGGGCCTGGGCGCCGGCGTGGGGACCCTCGTCGGCGCCGTCGTCGGCGGCGTCACGGCGATCCCGACCACCGGACTCGGCCTCCTGGTCGGTGCCGGGACGGGCGCGATTCACGGGCCGTGGTACAAGCTCGAGCAGGAGAAGAAGGGAGAGGCGGGCGTGGAGGAGGGAAAAGGGGACGAGGGCTCCGAGGACGACGGGCACGGGGAGGACGTCAAGTGAAGCCCGCCGGCTGTCTTGACTCCATCACGTATATGAGGGAGGTCCCGACGAAAACAAAGCGGCAGTGGTGGGAGTCTTTCGGGACGCAGATGTTGTCTGCGTCACGGCCGAAGAGTGGCGTTTGCACTAGGTTCTGTATTGCGTTTTGCATAGCGAGGGAACAAGGGGCACATTCACACATTGATCGCAGCGGATTGGGAAAATAGGACGACAGTTACCCCCCAGCATTTAGTCAAACTCATGTCTTACCAATCGATGGCGCAGTCACAAGGTCTGCCCCTATCATCGAGGAAACCGGTGCCCAAAGGTGAATACGCGATCGACTATCGTGCAGAGGCTCGCATCGAAATGCCATAGAAAAGCGTCACGCAGAGTAAGCATTTGTCACCGCAAGCATACGCAACTCTCTATTTCTGGTCAACACCCGGCGCAGCTCCGCTGCCGGTACCCGATGAGAGTCGAATGCGATGTGTGCGTGATCAAGACAGCTGCCTGGGGCTCTTGTGGCCAGTGGCTCCCGGGACCACGGAACTGGTGTCAACTTCTCACCCCGCACGCTGCGAGACTGACGGATATAACTGATTCACCCTGTGCCACGTTTTCTAGTCTCCCATTAGCCTATGCTCGGTAATAGCGTCCCAATTTAGACGGAGGCGGAAAATGTTCATCGCAGCATTGGGGCGGAGTCCCCCGGTACCTGGGCTCCGCCACGCGCGCCATCCCTTCCTCCCTTCTAGTCACGCTGCACAAGTTCAAGTCCAAGTCATCCTCTAGGCGGGACGCACTGGGTTCCGCAGCTGCGCGGCAAGGCGTCAGTCAGCGTCCGGCGCACACTCGGAGAATAAGAAATTAGCGCCAGTCAGGATTTGTCCCATGGTGGTATCTCCCCTCTACTATCGGCATACCGGCAAGCTGGTGACAGCCGAGAATCGGTCAAGTCTTGTTTTCTTTCGGAAATTCTCGTGCTGACGATGCCGTGGCTGTATGAGGACCGCCAACTGGGGACGTGATGCTGCGTAGTGGAAGAGGATCGTTCCGTAGGGCTGTACAACGACGCCACGAGCTGGGCGACGATGACCAAGGCGAGGAAATCGTCTTTTGGAAATGTATATAATATAACGATATGTTCCCTCATCCAGTGGCTGTTTCTTTCATCACTATACAGTAAATCAAGCAACGAAAAACCAAACTTTCCTATCTCATTTTTCCTATCTCGTCTTTCCTATTTTCTCTTATTTCCTAGAGTCTATCGTCTCTCACTGAATTCTCTGAAATAACACATATAATCCCACAGAGCAAACCCTCCCCCGCAACAAATCGCCGCAATGTTCTCCATCAAGACCCTCACCGCCGTCCTTCTGGCCGCCGCCGCCACCGTCTCCGCCGCCCCGACCAGCACCGCCGGCGGCAAGACCCCGTCCCGCACCACCCACCTCACGGGCGTCACTCACTCCGTGGTCGCCGGTCTCGGCGGCCTCCGCTTCGACCCGGACAACGTTGTCGCCGAGATCGGCGACGTCGTCGAGTGGCACTTCCTGCCCCGCAACCACTCGGTCGCCCAGTCCAGCTTCGCCGACCCCTGCACCCCCCTCGCCGACGGCTCGTCCTTCTTCTCCGGCTTCAACTTCTTCACCCCCGAGGGCCAGGCCAAGGACGTGTTCCAGATCGTCGTCGAGGACAAGAAGCCCATTGTGAGTCTAACCCCCCCCTCCCCCCTACCTCTTTTTGCCTGGTTACACTGTTACAAGCAAACAACAAAAAGAGCAAGCTTAGTTGACAATACCGGTCTTCCAGTGGTACTACTGCGCTCAGAACGCCGGCCAGCACTGCCGCAACGGCATGGTTGGCGTGGTCAACCAGAACTTTGACAGCCCCGACTTCACCCTCGCCAAGCACAAGGAGCTGGCCGCTAAGAAGGGAGACGCAATCGTCCCCCCCGTCCAGCAGGGCGGCTATGTCATTCCCAACCCCAACCCTCTCGGAGGCTTTAAGCTCTAAGCGTTGGGTAATAGAGCAGTCGAAAGCAACAGAAAGGTCTGAGGCGGAGGCACACGTGGGTTGCATGGCGGTTACTGGAACTTGCATTTGGTGGCGTTATCTTGATTTATGGGCCAGCTGATTTGCGGGTTGGAATTCTTTATCATTCTCTTACATAGGTACCATTACGCTCTCTTCCTATCAATAGAAAAACGGCATCGTTCTTGAAATACTTTCACTCTTGCTGTGTTCTTCGCAGAGTCCCCGCTAGGGTTCCTGACTTGGTCGTACCCGGATCGATTTTATGAATGTGCGTATAGTCAACTTGCCGCATGATGTGGCACAAGTCCCGCTGAGATTCAGATACCAAGCGGAGGCACCATGAAGTCTTGATAACACGTTCGCGTAATAATTCGTGCTGTTTTACACAACAATAAGCAGCACAGAGGACAGTTACCAGTGTGAATAATATATCCGGAGTTACGGGTTTGGAGTGGAACCCCGAATTACGGCCGACCTCCGTCGACGGGCCGCTTCCCCGCCTTTTGCAGTCACAAAATCACAGTCACGTCATTGGAGGAATCACGTCATATTCGCCCGTCCCGGAGACTTGAACACTGCGGGCATTCGCCATTTACAAACCCTTCCCCCGCGCCATTTGTTCCAAAAAAGAACCCACTGGACCAGCCGACATGACAAACGTCGACACTTCGATTGGGGCGCGGGCCACCGGCGCCGCAGCCCGGTTCGCGGCCCAGCACTCGGAAGAGCACCCGCTGAAGCTCTACGGGGGCTGGTTCTGCCCCTTTGTGCAGCGGTCATGGATCGTGCTCCACGAGAAGCAGATCCCGCACCAGTACATCGAGATCAACCCCTACAAGAAGGACCCCGAGTTCCTCAAAATGAACCCCCGGGGCCTGGTCCCTACACTGGCCGTCCCCGTGGACGCCAAGGGCAACGAACAGCGGCCGCTGTACGACAGCACGGTGGTCTGCGAGTACCTCGACGAGGCCTACGCCGGCAACAACTACGGGCCGCATCTTCTGCCGGAGACGCCCTACGACCGCGCGCGGTGCAGGCTGTGGATAGACCACGTCAACTCGCGCATCGTGCCGGGCTTCTACAAGTTCATCCAGCACACCCCCGAAAAGGAGTACAGTGTCGAACAGGCCCGAGAGGAGTTCCTGGGCAGCATCAAGGCCTTGGCCAAGGAGATGGACCCCGAGGGTCCCTGGTTCCTGGGCCGGACCTTCAGTCTCGTCGACGTCATGCTTGCGCCGTGGGCTATGAGGTTGTTTCTCTTGGACCACTACAAGCCGGGCGGTCTGGGGCTTCCGGACAAGGGAGAGGATGCGGACGAGAACAGGATTTGGGAGAGATGGAACCGGTGGCACGATGCCATCAAGGAAAGGCAGAGCGTGAAAGACACACTCAGCGACAAGGATGCCTACATAGAGGTGTACAAGCGATACGCCGAAGACAAGACGAACTCGGGGTAGGGCAGGCGACTAGAAGTGGAAAGAAGCTGCCTTAAGCAGTGCATTCAAAGACGAGTTGTTCAAAGCGTGATTTCGCTGCGTCTGTATCGCTTACGGGGACGAAGCTGGATAAATTCTTGTGTCACTAGATCGCTTTGCAGCTCGTCAAGTTGTATTGTCGAGTGTAGATACGAAGAGAACGGAAAATATTCGACGTCGGGGATAATGGGCAACCTTAGGTATTGATTCTTTGGGAATTTGCAGCATGTGGAGAAGAGAAAAGCATTCACTTTATCTAATCCCACATTTTATCTTCACTATTTCTTGTGACCAATTTTGGGCTCAGAGGGTTGAAGAGCGGATGTCCTTCCGATATCTGCTCCAGTTCCATGGCTGAATGGCAGGGAGGCTGCCATTGGCAAAAGGTATGAGGGGTAGCTTACATGTAATGATGTGGGTCGATAGCTTCAATTCTGACTGTTACCGGAGCAGATTTCTGTAGTTTATGTATGTGTGTAGTACTGCAAAATATACACCACCAGATCTACTTGCTACTGGGTATGAATAACCTACCCATGTGTGCTTCGGCCAGTTGGGGTTTCCGCATTCAAGAGCTGAGATGAACAATGGAACAAGCCATACGTATATAGGATACGCATGCGTGTCTGTGACATTGTATGATTAAGGGTTAAGTAAGCTTGATCCCCTGACCAGTTGCCGTGATCAGAAGCCAGGAACGCCATGCGTTGCTTCGCCAGCCCGAGAGTCATCAAGCAGGAGGTTTTCCTTCACACCGAGATCTTTTACCCAAGCAACGAATGAACTGAGTGAGTCTGAGGGCGAATCTGGGTCACCTTATATTTCAGTGCGATATGAGATCCAGGGTGAGCGGAAATCAAGCTGTACTGGACAAGTCGCCCCTGCGACTACAGCCATGCCACACTATAGAGCGATGGCCGTCTTGGAGACTATGGGGTCTACTAATGAGATGATGTGGCGACTTCTTGTCTGCAAAGATGCTGAGCGAATCGAGAAATCTGGTAACCCTAGACTCCGCGCTGAATTCAAATTACCAACTTAACTTTGGCCCTGGAGTTGGTCGGCTGATGCGAAGCTATTCACAAAGTTGACGGGTTGGTTGGTTGGGTTGGTTGTTGGAGTTGGCCTTAATGAAGCGCTGCCTAGACTTGAGTCTCTAGCAAGTCTTCGGCCCAACACTCCGGCTGGGCGCTGAAACAGCAGCTATCATCGGAAAGTCAAATCCCCACATCGTTTCCAGAAACTCATGGCGATATTAACGTATGCCACTTTTCAAAGCGTGGCGATGTCTTTGCGCAACGTGATAACTACAACAATTACTCCACCGAATGCTTCGTTCAAAGACCTTTTCCCTCACTAGAACCAGCCACACTAGGCAGAAGCGCCAGAGCAGACCCGCTATCATAGACCGCATCTCCAGATCGCTTTGATACGTTGTTGCGCCCGGATCCATCCCCCATTCTTTGTCCGTTGAGGGTCTATCTAAGGTGGCAGGCCGGAGCTAAAATCCAGACAGGCATCATCGTTTCAATTACTTGAAGCAGCATCCCGCAGTTCTCTCCCTTGAATCTTGATTGTGGAGCGATGTAACCAGAACAGAACGCGGGGGTAATGATACCGGCAAGACTAGCCACCCGCGCTCTCTTGTCAAGTGCTTGCACCAAGCACGCTGTTTCGGCTCCTCAAGATTTCCCAATATAGACCGGGGACAAATATGTATCCGGAATCGAACTTCTTAGACCCTATAGTAGGGTTCTAGCGAGGAGCACGACCACATGATATACACGCGGCGTGTGATAACGGCGACTGTGAGGATGACCATAGACGATCCGTAATTGATAAGTCTTTGAGCGCCATGAGGTTGCCCGCGCCGACAGGTGTCTGTCCGTTTGTGGATACTCTCCACCCTTTTCCCCCTGGGAGCAACATGCGATGGAACGCTTCCAGACGTCTAGAAGCTTTGCTCGCGGGACCGGCAACGAGTGTGCGCGCTCGTGGTGTTGCCGATGGTTGGACGGCGAAGCTAGCGTCGGTGGTCATTACGAGTTCAATTTACATATTTTATGCCCACCCAATCATTAATTCGCGCGGACGCACCGTCAGACGCTCTAATCCAGTACAGGAAGTGGGTAATTGGCATGGACAATTTGTCGCTAAAATGCATATTCGTACCGACTTGGCCGCATCCGAGAATCTCAAACTCTGGCTCGCCAGAAGTCGTGGGGGCGCAACCCCAAGGAACCCTCGATACTCTCCAGTCTGCAAAAGAGTCGCCGCGGTCGTCAGCTAACACGGCCAAGCTCTCCCTCCCCACGGGGAAGCAGAAGTCAATTAAGCATTTTGAGGCTGAAGCCCCATCGTCGGCATTGGGCAGTCCTGCGCGAGTGACTAAGAGAAACTCGATTTTACGGATCTTGGTGTGCCATGCAGATGATAGATGGTCAGTGGCGACGAACACGAGCTTGATTCTGGCAAAAGTCGGAAAGCCATCCCGACAGTGCAGAAACAAGGAGAGAGAGGAGGTGCCTCCACCCGATGATTTAATTTCGAATCGGAGGCTCCGCCCGGCAGGGATATCGACGGTGTGCCCCCCTTGTCCTAAAGGAAGTTGTCCGCGAGTCGCGCCGACGGCGCCTCCGCTTGGCCACCGATGCGGGTAAGTCTCCACGACGACGCGCTCGTGAGAGTGGTTCGGGCATGGGGGCACGGTGGGGGGCAGGTTTCTCTTTTCAATGGAAACGGGCCGTTCTCAGTATCAAATTCGGAATGCTGCGCTGCGGTGTTTTCTGGAAATCCACAGACAGGTCCCGCAAAGGGGGGGGTCGGCCGTTCTCATCCGGTTGTTTCGCGACATATGTCCAACGGCTCGAGGGTTGTTGACAAGCTTTCACAAGACGAGAGTCTCGGGGCACGCGTGCACCTCTCCATCCCGAGGATTCTAGTTACGAAAACAGCATCTGGAGAACCGGTATAATCAGATCGTCAACATCCATAGCACAGAGATATCATTTCCCGGCACTAATGCGTCGATCGGGCACAGCGTGAGTGCACGTGAGTCATTTTGCCCCTGAACCCTTGAAAGGCGTCCCGCCCTGACGTAGAGCCCTAGTCTGGGGAAACTATGGGGTAGTTCTCCCAAATAGATGCGTGGGTAATCTAACTCGAGCCATAGCAGGCCATCTCCGGTTCTTGCAAGAGAGCAGGCCTGTCAGGATGACGGGAAATCTTGGCGTCCGATGCCGTTTGTTCCTCCATAGCGCCCCGGGATGGCGAGGCGGTGCTCGGTCATGTCTTTTCTTTACAAAAGCGCGTCATTCCCAGTCCCATCTTTGGCGTGCTGCTTTCGTGCCTCCCAGACTTTCATCTCTAGTCGGCAACGGTCTACTTCAGAGTCAATGCTTGCCCTCTTGGCTCGTCTTTCCTTCTCACGGGCATCCAGCTGCATCAACCATTAGTCTTGGCCTTTTGCTATCCGCGAATTCGATCCGTCTTCAAGGCCCATCCAGCCTCAACAGTACTGCAGACTGCGAGTGACTTGCGTCTCTTGTGAAGCCCGGTCGATCCCACACACTTACCCGTTAGAGACAAGTCGAAGGCGTCCAACTGCTACCAACATGGCTCACAAGAAGGAAGACGTTGAAGGGTTGGGGCCTGTCGAAACACACTCGCACACCGGTCACGTCCTCGAGGACCCAGACGCAACTTACGATGCTGTCTTCGGCAAAATCAAAGAAGGCGGACCCAACTACCGCAATGTAAGAGCCCCCCGGCATGCCATTTCTGATCAGACACTAACCCCCCTCCTCGTTAGGTCGGCTGGAAGGGAACTGTGGCTCTCATGATGAAGACCCAGATCGGACTGGGTGTCTTGTCCATCCCCAAAGTCTTTGACGTGCTGGGCATCATCCCGGGCGTCGTTGCTCTCATCTTCATTTCCGCCATCACGACGTGGTCCGGCTATATCGTGGGCGTGTTCAAGCTCCGCCACCCGAGGTCTACGGCATCGACGACGTCGGGCGCCTGATTTTCGGCCCCGCCGGAGGCGAGTTCGTCGGCGTCTTGTTCTGTCTCTGTAATTTGGACCCTTTGCCCCCCCCTCCCGCGCCTGAAGAATTGCCCGCTGACTCTCCGACTCTTTTGACAGTTTGGATCTTCGTTGCCGGCTCCGGCATGCTCGGCGCCTCGATCGCGCTCAACTCGCTTTCCATGCACGGCGCATGCACCGCTGGCTTCGTCGCCGTCGCCGCCTTGATCGGCTTCTGCTTCGGGAGCATTCAGACGCTGGGCAAGATCACCTGGTTCGCGTGGATCGGTCTCATTTGCATCATGTCCTCGAGTAAGTGAGCCTTGCCGCTTGGGACAAGAACGACCGGCTAATCGGGTGCAGTCTTTTCCGTCACTGTGGCAGTAGGAATCCAGGACCGACCGGCCGCCGCTCCGCAAGAGGGGCCCTGGGCCTCTGACTACAAGCTCATCGGCAGCCCGACCTTCGCGCAGGCTGCGTCGGCGCTGTCGACTCTGGTTTTCGCCTTTGCCGGCACGCCGGCCTTCTTCTCCATCGTCTCTGAGATGCGGGACCCTCGCCACTACACCCGCGCTCTCGTCATCTGCCAGAGCTGCGTGACCGTCACCTACATCGCCATCGGGTGCATCGTTTACTACTTCTGCGGCTCCTTCGTCGCATCCCCCGCCCTCGGCTCGGCCGGCGTGATCATGAAGAGAGTGTGCTATGGCCTTGCTTTCCCCGGCTTGATTGTGACGACGACTCTCGTCATCCATGTAAGTCCCGCCTGCTCTGCGAGCTGCGGTAACACCGAAGGACGCCGGCTGACGACTGTGTAGCTTCCCGCCAAATACATCTTCGTCCGCCTGCTGCGTGGGTCCCGGCATCTGACCGAGAACACGATGAAGCACTGGGGGCCTGGCTCGGATGCACTTTCGGCATTACTGTGATTGCCTACATGATTGCCAGCTCCATCCCCGTCTTCGATGGTCTCGTCTCTCTCGTGGGCGCGCTCTTCGGAACCTTTCTCTGCTTCCAGCCGATGGGCTGCATGTGGCTCTACGACCACTGGACAGAGGGCAAGCTCGAGAAGCGGCCGAGGTGGATTGCCATGGTCTGCTTCAGCGTTTTCGTCATCGTCACCGGTACCTTCCTTATGATCGCCGGTACCTATGGCTCAATCATCGGCATCGTGGACAGCTACAAGGTCTCCGGGGGCTCGGCGGCATTTTCCTGCGCGGACAACTCCAACTCTGTTTGATTTACCCAGCGTTGCCTCGCGAGAGTCCTGGGGTCTCGTTCTGATTACTGTTCAATATACCCAATCTGTTCTGTTCCAAAACCTCGCAATGCGTCACTGCTTTGCCGGCCAAATATGTGACTGCGTATGACATCAGCTGAAATGGCAAGGTTTTCGCGGACAAGGCCATCGCGCTAATCTTTCATCCGTATAAAGACTGAAGCAACCGGCACCTACTGCCCCGTTCTTCAAAGTAGCGTGTGCCAACTGCGTACGGCCCCGGGTCTTTCACAGATGGGGGAGGTCTGTGGGCCGCGGAATGACATGCAACGTCCGATTTACCCAGGCATAACCCTTGACAGGGGGATGACGGGCGTCATGATCGCCGGCCTTGGCCTTAAACTTAATCGTTCCGGTGAATTACTACGTAGTAGTCCTCCAGATGCCGTAATGACGGATCGATATCCCGTCTTGAAGGGGACACCGACAATGCATTGAGATGAGTTGTGCATGCACGGGGTTTCCTTTCTACATTTGTGTACATCGGTCAGCCACTCCGGCAACTACCAATGCTTCGTCGACAATCATGGTCTTGTTTTCTACTGTAAAGCCGCGGATGCACAGGAGAGTACTTTGTTCAGGTGTCGAGTCCTACCTATAACCGACCTTCTCCCTGTTACATATGTACATGTGAATTTCGGTACCTCCTAGTTGATACCCTGCATCCTGTTCTCGAAGCTGCCATGAGCCCTCCACCTGTATCAAGTTGTGTGAGCCATGCATCATGCGCGTCATTTGATCCAAACATGACGGGTTTGCAATAGGGAATAGGTATACCGATACGTCATGTACTGAAACCGTGACCGTAAGCCGCCAACGTAAATATGTTTCATAAACGTGTTAGGCTTTACGGGTTATACGTACAGCTACATATTGAAACGCCTACAATGTTAACGTGGGAGGAAATCCCTTACGATTGTAACCATGCCAAGTATTAATCAAAGTCTTTCGATGAAGCCTGATGCAGCCTCAAGTATGAAAATATTTCTTCTTATAAATCTCGTTTCCTTTTCGAATGCATGCGTGCACGTGCTGGAGACGCTATCAACATAACGACCAGGGGTAATGAGACATCTAGATTGTGTGTTGTTGCGGGGCAGCTAGAAAGGTGCGACTTTCGCCCTCTACAATGGCCTGGTTAGGTGTAACTGGGGAGTCCTGCACCGCACGCTAATGTACTACTACTTTATATTTCACTTAAGGTCGTTGAGGGATGCGACGACGCGTCCAATCCCCCGAAGCTATACATTTATATAATAGAAGATTCCTGAAAGCAACTTACTCTCGGTTATATACATAATGTTTACATGTTAGGATTAGAATAATATCGGTTGTCAACAAAACCTACAGCACTAGATTATTAATCTTTACAAGGCAACACAACTGAGCTAATGAACACCAGAGGTGACTTCGAAGTGCGCCCCGTCTTGACCACCCACCCCGCTGCCGCTTGTGTTACTGTGCAAATATTGATGGTCTAATCTTATATGCTGTTTTGCCTGCAAGCGAGAATACGCTCTCGGCAATAGTCGTCTCCAGTCACTGCGAGCTTGCAGAGACAGCAGCACTCACATGTGCTTTACGCGAGCATGTCAAACTTGACATGTCAGTTTTCGAAGCCCGATATGCGCCGGCCAAGCCGTTCTCGCTTAGAGATTTGAGGAAGCTTCCTCGCTTAGAGGCTTGCAGAAACCGATCCCTCACTCTGATCTCAAACGCGGCCGGGCAAGGGTCGCAGTCGCTTGCACCGACTTTCCAATCTTCTCTCCCAAAGGTGGCATCGAATCGTCTCAACCCTGGGAGGAGAACGCCTAAGCGAAGCACGCAGGTGCGGGGTAAAGTGCACCGCTAAACGAACATTGTCTGGACCAACAGCTCGAGCAGGGGGGGGGGGGGGGGGGGGCCTTTCGGGTAGGTGCATGCGTGTTGAGATGCGGTTGGGGGACGTATTGACTCAGTTGGCCGCATGCCATCGCAAAAGCACTTAATCATGGCCACTATCGCTCGCCTGACGGTGTGCGTACGAGTAAGGGAAGGTGGCAATTGCGCCACTGCAGCGCAAAGTTCTTTGCATCTTTGGGACAAGCCAGGGAGACAGGCAGATAAGCATGTTTCGGCCGCGCTGCCGTTCTTGTTCGTACAAATACATAGCATGTCCCGTCGACGCAGCTGAGCACGGCCCATGAGTCGGTAACGTCTGCCTCGATACCGACTGTGTTGAAAGGGCGACCTCAAGAAGAATTGCCTTGGCAACGTACCTTTGTTTACCTCGAATTCGGTCTCACCCTCGACATGGCGGGCTTATTGACAATCCTTTGGGAGAATCCTTCCCATATCCTTGCAATTGTTCTAGGCACGGTAAGCAACACGTAGCCCCTTATCGTCGTCTCGACTGTCGAGCTCCCTTGGCAGCTGCTGCGTGGTTTGTGGGTTGGGATCGATGGTATTAAAGCTAATGTGACAGGCCTTTCTCTCGCAACTTATCTTCGCCGGCTACAATCTCTTTCTCCACCCTCTGCGAAGGTTTCCAGGTCCGATGCTTCAACGAGCTTCTCCGCTCATCTTGGCCTGGCAGCATGCCTTTGGACACCAGGCAACTCACACCCAGCGCCTCCACGATCGTTATGGTTCTGTTGTGCGCATTGGCCCAAACCACCTTTCCTTCACCAACGCGGATGCGTGGAAAGAGATATACGGTTTCCAAATTGCCAAAGACCTCAAGGACAACGAACTTACAAAGTCCCATCTGTTCTACCACACGGTCGAAGACCTTCCAACGAACATACTCAACGCCGATCGTGAAGAACACCATCGCTTCCGGCGTGCTCTATCCCACGGGTTCTCTGACAGCTCAATGAGAGCCCAAGAGGCCATCATTGTCAGATACATCGACAAGCTGATCTCGAGATTACACGAGAACTGCGATAACAAGAGAAGTAGGCTTAACATTGAGGCCTGGTACAACTGGACGACCTTTGATATAGCGGGCGACCTCATTTTTGGACAGTCTTTCAACTGTCTGGAACAATCCAGCTATCATCCGTGGATCAGCTTCATGATGAAAGGCATCCGTTACAACGCCTTCATGCTTGCCTTGAAGTACATAGGACTCAATGCGATAGTACAAGCCCTGTTCAAGATGGGTGGGCTTGCTCTCATGTTCGAACTGTCCAGGAGCACAGAAAAAATGATGAAGGAGCGGTTGAACATGGTGCAAGACAGAGACGACCTTTTCGAGGGCATGATAAAAAAGAGGGAAGAATGGGTGATTATCCAAACCAGTAGTGATTCGACCGAGAAGAATCGTAGCTAACGATCTCCGTCTGATAGGATCTTTCCCTTGAGAAATTAGCCGCCAACGGCGTGGTTCTGGTAATCGCAGGCTCTGAAACGACAGCCACCGCGCTTACAGGCACAACCTACCTCCTCGGTACTAACCCGGACGTGCTGCAAAAGCTGAACCAAGAGGTGCGTTCGGCTTACAAGGACTCGAGCGAAATCACCATCGGCTCCGTCAGCAAGCTCACGTACATGCTCGCCGTCCTCAACGAGGCCCTGAGGATGTATCCGCCCGTGACGTCCGGCCTTGTTCGTCAAGCACCCGAGAACGGATGCCGAATCGCTTCAGAACACGTGCCTGAGGGGGTGAGTAGCTGCGTCCCACCGGTGAGCGTCTCGAGCAACCGAAATTTGGCTAACCAACACACGCCATCTCCAAGACGCTTGTCGAAATTCAGCAGTGGTCCGCAAACCATAGCCCGGAAAACTGGACGAGGCCTTGGGAGTTCCGGCCGGAGCGCTTCCTGGAAGACGGGAAAGCAGAACACAATCGCCTAGAGGCATCGCAGGCGTTCAGCATCGGCCCCCGCAACTGTCTTGGGAAGAAGTAAGATGGCACTCCGATTACATTGATCCCTTCGGGTGTGGTTGCTGACGCTTTTGGAACTTCCTAGCTTGGCCTATGCAGAGATGCGACTTGTCTTGGCCCGAATCATTTACGACTTTGATATCGAGCTTGCCGAGGGCAGTGAGTCATGGATCGAGAGACAACGGAGTTTCGGAGTGTGGAGCAGAGTTCCGCTCAAGGTGCACCTCAAGCCAGTCCCTCGTGGAAACAGCAAGTGACTGGCTCGTTGGAGCAATCATATTTAGATGGCTCTAAGAGGCTATGTGGACGCGGAACTGAACATATTCACAGGGAGAAATTTGTACATATTTGATATATGGTTGCTTAAGCGGCGTTTACGTTTACGTTCACTGTTGGGAAAGGAAAACTTGATTCTGTTTTTCTTTGACCTTTCCCCTGAATCACCCTGATATAGAGCTTGTTAACCTACATAGTAGTGTGCTACCCGCCGGTGCGGACCGCCTCTCAACTGGAAGGCTGGACAGATACTACTTGAAGACTTCAAAGGTCCGCAGCTTCACCACAACTAAAGGAGTGTCACAAAAGATCCCCAAGTTGCGAAACGCCAGTTCTCGCCTGCTCCACCCGGCGAGAAGATTCTTGGCCCGGTGGTGGTTGTCCTGGTCTCTCACGTCGTACATTTCTGGGTGGTAATGATAAAACTGGTCGATGACTTTCCATGCTCTATCCACCAGCGTACCGACTTGTTGCCACTGAAGCAGCTCAATCATGGCAGAGAAGGCATCCGGCCGGAAATGGAGTTTGAGATACCATACGAACTTCTCGTCTGTTGAGTCGTACCAGTTGACGTCACTCTCGAAAGCGATGACCCAGGCCCTGAAAAACGATCCATTGTTGCCTTGGCCGTCGGGTTTGTCGTCCCAAGGCTCTCGCGCGTGGAGTATCATGTCGCGTATCCTCTGCGTTGTGAGCGGGCGGATCTTGCGCGCCATCAGATGAATGCCTCCGGCGCTTGCATTGGTGTACTTTCCTTCCGCGGTGGTCAGCGCATCTTCGTATTTCTCGACAATCTGTTGATATTCGTCAAGCGAGTGCCTGACGAACCGCTTGGGGTTCTCCGTGCCCACGTTGCCCTCGCCAATGATGACCGCCTCAAACTCGGGAACCAGGTGATTGCGGAAAAACAACCGCGATTCATAGAGCATCAGGCAGAACGCCATCTCGGTGGCCCCTTCGCGCGACTTCACAGGCTCCAGTGACCCTGGCAAGAGATCAGCATCGTTGACATTGGAAGGCATCTTGGTATCCCAGTTGAGCGGTAAAAGAGTATCGCAGAACCCCGCCAGAATGGCACATTTTGTCTCCAGGATGATGATCTGCCACCATATTCGCCGTCTGATCTCTGTGTCGAACGGCGATAAGCCCAGACGCGCTCCGTCGCGGTGAAGGCCCATTCTTTGGGCTATCCTAACAAGCGTTCCGGTCCAAATCCATGCTACGTGCCGGTCAACTTGCCCTTGGAAAGAGAACTGCCTCCATGTCAGCCTGGGGGCCTCAAAAGTGCTCTCGAGAAATATTATACCAAGTACAGGACTAGACACTGTATGGTAGCAATGCTATACTTTTTGAGAAAGTCGATTTTTTTCATCGCCGTTTTTAATGCCAACGTTGAACACCGCAGTGCATAGCTCTTTTCCACGTTGAGTAACTGGATTGTTTCGAATTCCGATAAAGCCAGTATCGCAACGAGGTTGATGGAACAGATGAGAGCTTCGAAGTCGGCGCTGGTATTCAACCGACCTGTTGCGGCTGCAAAGACTAGAGGCTCTAGACTCGGAACGTGTATAACCTTGATCATGGGATTAACACGCTCTAGGAACACCTGCCATAGTCTAAACATCTCAACGGGGCCCAGTGAAAAGATATTAAAGTCCATAGACTTTGTTTGAACTGATTTAGCAAGATCAGGAACGCTGCTTAGTCGAAATGAACTAGTCGATTGCTTAGCGTCATTGCTATCAACACTCCATCTTGAAGATTTCAACTGAATGTCGTCAGATCTCTGTATGACGCGGACGAGGAGCTGCAAGAAAGTACTTACGTGGTCGACAACATTGCCTCTAAACAGATTTTCTATAAATGTCGCGCGGCCCTCGTTGCAGACGATTCTGCGGCGGGGCCTGGAGTTGGGCTGCTTACGAGCCTCTTCATAATTCACCCAGGATGTCGGGCTCGCTGCCGCAGCCGTTGGGGCAATTTCTCTGGAATCAACAGAGAACTTCTCTCTATCACGAGGTACTATTTGACTCAAGAGACCCTCGAAATGGCGCAACCTCTGGAGCAAATCTTTCGTGGCGCGACGTCTCCCAGCGCCTGAAGGTGCTCGTTTCGATGGAATACATGGTTGATCAGTCTTCGCGCCGCCGGTGTTAGTTAAACCCTCGCGGCCGGCCGCGTGCTAGTTTAACGACAAACCTTTATGCAATTAGCGCAGGGGACCTGCGGTCACACTTGATCTTGCGCTGGTGACAAAACACACAGGCGAGGACGGTCCGCGGCGCGTCAGCGGCCGGGGTATCCGGTTTCGATTTCTGACTCTCAGGTGCCATATTGACAAAGCGGAACGGACATGACGTGATGAAGAGTCCATCGAATATACGACGGGTTCTGTGGCAACGATTATCTTTTTGTTTTCTTCTTTATAACAGGACGCATGAGATATCGGCTACAACAGGCCAGGAGATACTCCACACGCATTTAGTTTGTGGAGACGCTAGGTTTCTTTGGATCTTCCGTGGCCCGTAGTATCCTTGAATCGGACTCAAACGAACCCCCGGGATCCCGGAGCTAACTCTCATCGAAGAAATGGCGATTCCCATCTCGTTTTTCAATGTGCAGACCTGCCAAGGTCGTGCCTATGAACTTCAGCTACGGATATAGAGACGCCGTTCCATGCCACCCCTAGGCCTTGTATGATACACCTAGTACGCTTGTTTGCCTCTTCTCCATGGCCTTGCATGAGTTTAGGCCCCTCCTTACTTGCGCATTAATTTATTCTTTGCACCTGCAACATCTTTCCCGCCCTTCCTGCTCGGTTCAAAACATGGCGCAGCCCTCCTACTCTAGGGATCAGCTCGTATCGGAGCTCACGTCCTGCTACGAGTTCTTGACTCAGATCTACCTGCCCCCAGAAGTTATCCAACACCCCCGGAGGGCGGCTGGGAGCACATCACACCCGAATTTGGGAAGTCCTTCTGTCTGGGCAAGAACGACACCGTAGCGGACCTGATGAAGCATATCCCTTACATCCGCCGCACAAAGGAGGACAACTGGGATCCGTGGCAGATTTACGGGAACGCTACTCCTGTAGACTTCACGAGTGAGACTGTCCTAGACTTACCTAGCAAGTATGCAAACGAGTTTCTTTTTGAGCCTCATGAGGGCAGTATCTCGGATATACCGCCCCACGTGTTTGTTCATGCAACGATTCCATCCGGTCGTAATGGTCGTTACATTCTTATTGATACACAGCGCGGCACGATTGTCGTTGCGGACCCACAGACTGGTCCGAAGCCCACTCGGTTATCCGACCCAGTAAGCCTCCAGCCAGCAATGCACATCACTCCTCATAGGCACCATCATCCCTATCGACAGTCTGTCTACTGTGTATAAATACACTGTTGATATCGTGGGTGACAGGAAGCACCAGATGAATAAGCCTGCCGCAGGTTCCAGACTTATACCTTTCGCGAGTTCTTCTCCATGGCAAAAGAAAGGTTTACAAAGTTCGAAATGGCACGTTAATAGTAGCATCTATCCCTGCGCCTGGGCGCGGTGTAAACTCAGTAGCTTTTCCATGCTAATTCACAACAACAACATAGATTGCTGTGGATAGAAAACACGTACACTGCACTAGCCCGGATGTGCCTGAAGCGCAGATATACCGGTAAGAGGGCTTCTTCACGGAACGGTACGATAGAGAGAGGTGCATAGACAGGCTGGACAAGTATCAGGAGCAAGAGAATCGGGCGGACCGGGAGGCTCAAGGACACGAGTAGTTGCCGGTGCCTCCGCCAACAGATATACCTACGCTGCAGGCTTCGCTACGGGAGGTGTATTATCTCGAGATCAGGCTGCTGATAATAGCGTGCACTTATAAGGCCAGCCTGTCAATATACATACCCAGCCCCACGCACATGTCTCTATCTAACTTGGGCCTATATATATGTTGTCACAAGGGTGATATAAGGCATTAGTTACTGCCCGTAGTTAACAGCGTCGTTTTTTACGACATGTATCAAGCGGTTACCCTCTATCTATTCATATTCTCCACCTTATGAAGGTTCTTCTGTAATATTATTAAGCCTTCGCTGTATGGCTAGTTGGGAGTGTCGATAACGGTATCTTCCCTCCCTAGAAGGATTTCTACTTGGGTATTGTTACGGGACGTAAGCGATCATCGACCGCTAGCTACTTTTCAAGTATGTATTCGTAGGTTGGAGTGATATTTGTTTAATTGATTGTTGTGTTAGGTGTGTGTCTTCCAGTTGCGGAATTTTCGTCGCAGCTAATGTTGGGCATTCGAAGGCACCGAAAGCAGAGACGGATCTTAAGCCATGTGCCACCGAGTGTCAAATCACGACATATCACCTTCATCCTACGATGTGCTGATTTGTAAGTCACGCCATGATAAGAACCGGGCTAGAGCGATCAATCAGCCAATGTTGAGCACCCGAGTACGGTTGGTTTGCGGATGTGGCCGACATTGGACCCGAGATGTCGATGGGTGAAGCTCATCTTGGGGATTGCGTCTTCACTGGAGCGGGGTAATCTCATGCTGATTGATAGGTACTCTCATAAAGCTGGCGATCCCTATCACGCCATGGTGTTGAGGTGCTGTGACTGTCAGGGAGGGTTGACATGAAGTAATTACATGTACTCGGGCACGTCGGAGCGGCCCCGGTTCGCGCGGCCAAAGCTTGTCGCAACAACCCGACGACCGTTTCCTCTGCAGACTAGCGATTCTTCAAAAAGGTGTCGGGAAATGCTACGAAGCCATTGCTAATCAGTTCCCAGATTGACCAAAAGTACTCGGATAAGATGGAGTTATGGCGACATCTCACTGGGGAGGCCCTTGCCGAAACCGGCTCGGGGTGTAAGGCGTGATTATCTTGCAGTTGTCGTCATATCCTGCGACGCGTGTATATAGGCCATGGCATCATTCACCAACAAGGAGGTCCTCGAGCATACTACCAATACCCGGACCAAAAGGAAGAAACAAGTGAGATGCCGGCCGAATTTATCAGCTTAACTTTCCCTAATGCCTCGACGGAGATCAAGCCGATCCCCGGTGCTGGCATCGACCCGGACTTCTTGGTCCGCTACGCCAAGAACCTGGACGACTATGGCTTCAGCTACACACTTATTCCTTATGGCTCCGACTCGTTTGACCCCTTCACCATCGGCGCGACCATCTTAGCCGTGACCAAGAACGTCAGCGTCATCATTGCCCTGCGGCCAAACACCCTCTACCCTACAGTTGCTGCCAAGGCGCTGGCAACGCTGGACCAGCTCGGCAAGGGCCTTCAAGGGCTTCACCAACAAGGTCCGCCCTGTCAAGAGCACCATCCCCGTCTCCGTCGGCGGCTCCTCGGCAGAGGCATACCGCATCGGCGGCTCCCTCGCCGATATCTTTGGGCTCTGGGGCGAGCCTCTGAAGGAGACGAAGGAGCAGATCGACCGCATTTACGCCGAGTCCGAAAAGGCCGGCCGCAAAGACCGGCCCCGCATCTGGGTCACCTTCCGCCCCATCATCGCCGAGACGGACGAGCTCGCGTGGGCCAAGGCGCACCGCACCCTCGACGCGCTCAAGGGCAACATATCCGCCGGGCAGGGCAAGCCCGGCCAGACTGGGCCGGAACCCCAGAACGTGGGCTCCCAGCGCCTCCTCCAAATCGCCAAGAAGGGCGAGGTCCAAGACCGTGCTCTGTGGTACCCCACCGTCACGGCGACCAACGCCCGGGGAGCCTCCACGGCTCTGGTCGGGTCTCCCAAGACCATCAACGACTCCATTCTCGACTACATTGACCTCGGCGCCGAGCTCATTTCCATCCGCGGCTTTGACAACCTCAACGACGCTATCGACTATGGCCGTTACGTCCTGCCCGGGGTCCGCGAAGAGTTGAAGAAGCGTGAGAGCGGGGCGGATGGTGCAAACGGCACTCACTGATTCAGCGAAAGCACGATACCGTCAAGTGATGTTGACTGGTGAGTGCGTGGGATGTTGTTACGAAGCCATGTAAATAGTCATTTCAGTTGTTAGCACAAATACCATGATGCAAATGCTTTCAGACAGTAAAACTCGTTACTAGCACCTGGACATTCACCACAAATATATATCTTTGACCTAAGGATATACGATGTCTTGCACTGAGATGTATTCCTGATTCATTAGTTGATCATGATGCTCCCGCCCCAGATATCCATCATCCCTGACTTCTTTTTATGAGATATACACTGGCAGGCGACTGCCGAAAACCTCGCTCTTCTCAACCTGGATATCCTTGCCATGGAAATCGTGCAACAGCAACCAGCACACCATTCTAAAGACGAGCATGCACCAAATGTCGTTGACCTGCTGTCCCTGGTCGTAACTGTGTGGCTCCCGGGACTCGGTGGAAATGAACGACCTAGCCCGCTCCCGTCGGGATTTGGCGACCAGCAGTTGCCTGCAGACGACCTCGATAACGCGTTTGCGGACCGAGAACAAATAAATCTCCGCGAGCACATCGTGCCGCTCACCGGACGAGCCCGAATCGAGTTTCTGCAGCAGGGATATCTCCTTCTGTACCTCCTCCTCGTTTTCTTCGCTTGTCCCAACGACAGGAGACGCTCCGGCAGAGACGAACTCTCGGAGGTGCTCCTTGCCCGCCCGGGCCTTGTCCGCGGTGACGACCGCGGCCTTGTAATCTCCCTCCGCGTCGTTGAGGATCCGGAGAACCTCCTGCAGGTGAACGCGCAAAACGGTCTGGACGAGGTTGATCCGGCCAGGGCTCGTGAGGAACTCGTCGCAACGCGATATCGCTGAATGGAGGGCCATGACGAGATCGTTGGAGTAGATCTTTTCTTCCGTGTTGTTGGTCGGCCTCAGAACCGACTCTGGGCCGTCCCGCGATTCCAGTTCTAGGAACTTTTCCTCAATCTTGTCCGCTTCCTTGATGATCGTAACGATACGGGTGTTGTTCGTATGGTTGAGCCGGGGCTCATTGGCCGATGCCTCGCCCAAGGCATGCGCGTAATCACCGAGAAAGGTGCGCAGCGAGAACGATTTCCGGTCCCAGTGCCAGATGGTCGGGTTCGGAAGCATGCGGAATGCAGTACCGGGGATCTGGAACACCGCTCCAACCATGCCGAGCAGCTCGAACGCGACTGTGCAAATGTTTACGTCAGGGTCCGTTTTGCAACAAGCGTGCTGGATGAAATATCGACTTACTGGGAAACAAGTGCATGTGACGCGTATCCGCCTGCGGCTTCCGGAAGTACTGAACGGTGTTTGTGTTGCAACCAATCACCACCAATGTCTCGGCGATGGCAGACATGCTTCCGAGCTGGAGTGTTCCGATGTCCTTGGGCTCATCGGCGTACTTGTGGTTGCTACTGTTCACCTGGCGGAAGATCGTGGCGCAGTACCCAAAGAAGAGTTCCTTGACGAGGCCGTGGGGGACGATGCGATTCTCGTGAAACCAAGTCGGGCCGGTCTTCTCGAACGTGAAGACGACGCCGAGGTCGTCGACATCGTAGCCGGTGATGCTGAAGCCGTTGCCCTGCGCGCGGTAGCGGTCCTCGTTTCGGTTGAACTCTTTCCAGTGGACCCCGAGCATGCCCGCGATCTCGACCAGGTGGGAAATGGTGGTGGTGGCGTAAGGCTTCTTCATGTTGTCCGGCATGCTGTCCCAGGACTTCTTCTTTCGCTGCATCCCCACGGTGAGCGTGTGGGTAAAGGTCGCGGCCGGCGCGTGCGGGTGGCATGGGGTCTGGTCCTCCCACTGGGGATTGCCGTGCCCAAAGTATTCGTTGTCCTGCCAGGTTCGCGACTCTCTCTCCATGCGCTGGATGGCCATCAGGAGACCCAGCCAACTGGCAAGCTCGTTGTCTGCCGTGTGGATGGCCTGGCGGCTGTTCCCGGCCCGTAGGCTGTTGCTGATCTCGTCGTACTGCTGCTGGTTCCAGGTGAGCGTCTTCTTGTAGCTGTCGGAGGTTCCGGTCATGTAGGTGATCTCCTTGTCGTCGTGCAGCCCGAGGGGTCCTCTGTGGTTCGTTGGGGGCGCGACGAAGATGACGGGGACTTCGAATTCTACCTCGAAGCGGAACTCGTACCACCGGAACCGGCGGCGGGTGAATCGCGCCCAGTCACCCATGACCTTGGGGGTGCATGAAGAGTAGCCCGTCGCCGAAGCATAATACTGCTGAAGAGCTTGGAGCATGGATATGATGAAGGCAAGAATGGAGATGATGAGAGCGACAAGCGCCACAATCAACTCCGTCCTGTTATCACCATCGTCGCCACCGCCGCTGTCGCTTGTACTGTTTGAAGACATTTTCTAGAGATGACTGCATCGCTGCGTAGAGCCTTGCAACGAGTCTAAAAAAAACGCGGCTCCGAGCTGTGTTAAGAGGGCAAATTTGGGTGGAGGCCACATCGACTCCTTAATGCAAGGCTGGCTGCGCCGAGTATATCCCACACTTCCAGGCAGCCGTAAGCCCAAGACTGCTCGCGAATCACATGTAACCTCTGTGTGTTTTTTTTTTGTTGCATGGTACAATGCACGATTCAGTGGGTTGCAAAATGACCGGGTCGGTCTAACAAGGCTTAATCCGGTTTTTGGTCATACGCTCTCTCTACGTGCCTAACAGCGTTGCAAGTTGTGCTGATCCCATCCGGTCGGTCTCGAGCTCACCATTTTCAAGCCAACCCGTTGTCTCACGGACTGAGACTAGGGAGGCAGGCTACAATGGTGCAAAAGATCAGATGCCCAACTCGTTCCGGTAGGTATCGACGCCGTCGAGCCCGCTCACACCGCATCCGCCGCAGTCCTATTACTACAAACCTTGTACAGTACAGGGGCCTCGCTGCCGGTGTCAGCACTTATGTATAACGGCGGCTGACTCGGAAGCATTGGGGCAGCGTGGTTGGCCTAGCGCATTAGCGAGCCGTCAGTCCCTTGCTGTTTAGTTCCACAAATGGTTCGTTAGTTCTAGAATGACCTTGCTGACATTTAGCCCGTGGAACCGGCTGCCGTGACCCCAGCCTTGCCTGATACTTTGTTCCCTGCAATCCGTGCCGTGAGTCGAAAGAGTAAGACCCGAGTCTAGTTAACATGCGCAACTATTGCTAAAGGGCTGGCCCGCATGATGGTGCGCTCACTGCTGTTTGTCATTCACGGGTTAGTAATATACATAGGCTCCGGTAGTGTTTTGCGGAGCTTATTGGTGAGGAACACTCGGCCTTACAGGCTGCCATAGCCACCCGCATGTTTTTCTTAATTAATGTTGCAGTAAGGAACCCCCTTCCCCCCCAGGTAGATAGATGCATGTAAAGTTCTATTATTTTTCGATTGGATGCTGCTTCGTAGCGTCCCTTTGCAGAAACGGCGTCTCTTACCTTGGCATGTCGGAAAACATAGTTTCCACCCCATCCCGATTCCCGGAAAAATTACTGATAGTCAACTGCATGTGGCCTGCGGCCCGGTCCGCTGGTGCCAGTGCTGAAAGCTGTTGAATAGCGCTTCCAGAAAGTCTATGGTCCGTGTTTCTATTGTGATGACTTGCATCTGACAGGCGCAATCTGCATGTGGCATATGAGGTTCACCACAGCCAAAGCCCAGCTGCACATTGGTGCCATCCATCTGAGACCTGCGAGACGCTTCTTGCTCGCCCCGTCTAACTTCACAGGGTTACATGTCTCACAATAACGTTCAGCATGCGGAAGAGTACGAGAGATCCACCAGAGGATATATGAACAAACCACGTCTCTGCACGTACCCTGACACATGCAGTGACTGGGTAGGCGGTGGACCCGCTGCTGTACGTGGCTGGCCATCAGTCGAGGCGGTCAAGTCGCATGTGACATTTTGATTGTCCAAAGCTCGTCTAAACTTCTCACATTACGTGTTTGATTTTTGGGCTGGGCCTACACAGCTGCCTAATTACTATGTATGCTTGAGGCAGATGGGGTTGGGTTCAGTCTCAGCCGCCTTTTTACTAGTCGTTACGTCGAGTTACTATCGCTAATGGGCGCCTTCGTGCTTTCCAGCAACCAACTCGCGAAGAAGCATTTCAATTTCGAGCTCCATAGTCTGACAGGGGGTATCAAGACACACTGGGTCTCCTAACACTGAAAGCTTAGGAGCTTCACAGAACCCATCACAAGATACACTGGGAGGTGCAGAAGTCTCCGCGACGGGGCTATTCCTAGAAAATCTGAGCAGCCTTGGCGGTAATCATCTGCCATGGGATGCTGCCGGGGCTTACCGTGCTTTCGGCCAGCTAATGGGGCTTCGTCGAGATTCTAGCTACGTATTCTCGAGTTGATGTCCGAGCTTGATGAAGCAGAACCAGGAGGCGGTCAACGAGGCAATCACCAGGGCAAATCAACCGGATAACCAGCCAAACTATGTAGGATACACCGAGAGAAAGTAAAATCCTAACTATGAACGGCTATGGAGACATCACAATCGGGAATTTGACAGAGCCATGGCGTTTTGAGCGACTGGCGTCAGGTAAGGAGGGAGTCTTCTTTTGTATTCTTTTGCCAGTCTGATGTGCCGTTTTCAGAAAAAAAGAGGCATGGGGCAAATTTCCGCTTGTATGGAGTGCTAAACGTATGATATCATGGATAGGGGAGTCCTCGAAATAGCAGTCATCAATAATGAATACGAAGTAATACTTATTTACCTTCGTCCCAATAATGCTGTATATTATGTGAAAAGACGCTAACATCCTACAGAACTAATTACGAGCATCTGGAGCAAGCGGTAGATACCCTTGAAAATATGTAGGTAGAAGAGTCTGTCGTGAATCTTGAGCATAAAGCAGACCTAACAAAGTGGCATGTGTGAACGGCCATATTTCAGGACAATCGGGGGTCAATGGAGAACAGTGGTAGGCCAAGCCATGTTATAGCTTCCCTAATATTATATCCGCTGCCTGAGCGTCACGTCATAAGTCAGCGAACCAATGTGCGTCATCATAATTAGGGTGAATATACGCAAACACTCACCTTCTCGGCAATGGCATAGACTGTAGCCTGCGTATGTGCCGATGGCACAAGGGGCATGATGCTGGCATCTACAATCCTTAAGCTATCGACTCCATGAACCTTGAGTTCCGGGTCGACAACGCCTCCAAGTGCCTTTGGGAGCATGGCACAAGTTCCAGAATAATGATATTCAGTCGACGTGATGCCTTTGGTGTATGCCAGAATGTCCTCGTCGCTCTGGACCGCTGCCCCAGGAAGGGTCTCCGTGGCGCCAAGGGCTTGTATGGGCCCTGTGTCCAAAAGCCTTCTATTGAATCGTAGTGATTCTACCAGGACTTGACCGTCGTATGGATGGGAGAAGTACCGCGGGTCGATCACAGGCGGTATAAATGGGTCAGAAGAGTTGATAGTGACGGTCCCTCTGCTCAACGGATGCATCAAGATGTTGACCACAGAGCGGCCGCCGTCAACGTAGAGAAGCTCCATACCGGCCGTGGAAGCATCATTGTGCATTTTCAGTATTTCTTCAATCTGTTTTTGATAACCAGACACCACGGCCTCGTCGGTGCCGGGGGAAGAAACTGAGCTGAAGTGCTCTTGATGGTGGAGAGGAGGCGATTTGCAGTATCGGACGTCGTGAAATTCGAAAGAGGGATGAAAGCAAGAGCCTCAGCAATGGTATCCGTCCAGCGGCCTTAGGTAATATGTCAGCACAAAATATTCTCTTTCTGGACATTCCAACCGCCAGCGAATTTCTCACCCTTCCGCTGAGAATAGTATAGTTCTCCCTGTTCTGCGTCGTACGTCGCATTGTTTAGGTCCGAATTCCCTGGAATCCCATCCTTCACTGCCGCTTTTAATCAGCAGTCATCTCCAGGGTTAAACAGGTCTCGTGAACATACACGAGGCGACAGTGAGGCCAAAGAGATGATCTTGAAGGTTAGATCCGACTCCTGGCAGATCAGCGATGGAAGCAATTCCATACTTGGATAAAACTGATCCCGACCCAATGCCAGAGAGCTGTAAGAGCTTAGGCGTGTTTAAGGCGCCAGCAGCTACTATGATCTCTTTGCTCGCCGTTACTCTTTGTGCTGTAGAGCCTGGACCTGTTGAAAACTTATTCAACTGTTAGACCACGGAAGTGCCGGTCCGTAGTATGATGGGCATGACAAGACTTGAGAATAGGAACGTAAACTCACTTCAACCGCCACTGCTTTGGGTATTGTACTGTTCGTGCCAAACAGCAGCCTTGTAGCTCGCTGGCCTGTGGCTATAGACAAATTCGGTCTCCCTATAATCGCATCATAATGTGAAGTTCTTGCACTCGACCTCGACTGATTGCGTGGGTCAATGGAGTGTGTTGTGAGATACGCGCCGAGCGGATTGCAGCCTTGGTCGACTGGCGTGCTTACACCTAAGCCGTGTATCGCGTCCAAGAAGTTTGCTGAAGATGCCTAGTTTAGCAGATTGCCAGACGTTTCCTAAACAGAGGAATGACGGACTGTTGTTCGGGTGCGACCAAGCCAAATAGCTAGACTGAACCGGTCCCTCGGCGCCATGACAAGCCGGATCGTAGGTCATCATATAAGTAGCAGCGTTTTCAGGCGAAGCGGGAGTAAAGCTTTCACTCTGTTGTGTCATCAATTGGCGTGTCCCATGCGATACTGGTTAGGTTCAAGTAAGATTTAATACCTTTTTGAAGTAGGGGAGAAGAGCCTCGAAATCCCACCCCGTGTTCCCAAGTGCAGCCCAAGCATCATAATTCGAAGGCATACCACGATCAAATATCATGGCGTTGACCGTGCTGCTTCCACCGATGACATGACCCTGTGTGAGATTTACTGTCTGACCTTGTAGGGACGTTTGCGGAACCGAAGTGAGGTTCCAGTCGTATCGTGTTCCAGGGGCGAATCCAGACGCTCCTGGGTAGAAGCGCGGTATCATGACGGCGGCTTCATAGTTGTCTCTACTCAAGGGTTAGGCATCGTGCCACGAATGGCTGGCGGCTATTTCGTCTGTTTCTACGTACGGCATGCCGGCTTCAATGACAAGAACTGAGCCTATGGCTTCGTCAGCGAAATGAAGACGCAAGTGCTGCAGCTCACATTCTCACTGGCCGAGTCAGCGGATAGCCTAGAGGCAAGTGTCAAACCCGCGGTACCTCCACCGACGATTACATAGTCATAGGAGTTTTCGATTATGCTCGCCTGCTTGGGGTGGATGAGAAGGCCTGAGCCCGACGTCGCTGCAGCGACGAGTACAAGCAATGCTGGTATCATTTTCGTGTATATTTCCTCAAGCCAACTCCTTAAGCGCTCACTACACAGCAGGCTTCATGGTTATTAAATAACTCTTGGTGGAGATTTTACTCTTGAGGTGGGGACGTACCCACTGCAATCGTTAATATTAAGTTTGGGCGAAGTAACCTCGTCATATGCCGGATGCACTGCCATTGACTCGATTTTCTTATTGTCAGCAGGTCCCGAAAGCTTATAGCACTTGCAAGATGAGCTTACGGCTGATATTGTAGCTTCCGCTGTCCGTAGTCCATGTTGAACAATGGGCCTGAAGATTTAAGAGCGCCACGGCTTTGGCTGAGTCGCACCCCGCTGGTCCCGGTCCACCCCACCCTTTCGCTCCGCTCCCTCTCTTTCGCCCTTGCGCCAGCGGCTTGACCCTCCCCTTCGATCAAGTGTAAGGCCAAGGCAAAGGCCAAGGCAAAGGCCACTGCCCCCGCCGCGGCACCTGTCCAGCGGTCTGCCCGCCTCCAAGCGGCCGCTGAAGAGTCCGAGGAAGACTAGGAGGACGAGGATAAGTCTGGCCCTGCTGAGGTTCAGGAGAAGAAGAAGAAGAGGAAGAAGCCCTCGACCGCTATTACCGCACGCACCCCAGCTGCCGAGGGCGGGGGCTAGATCATGACGGGGTGCCGGCCCCTATGGCTACGGGACACATAGGTGAGTGCGTGGGAAACATGTGGTAGAGTATAACCATATTATACTCAAATTAGAGTGATGAAACACTATAGATTTCCTAGAATTTACCATATAGCAAATGTCTCGCTAAAAACGACGCCGTTAGTCGCAGAGCAGCAACTAACGCCTTATGTAGGACCTATAGGTCACGACAACAGAAAATAGGAAATGTCTATATATTTAATGGGTATGTTTTATAACTCAACATATATTAGAGCAGAAATGTTCAAAAACACTATTTTTCGTACAATTCGACTTGTGGCACTCTACTGTGGAACTACCTCTGAATGTCTCGTATTGATGTTTAGCCGAAGTTCCACATCGGTAGTGCTTGTAGATCAGGATACTACTAAGCTTGATTCGCAGAGGTACGATGTTTGTATTGACTACGGCCACTCCTCAGTAATTCCCTCTGTGTCCGGCTTCGCAATTCATGACACCATATAGCAGCTTATTATCAGCTTATTATATTGCTATGTCGATCATGCGAGAGATGATCCTGTGTTAATATGTCATTTACTGCCTGCCTGTGCTGCCTGCTGAGCTAACATATCCTTGGAGATGACAAGGGCAATACTGCACCGCGGCTCGTGTAGTATTACACTAAGTGATAATATAGGCTAAGTCGCACCCACAATTAGAATGATAGAACAGTTCGTCGCATATGGCGGCGTCTGTTTGAACTTGTGTATTGGCTGGTTTTGTGCTACACTGGTGACGTTAACCTGATTTACCTACTATTCTAGCTGAAGTCTCCTCTTAAATTTATCAACAATTTGATGACGAGATGGACAAAGACGCGACACTACACAGTATTCAATCATTAGAAGGTATACGTCTATCTTTCATGGGGTGGTCGGAAAAAGGTTGCCGAGTTCCAGTCAAACATTTCAGGTTATGGAAAGAGGGGACACTATGAAGACGCCTCTATTTCCAAGGATACATGAAAGTCTGGTCAGACTTAGTAGCTGAACGATGTCCTCTTACGTACCCCTTGAGACGGGAACAAATAGGCCTAGCCATGGCTCAAAGTTGTGTGGTCCATGCGCAATGAAAGAGGTAACCACAGTGTTATTGAGAAGCAGTCTGCTGATGATGCCGTTAGTGGTGTTGTTACTGTCGGCGCAACCTATTTCCATTATAATAATTAAAATAGCATTAAGTTTCTATCTTTGTAGTAAGTAATGGTGTCGCTAGTATCATAAGATCCAACTAGATAGGTGTAGGTAAATAGATGTATTGTGCTGTTGTTAGAGAAAATATAACAATAGAGCTTCTTGTTAGGATCACAAGGGTTAGTTGTGATACAGTTAACTGTACATAAAAGGTGGTAATTAACGAATATAGGGGTAAATAGAGACAGTAAGTATAGTACTACTATCAATAAGAAAATATATTCCTTATCTCCTTAGAGTTACCTAATATATAGTAGCCAGGCCTCTAAGACTAAGCTAGAATATTTACTACAAAGGTATAATTACTTAATTTGTAAGGTATATAGCTCCTAGGTTAAAGCTAAACCTAGCTCTATCAAGTAATGTAACTTTTTAGTTAACTAAGTTTATTACTATTATATTTCAATATAGGGTGTTCCAGTATATTTAGCCTAGGTGTTAGCTAGCACTAGTCAAATTAATCCCTTATTACTAGTAATCCTATACTATTTTAGATATAATATTTAGGTAGAAAAAAACTAAGCCTTCTATTGCTAGTACTATAATAATTAGCGTAACTAGTCTTAGGAATCTGTCTTAGAGATTAGACTAGTAACTTGCGGTCTAATAGTGCCTAGTACTAGTCAAAGTATGTCCTGATAGGCTTGGTACTGGTTACCCAGACGCCAATACCCAAGCTGCGGCCTGGGGACTGGTCAGCGCATTTATGTCCAGCCATATTGACTAGTTACCAGCATCCCCCTTACGTAACGCCCTGGTCCTGCGGCCCCAGCCTCGTTGTGACCAGTAGCAGAGACCTGGCACTGTATGATGTTTGCCTTCGTGAGGGTGAGGCGTGGGTGCAAATGTTGGTTCAGCAAAGAGAGCAAATACCTACGGTTCACGCCCAACTAACAACTCGCAGCCTGCCCTTCCTCCTTCCCGTTGGCGGTGGTCCAGCGCTCTTGTGAACACAACGGTGAGACTATGCGCGGGCTTTCCACTATTTCTCCCATGCAGCACTTTGGCACATACGCCCCATCCAGTCAACCAATATTATGCTAATGTCATTGACATCTATATGGATATCCTGAATAGCTTTGCCAAAAGCCATCACTTGCTCTGCGCCTCCTTCAACCGCCCGGCTCGCAGTGTTTCATCTCTCATCTGCTTCAGGAAAGGCATTATCGCGGTGCCCCCTGTTCCCTTAAGCTGCTTATCCTTGACTGTGGACAGATCGACTTTCCCGTTCCTGTTTGCCCTCTTCGACGGGATGATAATGTAACGGGTCACAATCTGAAGGTGCTTGTTCCTGAGCTCGGTCATCGTCTTCACTGCAGCTTGGTATGCCTTGCGGGACCTCTCCTGCTTGGGCGCGTTGGCAGCTTGGCAAGCTCGCGGATGCTGCCCAAACGGGTGACGTGCTCCAGGAAACGCCTGTGCAGCCCGAGCATGTAGCTACGTACTTCCTTGTGGAGTGTCAGGACTCGGGTCTAATTACCTGCGTGAGTATTGCTGTTCTCTTGGCCCTCCGACTCATGCTTGATGATTAAGTGTCAGGATAGCATCAACCACTTCCTGGCAGCTGTCACACGTTCTATCATGTGCTACATCACGTGACACTTCACACTCATTACTCTCATCACTTCCCTATATATAGGACCTCACTTTCGTTACATTGTTCTTAGAGTATTAAGCCTTTCTTTTCAATCTTCTCATATGCCCTGCTGTGTACTCTAATTCGTGACACTGTGTTTATACATACGCTGTAGTAGTATGCTGATCTTCTGGGTATTGGCAGATAGACCTTCTAGTGCTTATGTAATCATTTTATAGTCCCAACTCTTCATCAACTCTGGGGCGTGTAATACGTCTGTTATGATATAGGCGCCTTGCGCCTCTACCGCAACGGGAACTAAGTAAAGCCAAGCTTCATACATGGTTCTAGTAAAATTATGGAGGGATTCTAATGATTCAGGGTTGGTTAAGTCGCCTGTGGTTGTTAAGAAGTTCTATAAGTTGAGGCTAGCTTATGTTACAACAGGCGGAACTTCAAGCTTCTTGGATACTTCTAGGAGAGACTGCGGGCGGGAGTATCTGGTTTCTTTTCTATAATTGGAAAGCCGCGAAGAACTGACTGGATAATGTATCTTCTCAGCCTTCTCCCCGCTCCAGACGTAGGCATGGTTCAAAAAGGTAAAGATAACATATGCTCGCCTCAGGTTCGTCTTCCAGGTTGTTTGTGGATAAAACGGAAAGTCCATCCACGTCCTCTCGAAGCTTGTCAGCTTTCAGAAGTTCGGGGACGCACTGAATAATCTTCTCCCGTGGCGCACAGTAAGAATCTGGAAGCACCTTCAAGGGCCCATCTGCCGCAAGGAAACCATTCTGGGCGATGGCGTATTTCTGGGAAACGTAAAACAGATCGTCCTGTATCTGTGCTTCAGACACGAGCAAAGCGTGAGAAGACATGCTGGGAAACAACAATTTTGCTACACAACGGAAGTAGAGACAAAAGGTAAAAAGAGAGCAACGATGACTCTGGGAACTAACACCAAGTGATGACGAGCAGGAGGGTTGATAAAGCGAGAGAGGCAAAGTCGATACAAGCTAGGTGCTGGGTAACAGTCAGAGGGCTAGTGCTTTGAGGATAGAGGGGTTGTCCTGCAATCCGTCTGCCTGTTAACCGTTACCGGGCGGACTTGTGTCCCCTGTCACCTGCTGAGACTAGAAGCAACGAGCAAGGCCGGATTCTGCAACCAGGGCCTTGGGGGGGCGGGTGGACTGGGCCGCTCGCGGACCCCGGGCCGCTTCGGATCCACCTCGAATGTGACACGGCCATGAACCCCTTTCGGGCAGGTTTTGGAGTGTGGGCAATGGGCAATGGGCCCACAGCACTAGCCCGAATGTGGCCGCTTGACGGCAACGGTTTACGTACTTGGAGTAATACTATGTATGTAGTGTGATAAGGGAGTAAGACAGACACTCGGATTGTGGGTAGAAGTCATGCCCGGCTATAACTGGATACATCGTGACATACTCGAGTAATCTCTTGCTTGCCTTTCTCTTCCAGTGCTCTTTCAATCTTTGATTTATTGGAGTCGCAGACGCCTCCCATTTGTCTCCATCCCTTTTCTCTCCTCGCTTGAGTATCGACTGCAACATGGTAGGCATCATGGCCGACACAGACGTGAGCAATGACTGTGATGATGCACGAAAGGCTACAGTCTCTACGCCACTGATCCGGAACGAGCATGCCAATACTGCAGACGGAGATTTGTTTTCGAGCAGTAAATTGTCCAAGCGGAAGCGACGCACCATTCTTCTGCTCTATGCTTTTACATTTACCATGATGCTTGGCGACAATCTCCAACCCGCTGCTCTCACGCAAGTTTTCGAGAGTGTCATTTGTGACGACTATTACAAGAAGGCGGTGCTATCGGATGGTGTCACCATGTCTTCCTCGCCCTCACCGTCCGATCGATGCCAGACTCAACCGGTACAGAGGGAGCTTGCCCTGGTACGTGGCCTACAGCAGCTGGTGACTCTCGTCCCAGCGCTCCTGTGCACTGTGCCGTACAGCGTCCTGGCAGAGCGCATAGGCCGGAAGCCGGTGCTTATGCTCAGCGGCGCCGGCGTCTTCGCCGCACTTTCCTGGGTCATGGCCGTGTGCTACTGGCGATTTGCCTCCATACGCTGGGTGCTCCTGTCGGCCATCTTCCTCTTCATCGGCGGCGGCGACGCCGTCACCTCCAGCCTGGTGCACGTCATGGTCACCGACGCCGCCAGCCAGGCCGAACGCGCCCAGGTCTTTCTGAACCTGCACGCGGTCGATGTCCTGTCGGGTTTCCTCGGACCGGCAATCAGCGCGCCGCTGATGGAGAAAGGGCATGCCTGGAGCGTGCTTTTGCTTGCTCAGGTTGTCTTGTTTACCGGCGCCTTTCTGATGACCCGAGCCATTCCGGAGATTCGACCCCCGAGGCACGACTCGGAACCCGATCCGATGCCCTCGGCCCTCGCAGCCGTCGCTCCTCCGCCACTTTTTGAATGGTCCAGGCGTGCTAAAATGCCTGTGCGTTTTGCACGCCGGGCCTCTGGCTTCCTAAGCGCCTCTTTCGACATGCTCTTGTCAAACCGACAGGCTCTGTTGATCCTCTTACTATTCGCTCCCCAGACCTCGGCACGAGAGCTGTTTACGGTCATTGGCTTACAATACTCCCGCGCCAAGTTTAGCCTCTCATATGCGCGGGGCAACGTGCTCCTCTCCCTCTTCCAGGGTGCGCAAGGGTTGTTGGTCCTCGTGCTGCTTCCCATCATCACCCGCACCATCGCTGAGCCGAGGGGCTGGACTGCGTGGGCCCGAGACCGCCGGTTCACGATTCTCTCCATCACTCTGATGGCCTTGGGCCTGGCGGTCATTGCTTTTGCGCCGGGTTTGCTCCTTTTGGGCGCCGGGCTGCTGTTGGTGGCACTGGGTAGCTGCTCGACAGGGCTTCTCATGTCCTTGTTGGGTGGAACTGTACCGCATGGCATGGTGAGCACATTCTATAGTGCAGCGCTCACGCTGAGCATTGTGACTCGGAGCACAACCGGACCATTGTTCAGCATTTTACTGATGAAGGGCATGGCGCTCAATGCGATTTGGATGGGTCTCCCATTCATGGTCATGGCGGTGCTGGTGGCAGGCTTGGCAGTGGCGAGCTCCTTTATTCGGAAGGACAACACGGGTAATACTAGCGATGAGTGATGACTAGCTGAACCTCTTCGAAGCATGCTCAAGCCTCGCATGGAACCTTTTTGGTATTACTGGACGATTTGGACACATTCGGACATTTCATGACGCAGTTTATTTTTTCATCCACAAAATTCAGAACATCCATATAGCAATGAAGATGTTCGTTCGGTTGTGCCAAAATCATACTATCCAAGTTCCCCGTCGGACGTGATCAATACTCGGAAATCACAAACATTCGCACCTCAACGCTCTCACGAGGAGGCGCCGAGGTCACGGATGGGATTTCGAACGCCGCATGTGGACATCCCACTGGGAAACGATTAGTGGATGGTTGTGCGTAGCTTCGCTGTTTTTGGGTCCACTCACAGGTAAAGGCCTCTTGGATGTTCTCAGGCGGCGCGTGAAAGGCCGAGTCGAAAATCTTGAAAACGGCGACTTCATGGGGAGTCATCTTGCTCAGATAGTAGAAACGGAAGTGCTCGCTCCACTTGGCTAAATAGCTCCTCCGGACGAATTCCTCGCTGACGTACTCTAGCTCGTCCATATCGTCCAATGTCACCGTGCGTGCGTCACAGATTGCAAGCGGCCACTGTTCAACGACCCCACGGAATGGGCGCCAGAGACTGTGATATCGTGAGTCTTGAAAGCTAGCAATGGAAGGGAAGGTGCCGAGTTATTTGTCTTACTTGATAATCTGCACTCTATACTTGGCAGTCAGCTCCTGAAATTCCTCTAGGGAAAAGTGGTGTTGGAGCCTTTCCAAGGCTCCGGTCGAGCTTTGATCTGATTCCGTAGCAAGTTAGCATGCGAGTTACGGCGTGTAAATGATGCATACCTATGTGCACAGCCTGGGCCGGCCGGATCTTGGCCATTCGACCGTTGTCAAGCTCCGCAAGCTGTTTCGCAGAGTCGGAGATTCGGAGCTATCCCATCATTTTGACTCGGTTAGGTACTTGCCACGCCAGTCGGATTGAAACTTGGGACTTACACGCCAGTCAAAAACCTCGCATCGCTTCAGCGAATCTCCCAGGTCGAGATGGCGCACGAGGAAGTCCTTGGCCTCCGGGACGAACTTTTGGATGATGTCGTTCTCATCCTCCCAGTTGATCCCGGAAGGAGTCCACTGTTGGAATGTGAACCCCTGCTTCGAAAGAGTAAAGTCCTCTTCACATCCGCGAGCGTCTTTGACAAGTTGGTCCGGCTTGGCCTCGTACTTCCAGTTGCACTGCGGGATAGATTTCAATAACCCTGCGCTGACCAGGTAAGGCTTCTGGGTTTCGAGGGCAGGAGACTCGCCCAGGTAATACAGCTTCACGTGCTGATCCATGACAGAGATCAATTCCAAAGGCTGGACCAAGTCGCTTTCAAAACCAAAGAGTTTGCGCAGGAAAACAGCTGTTCCTCTCCTTGATGTAGGCCTGTATTTATATTCACATGTACTCTCTGTATCCAGGTGGGGATGGTCAGCCCTTCAGTGCCAAAGTGATGGAGACTCCAGAGTGGCCCTACTACGCTTACCTCATGGTAACCCACATGGCGTTGCGGCTGTATGCACACTTGGGGGACGGAACACCGCGCACGACTGCGGCAAGAAGGAAGGGGACAAATGAACTCCCCGGCAGAAGTATCTGATACATCCAAGGGCATCGAGACCCACACTGCACTTTGGATTATCGATGGCCTGATGGTCTAGATTCTACAAACAAATCTCCTTCCTCAAGAGGAAATGTGGGCACCTGTCCGTTTCCATAGCTTGTCTCAAAAGTTACAAGCACGAAATATTCCATCATCTTCGCCACCAACATCCGGATACTCCTTAGAAACGTCGGCAATTTTATCGTATGTTCCGTCCTCCTTGGCCCGTTTTTCAACTTCCAGAGCAGACTTCCAAGGCTGCTCTCTTCCGTCATTTTGCTTCGAGCGATCGACTGCTTGAACCCAGGGACTTGGCTTGCTCTGATTGTGGGATTGCGGGTCCATGGCAGGATTTGTAGGGGAGAAGTTTGACGAGACCGTCTAAAAATGAATTAGCCATACGAATCATCAGACTTTCCAAGGTTGACAGATATGGGTGTCTCGCTTACAGTAAAGCTTTCAGAGGACGCACGACGGCTTGTACAAGCTCTCAAAACAATGGCGATGATTAAACGGAGATGTCAACATGCAATGTGAGAGAGAGAAAAAACGCAAGATATCTGAGCTACGGTAGAAATACTTGCCGCAGAACTGGGGTATTTCGACGGATGCAGTCAGCATTATGAGCTCACCAGTGCCCCGTAGTTAACTCCGTTTCCAATCACACCGTAAGCCTTCTTTCTGCCACTCAGATTTGCTGTTATCTGCAGGTCTGCCCCTCAGAATCCTGCGGCACCTTGGGATCAACACGGCCAAACTCGAGGGCGCACACCAAAGAACAGGGGCTCCGAAGGCTCAAGAAAAGGCCATTGAAGGATCCGAAAGAAGCCCGTAAGCGGATACCTTAATTTTAGGAGCGGGTACATACCTGCCTGCTGAGGAAGCGTGGCGTAAGGAGGGGAGGGCGTGATTTGTCACTCTGGCGCGGACGTCGATGCCGTCCAGGCCGTCTAATAAAAACCAAAGTTCCTACATACCCCCCCCCCCCCCCCCCCCCGATGATGACGTATAGGCCGGATATAATCCTGCTCGGCTAGAGCTTAGTCTCCAACTAGCCGTAAAGGGTGATGACTGTCAACTGTGTAAGTAGGTTAGCATAGCATAGGCTGTAGTTTCGGTTTGTATATACTATCTGCATCTTTGGGACAAATAGACGGTGAGATGATTGAATGAGGGAGGCTGTTACAGGCAGACTAACATCGAATTTGTATGTACCTGTGCGACCTAGGAGGAGTCGCCTTAGACATTGTACCCAAGATACTTCAATTTTCAAAGCGGATATTCGCACATACGAAAACAGATTTGACTCAGCTCAGATCGAAGCGGACCAAGGGCACTGGTAAGGTGGCGCATCAGGTGTCAACCAACAGCTCTGGTTGCTGGCCAATTTGTCACACCTTTCAAGCACATTCTGTAGCAGCTGCCAGGAACAGTCAGTGTGACGGTACGGAGCCATTCGAATTTCAAGACCCTGAGAGAGGTTTATTTGAAAACTGAAGAGGATATGGCGGCGGGAGTCGAACTCTGGAACCCAGATGCACTGCGGTGCTTCCACGTGGTGAATTATCATTGAGTCACTCTTCCGACCATGACTTTCATGAAGCGATTGTGAAGATTTAACTGCAGTGTTATGAGGGTTATTCGGAAAGACAGCCGTTTGGGAGTTTCAGGCAGCTTTACTACGATGGAATCAATACCTACTATAGCAATAATGAGACACCCATATTTCTATTAGCCACTATCAGAGCATCTTAGCTGCCGTTATAGTATCGCTCACTTGCCATCACTGTAGGAAGGAAGAAAGTAGTAGTCAAGTCAAAATAAGGGTTGAGTAGTAGACAAGAACGTTGCTCGATATCTCGCCCGTATGAGGGAGCCTAATGACAAGACTGTGTAGCAAAGTTGCGCTGAGACACTATGAGCTCAATCCCGCTGTTCATTGCTCAACAGTCTCAGACTCCATTGTATCCCGTGGCCAAATGATTGTCACAAAAGTTGGTGGTATGGGGATGAAAAGCAGAAGGGCCAGCAACGAATAGGACCAACCGTAGCCGAGCTTGGCGTCCATATATGGGGCAGCAACAGGCAAGAAGGTGCCAACAATATAGCGCAAGGGTAGCAAGGCCGCGATAGCAGAAGCAGACCGATCGCCAAAGATGTCCACCAGGTAGGTCATGATGGGTGTGGTGCTGCTCGCAAGCGAAAACCCGCACAGGGTGGTCGAGAGCGTCGGCACAATCCAATGCCAGTGCCTCTGGAGCGACCAGCCGTACAGGAACAAGCCGGCGGGGTAGAAAAGCATGGCAGGAACGATGGGAAGGAGGCGATCCGCCGGACCGCGTGGTGTTTCAACATCGCGTTTGATGCGCGACAGGCCAACCTTGGTGAAGTAATCCAAAGTGAACATGCAGTACACAGCCCCGCCCATTGTACCGGCGGCTATTGGAAGAAGCAATGTAAGCATGAGGTTACGTGCGATGACTGGGAAGCACTTACTCGTTGCCAGATAAATAAGTCCAGATTCACTCTCCGAGAAGCCGTAAACTTGCTGGAATACAGCCGCCATATTCGCAGCGAGAAGACCGAGATATCCGTACAGCATGGAGAGGTACAGTGTCGCGATTACTGCCATGCGTATGCTGCCCAGAATGAGAAAAGGGCGCACCGAGAGGAGGAAAAGCGCTCGTACGGTGCCCAAATTATAGCCTTGCAGGTATTTTGAGCGTTTTTCGGAGCCCCCCGGGCGGGATCCAGCCTTTTTGAGTGCCCTCCGGCGTATGACTGGGAGATAAGTCTCTCTGAGCACCACGGCGAGGAACGGCTGCACAGAAGCACTCAAGATGGCCATGACCCAGAATGTCCATCGCCAGCCCCAATACTGAGTAATATAGCCTCCAACAATGGGACCTACGGCACTTCCCAGGATTGGGATCAGACTCGCAGCCGACATTGCAGAGCCCCGTTTCCTGACAGCAAAAAGATCGCCCGTGATGGCCGGGTTCAGGCAGATGGGGGCGATGGTAGTACCGGTCAATGTCCTCAACACGATCAGCATGTTTAGGCTGGTACTGAAGCCCGTACCCAAGGTAAGGACAAGGAAGAGAAGATTGAACAGGTGGTACACAGGCGCACGGCCAAAACGCTCCGACAAAGGGCTGATATAGAGCGAGGAAAATATTTGACCAAGATTAGGGGCTGTGATGTAGAAGACCAGAAGAAGAGAGTTGTGGCTTTGGAACTCGCGGGCAATCGCAGTGCTGGAGGGAGCGCATATGACCAGAGACATGGAGCTGCAGAGAAAAAAATCATCAGTAAGAGGGTCTCTTCTCATCTGAGTCACCCTTGACTCGGGTTGTCTTTCTTTTCCTTTTTTTTGTCCTCTCTTTTTCTTTTTTTCTTTTTCTTCAGGCAGATAACATGCAAGGACATACACCATGAGTGAGGTAAAGGACAAGGCCAGCACTATCAACCATCTTCGCGTCCTCGACCAGTTCTGCGGCAAGGAGTGCTGGGGGACGACGTCGTCTGTATCGGTGTGGGCAGGCTCGTCTAGCTGAGTTTCGGCTTGGGCCTGGGAGACGGGCAGTACTCCTGCGGTAGGATCTCCTACACGGTTCTCGACAGAAGCCATGGCGAGGAGGCGTTTCTGGGAGCTTTTGGAGCAAAAGAATGGCCAGAGGAGAAAACGGTATCAATGAGGCGAGGAAATGGTTGTCATATTGGGGGGGGGGGGGGGGAGACTTGGTAAGCCTGGTGAGGTATTTCAGGAATGGCTCCGCCCCACCTCCTGCGTACCTAGGTACGAGACCTCAGTCTGAAGGTATCCTCTACCACTCAAGCCTTGAATACGATGTCTCACATGTGCACAATCACAACTTACCAGCCCCGGGTCCACCTTGACCACAGCCTTGCAAAAGTCTGGATAGTCCCGGCCCCTCGCTTACTTTACAAGCTCATCGGCCCGCTCACTAGCTCACCGGCCCGCTCACTAGCTCACCGGCCCCACTCTTACAAGCTTTCCGGACCCCTGCTGACAAGCTTTCCGGCCCCACGCTTACAAGCTCCCCGGTTTGTTCAATGTTCCCAGTAATCCTTTCTAAATGTATCGTATCCATTTTTGTGACGCAACACATCGGTCTGATGCCGGGATGAGTTGCAAGCAGGATGAATTAGGCAGACAATTTTGCGAACAGCGCTTACTGTAATATCACAAGGGTTTGAAACTAGGTGGCCCAGTCCAGGCCTGTCCATTTATCGAGTCAACTGGGAGCATGTGGGTTTGGGCTAGACACACAGTTGTGGGAGTTGACTCTCAATTGTCGGGAAACATATTTCACTGCACTAGATATCCCAAATGGAGAGCTGCTTCACGTGACATTTGAGAAGACCTACGGGGCTAGTACTTATCGAAAACAATGCCTGAGACTCAAGGCCCGGAGCAGAGCAGTAGTTAAACTATGTGATAATAAAAAAACAGTAACTACTAGTATTTGCTATGATTTTAGTTGAGGTTTATATAATTTCTTTTGTGAACATATCAGACATTACATTTTTTCTTACTGAAGTTATACTGAACTGGGGGTTACTGAAGTTTCCAATGACGCCAATTTGAGCCGATATGCGGTGATCCGCCAACAAAGTGTTGGACATGGCACGCTGCTGCCATGCCTCAGGCAGGCCGACAAAAGGTCTCCCAATTTCACCTCGCGAGACCATCAAGACAACCGAATCCACTCAGAGTGGGTTGATGGATCCCTCGCAACTAGTTGCCAACTTTAGGAGAAATAGGTGGTAGCTAGGGTGAAAATCCTTTAGGTACGCACGCGATGCCGGTTAACCGCCGCCTTCTTGAGCTGCAGGGTTTCAGTACAATTCGTGACCAACTCCTACCGCGCTGCATTGCTTATGCTGCGCTCCGGTGGAGGCACTAGTGAGTTATCCCCACAACAATGGGAGTTTGTTACAATTCTTCGGCTTTCAATCCTCAATTTAGAAGTTGCGAGGCGGGACATGCCGCAGAATCCTTCGGGGAGACAGAAAAAACACCACGGCACCCCGCTATGATTGCATTCGACAGAGACCTAGGCATCAAGGCTCGAAGGAGTGCATGGAGTTGTGATGATTAGTCTAGCCTTCGATCTAACGGGTGGGGTGAAATGTGCTAGATATCATGAATGTTGAGTAAAGGTAACAAGTCAAGAGCAAGCTACTAGTAAGATTGACCCCTGGAATATGAGCCAGTCCAAAGTTCTGATAGACCTTCGTTTTGCCCGTGTCTCGTGGCTATAAGAGGCAGCGTAGTTGTACATGTCTGGCCTACCACGGCAGGATTTAGCAGTAAACACCACCAGAGACTCAGTTCTGGACAACAACCCGACTTCCCCAATCATGACTACGACATCTTATGCCAAGGGTACTATCCGCCCAAAACTTCATTCATCAAACACCCCACCTCGAAATTATGCCTCATCTATTCCCGGGCTTGGGAGATCCAGAAAGCAAAGCCAGCTTGTCATCGATGTTTCCATCCCAGAAATTGGAAACGGAGCCACAGGAACTGTCATTGCGTGCGTGGCTTGGGCAGTCCTACTCGCCTCACACGGGTGCCCAACCGAGCTCAGCATGGTCAACGCTGGCACGGGCGAGCTCATTTTGCTGGATGTACACGTTCAGTGGGAAACGTGTGTCGGAGAATTGATTGCTCAAGTCGAGGCCAATTTGGATGCACTTTCAGACGACACCTATGCCTCGTCCTCGGAGGGTGGCGGCGTGTCCAGCACGTCTGACTCTTTCCACTCAGGCAGCAGCGGGACTTGGGACTCGGCGCGGGAGCTACACCATACTCTCATCATTTCTGTCACCCGAGACTCGTTGAGTATGAGGATGGCACTTTTCTGCTCTCTTGTGGCGGACGGCAGAATCCGGGCATGGGAAGTGTCCGGCCAGAGATCCGCCGATGAAGAGTTCCTCTCGCTGCTCTCCAGACAGTACGAGCATATCCTGCGCCAAGTATCTTCACCGCTTCATGCTGAGAAGCCGTTGGTCGACTTGAAGGCTATCACCACCCTGGACTTGGACCAGGTTTGGGACTGGAATGGCACATTGCCAAAGAGCACCAACGACATCTGCATCCATGAGATTGTCATGAAGCGGGCAGCGAAGCACCCGGAGCTTACAGCTGTCGCCGCGCATAACGGCAACTTGACATATCGAGAGCTGGACGATCTCTCGACCCGCTTGGCAGGCGCCATCCTCGGTGAAGGAATCACGAAAGGGAGCAAAATCCTTGTTTTCAGTGAGAAATCACTCTGGGTACCTGTCGCGCAACTTGCCATCATGAAATGCGGATGCGTCTCGGTGGTGCTGGATGTGACTGTCCCATCCCACAGGCATACCGTGATAGCCGAACAGGTGCAGCCCTCGGCCATCTTGAGCTCGTCAGAGTGCTCAGAGAGGGCTAGGGCCCTGCGACCCAGGTGTGCTCACCTCGTCCTAAATGGCCAATCGAGCCGGGTGTGGCCGACCATTGAACCATCTTCTCTCCCAAAGGTCAGCCCCTCGGATTGGATGTACATTGTCTTTACGTCAGGCAGCACGGGTACTCCGAAAGGCGCCATCATCAGCCACGAGAACTACGCCAGCGCTGTGACTACTCAACAGAAAGCGCTCGATTTCAGGGAGTACGATCGTGTCTTCGACTTCGCGTCGTATGCCTTTGACGCAGCCTGGTGTAACGTCATACACGCTCTGACCGTGGGAGGTTGTCTCTGCATCCCGTCCGAACAGGAGCGCAAAGAAGACTTGGTGGGGGCACTACGGAAATACCAGGTCAACTACGCGGTGCTCACGCCCTCCGTGGCCTGGTTCTCGGCTTCTGAGCTGCCAGACAGCCTCCGGACCATTCATTTCGGCGGCGAGCCGCTGAAAGCCGGCATGGTCCAAGAGCTGTCCACCCGCATCACGGTCATAAACGCCTATGGCCCGGCTGAGTGCTCAACCGTGAGCACTGCCATTGTGGCGGATCCAGATGGCCAAGACCCAACCATTGGAACCGGCATAGGCGCATGCACGTGGGTCGCCAAGCTGGACGGGACCGATCTCGTACCGATTGGCGAGATTGGCGAGCTATGGGTCGAGGGCCCAATTGTAGGCCAGGGATACTTGGGAGACGCGGAGAAGACGGCCGCGGCTTTTGTCGAGAATCCACCGTGGCTCCTAAGAGGCTTTGGCGGGCACAAAGGCCGAGCTGGCCGGCTGTACCGTACGGGAGACCTTGTCCGGTACAGCGCCGACGGCAATCTGGAGTTTGTGGGGCGGAAGGACTCCCAGGTCAAGGTCCGCGGGCAGCGCGTCGAGCTTGGAGAGATCGAATGCAACATCCAGCGCGCTCTGACGGATGAGGCCAAGGCCTTGAATGTGCAGACTATCGCACTCGTGATCAAACCGCAGGGCAGTGAGGTGCCAACGCTGGTGTGTTTCCTCTTCACGCTCACCAGTTCAGGGGCGCCGCAGACAGAGACAAAGGCCATACTCGATCAAGCTCTCATCGGCATCGAGGACCGCCTTTCTGAGCTCGTACCTCCCTACATGATTCCGTCAGCCTTTCTGCTGATCGAAGAGGTGCCTATGACGCCCACTGGAAAGATAGACCGTCGACGTCTCCTACAGGATGCCCCACGGATGTACTGGGAGATACTGAACAATCAGACGACCCCGGACACCAAAGAGGAGACGGCGTCCGAAGGGGAGACCACGTTGCGCAAAGTTTGGAGCGACGTGTTGAATCTTTCAGCCGGCATCATTGGGCTCGATACCGCATTTACGCGCTTGGGCGGTGATTCAATCAGTGCCATGCAAGTGGTTTCCCGTTGCCGTGCACACAACGTCGCCATAAAGGTCTCCGACATCTTGAAGCTCCAAACCATCCGCAAACTTGCATATACCCTGAAGCCTCTCCGAGGAAGGATCAACTTGGAGGAGGTCCTCCGGGTGGACGAGGGAGAGGCATGGCCGCTTACTCCAATACAACAAATCTTCTTCGACAACAATCCTCAGGGTATCAACCATTACACCCTGAGTTTCGTCGTCAAACTAACACGTCGGACAAGCCGTGAGGAGCTCCTTGCTGCGCTCATGGTTGTCACGGAGCGTCACCGTATGCTTCGCGCTCGTTTCCGCAGGTCCAAGGATGATGGGTCATGGATGCAGTTTGTTGCCGCGGTAGGCCCTGATGTTGTCCTTGTCGAAGAACACGAATTCCTAGGTCGCTCGGTCATGCAGACTGTGGTCGACGAGCGCCAGGCCAGCTTGGATCTGGTCAAAGGCCCCGTGTTTGCTGTCGATATGTTCAGCAGCCCGGGCGAGGCACAGACGCTCCTGATGAGCGCACATCACGTGGTTATGGACCTCGTCTCCTGGCGGGTGGTCTGGCACGAGGTTAGCCAGCTCCTTGTTGGAAACACAGACCTTACACCAGTCGCGGCTAGCTTTCGAACCTGGAGTCTCCTACAACAACGGGAGGCGGAGACGCTGAACCCCAATACTGTTCTGCCCTTCGCCATCACCCCAGCCAATTTCGAATACTGGGGGGTTTCGCCTGCAGATATGCTATTCAGGGAGTCAACACCGCACTATCATGTGATGGAACCTGAAGCAACCGAGCTGCTTCTGGGGGAGAGTAACGAGTGCTTCCGGACCGAGATATTGGACATCCTTGTGGGAACGCTCATCTTCTCCTTCAACCAATTCTTTCCGGATCGAGCGCCCCCTCCCGTTTTCCTCGAAGGCCATGGCCGTGAGCCTGTCCTTGGCATGGATGACACAGACCTTTCCGAAATCGTCGGCTGGTTTACCTCTTTGTATCCCGTCGAGCTCGGCGGCGGCACCGACGCCTCTGTCTTTGACATGATCAAGCTAGCCAAGGACGTCCGCCGAAGCGTGCCGGGCAAGGGTCGTCCTTACTTTGCGTCCCGTTTCTATAGTCAGGCTGGGAGGAAGGCTTTCGCGGGTCACAGGTACCCGGAAATCATCTTCAATTACAGGGGTCTGTTTCAGCAGCTGGAGGGCGCCGAATCCATTCTCAAGTACGAGGACAGAGAGGACCGCAGTGTTTCCATCCCGGGTGACGGGCCCGACTACCAGCGGCCGTCTCTGATTGACATGAACCTCGTCGTTCAAGACAGCAAGCTCCAGATCTCTACTCGGTGGCACAAGCACGTCCGAAACAACGACAGAGTTGCGCAATGGGTCGAATCATACCCGAAGATCCTGAGCACCGTCGCCCGTCAGCTTCTCAGCGCGCCGCCCGCCCCACGCTCGCAGACTTCCCACTGCTGGACATCTCATATGGGGGCCTGGAAACACTCGTATCGAAACATCTGGCGCGTGAAAATATCTCCGTGTCTGATGTCCTGGAAATCTACCCTTGCTCGCCGATGCAAGAGGGAATCCTCTTCAGCTCGGCCGCCGGCACTGCTTCTTACCGCACAGTATCCATCTGGAGGGCAGCCGCAGGCAGCTCTGCAGTCAGCGCAACCCGTCTTGCATCGGCGTGGAATACCGTCGCGGCCAAGCACGCTGTCTTATCCACCCTCTTCACAACCCACCCGGACGACGGTCGCTTCATACAGGTCGTGTTACGCGAGGCCAACGAAGCCATAATCTGCCGAGCAGCGGACTCAGAGACTGCCGTCGGGCATCTGACGGACACGGAAGGACCAAAGGAATCATCTTCACGGCCCCAGTGTCTCTTCACTATATGTCTCGACTCACATGGACAAGTCGCATGTAGGCTTGACATCTCACACGCGTTGATGGACGCAATGTCTCTGCCCGTGATAACGCGAGATCTGGAAATGGCATACTCTGGGCAGAACCTGGGCCCGGGTGCGCTCTTTTCCAATTTCGTCGAACATGTCCAACGGGGACGCGCCTCATCCTCCGCGCGATTGGAATACTGGAGGGAATTCCTCGGCGGCGTTGAGCCGTGCACGGCACCTGGAGACGTGGTAATACCGCACCGTTCGGAGCATCAGCGTGAGAACAGGCACGGGTGCATTACGCTGGCTAGCCACCTAACCGCGTCCATTGCCCAAGTATCGCGCAAGATGGGGTGGACTCGCTCCGAATTCCTGCATATCGCCTGGTCCCTTGTGCTTGCGTACTTCACCGGCATGCGCCAGGTCTGCTTCGGATATCTCTCGTCCGATCGCGATTTTCCGGTCGATGGGATCGAAGACATGGTAGGTCCACTCATCAGCATGCTGGTCGCACGCGTTGACCTGGAGAAACCACTGTCTGGCGTCATCGGAGAAATCAAGAAGTACAACGTCGAGCACCTTGAGAATAGACACGTTTCTCTGGCGGAACTGCAGCATGAACTTTCTGCGAAGCAGCTGTTCAACACAAATATCACACTCCGTGAGGCCCGCGCAAGCCCCAAGTCGGTCGATGGGCACATGCACCTCGTGGAGATATCAGAGGAGGATCCGCACGAAGTAAGTTTTGCTTTCTCAACAAGGGCCAACACGCCTTCCTGGCTTGGCTAACAGACATGGGCAGTACGATATCATTCTCTCTGCGACAATGGACAAGGACGCCACCGAGGTAAGCATCCAGTACCGGACAGACTTTGCGACCTCGGCCCACGCGAGGGCGATACAGTCGGCTCTGGAAACGGCTATCGGTTTCCTCCAGTCTACCACGATCCAGGACGCAGCAGAAGGCCAGCGCGCCATGTCAACTTACGACTCATACTTCTTCTATATGACCGGGACCAGCGAAGACACAGCGCTGGAACAGTGGCGGGACCATTTCAAAGGCATTGCTGCCGGATGCCATTTTCCCTCTCTGCCTCACGGCTCACACCAGCTGGAGGCGAAAACAACCGCGTCTTACATCATTGAGAACCCGACGTGGAAGTGCGAGTCAGACACGACCTCTGCTATATTAGGTGCTTGGGCACTTCTACAAGCATCCTATGAAGCATCTCCCGACGTGGTGGTGGGGCGTGCTTGTGGCCTGCAGAGGATTCGTCGACAGGCCCTGCGACCTTCAAGCCCTTACGACTGAGCCTGGATCTGACCCAGCATGCCAGTTGCTACCTAGAAAGTATGAGAGCGACGGTCGCGACTTTTAAAAGTCTTACGGGTCTTCCCATGAGCCGGCTGCGTGGTTTGGGAAGTGACGCGGCGCTTGCCTGCGGCTTCCAGACTGCATTGAGTGTCGGGCGAGGCTGGAGCCGGAGCAACATGGTCAATGTCAGCGAAGATGACGGTTCGAACTCGGCTCGTGCACTGTCAGTGCACTTTGACATCGACGATGGTAACATTCGGATGACGGCTCGCTTCGACGAGTACGTGATAAGCGCCGAGCAGGTGAACAGACTCTTTGCTCAGCTCGAGGCGGTGTTGTGTCGGATGGGCTCGCCCCTCTGTGCCTCGGATCCGATAGCAAACATCGACACAATAAGCGATTCCGATCTTCGGAACGTCGCCTCGTGGAACGGCAAGCCCTACGATGCGGTGCAGGAACTCGTACATGACATATTTTCCCAGACAGCTCAGGCCATGCCCGACGCAACCGCTGTGTCCTCGTGGGACGGAGAGCTCACATACGGGCAGCTCGACCTGCTCTCGACACGTCTTGCCAGCAGACTGGCCTCGTTCGGGCTCGGACCCGAAGATATTGTACCCTTGTACTTCGAAAAGTCGCTCTGGGCACCGCTATCTGCCATGGCCGTGATCAAAGCCGGCGCCGCCGGTGTGTTAATCGATAGCACACAGCCTGTTGAACGAGCCCGCACAATCATAGGCCAGGTTGGCGCAAGCTTAGCCCTTGTGTCAAGAGAAAACTCGAAATGCTTGTCACAATTCGAGGGTCTGCGGTACCTCGTCGTCGACCAGGATTCTATCAACACTTTGCCGGAACCGCCTCAAGAGTACTCTTTACCCCGCCATGTACAGCCGTCGAACCTCGTGTACATCTCGTTCACATCCGGAAGTACCGGCAGGCCAAAGGGTGCCATGATCACGCATTCTTGTTTCGCATCATCCATCAGAAACCAACAACGCGCGCTGGGCTTCAGCCCTGGCCAAAGGGTTTACGACTTCGCCTCCTACGCCTTTGACGCCGCCTGGTCTAACATCCTACACTCACTCACGTCGGGCAGCTGCCTGTGTATCCCATCGGAGTACCAAAGGAAGAACTTGCTTGTCGAATCCATCAGAGACAGCCGGGCCACTCTTGTGAATCTGACCCCTACCGTATTGCGCCATCTCGACCCCGAAGACCTTCCTGACATACAGCAAGTTCTCCTGGGAGGAGAAGCTTGGGCCGAGGCCGACTTTGTCAAATGGATCGGCTGCAACAAGCTCGTCAATACGTATGGCCCGGGAGAAGGTACCATCAAGGCTTGTCTCATCCGCGCTTTCCCAGGCATGGTGCCAAATACGATTGGCTTCGGGAAAGGCGTGACGACCTGGGTGGTGAGATCCGACGGCTCGCACCGGCTCGCACCGCTCGGAGCCGTGGGTGAGCTCTGGCTCGAGGGACCACAGGTGGCGCGTGGCTACATAGCCGACGAGGCGAGAACCGCTGCCTCCTTCATCGACAGGCCCAGGTGGACCGACAGAGATGGGAAGGCCAGCCACTTTTACCGTACTGGTGATCTAGTCCGTTATGCATCCGACGGCGCGCTCGTCTTCGTCAGCCGCGCCGACTCCCAGGTGAAAATCCGGGGCCAACGCACAGAACTTGGCGAGGTGGAGCACAACATCAAGAGGGCCCTTCTTGGTGCCGGCCTGCATGCCCAGGTCGTCGCTGACGTCTTCCCGCCGCACGGGTCCAGCAACTCCATCTTGGTCGCGTTCATAAAGCTGGAGGAGGCAGATGACTGGCAAAGTCTTGTGGGAATCGACGAGAGACTGGCAACCATGGTTCCTGACTACATGATTCCAACAGTCTATGTCCCCCTCCAAGCATTTCCCATGACAGCCACTGGCAAGGTTTTCCGGCGGGGTCTGCGAGAAACATACTCCAAGTTGACGTTGGAGCAGCTCGCTGCAAAAGAGGAGATCCGAGTCACGGGCTATCAGGCCCCCAGCACTGCAGCAGAGAAGCTACTGCGTGACCTTTGGTCTGACGTCCTCAAGATCGACCCGGCAAGAATTTCAACCGACGATAGCTTCCTTCGTATAGGAGGCGACTCGGTCGGGGCCATGTTGCTGGTCAGTGCTGCACGTAAGCGAAACGTGACGCTCCAGGTGGCGGACATTTTCCAGCACCCCAAGCTTAGCAAGCTTGCCAAGGTGCTCGAATATGATGAGAATCCTTCTCAAGCTGCCCCGCCTCGATCGAGCCCTTCTCGCTTCTTGAGGGTCCTTTGACTTCAGCGGAGGCCAAGGACAGAGCCGCAAGTCTTTGTGGGATCGAAGCATCTGACATTGAGGACGCTTTCCCCTGCACACCACTTCAGGCTGGGCTACTATCCGAGACCATACGACGCCCTGGTGCCAACATCTTGACCGAAACTTGGAGGCTCACAGAAGGCGTTGACCTGAGCCGATTCCGCCTTGCATGGGCAAGAGTCATCCAAGCCAATCCGATTCTGCGGACCAGGTTCGTCGATTTCGCGGACCAGGGAATAGTCCAGGTCGTTGTCGCGCAAAGCTCGTGCCAGCTCGACGGAGTCGTGTCGGCCACTGATTTCGGTCTCGGGACGCCACTACTCTCCTACCAACTCTCCGAGTCCGAATTTACATGGAGCATTCACCATGCTCTCTATGATGGATGGACCATGCCCCTCATTTTGGAGTCTCTGGCGGATAGCTATCGTCTTGAATCGATTCCAGACGCTCCTCCGTTCCAGCGTTTCATTGTTTTCATGAACCAGAGCAGCAAAGGAGAGGTCGAAAAGTATTGGGAGAACCAATTTTCAGGCTTCAATGCGCAGAACTTCCCCACGCTTCCTGCGAAAGACTACAAGCCACGGTGTGACGAGAGGCTCGAACTCGAAGTCAGAGACGTCGGTTCGCATGGCGACTACACCGTTGCCACCATGATCAGGCTTGCTTGGGCGATCCTCCTATCGGCCGTCACGAACTCCAAGGAAGCCTCGTTCGGTACGACCATCTCGGGACGACACATCCCTGTGCCCGGCATTGAGGGAATGACCGGGCCTACGTTCGCCACGGTTCCCGTACGTGTGGTCGTCGACAAGTCCAAGTCGATAGGGGACTTGCTGCAGCAGGTGCAAACCCAAGCTACAGAGATGATTCCGTTCGAGCAAGTTGGGCTCCAACGAATAGCCCAGATCAACGAGGAGTGTGCCCTTGGATGCATGTTTCAGTCGCACATGGTTATACAGCCTGGTGAGAAGCGTGAAGTCGAAGGAGCTGTTCTCCAAGGGCCCATTCCGCAAGCAGAAGCCAGTGTCGACGATCCTTTCAAACCCTACGCCATTTGCTTGGATATTGTCTTGAAGGCCAATGGGATGTGCGTCCGCGCCAGCTACGACTCGCTTGTCGTGCCGGCTACACAGTTCAAAAGGCTCATGGTCAGGTTCGAGAATATCCTGCACCAGATCTCCGACCCCAAGATGCACTCCCAGGAAGCCTTGTCGCTGGATACCAGCAGCCAGATGGATCTACAGCAAATTTGGAAATGGAACGAACAAGTGCCAGAAAGATCGACGCGGGTGATACATGAGATGTTCAGTGATGTCGCTTCAAAACAGCCGAATGCGCCAGCAGTCTGCTCCTGGGATGGCGATTTCACCTATGGTCAAGTGGATGTAATGAGCACAACGATCGCTCACGATCTGCTTCGATGCGACCTCTCACCGCACAGGCGGTGCATCATTCCCCTTTTCTTTGAAAAATCGAAATGGACCTCGGTATGCCAGATCGCGGTCATGAAAGCTGGAGCCACGTCCGTTGCGCTCGACGTGACACTTCCCGACGCTCGCCTGCAAACCGTGGTTGGCCTCGCCAGCCCCAGATCATCTTGGCTTCCGCCGAGCAGCAAGACCGAGCACGGCGCTTGGCACCGCCCGCTTCGCGAGTCGTCGTGGTGAGCGAGAGCCACTTGCCTCACTTCCGGCCCCACGATGGCGCCCGACTGCCGCTGGTAGATCCAGATACTTGGCTGTACATTGTCTTCACTTCCGGCTCTACGGGCACTCCCAAGGGCGCCATCATCAGCCACTCGAACTTCGCAAGCGCACTGAGGCACGGCCAGACGGCTCTGACCTTCAGCCCTAGCAGCCGGACGTTCGATTTCGTTTCTTACGCCTTCGACGTCTCCTGGCTCAATGTGCTGCACACTCTGTGCGCTGGCGGGTGTCTGTGTGTACCATCTCAGTCGGAGATACAACTCGAGGTCCAGGAGGCGGTGAAACGCAGGCGGGCAAACACCGTCTTCTTCACCCCTACGACGAGCAAGCTGTTCCATGGGTCAAACTTGAGCGTCGTGAATTTTGGTGGCGAGAACTTGCCTCGCGATGAAATAGACTACTGGAACGGTCGGGCCCAGATCATCCACTCCTACGGACCGTCGGAATGCACGCCAATCGCAATCAGTCACATATTGGATCCAGCTCGCTCCCCCATCGTTATCGGAAAGGGCCTGGGGTCCCGAACCTGGATCGTGGATCCAGAGAACGTCGATTCGCTGGTAGCAGTGGGCGACGTTGGCGAGCTCTGGCTTGAAGGGCCACTTGTTGGTCAAGGTGTAGGTTAAAGTCGAGATGATTGCCCCCAGTACTTTCCCAGTTCTTGCTAACAACATATCCTCGCGCTCAACTAGTATCTGGACGAGCCTGAGAAGACCAAAGCAAACTTTGTCGAAAATCCAGCCTGGCTGGATGCGGGCTGCCCCGGTATCCCTGGTCGGCGCGGACGCCTCTACCGCACTGGTGACCTCGTCCGGTATCAAGAGGACGGCCACCTCGAGTTTATCGGACGGAAGGACGCTCAGATCAAAATCCGCGGGCAGCGCGTGGAGCTCGAGGATATTGAGCACCACGTACACAGCGCCATCGGGAAGTCCATCGCCTCCCACATCGTCGTGGACATTGTCAAGCCTCACGGCTCTGCCCAGACCGCGCTCGTCGCTTTTGTTAAACTCTGGCAGGACAGCCCAGTTGCCGGTACAAACGAAGCAGCAGCTTATCTGGAGAGACTCGCGGCTTCTGTGACAACCCACCTCTCGGCCAGACTACCAAGTTACATGATTCCGAATGGGTACATACTCGTGGACGAAATTCCGAATACCACCTCTCAGAAGGTCGACCGGGCGAAGCTGCGCAAGGCCGCACTGGCAATGCGCAAGGAGGAACTTTTGCCAGTCCGCCGCGTGGTCCGGCGTTCCCCCAACACCCCTGAAGAGGCAAAGCTCCATGCCATGATCTCACGCGTGCTTTCCTGGGACAGCGCGTCTTTCGGCATGGACGACAATTTTATCCAGCTTGGTGGTGACTCCATCGGAGCCATGAGGCTCGCGTCGATGGCTCGGGCGTCGGGTCTCCGGCTGACCGTCACAGATATTCTGACCAAAGGCCGGATTGCGGATCTCCTCGTCCAAGCCGAGAACTTCGACCCAGCTCCCGAGCGCCAATATTCGCAATTCGGGTTGTTGGACCCGGCTGACCCTGAGGCTTTCATCCAGAGTGAGGTGATGCCTCAGATCCAGCCAGGACATGGTCAACTCGTCGATGTTCTTCCAGTCACTGACTTGCAGGCCGCCTACATCCATGACAACCTTTGTGCTCCTCGGCGTTCCTGGCTGTATAGCTACATTGATTTTGAAAACCTCGCGGATCGTCGACGCCTTCTTCAAGCATGCGAGGGATTGATCCAGCGTTGCGAAATCTACCGAACAGCCTTCGTTAGGTCCGGTCAAACGTTCCTCCAAGTTGTCTTCGCTACGTGGGACTTGACCATCGACGTTGTGGATAACGTTGATGACCTGGACGCCACTTTCAACAGTCTGTCCGAAAAGGGTCTGCGACTGCCTCTCCTTCTCGGGTCTCCCCTGGCACGTTTTCAACTCGTCCAGAAACGAAACGGCAGCGCCAGGCTCGTTTTCAGCATGTCGCACGCAGTCTATGATGCTATAAGCTTCAGCCACACCCTGCAAGTCTTGGCCGATATATACGCGGGTGCTACCCCAAGTCCCGTTGGCTTCAGTCGTTATATATACCTCACCCAGTCATCCAAGGACGAAAGCTACCCTTACTGGCGCGAGTTGCTCCAGAACTCATCAATGACGGTTGTGCCCTGCGCCTCGGGAGCAACTGTGGAAAGCGGCTTGCCTACCGTGCTCCTGCGCAACATCGCGATGCCACAGGCTCCCTCTGGCATCACGCAGTCGTCGCTGTTCACCTTTGCCTGCGCCTCCGCGCTGGGCCGAGCGACTGGCTCATCAGATGTTGTCTTTGGCCGCGTAGTGTCCGGCCGTGCCACGCTTCCTCGTTCTCTGGAACATGTGGTGGGCCCCTGTCTGAACCGCATACCCGTGCGGGTGAACCTTGGCCGGAACCAGTCCCGGACCGAGCAACTGGCAGACTTGCAACGGCAGACGCTAGCCAGTCTTCCCCATGAGGCGACTGGGCTATTGGACATCGCCAAAAACTGTACAGAGTGGCCCAGTCATGTCGAGGATTTCGGGTGTTGGACGCAGTACCAGAACGTCGACGAGAGTCCTTCTCTCGGGTTGCCAGGTGCTGTCGGGGGACTGAAGAGCAGGGAGCGATGGAGCGAAGTTCACACTGCAAGTAACTTTTTGGAAATTTTCGCAAAACCAAATGACGACGGTGGACTGATGGTTAAGATCATTGGGGTCCTGGGTACTTGCGGTCCCAGATTACCGACTTGATGGAAGGTGTATGCTCGGAGCTGATGGTTACGAACTCACTATAGTTCAAGTTTATGTACTATTTGTATTCTCGTGTAGATACCGCCAAGTGACACCGAGAGGCCGAGATGGAGCTCACGGCCAAGGATCAGGCCGAGGGATAGGAGGAGGTTGTTACATGTGTTAGGCCCCACTTTGCACTGCTCTATTGTTCCGTTGACTATATAATGCGGCATTCCCCCTCTCGGCTCGTTTTATAGATGAATAACCAGTCAAGGTGCTCTATTAGACTTTGATACGCTCGTTTTCGTGACAGCTATGAGCCTAGGAGATTTACTAGCCGGAGAGTAACCCAAGGCTTTCCCTGTTATTACCACCACGGGAGGTTGAGAGTTTCAACGCAGACTGCCGGAATAGTCGCCTTAAGACTTAAAAAATCCGTTCCTGGAGTAGTGCTCCACTTGGAGGGCTACTTAGATAGTAACTATACGACTGTGGTTCAGTTCACTCGTTGATATTCCTCGTAAGATAGTGTGTATATTACGATATAACTACCCTACCCTACTTGCAAGACACCCCTACATCTAAGACATCTGAAAATACTACAACTATGGTTAACATTACTATCTTTCCAAACCATTATAATACTTATTATCTTTTACTACATAATACTATTCTAAGCTGGTCGAACATGCTGCAAACGGTCGCCGCCGGGGCCTGCCTTTGCGTTCCTAGTGAAAGCGAAAGGCGTAACGACTTACAAGGATCCCTGGTAAGGTATAGAATTGATCCTGTAGAGCTTATAACTTCTGCTGCTAGGACTCCAGACGTAGGCTCCCTATCCACACCTCTTCTAAGGCTTAAGCTGCTTTATCTAGGCGGTAAAGCTATGACTAGTAACGACGTAACGACTTGGCTGAGGGTACTAAACCTGACTGTTATTAATAAAAATGGTCTATCTAAAGCTACCCTGACGACTGTAGCCTATACCCTTACTAAATGAGACATCTATGAGCCCCTGATAGGGTTAGGTTTAGGAGTTTGCTGCTGGGTTATTGATATTAGTAACAGTAATAGGTTAGCCCTGGTTAAAACCGTTGGCGAGCTGTAGCTTGAAGGGCCCTTGGTTGGAACTAGGTACCTTAATGACTCTAAAAAGATGGCTGCCTCTTTTATTGTTGACTTACTATAGCTAATAAGCGGCTACTTGAGCTCTTAGTGCTGTGTCCCTGGACACTCTGCCACTATGTATTGGACTAGAGACCTTGCTAAGCTTTTGACAGATGGTTAGCTTCTGTATGTTGGTAGAATGGATGCTTAGATTAAGATTAATGGCTAGATGACGGAGCTTGGTGAAATCGAGAACATCGTCCGTGAGAATCTCCCTTAAGGCTCGCCCCTAACAGTGGTGGTGAATCTGCTGCAGCCACCTGGGACCGGCGAGTCCGCGTCTAAGCTAGTGGCTGCCTTCCTTGCATCGGCGTTGACTGCCGGGGTCTAGGAGCCAGGGCTGAGAGAGTCTCTCATCGAAGCAGCAGCAGAAGAGCTTGATAGGAAGTTGGCCTTGGTTCTTCCACGGTACATGGTCCCTTCCGTCTTTCTGAAAATCGACAAAAACCCGCTTGGTGTGACCGGAAAGACAGACAGGCGCCAGCTACGCCGCATTGCCCAATCGATGACCAAAGGAGCTTGGAACGACGCAAATATATTGCGTATTACAAGACAGTTAGACGACGGCACTGGTATCACTGGGGCATCAATCTCACAGACACCCAACGAGAGGTTGCCGCGGAAACTCTGGGCAGGGCTGCCGAAGATGGATGCTGAGAAGATTGGTCTCAATGACGACTTCTTCCGCCTTGGTGGCGACTCGGTCTTGGCCATGAGGTTGGTCGGCCTCGCCAGGTTTCGCAAAGTCAAACTCGACGTCGCCCAAACCTTTTACTAATCTAAAGTATCTTTACTAAGTAGTAATTTTAGTAAAGAAGACAACTCTAGTAGTAATATTTAACCCCTAATTCGTATCAGGATTATAAGGGTTAGTTATAATACAGTTAACTATATATATTAGGTAGTAATTAATACATATAGGGGTAAATACTAATAGTCTATTATGTATAACTAGGAAGGAAGGTTATTACTACTCAGTTAAATAGCGGTAATATACCTAAGAATTTAGGGGAATTCCACGGCGGAATTATTTCTTCCGCCGCCGAGATATCGGCGTTATGGCCGGTATCTCTGGGCGATTGTTATCGCACCACTTCTACTATTATTTGCTAAGAACATTGGATATAGATGCCGGTAGAGGAGCTAAATCACGTGGACTGGGCACGTCCCCTTTATCCTGCGCTAGATGCGCAAGATGCAATAGAGCGCCGACGGCCGCGAGTCATTTATTGATTAAACACCGCGATACTTGACAATAGAGTTCATCGTTAATATGTAGCCTAATGCTGAACCATTGACTATTGCGCGCAGCGCTTCTGTGATGACAAAAGCAAATCCGTAATTGCCAGTGCGCAATTACGCATCGCGCTAAACTCCCATAAGCGGTCTAGTTCAGTTGACCTTGTAGTCAAGTAATATTACGATGCCTAGGAACCCGATACGCAATACCTCTAAAGAGGTTAGTTATGTTTCCCTAGAAAACGAGGAACTTTATAGGGCGAGGAAACTAAGGCTATAGGCATAGTCGTCTGTACGGAGATTGCCGACAAAGCTCCTCTGTTTTTGTTCCACCCTAACGTGTTGGATTCTGAAAGGTCGCTATATCATTGTGCTCAAAAGTCTGGACTGTAAACCTAATCCAACTCTTTCAGCTTATATCCATCTTTTCCATGTATCAACCCGAGTCCTTCGTTTCGTACCTCGTAAGCTTTTCTTTCGGACACAATGTATCGCTCTATCTCGTTAGTCTCTTTGGCTTTACTAGCCACCGCTTCCCCGGCATCAGTACCAGATCTTAAGCTTCTACCAAGGGCCGTTGATTGCGGTAATGTTCCCAATGCAACAGAAAGTCCCTTCCCCGACCGCTCTCAATATTGGTTCTTTTTTGAGGAATCTGTCGGAGCGGTGATTAATAACTTTAAGGCATCAACTGGTCATAACTTCGACACCGTATGGGTAGATCAATATTGCGATGATCCCATTGGCGTTGGGGGTATGTCGGTTTATACTGTTACACACCGGTCTATACCTAACATGTGGCATAGGTCACGAGGATCACAATTGGGACTACAGCACCATTGGTTCTTATAGTTTCGGACCGGAAGCCGTATACATGATCTCAACGGATAGATGTCAGAAGGGGAAGAGCCGCATGCCTCTAGGTTACTCTGTGGGGCTCTGCATTGGCAACGGTAACGAATGCGAATTGGATAGCCCGTGGGCTGTATGCGGCACTCCGGGAGCCACGTCCGGCCGCAGGGCGTTCTGCGAACCTTCAGGGACTTACCCCATGTCCGTCAGATTCGTGGACCCAACAGGCTGGAGCTGCAAAGCCTGCGAAGGTACAAAAGAAACTTGCACATGGCCTTGATCTGTTGGCAAGAGTGTCGGCTGGACGGAGCACCAAGCCCTGAGCCTAAACCTGACATTGATTGGTCCAGCGACTTCAGGCTCTAGGCGGGTAGCAACACAGAAGCTACGAGTTTTGTACTTGGAAACATGCTGTGGTGCTGAAGCTTGAGGGGTATTTGACCATTCCAATACGATTGAATAGACCGCCTGGGTTGCAGCATGATAGCCATATGTACGCTTTTATAACTCATGCCATTCGGCACAGTAGATAAATATCGGCTGCCTTGCCGTTGAGTGCGTTTATGTATTCTATGTATTCCGTGCCTCAGCGCTCCTGTCATTTAGTGGGCCGATTTACCGGACAAAATGAACTTAAGCCATTTGTCCAGAATATGGAGGCGATGTAAACGCCTTGCTATCATGCCTCGGTACTAAATCTGATCGTGATCTTCTATGTATATAAGAATCAGCATTGCATGATTCTTAGTACAGGTAACAGGAACGCAGTAGTCTATTAACGGACAAATACTACGAATAACATGCCGTAACTCCTCATTGCGGTAGCAAGTGTAGCTAGCTCACCTCTGGCGGGTCGAGGGATAGATGTCGATATGGAGTAAATCCTAGTGTCATCATTACATGTAGCCATGCATAACTTTGAATCACATTCCAAATTTCAAATGATGGCACTATCGTTTGGGGGAGTCCACTCGAATGGTGAGCGAGCACATCCTGCCTCGATCACCTCGAATCCTGGATGGAGGCGAGACTTGCCTTTTTGGAAATATGCTTAACTACAGGAGGGATCTTTAATAGCCCCGGAATATCAATGACATGAGGATACCTCGCCACTAAATGTGCAGCCTTATATCTTGTTTTAGTCAGTTTCCAGAGCTGGCGTTGACGCAACGACTATGACCATCAGCCTTCCCTGCACGGCTAACTCGAGCAATATAGACTAATCCTAAGATTTGCGCAAGGGTGGCCGTTAGAACCTACTCCGCCTAAGTCAATGGATAATGTATATTTGGTTGCCAAAACAAATCCATATCAACAGATCCCATTGATAGGTGCTCCGAAGGCAGTATTGAATTTCTTGACAACTCCAACCAGCTGAGCTTTCAATTAAGCATATAAGCTGCTGCTATCGTCAATCAAGGCAGCCCAATCTTTCGAAAGTGGCTTCGATGACTGAAAAAAACAAGGTCCTCTCTCCATCCACCAGTAACGCCAGCTTCTCGACCTTGCCATATGACCAACCCAGTAGCCCTTCGGCACGGGCTCCGTCGGGATGATCCAGCAAGCCGACCGTGATGTCCACCATATCTTCGCGGTCGTGAACAGCATAGAGCACATTGGCAAAACACATGGAGCAGAAGTATCGCTACACGTCTGGAGAGCTGCTAAATACCACCAGTATCCCAAGGCAGGGGTCTTCCTGTCCGGTCGAAAAAATCTGCTTGTCTGAGGGCTGTGGTCGTTCTTGGCAAAACTGACTTGTGTCAGGGGAGCAAAAGTCCAGGCGGATTACCTCTGAGCCGTATGTGAGCTGGCACGAGCCGCACGAGTCAAGAGGCAAGACTGGCCTTGAAATTTAACGCTGGCGTCAGGGTTGAAACCTGTCGAAGCTGAATCACGAGCCGGATCCGCTTCCAGGCCGGCAGCGCTGCGAAGCCACAGCTTGGCACCCTTGCAATGACAGTGGAACGGTGTCGCAGCGGGAGATTGGGGCTTTCAACGTGGAACGCGAAGCTGGGATATCCCTGGGTGCAGTCCGACGGTGGCTCTTGGCTGCCACGCGCTTGCTTTCGACGCGCGGCTGTACTTTATGAGATTCGGGGCGTTTTCCAGCACGAGCACCAGTCATGACGCAAGGCCCCCACCAGTACAAGGGTAAACGTCTACGCGGCAGAATAGCTTTGTGGAACAAGTTCCACAGGAGAAGTCGCCGGTGTGCTTGCTGCACGCGTATTTCTTGAGGTCAACAAAAATCTTCATAGGGTAGCAAGCGATGGTGTAAGAATTGTTGAATATGGGTGGCGAAAGGAAAGCTTCATGCAGGATGAGTGGCAGAAGACTGGGAAGTGTGAGGTCTACCGCATGGTAGGTCTGCATAAGAGGCCCCTCCTCGTCCCCTTCTCGCCAATGCCAAGAGGACCTAATGCGCCAGGCCCAGTATGCCAAAGCGTTAGCGATGACTATACTGCGTCCGTTCAATGTTTGCCTACATGCATGAATACATGTAAAAATGACTACCCCTATTCATTGTTGTTTGGATGTCTTGTCTTTCTACATATTGATGGATGGAGTATGGTGGGAGAGGATTCGAATAGTGAACAGGTTGGAAACCATCTACTGTTAGTGGCTTGTGATTTTTAAACTCGTTCTGGGTGCGCTTCCAACGACTTGGTCCATCCGATCCCGGTGGCTACTGGCTACCAAAAACACAATAAGCAACATCCATCATCCATGGCAGAAGACTTATGTTGCCGCCTGGTCTTCAGTAGCGCCGGCATTGTTCCAAGGTTAAAGGCGGGGGGGGGGGCTATGATCTGCTGGCTTCCATCGGCGAAGATCAGGTAACGGTAATCTGCGGGACCCACAGCGACAGGCAAGGGGGAACTATATCACAAAATACTATCCGTACATAGGTGCGCCATGTCTACTTTACTAAAGCCGGCAATGGAGGCACCTCCACTGTTGCAAACAACACGCACTCGGGCTTGCAACTGCAGCTGTTCATTCATTTGCTCATTGGGCACCACGGTCTTTTTTGCTTTCCTGTCCGCTTGTCTTCTCCGGCATTCTTTTGGAGAAACAAAGCATCCGTTCCTTAATATTTCCGAACAACGAAAAAAACCGCCAACATGGCCTCCGCCGCTCTCAAGGTTTCGGCGGCCGTGGCCTTCGCTCTATCACGGCTCGTCCTCGCCGGTAGCTTTTCCATCCATGCCTTGAACCGTTCCGATCCGGCCATATCTCTCCAGAAGCGGGGTTCCATTAACTCTACAACCGACCTGTGGCACAATGGGGAAATCCCTTACATCTTGGAAAAGCTTCCCCACGACTTGTCGGAGTCTGTTCGCGATGCCATGAGGGTATGGGAACAAAGTACCTGCATCCGCTTCATTCCAAAACAAGATCAACCGTCTTGGGCGTATTTCACCAAGGTACAATAAAGTTGGTTGTGGGTATTTTTGGTGCATTACTAAACAACGCTATACAGTTCGATGATGGCTGCTGGACGACGTTCCTGGGCTCTCCTACCTCAGGGGCGGTCGTAGTTAACCTCGATTATCCCAACATTGGCGAGAAAATCCAGAGTCTTGGCACGTATAACGGTTGCATGGAAAAGGGCATCCCTACCCACGAGGTAAAAGCTGCACGTCTAGAATCGCCCGATTGCAAAGACTGACTGCGAACGAACTAGCTGGGCCATCTAATCGGACTCATCCACGAGCAACAGCGGCCTGACCGTGACCAATTTATCCGTGTGTTCACGGACAACATCAAGACCGACTGGCTAGATCAATACGCCATCCAGGCGACCGCTGACACGTCGGTGCCCTTCGACTACAACTCAGTCATGATGTACGGCAGAAGTGATGCCACAAAGAGATTCCGAATGTATTCCATGGAATCAATCACAGACAAGCAAATCGAGCCGTGGAATACGCCGACAGACAACGACTTTCTGGCTGTAAACAAGGCCTACGGGTGTGAAGACTATTACACGCGCAAAGTCCCCGAGTGTCGTCCCGTTGCCCTCAGTGCAGACGAGAACAAATCGTCCTACAAGTTCATCATCGACAAGCACACGGAGCAGTACATGCGCGATAACGGCTACACCCACGTCGCCGCCCATCAAAACTGCCGCGCCAACGCGCTCAACCAGGCCACGGACAACTGGGGGTTCACTCCCTTGAACGGCTGGGGCCCCAAGGCCCAGTATCAAGTTACCGTCGACCGTTGCAAAAAGAGATTCGACCGTCACGCAAGCCGCTACGAGGTCGCGTTGTGCAAGGGCGACAATGAGGGCTCCTGCGATATCAAGTGCGGTCTGCGTCGCATCTGCCCCTTCGACGCCAACGGGAACCAGGTCGACAGCAAGGCCGTCGATGTCGTAGACGATACTCTGTGGGTTTGCCATCCCCACACCTAGATGGCCATCCAGCGCCTCTCGCTTGTTGCGGTTTAAGCGTTGGAAGTCAAAGAGATGGAAGGCAACCCAGATTTCTTCATCACAGGCCCGGGTCGGGGATGCACCCCCAAGACCTAATTAATACCGCGCCTTGGAGCCAGGCCAGCAAGAAGCGCTTTAGGAGTTGAATATACATGGGGTTTGGTCAAGAAACCGCATCGAGCATAGCATTTGGGCCTACCGAAATGATATGGGCTTCCGGCATGTGATCTCTACGGTGGCCTACATGAAGTACGCCTACCAAAGCCGACGCCAGGGCCAAGCGGACAACATGGTCCCATGCATGGAAGGCGGCCTCTCCATCAAGAGAAGGTGCTTCGGAGGAACATGAGCTTCCCAAGCGAGATATTAGAGACAGCATAATCGCTATATCTCTACAGAGGGCCTTGGTCACGCTCTCATGATATCTTGCCTGGCTTAAGACAACGACGACCTAAGTGCCAGACTAATCGCAGGGTTTGTCTTCCCGAGTAAATTGGCGGTGTGTTGTAAAGAATTATAATCATCTTCACAGAAAAGACTGAGGTTGCGGTGACATACAAACAATGGCTAGCTAATTAACCAAGGGCCAGATATGAACAAGCAAGGCGTAACCATGTTCTGTAACAGGTCATGAGAGGCCAAGAAACAAATATGTCCAAACTTTAGGGTTACTATGGATAGAGTCCTTGAGCAATTCACAACTAACAATTACAGCTTCCCTCAATCAGCTTTATATTTTATTTCTGGATAACCTTGCGCCTAACGCAGCGTTGCAAGTTCCATGCTTTCATTATGCTTATACTGCCACGAAAGGTCGGTCCCACGGTCCTTTCGGGAACCGATTCCGGGTAGAAACCCTGCCCGCGCAAGAAACTCGATATTTCTTCTGACGGCAACTTTGAGCTGCACAGGACAGTCTTGCGGGTGGCTGACGCGAAACCCCCATTCCAGAGAGCCATCTTCGAGTAAGTGCGCCAGGGGCCACAAAGGATGCGCCTCCTGTCGCGCCAAGAGATCCCTCCTAACCGCCGAGAGCCACTCTGACGCAGGAGTCGGGCGAATATCGTATCCCGCGGATTGGACCATCCTCCAAAACGTGCCCCAAGTCATCCCGTCTTCTTGGCTCTTGACTGCGTGTGGCAGTGACTGGGGATTAAGGGCAGTCTGAATGGCAGCCGCGGCAGTTGTGGCTGCGTCCGATATGTGCAGCCAGGCGTCTTCGTCGCCGTCGCTGTAAGCGCCAACGTTGATGCTGGCCGATGTGAGCCGCCAGACGTAGTCGTCCAGGTTGGCCACCCCCTCTGCGGGTGTTCCGATGACGAGCCCAGGCCTGAAGACTGCGATATTTCTTGCAGCGGGGAGGCATCTCTCGGCGGCCCTCTTGACCAGCACCTCGGCAACGAACTTTGTCTGGCTGTAGCCGATCGAATCCGCAAGTTCGCGAGCAACATCCCCATCTGCTTCCGGGCTCTGTTTCCACTGTCGGCCGCCCGAGACGTACGCGAACCTCAATGACGGGCGTCGAATCGCGAGACCGAGCAGCTGCGCGGTCGAGCCGACGTTGACGGCCTCGAGGGCCGAGTAGCTCTTGTTCCAATGGACCACGGCTCCGTTGTGAATGACGACGTCGAAAGACTGGCCGTCGCTCAGGAGGCTCCAGCGATCGCGGTCCAGGCCGAGCTGCGGCTGCGATAAGTCGCCGACCCAGGCCTCGAGCTTGTCTTCGTGGAACTCGGTCCACCACTGAGCCTTTCGGGCCGCCTCAATCACTCGGCTCTTGGCTGCGCCGGGGTTGGCGCCGCGCACGAGAGCCGTCACACGGCCGACGCTGCGGCTCTCGAGAAGCTGACGCAATATTTGCGTGCCCAAGTACCCGCTGGCCCCGGTGAGGAAGACTCTGATGTTGCTGTCCTTGTTATCGGGGTGGCGAGGAGCAGTCACATCATGTTTTGCCGACAAACGAAGCAACTTCTCATCATACCGGCTCACTTGGGCTAGAAGATCAACCTTTCCACCGGCTCCTGGTGAGAAATTTTGCGCCGTGTCACCTCGCCCTGCGCTAGAGCGAGTGATCAATGCCGCCAGTGTTCGGATGCTGGTCGTTTCATCCATCAATAGTTGCATACTGACCTTGGTTCGGTACTTCATATGAATGAAGTGCATGAGCGACATCATGTTCAGTGAGTCAAGACCAGCCGTATGAAGAAAGAAGTCTTCGACACCCATGGACAGACTGGAGCTAGAAGACAATTTCAAAGGTGCCAGACTCGCGATCTTGTTCGCCAAATCGTAAGCGGGGGTCTCTTCCGGGAGTATGGGGGTAGACCCGCCAACCACTTGGGCTGGGGCGTCGATTATGGCTTGTCTCCCTTTCGGCTGCGATTCTAGGCGGACCATGACCTGCTTCCTGTCGAGCTTGCCGGATGCCAACAGCGGAAATCCATCTTGCCAGAGAGTCAGGACGTCAACCCAATGAGTTGGCAGCATGATACTAGGTACTTTGGTCGCTAGCTCTCGACGAATACCGTCCACCTTTTTGTTGAAGTTGGCGTTCAGGTGAAAAGACTCTGCGGCTGCTGCATCGTGTCCCATCCGAAGCTCCAAAACGGCGACAAGTTTATTCGAAAAGGGCCCGCGCGACGGGAAAAGCACAACACCACGGCCGGCCTCGAGGCAACAAGCCAAGTTAGACTCGACGTCCTCGAGCTCAACCCTTTGGCCATGAATCTTGACTTGCGAATCTTTTCGGCCAACGTAGACCATGTTGCCGTCTTCGGTTCTCTTGACAAGGTCTCCTGTCTTGTAGAAGCGCCTTCCGACTCCAGGCCGGGCGCCTGTCGACCACGCGGGAGTGGTGATGAATGCCGAACATGTTCTTTCCGGATCGTTCAGGTATCCGTCGGCCAAAATTGGTCCTCCAATGAGTAGCTCGCCAACCCCCCCTTCAGGCGCCAGGGCTGATTCGTCGTCTGGATCTACGATCAATGAGGAACATCCAACAGGGAGGCCGATTGTCCGGGGATCCATTCCGTGGGAACAAGAGTAGCAGGCGGCGATGACGGAACACTCGCTCGGCCCGTATGCGTTGAAGAGCCTGGTTCCAGCATCCAGCCACTTCTCGATAACTAGTTGATCTGGCGCTTCTCCCCCAAGAACCAGGGTCTGCACTGACGGAACTTCAGTCGGCTCGATGATCCGGGCGACAGAAGGCGTCAAGAGGGCAAAGTTGACACGGTGCCTCTCAATAAACTCTCCGATGGCTTCCAGGCGCTCCTTTTCCGTAGGAACAAGGACCGTCCCGCCGTGGATAAGCGTGGTGAGAATCTCGAACAAGCTGGCGTCGAAACTGTACGCGGAAAATTGCAGCACGCGGTGGTCGCAAGATACCCCGAGAGCCGAGCCGTGCGCAGCTGCGCCGGAAGCAAAAGCCGAGTGTGAGACCACTACGCCTTTCGGGGCTCCGGTAGACCCGGATGTGAAGATGACGTATGCCGGGCAGTCGGGTTCGGAATGGGAGATGAGCCTCTTGGGGCTCGGAGAGTTGACCAGTCCCTCGATCGAGTCTCGATCGACAACGATTCGCGCACCAAGACCGAGATCCGTTGCTTTTGCCTGGAATTCCGACACGAGGGCCAGCCTCGCTTTGACTTGCGCAGCAACCTCTCTCAGGCGGGAGATGGGCTGGCTCGGGTCCAACGGAACGAATGCGGCCCCCGCCTTAAGGACTGCAAGCATTGCGACGACTGTCCAGACCGACTTCTCGAAGCACAGCGGAACCATTTCCCCGGGGGATACGCCGTGTTCTGCTAGCTGAATCGCAAGGGCGGTGGACATGCTTTCCAGGGCTGCGTATGAGATGCAATCCTTCGTCGACACGATGGCGTCTCGCTCGGGCTGTAGTCGGCATTGTTTGGTGATGATTCCGTGCAGTGTCGATGCGGCTTTGGCGGCTGCGTGGCCACGGGAGCATTTTCCCGCGGAGCCCGTGAACTGATCGTAAACCAGGCCAGCCAGTTTGAGACCGGAATCTGGCCTAGATGCAGCCCAAGCCAGCTGGGCCAGGATGACCTTGACAGCCTCGATTGCCTGTGCCACAAAGACCCGGCTCGTCACCTCCTCGTCGACGTGAGTTGCGAACTCGACTCGTCCCGGGTGGAGCCAGACCTCGCATGTGACTGGGAAAGTCGTATACTCTTCACGGTACACCGGCTTCCCGAGAGGGCCCGGCCCCGTCTCGTCCCAGCCGCCGCCGCCGCCGGCCTGCACGACAAGAAGATTCTGGAACTCGCAGGCTCGCCTTGCGTCCTCATTCAGAGTTTTGATGCGCTGGATTCCAGCCTGTTCGAACGGTATCATTGATGTCGCCTGGTCCTGAATCTGGTGGAGAAAACTGAGAACAGCCATATCCTGGTCAAGCCGGACTCTGACAGGGACACTCGCGATCGTCGGCCCCTCGATTCTCTCGATATCTTCGAGAGGCGCGTGCCTTCCGGAAACAGTTGCCCCGAAGACGACATCGTCGGACGCGGAGAAATGACTGACCATAATAGCCCATGCTGCGCGTACAAGAGTGGACGTGGTAACGCCAGCAGAGGGGTCGATATCGAGAGCGGTTTCGTCCCTGACAACGGCCCTGGCAAAGGACTGATGGCCCTGCTTCGGCGCGGCGGGGAAGCATGACGCAGGAGACCCGAGGAGCTCCTTCATCCAATAATCCGAGTAGGTGCTGGGTGAGAGGCGATTCGCGTACAGCACAAAGTGGCGGTAGTCGGTCGCCTGCTTGGCGACGCGTCCGTGGTATAAGTCGTTGACCTTTCTGCAAAGCATCGCGAGCGACCAGCCGTCGTACAGCATGTGGTGGATGGTCCACACAAACGTCCAAGAGCCGCTCTCTGACGACACGAGCGCGAACCGGGCGAGCGAGTCTCCGGGAAACATGGGGTCGGAATCGTCCTCGTCCAGGTAGGCTTCGAGGTCACTGTGCAAGATCCATCGGATCTTTTCCTTGATCACCGCTTGGAGGGAGCCCGCAGCCGAGGTCGTAGCAAACCGAGTTCTCAGGATCGGCGATGTCGCGTGGGCGTCCTCCCAAGCACTTCGGAACCGGTCCGGGTCCGTTCCCCGAGGCAGCGGATGGATCCATCGGCCGGTGTAGCTGCCCGGCCGTGTAAGGTTTACTGCCATGAGGCCCTCCTGCATGTGGGTGCAGGGGTACAAGTCTTCAATGTCCTCTGGCCTGACGCCGCATTGGAACGACGCTTCTTCGAGAAGCTCGGGCACCGCGTCCCGACGTAGGAGCTGGAACGGAGAGAACCGGACGGCAGGCTTGGCACGGCCGTCTTCGGCGCTTCCGCAAACCAAGGCCATCTTCTTCAGCACGGAGTTGTTGAAGATGTTGGCGACGTTGATCTGGAGCCCGAGGCGGCGGCATGCTGCGACGACTCTGATGGCCCCGACGGAGTCCCCGCCAAGCCTGAAGAAGTCGTCGTCGGCCGTGATGGTGTCCTCGGAGACCCCGAGGACCTCGGCCCAAGCCTCGCGGAGAGCGAGTCCGACGGGTGTGCAGCCAAGGCCCGATGGCTGCGCGTCGGATGACACTGCGTGCTGGCCGGCCGACGATTCTCCTTCGCAGTCGGTGAGGTCGGTCGACTGCGGTCCAGATGTGTCTGTGCTGGCAATGGAAGAGTCGTCTGTTTGCCGTTCGGGTATCTGCAGTAGCTCCCTCGTCGTCATCGCGTTTCCGAGACGACGGAGCGTTTTCCTGTCGACTTTGCCCGAGGCGGAGAGGGGCAACGCGCAGCACGGGACGACCGCGTTGGGCATCATGTGAGCAGGAAGAACCGCCGAGACCTCCCGGGAGGCTTCTTTGAACCTGTCGTGAGCGTCTCCCCAGGCCGGATCGTGTTTTTTGGAAATAATCTGCTCTCCGGAGTGCGCGAAACTCCCGGTCGCCTGCGCCGGAGCCAGGAAAGCCGTGAGCACACCGTTTCTTGCTCCGATGGGCCGGAGGAGCTCGACTGCAACGTTCCAGGTGGGCTCGGGCGAGTTGAACGGGCGAGTCGCCTGGAGGGACTGTTTCAGCTGGTGCTCAATCTCGCCGAGCTCGACGCGCTGGCCATTGATCTTCACCTGGCTGTCTCTTCTTCCCAAGAAGTCGATCGAACCATCGACCCTCATCCGCCCGAGATCGCCCGTCCGGTAGCACCGCATCGGGTCCGCCACGACGCCGCGGAGAAAGCCTGGGTCGTCGCAAAAGACGGCGCCAGTCCGCTCTTCGTCTCCGAGGTAGCCGCGGGCCAGGGGAGGGCCCTCGATAACGATCTCGCCGATGCTGTTGAAGGGGGCGACTCTTCCCTTCTCGTCGACGATCCAGACGGCGCAGTTGGCGGGCTTGCCGATGGATATGCTCTTGACGCCCTTGATCCTGGGTTCGCCGACGATGGTAACGGCCGAGCACTCTGCAGGACCGTATGCGTTGATGGTCGTGACGTGATCGGCCCACGCGTCTGCAACATCCTGCGGGAGTGCTTCTCCGACAAGACAGAGCACTTCTAGGCCCGGGACTTCCCCCGGGCTCATCAAACTCGCCACCGACGGCGTCAGCATGGCCCAGTTGACATGCATGTCCGTGATGCACCCGGCCGGGTTGTTCATCCTCTCCTCGTCGGATGGAATGCAGATACACGCGCCGGCCATCAGGGTGGAGAGGATCTCGAGCATGGAAATGTCAAAGGAGAAAGAGGAGTACTGCAGCACGCGGGCATTTGGCGAGTCGAGGCGAATGGCTTTGGAGAATCCCGTTGAGCTGGAGCAGAAGGAACTATGAGTGATCACCACGCCCTTGGGCTTCCCTGTCGAGCCGCTCGTGTAAACCGCGTAGAGTGCATTGTCTGACGTGACCGCTGGCCGGGCTGAACGGTATGCTGCTCTGGTAGAGAACGTTGAGAAGAGCGGCTCATCGACGGTGACCCTGTTGTGCCAAAGTATATGCTCAGGGACCTTGTCTTGGCTGGCGACCGATGATAGTACGACGGATGCGTTTACGTCTTGGACAATCATCCGGATCCGGGCTGCAGGGAGTGACGGATCAAGGGCCACGACGGCGGCCCCTGCTCTCACCACGCCCAGTATGGCGACCACGCTCCATACTGACTTTTCGAAGATCACGGGGACCAAGACTTCGGGCCCCACGCCGATGCTCGAAAGGTGGTTCGCAAGTTTGTCGGCGCGGTCCTGCAGCTGAGAGTACGACAGGGCGCCGTCCCAGGCGCAGACTGCATCGGCCTGTTTCCGGGCATCGGCCTGCCGGGCTATCACGTCGTGGACCAGGACATCTTGTTTTTCCGGAAGCCTGTTTCGTTTAGTCTTCAAATATTGGGTGTGGTCATATGGCGGAGCACTCACGGCCTGTTCAACTGTACAAGATGACGCTGGCTGGCAGGACTTATCGCGTGGATGTCGTCCAAAGTGTTTTGCCGTGTTCTGAAGCGATCCAACTGCCAAAGAACGTGCTCCAGGTCGTCCAGCAGAAGTCGGACTTCCAAGCGAGAGAAACGGCGATGATCAAAAGCGGCAGAGAGCTCTACCTCTTGGCTGTTGATGGAACACTCGAGTCGAATGGCCCGCTCAGCGGCATCCGAGGGGTGGTGTACTCCTAGTGCAGTTGTCGAGAAGTCCACGATGGTCCGGTGCAAAACACTGTCTGTTGCGGGAACCATCATACCAGGCTCGGTGCTGGGAGCACCGGACAACGCCGGCATGTCTGCAACACATCTGAGAAAGGTAGAGACCCGCTGGCTACGATCGATGGAGAGCCTGGCCGGGGACGGTGGACAAGAGCGGTCCGGGCCGCATAATACCTCGAATCGAACGTCTTCGCTGCCGGCCCGCGACGATAGAACCAGGGCCCAAGCAGCGCATACAGCAGGCTCGACGTCTCCAGTCAGCTCGCACACGGGGCCCCGGACGCGGCATCTTTGGCTTGTAGACGCCTCCGCACCGGCTATCGTGTCCTTGGTGGCGGGCGGCTCGGCAAGCCGCGACGCACCGCGCGGCGAGCCTTCGCCGTCGTTATGAGACGCCGGTGCAACGTCGTCTTCTTGCTTGGGGGGTCGCGCGGAGGGAGACTTGAAGACGAAGCGCCTGGGGACGCCCGCAACGTCGGCGGGGAACGGGTTGTCGAAGACGATCTCGTCTGGTGTCTGCGCATCTGACGGAGCCGGCGTATCAAACACGAACTTGACAGAGTGAAGCCTTGGGGTGAGCTTTCGTCTTCCGTCTGTCGACGACATCTTTTGCACAGGAGTCGCAGTGATGGGATAATAGGGGTTTAGTCGTCAGTAGGGGGCATCAGCCTCAAGAAGCAGCGCCAAGGCGGGAGAGCAAGGACGGCACTGATGGTATAAGTGCATGCATGCATGGACTCTCCGTTGGCAGTAACCAGAATGACCCAGGTCGCGGCCTCAAGTTCCGCCGGAGTAACAGGAGTATCCTACCTCACTCTTACGAGGCGGGCTCTCAACACGGTTAATTTGTCACCCTGACAAGATCCGCATCCGCCTGCGGCGGAGCCCGTGACACCATTCGAATTGCACATCGTCGTATAACTCGGGCTCGTCATCCGCAGGTACTTTTGATAATCACTCATTGTTGCATCCACGGGCTAGCTCAGTCGCCCGTGAAGCTGTGCTACCTGCCTAGAAGGGCAAGCTCGATGGCCTCCCCCTCGCCGCGGGCCCCTCCATGGTGCGTCCTGTGACCTCGTTTTGAGGGTCTCGGATGGGATGGTTTTTGTCCATGCCGGAATCCTACAGCCAGGTGGAGGAGGAAGGATTGCATGGACCGGCCGCGGCTTCAATATCGGATTCATCATGCGGGGGGGGGGGGGGAGGGGGGGGGGGGGTGCGTCAACCCGCGGTATCAAGTTGCCGCTGACGACTCCCAAGAGCGGAAATACCTGGAGCTGTGTTGTAATAGGCAACCGTGAGAGAAAAGTTAAATGACATTCTGAGGGGGGCTCTTATCTGCTCCTGTCATCGAGGCCCCAAAAATGTGTCTACATATGTGAAAACAGCAGTGCAGACCTCCCCTTGGAAACTGTGGTGACAGCATCCTTCCCAGCCACTGTCTGTTCAGGTCAACCTGCAAGCGGCTGCGCATGACCCTGTAGCCAGGTCCTTTTGTAGCGCGTGTCGTTGAACACGGCTGCATCATGTCCCTTGCATGGGTTCATGTAGGATGCAATCCCCCCCCCTTCTCGTCGGCATTCCCGACTCCTGGGACGAGTGATCGTCGGCCAAGCCCCCGTCAGAAAGCTTGAAAAATACGCTAACCAGGTGATATGCATTCCCGATCCTTCGGGGGCCCCACGGAAGGGGGGGATGGTGGTCAGCGACAAGGCACGAGGGGGGGGGGGGGGGGGGGACTCATCACGTCAACCCTCCAGGTATCGTACGCCCCTCGGCGCGCCTCCGGGGTCCGGCCGCAGTTCGGCGGGAGCCTGTCTGTGTCCTTTCCGTCCTTCCCGATGCGGTTGGGCATCGCTGCGATGGGGTGATGGGATCCATGCTAGGGCTCGAATCCTCGAGGGCGGCGTAGCGGGGCGAACTCCATCGGGTTTCTTCTGCTGATGGTTGAGCACCCTCTGGGGGTGTGACTGCAAGGATCAAAGGCAAAGAATGACTGGACGCTCGCGAAGGGGGGGCGGAGAAGGAGAAGAAAAAGGAGGTGGTGGCTCGGTATAGTTATTGCGCGCCGCCCTGCTCTCCCGTTTTCCACGGTTCGAGATACAGAAATCGCGGGGAGAGAAGCCGGAGCAAAGCCCCGACCAAACCCAACAAGACCTCGATCATGGCCACAGACGACTCGGGACCCCTCGACGCCGGCGGCGGTAGCAAGAGCGGCGCGGTCGAGAAGAAGCCCGACGGCGGCCGGCCCGGCGCGCCCCAAGCGGCCGACGACCTTGCCGGGTGGAGGGTCTTGGCCATCTGGTCGGCCATCGCCCTCGGCGTGCTCTGCACCTTTCTGGACGAGGGCATCATCGCGACCGCCATCCCGCGCATCACGGACGACTTCGGATCCCTGGCGGACGTCGGTGTAAGTCTGTGTTGCCAACGGAACATTGGGAAACAAAGCCCCCCCCCCATCCCCCTCGTTGGTCTCTACGAATTCGCAACCGTTGCTAACCAAAAAAATGGTCATCGTACAGTGGTACGGCTCCGCCTATCAGATGACGCTCTGCGCGTTCCAGCTCGTCTTCGGCCGCCTCTACAGCCGGTTCGACGTCAAGGCCGTCTTCCTCGCCTCCCTCGCCGTCTTCGAGGCGGGCTCTCTCGTCTGCGCGACGAGCCCGAGCTCAGCCGCCTTCGTCGCCGGCCGCGCCATCGCCGGCCTCGGCGCCGCCGGGCTCCAGAGCGGCTGTCTCGTGCTCATCTCGGCCGCCCTGCCGGCCAAGAAGCTGCCGACCTACGTGGGCGCCATCGGCATGGTGTACGGCGTCGCCGCCGTCCTCGGCCCCGTCGTCGGCGGCGTCATCACGAACAGCCACCTCACGTGGCGATGGTGAGTCCGGGGAAAACCCCCTTCGCGACGGCCCCCCTCTCACGCTTGGGGTGTTTTGTTGACGCGGCATTCGGGCAAAAAAAAAAACAGGTGCTTCTACATCAACCTCCCGATATCCGCGCCGCCCGCGCTCGCGACGCTGTTCCTGGTCCGCTCGCCCCCGCCGACGGCGGAGCAGCGGCGGCCGCTGCTGCAAAAGATCCGGGGTCTCGACTACCTCGGCATGGCCCTCCTGCTGCCGGGCATCACCGCGTTCCTGCTCGCGCTCCAGCTCGGCGGCGCGCTGCTCGCGTGGGGCGACGGGAGAACCATCGCGTGCTTCGCCGTCGCCGGCGTCCTCGCCGCCGGCTTCGTCGTCGAGCAGCGGTGGATGGGCGAAGACGCCCTCGTGCCCCCGCGGCTGGCCGGGGCGCGCGTCGTCGTCTTCGGCGCCTTGTTCGGGTTCTGCCTGGACGGCGCCTTCTTCACGCTCGTCTACTATGTAAGTGGCCCACGAGGGATTAAACGCCCGCCGCGCCCTGCCCTCTCTCTCTCTCTCTCTCTCTCTCTTTCTCTCGCATGCTTACGGGTTTCCGGCGTACAGGTGCCTCTCTGGTTCCAGGCCGTCCAGGGCGCGACGCCCGAGCAGTCCGGCGTGAGATACCTGGCGCTCTGCCTCGCCTTCATCCTCGCTATCTTCGTCAGCGGCTGGGGCGTCACCAAGACCGGGTACTACCAGCCGTTCATGCTGGCCGGCACGGTCCTCCTGTCGGCGGGCTCCGGCCTGCTCTCGACGCTGCAGGTCGCCTCGGGCGCCGGGCGGTGGATCCCGTTCCAGGTCGTGGCGGGCCTGGGCATCGGGGCGTCGACGCAGCAGGCCGCCGTCGCCGTGCAGAGCAGCCTGGCGGGGGCCGACGTCGCCGTCGGCGTGGCCGTCGTCCTCTTCTTCCAGTGCCTCGGGCCGACGACCGCCATCACCGTCGCGCAGGCCGTCTTCGCGAGCTCGCTGACGTCGGGCATCGCCGCCGCGATGCCGGGGGTCGACTCCGGGGTCGTCAGGGACTCGGGGGCCACGCGACTGAGGGGGTTGGTGCCGCCCGAGCAGGTCGGGGTTCTTTTGGAGGTTTATAACCGCTCCATCACGAGAACCTACCTCGTCGCGGCCGCCTTGGCGGCTGCCAGCATCGTCGGCGTCGTAGGCGTAGGGCTGAACAAGATCCAGAGTGAGGGGGCACGGAAAAGGCGGATGCCGAGAGCCAGTGAGCCGCCCTGCCGTGCCGCCCTTTTTTGTTTGTTATTAGTTGGTACGGATGCTGGTCAGGAACAGGTGGGGGGTTCTAAATAAAGACGGTCGTTTCCCCTAGCTTTCTCCTCACGCTCAAGAGTCCCCTTGCGCTCTGTGGCATACAGGTGAAAGTATGTAGACGACCCAAAGTAAGAGATCAAATATAGAACGGAGTTCGGGTTGCACTGCGGCACCATCAACAAAGTGCCTCCCTCCGGACATGGTCCGGAAGCTATCCAGAGCCAACGTACACCGTCACGCCCCAAGAACCAACCCTTGGGTTCTTGTCCTCAGTAATCACACCCACCCTTCACTGTCACGATCAAAGAAGCCTGGGTGTCATGGCATGCCTCAGACAGTTTCTCCCGCAACGTCAGTCCGATCACACACAACGGACACAGCCCTATCCGCAATACGAGGTCGATCATATATGGGGGGGGGAGGGGTGACCCCTTGTTTGCACACCGCCATGCAAAGGGTTAGGGTTGTCATCAATGCAGAGTCCCAGGTAAGCAAACCATCAGAAACCCTCTTTGCCTTAGTCATTGTCCCCGTAACCGTCGTATCCATTTCCCCTCCCCCTCCCCCCTCCCGAATACGCGCAAGACAATGAAGAGAGGCGGGCGGGGGGAGAAAAGCTCCGGTGTGCCCGACGCCGGTAACCAGCACTTCAGACATTCCCGTTACATGTTTTAGCCCAACGTTGCATCCCGCCGTTCCCCACGTCCCGTCCATCAACCACTTTGACTTCCCGCTCTGCCAAACCCGATAGGTTTCCCCAGATCTCAGATCTCGCCTTCTAGACCCCTCCCCGCCCCCCTCCATTACCACATACCTCCTCCTCCTCGTCCAATCCCAGCCCTCCGGTCCGAAGCAAGTCCCCTTGCCCAGCCCCGCCCAGACCCAGCACCAGAGTGCGAGAGAGAGCCAAAGAGAGAGCCAGAGACAGAGAGAGAGAGAGAACCGGAGAGAGGGAGAGAGAGAGAGAACACCAGCGTCAGAAACCTCGCCAGAAAATGGCCGACGACGACCACGCGGCGGCCGTCGGGCGCATCGCCTCGGCCGTCAGGGACCTGCACTCCCGGCGGGAGCCCTTCCGCATCTTCCACGGGTCGACCAGCAGCACGCGGCCGCCCCACGGCCAGCGCGTCGTCGACATCAGCGCGCTCCGGCGGGTGCTCCGCGTCGACGCCGCCGCCCGCGTCGCCGTCGTCGAGCCCAACGTGCCCATGGACGAGCTCGTCGACGCCGCCGCGCGCTTCGGCCTCGTGCCGCCCGTCGTCATGGAGTTCCCCGGCATCACCGTCGGCGGCGGCTTCGCCGGCTGCTCCGGCGAGAGCAGCTCCTTCCGCCACGGCTACTTTGACGACACGGTCCGCGCCGTCGAGGTGGTGCTCGCCGACGGGCGCGTCGTCGAGGCCTCGGACTCGGAGAACCCGGACCTCTTCCGCGGCGCCGCCGGCGCCCTCGGCACCCTCGGCATCGTCGTCCGCCTCGACGTCCGCCTCGTGCCCGCCGCGCGCTACGTAAAGGTCAGCTACCACTCGTACTCGACCGTCCCCGAGGCCGTCGCCGCCGTGCGCCGCGAGACCGGCCTCGCCCACAACGACTACGTCGAGGCCTTCCTCTTCTCCCGCTCCCGCGCCGCCGTCGTCACGGGCCACCTCGCCGACGACCTCCCCGCCGGCGGCCGCCCCCAGACCTTCTCCCGCCCCGGCGACCCCTGGTTCTACCTGCACGCCCGCAAGCGCATCCGCAACGGCGACCCGACCCCGGACTACGTGCCCCTCCGCGACTACCTCTTCCGCCACGACCGCGGCGCCTTCTGGACCGGCGAGCTCGCCTTCAGGTACTTTGGCCTCGTCCCCTTCAACCGCCTCACCCGCCGCGCCGCCGACCGCCTCATGCGCACCCGCGCCCTCTACCGCGCCGGCCTCGCCCGCGGCGGCCGCATGACCTTCCGCTACCTCGTCCACGACCTCGCCCTGCCCTACGCCACCGTCGGCGACTTCATCGACTACGTCGCCGACGAGCTCGAGATCTGGCCCCTCTGGCTGTGCCCCTTGCGCGCCGTCGCCGACCCGGCCTCCGCCGCCGCCGGCTTCCGCCCCTACTGCTGCGCCAAGGAGCCCGGCGAGTCGTCGTCGTCGTCGTCGTCGTCATCATCATCACCACCATCGCCGCCGTCGCCGACGTCGCCACCTCTCTCCCCCCAGCCCATGCTCAACGTAGGCGTCTGGGGCCGCCCCGCGTCCTCGGGCAAGATCGACCGCTTCGTCCGGCAGAACCGCGACCTCGAGGCCCGCCTCGCCGAGCTCGGCGGCCGCAAGGTCCTCTACTCCCACGCCTACTACACCGAGAAGGAGTTCTGGGCCACGTACGACCGGGCCCGGTACGCGCGCCTGCGCGAGCGCTACGGCGCCGCCAGCCTGCCCACCGTCTACGACAAGGTGACGGTCGACGTCGCCCGCGAGCGCGACAAAAAGTCTCTCCGGGACAGGGTCGCCGTGACCTGGCCCGTCGCCGGCCTCGTCGGGGTGTGGTCCGCCATCCGGAAATGAGCCCCCCTCCCCCTTCTTTTCCCTCTTCTTCTTCTTCTTTTTTCCCCTCTTACGGTGGCGACTTCATACAAGTTTATGACGATCACGGTTCCGTTGCTTGTTTCTTTCTTTTTTTTCAGACGGCGGCTTAGGGTTTGGCTACGCAAGCGGTTTTTTTTTTCTTTTTCACGGCAAAGAGACGGCGGCGTTGTTTGGTTTCTAGATATTTCTTCTTCCTTTTCTATTAGTTCTCGCGGGAGCATTATTTTCCCGCATTCTTCACGTTGCTCGATCGAGCCCGCATCGATGCATCTTGTCCGGCGCCAAACCAGCGGTCTTGTTTCCGACTCGTAGTCGTAAATAAAAATTAAAAAAAAAAAGCAAAAGCATTCTTGTTTTTCTACCGGCCGTCGAGCTGGAGGTTGACGGTGACTTGACATCAGACAACACGGTTGCAAAACACGGCTGATCCGACCAGTACACCACCGTCTTCCGGGCTATCCACACGTGCATGGTGGGAGACCAAGTATTATTCACGGAGAGAATCTAAAGTCAAGATGAGCTGCATCTGCTGCGCCGAGGACTCGTGCAGATGAGGGAGAATCCTACAAATACATATCCAGAACACCGTCGCCTCCCAACCTGCCCATCGCTTGTGAAAAATCACAAAAAGAGGAAAAAGTAAAATAAAATGGACAAGCCGAGAAATATCCTGGGTTGTTCCAGCCCGTTTCCGCGAGAAGCCGCCCAAGTGTGAAGAAAGAAGAAGTGAAAAAAAAAAAAAGTATGTAGGCGAATACTCGCATCTCGAGTCGAGCACCAGGTTTTCTTGCCTCCCCTCTACCAGGTTCCCCAGTCATCATCACGACACTGGATATTGCCACTCGCCCGTCATCTTGTTCATGTAGCCTAGCTTTTCTGCCGCTGCCGTGAAATCCTATTCCTCGTGCACGCTTCCCATGGTACCGCCGCTCTTTTGAGACTTCTTGGTCAGTTTCAGCAGGCTGAGTCTCTTCCTCACACTGCTTCGTTTGACAACGATGGCATCGTCGGATAGACGCTCGTCTCTGTATTCCCGCTCCTTTTCCGCCAGATTAAAGCCCGCGTCCGAGCTTTGCCGGCCGCCCGAGTCCGTCACCCATTCGCTGGCGGCGTCGATGCTACCATTGATACGCCCGCCATCCGTAGACGGCGCCCGGAAGAAACTCAGGCGGCTGGATGTCTCTTGGGCCCTGCTGAAGCTTCTGCTGTGCTGGCTTGAAGTGTCCTCCGCGTCACCGCTGACTGGGGAGCTGCTGTTGGTGTGTTGCTGCATCGGGGGTGACTTCCTACGACCTCCCAGGAAGCTCAGGCGTGTACCGCGGCCCTGGCGGATGGCGATGGGCTGGACGGTCGACACTTGCTCGGCGACCACGACGTTGTCCGTGGCCTCGGCGGTGATCTGCGGTAGGGGGGATGCCTGCTCTGTCGTCGGCGATGATCGTCGCCAGGGCTGTACGTTGGTAAAGTCACGAGTGGGCTGCTGAGGCGCAAAGAGAGCGATTTCGGGAGCAAAAGTACTTTCAAAGTCTGGGAGATTGTGGTCAGAAAGGACCGCCTTGCAAGAATCGACGCACAGGGGGAGGGGGGGAGGGAAGCGCTTACATTGTCGTAGTTCCTCATGCCTTCGCTTGAGGACCTCGTTTGAACTTTTCGAAAAGGTTGCCAGGCATCGCTTAATCATGATTGCGTGGTCGACAAGCGCCATCTTGATGGCATTATCTTGCGGGTCAAGGCGAACCTCTTCTTGCTCCTCGTCGTCGACGTCGTCGCCCGAAGGGGCTGGTAGGAGCTGGCGATAGCAGGCGACGCTATTGTCGGAATCGGGGTTGACCGAAATGCTCACGGCATCCACCAGCAGTTGCGCGTTCTCTTCGTCGCCCTCGGCAACCCGCTTCTCGATGACAGTCATCTCCTGCGTCTTCCTGACGATGCGTTCGAGGCCTGTCTCGTGAGCATTGAGCTTGATTTCGTCCGTGTAGACAATCTCGCTGCGACGGAGGATCGTCGGGAACGGGTCGGCCGTGGTGAAGACAATCTTCTCGGCGTGGTGCTCCTTGACGGGCCCAGATGTGTCGCGCTTGGACGACACGGAGAAGCTCTGGGGGTTGGCGGAGAGCAAGTAGTCGCGGATGACCTGCGGGACGCGGGCGCGCTGGAAGACGTGATGGGTTAGGTCGCGGTGGGGGGTGACGGCGGAAACGACGAGGAACTGCCCCTCGACATCGTCAACGTCGCCGCCCGTCACAATCTGAGCCGAGGGGTACAGCTCCTGCATGCGGTCCGTGAAGGCCGAAGCGCGTTCTGTCGGGGACCCTTCGTAAATGAACTCTTTATCGCGCAGGCTGGAGGGGAAGCCGAGCCCCTTGTAGACGACCTTGAAGTACTTTGGCACCAGCCTGTCGCTCTTGGAGATGGTCTCGTAGACGGTGGCAATGGCCCGTTCGGTCCTGGCGAGCTTGGCGAAGTCAAAGACGTTGCTCTCGTACTGGGTACGCAGCTCTCGGTAGGCCGCCAGGGCGCTGCTCCAAGCCTCGCCCTCCTCAAAGTGCTTAATCATGTCAAAGTAGATGCGCTCCTTGCGCTCAAAGGATGTCTGGACCGGGAACTCGGGGTCGGACAGGGCGGAAACCTGCTTCGTGGGATCCCAGTCGTAGAGGTCGGCGTGCAGCCGCAACGCCAGGCCGGCTTCGCAGTGGTTCCTCGCTTCGCCTTGGAGGGCGGCGAGCTGGTGGACGTATCTGATAAAGATGTCCTCCTTTTGCATGTCACGGAGGAACTCCATCAGCCGCAGCCGGTTGATCAGATGCGACGCCTCGCTCGAGTTGTCGCTGCTGTGGACGGCGACGAGGAGGTCGAGGAACTCGTTGACGGTGCCCATCAGTTCGCAAATGGCGGCGTGCAGTGCCTCGTCGGGACCGGTCGCCATCGGCGCGAAGCGCTCCAAGACCTCGCCGATGAAGAGCTTTTGCAAGATGCTCTCGGTCAGGGGCTTCGTCTTGAAGTACTGGTCGAGGCTGTCAATCATCTCGGTCTGGATGACAGACAGGTCCTCGCTCAGCGTCCACTCGCTGACGATCATGGTCTGCAGCACCTCGATGGCCATCCGCCGCAGACCCTGGTGCACGCTGAGACAGAGCTCGACAATGGGACCGACCAGGGTCGGGACGTATTGGACCTGGTATCCGCCCATCTTTGACAAGTTGTAACGCTCCCGCTCGTCGACGCTCGTCTCCCAGCCAATGGCCTCCCAAGTGCGTCTGAGGAGCTCGGCGCCGTGCTCCCTGACGTCGCCGGCGATTTTCCACACGGCTCTGCGCTTCTGTTCCGGGAAGGTTTCGAGGGCCAGGGACGGGCTGCCGACGAGCTTGAGCATGGTTGTGAAGAACATCTTCCAGAGCTCGGTGTTGAACTTCTCGGCGTCGTCAGGATCGGGCAAAAATGACTCGAGCAGGATGCTGGACAAGTACTGCAGCGTTTTCATGGTGGACTTGTGGTGGTAAATGTGTACGCTCAGCCACTCGGGCGGGAAGGCCTCGCCCATCAAAATGCTCATGTGCACGCGAAGGGTGTTTTCCAGCAACAACGTCAGGTCGCCCTCGATTAGCTCCAGTTGCATGCCGCTCGGCGAGCTGGAAACGGCCGAGAGGATGGCGGAAAGCTCGACCAACGCCTCGTCAAAGGTGCATTCGTCGGCGACGGACTTGGACGGGAAGGGGTACGACGTCGGGAAGAGAAGCGAAAGGCGGTTGCGAGGCTTGGACGGGGCGGCGACGATGGACATGTACGAGTCGATGATCTTGGGGAGGTAGTCGGGATCTCGGGCCCGAGGTTGTCGATCTGGCCGGCGAGGACGGAGCAGCAGAGACGGACCTGCTCCTTCCACGAGTCGGTGACGGCTTCGGCGTGACCCCAGTGGGGGGCGATCCAGCGGACCGTGTTGGCGGTGAGGGCCGATTTCTGGTCGGGGTGCGAGAAGATGTCGAGCTTGGAGTAGTTGATGATGAGCACAAGCTTGTACAGCACCAGCTTGCCCTTGACGTCGGCGCACGAGTCGAGGAAGTCAATGGCGATGTGGAGAATCTCCTCGGTCGACAAGAGGCCCGTCAGCTCGGGCAGCCACGTGTGGAAGTGCTGGACTGCCAGCGTCTGGCTCCCGACGAGGACGGGGGAGTGGTTGCGCATCATGGCGTCGAGGGCCTTGAAGATGTTCCTCAGTTCGCGGGTGAAGCCGGGGGCCGACTGGGAGTTCGTGATGCCTATGCCGGCTTCCTTGGCCTCCTGCTGGCCGCGCGCGTGCGTAATGAACTTGAGGATGTGCCGCACGACCTTGAACGTGGACCGCAGCTTGCGGGACGTCGTGGGTTCGGTGGGCTTCTCGAGGAGCCGGGTGAAGGACCTGACGAGGCAGGCCGTGGCGAACGGGTAGTTGAAGCGGTTCTCGGCGTAACCGTCGACGATGGGGCCGAGGTTGAACCGCCTGTCGTGCACGATGCCCAGGACCCTAACCAGAGCCGTGAAGACGAGGTCCTCGAGCTCGTCGTTGCCCGAGTACTCGACCAGCACGCCAAAAAGCGCGTCGAGGACGTCGCTGACGAGCTTGACGACCTCGATCTCTGGCACGAAGATGAGGTGTTGCAGCAGCGTGGGGATGTCTTCCTTGGCCGCCTCTTTCCACTTGACCAAGCCCAGAACGACGCGGTCCTGGGAGAACCGGGTGCTGCACAGGTAGGTGTCGACCCGTAGGATGGCCTGGGGGCCGGTCACGTCGGCCGACTGTTCTTCGTTCCCTCTGGCGCTCCACTGCAGGGAGAGATAGCCCCCTTGCCGGACGGCCCGGCCTGGGCGGTGGAGGTGTACTCGTCAACCTTGTACAGCAGTAGGGCATGGGTGCCGTCCCGGACAAAGGCCTGGTGGTTCCACAACGGCATGTGGGCGACCGCAAAGGGGGCACCGGGCATGTCGGACAGGAACATGACGAGATGCGAGGTGAAGACGTCCTCTGGCGAAACGGCGAGTCGCACGGTCTGGCTCCAATGCTCCCCTCTCTCGACCGCCACAGACTTCCAAGTGGTGATGCCTTCCGTGTTGGACGAAGGAAAGATGCAGTTGGGGATCCTCTCCCCGTCTTCCCTCCGCACCTCGAGCGTGACTTGCAAATTGTTCCCTTGCACACTGCTCGCGAGCGTCGTCGGGCTCCCGGCGTATCTGGACAAGAGGTTGTGTTTCGTGAGGGCGGCAGAATCGAGGGTGACGTAGATGTCCGACCTAGGCTTGGTGGGTGCGCCCGAGAAGCCCATCTTGTTCGTCTTCCGGATGCCGGCAAGCAGCGTCGGCGTCGTCTTGACCAGGTCGTCGACGTCCGGGTGGTTGAAGGACCTGAGGTGTACCTGTACCCGCTCGGTGCGGCGCGACTTCTCGTAATGCCCGCTCTTGCTGTCCATCAGATCGCGGATGAGACCGTCCCACTCCTCGCCGAGGTTCTGTTTCTCCACCGGTGGCGTCAACGAGGCCGACCAGATGCTCACGACCTGTTCGACCTCTTCGTCCTGCTTCATGACCGTGTTGAGCTTGAGAACACCGACACCGACGGTCCGTTCCGCCATCAAGAACCCGGCGCCGGCATCAAACGAGCCTCGAGGCCTCGAGCCGGCGGTGCTGGGAGGCGGGGCGCTTTCTTGGCCATCGTCCTGCGTCGACGGCCGGCCCTCGGAATGCTCCGACAGGGAGTCGAGCTTCGGCGTGGCGTTCCCCGAGAGAAGGCGGAACGGCCAGTCTTTCCCCACATGAGACTTCTCCTAGAAGGTTTGGCGTTACCGGCCGACGGGGGCTTGGTAGGGTCTTTGGAATAGGCGTTGCCCTGCGATTTTGCGCCGGAGCGGGAATCCGGCTTCCCGCTGCAAATGACCTGCTGACTGGACCGCACCTTGACGACGAGGTACAGCTCTGTTTCCGCCGACGGGCCGTCGCCAATGTCGTGCGAAGAGAGGTCGGCGAATATCGTCCGTGTCTGGCCCGACTTTGCCAGGCTGCCCATGGTTCCGCCAGGGGGTATCTCGATGATGAAGCACTCGGTCAGTGTAGTCACCTTGCCCCCGATGGGCCTGGCCACCAGGTAGGCGACCAGCGAGGTCTCTTCGGCCGACGCGCCCGCGAAGCCCTTGACGTCGAAAAGCAGGTGGTGGAGAGCCGTGGGTTCGACGGCGGGCTGGGGAGGTTCGTCGAGGACGCTCATGACGGACTGCAGTCTGGTGATTTCAACGACCGAGTCATCACCCGTCAGCACGCGTCCGCGGTCTGCGGGGTCACGGACGACGACCTCTCCGCCGCATAGCTTGTTGACGCGCACCAGATCCCAGACCGTCTTTTCGCGCAGCTTTTGGTACTCGTGCCTCGTGAGGACGTTGTGGAGGAACTGCTGGCGGCTCATGTTTAGTGTCTGGACGAGTTGTGACAGCTTGTCGAGGCGGGGGTATTGCCTGGACAGCAGCAGGCCGTGCAGATTCGTCGAGTGCCATTCGCGGAGGCAGCTGGCGATTTCGTCGATGAGGGGTTCGGCGGCCGAGGTCGGGGTTTCGTCGCCAATCTTGAGCATGGGCACGGGGGCGGCAGGGCGGGGTGCGTCGGGGTCGCGCTTGACGGGGATGGAGAGGCGGCCGTGGGTGCCATTGGGAAGCTCCTGGAGGGGCGTACGGCGCTTGGTTGCCGTGCTGTTGGGCCTGGGTTCTTTGGGGTTGCCGAAAGACTTGTGACGCTGTGTGGCCTTTGGCAGGTCGGTAGCGGTGGGGGTGAAGCCGCTCTTACCCGAGTCGCTTCCGAAATGAGTCTCGCCGGCGGCATCGTCACTAGCGGCATCGTCGGCATCGTCCGTGTCGTCGGCCTCGCCCAGGACCTCGCGCACCTCGACGCAGCTCCGGGGAAAGATTCCGCTAAAGACACGGGCCTCGAGGGTTTGGCCCTTGACGGAAGTCAGTCCTGCCAGCAGACTGGGCGGGGCTACCAGATAGCCGCGCAGCCAGTTGCCGTCGGGGGTCTCCTCGATTATGTACAACTCATCGCCGAGCTCGAGGGGGAGGTCGGCCGGGCCCGAGGCGGCAAAGGGGTATGTCGCGACGGCGAAGGCGATTCGGGGAAGGGGCTGCCAGGGCATTGAAGGCTCGTATCGTCAACGGGCGAGGACAGAGACGTGATCGGTATTGGAAAGGGGGGAGGGAGGGACGGCAGGGGGGGTGACCCGTCGAACCTGCTGAGCTGTTGACCTGGACGTGGATGCAGCTTAGCTCTCGAGCGTCTACGAACAAGGCAGATGATGATGATGGTGATGATGATGGTGATGATGGTGGTGGTGGTGGATGGGGCAGCGCTGAGGTTGGGGCGAGGATGGTGTATCGCGAACCTGTGGGACCCTTGACAGGGCTGGCTGGGCGGTGGTGTTGAGGTGGCCTCGTGGGGACGATCGGCTATCGCTTCATCAGGGACTGACAGACACGGGCCGAATGTTGAGTGGTTTTGGGTCAGATATCCGAAGGAATTTGGGCGTGGGGCGAGGAACGCAAGAAATGAGGAGAAGCGAGAGGGCGTCGGAAGAAGGACGAAAAAAAAAAAAAAAAAGAGTGGTAGATCGACCAGCGCGGAGACGGGGGTTCGGATTTGGATGGATGGATGGAGGCAACAGAGTTGGCGAATCGTCAAAGTAGGGCCCGGTTGGGGGTGGTGGTCCAAAAGCCTCGGGGCGGAGCGAAAATGGAAACGAATTGAGGAAATTGGGTATCCGTATAATATGTTTGTTGCAGGGGAATCCGGCCGCAGGTGAATGAGGACGTGGAGTCGCACAGGATTGAATGGAGGGGAGGGAGAGAGAGAGAGAGAGTGTGTGTGTGTGTGAAAGTGAGAGTGAGGGTGAGAGAGCGGGAGCAGACGGAGGGACGGAGGGAGACCAGGGCTGGAATTTGAGATGGGGAATGAGAAGGGGGTATCAACAATGAAGCACGAAGGCAGCTGGGCGAAATGCGACGACGACGAAGAAGAAGAAGAAGAAGAAGAGGCAGAAGAAGAAGCAGCAGGAGCAACGACTGGGGGTTTGGTAGAGAGTATAGAACAAGAAGCAATGCGTAGAAGAAAACAAAAAAAGGTCGTCGTTGTTGTCGTTGTCGTTGTCGTTGCCGTCTTCTCCAGGTGTATTTGGCTGACGGGACAAGATGTCGTCGTCGTTATTCCGTCTGTCTGTCTCTGCCTGCTGCTGTGTCACGGGCGATACACGTGCATCCATCCATCTACCTAGGTACCTGCGTCCGTACATGGGAAGATGAGGTACGGATACATACTTGTACTACCTCCCTGGGTAATACCTATGTAAGGTGTGGTGTATTGGTAGCTTGGGTACCGAGTGAATGAACATGTCAATGGGTCGCAACGGCTGGAATATCCGTGCTGATGGAGCAAGGGGCCGCTACTACTAGCTAGCTAGCGGGAAGAGAAGAGGCCAGAGAGCGAGCACCATCGGGACGGACAAAAAGGACGACACGAAAAGGCACTTTATTTTTTCTTCTTCTTTTCTTCTTCTTCTTTTTTTCTGTTTTTGATTCTCGAGATGAAGAGTTTCCCGCGTTTCGTCTCGCGATGAGGGAGCAGAGCAGAGCATTGCATTGAGCAACGAGAGTGCCATGCATGCATGCATTGAGCAACGAATTGAATACCACCCTCCTTGCTACCTACTTGGGCAGGTAGGTACCTGCCTAGTACCTACCTAGTACTGTACTTACCTAGGTAGGTAGATAGCCAAGAACGGAGGTACTGTACCTACGCCTTCCTGCCTCGAGTAACAGTGGTTGCCCTCCCTCCCTCCTTCTCTACTTCTGCTTGGAGAGTGAGTCGACGCTTGCCCAGACCAACAAAAAGCAAAAGAGCCCCTGAAGCACACACACACACACAGCAAGGCACACCATCTGGTCCGTGTCCTGCGTGTGTCTGAGCTGCAAGTGGCCGGTGGGGGGGGGGAATGTATTCGTAGCTGGGTTGGGCTGATGCTGGGCCGCCTTCTTATTGGTCGGGTGAAGCTGAGGGGCACGCGGTGTGGTGGGTCCGACAAGGTTGGCATGGCATGGCATGGCATGGCATGGGTGGGTCGCGTCCGGAGGGAAGGAAGACAGGACGGGACGGGAGGATAGGAGGACGGGAGATGAGAGATGGAAGGAATGAATTCAAATAAAACCACTCTGCCTCTGCCTCTGCCTCTGCTCCTGCTCCTATTCCTGATCCTGTTTCTGTTCCTCCGTCCCCTCTTACTCCTGCACCATACGAATACATTGCCTTGTCCTGCCTGCGTCGATGCGCCGCCGGTGCAGGGCTGGCCGCGTTGCGCCACACATTTACGGCGACCTAGTATACCTGTACGTGTCGGTATGGAGGCATGAGTTGCTCCTCCATCGTGGACCAAAGTGTCATATGCTCCAGCTCGTATCACCAAGGGCCAAGGCGGGTACCTAGTCGGTCCAGTTGCCTTAGTCAGTCGTCGTCTGATTCTCCTATCCAGCAGGTACGGTACTAGTACGTGCGAGAGCGTCCATCGCATCTGAGGAGCCTTGGGTGTGCCTTGGTATCCGTACCTTATCCCACCTTATACCGTACCTAGGTCGCCGTCGACTTGGCAAGGCTCCTAGGGATACTCGGATAGACAGGTTGTTTACTCGTCAAACAAGAGATCAAAGGCGCGCAGCAACAAGTGTCTTGTCCCGTCGTCAACGCCCAGCAACGGCACCTGGTAGCACGGCAGCTGGCCGAGACTATATGCTGCCTACTACCCACTAGGTAAGCAGCTGCTACGAGGCACTCGGCAAGCAGACAAAGAAAAGGCGCGCACCGGAAAAAAAAGAAGAGGATTGCGATCGCTGGCGCCGGGGTCGGATCAAGTAAAGCCGCCCCAGTCGACACGGCAAGTACCGAGTACGCAGCACTCGGCGCAGGTACGTGCAAAAAAAAGTATCCGCAACACCCGGTCGCAATGTGTGGCTTACCAAGTACATTGTACATACTCGCTCCATCCCCGTCCCATCTCAAACCGGGTCGCCCAAGACGAACACCCGAGCCCGCTTTGATTGGGAAACTTACTTCCCGTTGTCAGCCAAACTCAATCCGCCGCAACGTCCATGCCGCGCATGTCTTTTGTTGTCTTGGACCCTTGATTGATCTTCTCCAGAAACGCTCCTCGCAAGAAACACAACATTTGTGCCACTGTCGATGAGATCCGCTGCTGCTGCTGTTGCTGCTGCTGCTGCCATTCCCTCATTGATGCCCACTTGTTCCAATAGCCCCAGTGCGATGCACACCCACTGTTGGTCTATTTGTCAACATCCAGAGACGGGATAGACGGAGACTTGCAAAGCCAAAATCCCCTAACCGTTTGCCTCCCCTGTTTTTATTTTCCTCTTCTTTTTTTCCCTCGCTCTCAAACCCCAAACGCTAGGCGGACGGAGAGGGGAGATCGGCAGAGTGCGTCTGCTGGGACTCCCGTCGTCTCGGGCGTGGAATCGTGGCTTTTTTCTTTTCTTTTCTTTTTTTCTTTTACCCCCTTTCTTCTGCTCTCTCGTCTCATCCCCGGCTTGCCCGCCCTTCTTGCCCCCTCTCAGCTGGGAGGAGGGGGCAAGATGGAGACCTGGACTGGGTTTTCCAGACCAGCCTTACATATATTGGTACCGCCTACCTGGATAGTTACATGCAAAGAGGAGATGTACGATACGTAGTATATCATCTACGAATACTACGAATACTAGGTACCCTCGAATACCTTACCTTGGGTAGGTAGACCTTGGGTAGGGAGCCACATGCTTGGGTGACGGACTATCCGCACTTGCTCGAGGCAGCTGCCATGCGATACGTACCCACTTTGGCTTGATTACTACTGCCTATTCGTGCCTGCCTACCTACCTACCTACCTACCTACCTACCTACCTACCTACCAACCTAGGGAGGAAGATACCTAGGTACCTACCTTCCTGCGTTGCTGTCCTCGCTGCAAAACATCAAACAGGCAGGTGGGTCTGTTTGCACGACCAAAAGCTTGTGGGTGGCCGTGCCCGCGTCATTATTGGCCCCGGCTGCCACCGGTCTCTGCACTAGCCGCTCCAAACCGCACCTTTGCAAGGGTTACCTTTCCACCACTTCAATACGTATATTTCTTTTGCACGTGAGCTCAACATCCCTAGTCCTCGTCCTTGCTCTTGCCAATCGGGCTCCTGCCAGGAGGTAGGTACTTACCACACACACACACACACACACACAGGTAGGTGCAGCACAGTCACAGAAGTCCCTTCCTACTGCTAGCTTCGGGCTCCTTACCATTTAAGATCTGGCCTCCTTTTGGTCGCTCCTGCCACACACGCTCGCCAAACACCGCAGCCCGTTCCTGCATTCCCCCCCCAACCCCCAACCCCCATTCCTTCCATGCAATTCGTTCGGGTACATCCCGCCCCGGTTGCATGCAAGAGAGTTTCCCAAGGTATCTAGGTACTCACACTAGGTACTCACCTTGGTAGGTACCTAACCCAGCTCCATCAGACGAACACCACAAGAAAGATACACACACGACACGATATCGTATCCTCTTATTGCCATCGCCCGTCTGCTGCTTTATCGGAAACTCCTCTTACCAACATTTCCAATCTTTGGTTTGCTTGTTTCCTCGCCCCTCCACTCTCAATGAGACGCCAACCATTCTCGCGAGATCCATTCACGGCCAATCCACCAACGCTACCCAAGAACCCTTCCGCCCTCGTCATCGCTCGGGCCTCCTTCTGATGTCCTCCCTCCCTGCCCAGCTTGATCGCACGGCAGACGAGGCCAGACCCGAATGCCTCGGAGAATACCTCGGGGCCAAGTTTTGCTCGCTTCGCGAATAAAACCCATCCAATTGCCCCCCCCGGCAAACCGGAACCATAGCCAGCGCCAGCACCAGAACCAGCACCACCTCTCTGCCGTCTCTGTTGCCAAGGTCGACGTCGAGGTTGGTGCGCTCGGACTCGGTCAGCAAGTACAGCAGCGCACATCCCGTGCATATACTAACCAGGTATCCGTAGGTACATTAGTCGTAATGTTGCCCGGCACCAAAGCTGACAGACAAGGCTTCATTCACAGTGTCCATTTTTGGCCCTCTTCCTGTTGTTTCTGCCCCGCCACAGTCACATCGCGCACTGGCAAGCCCTCCGCTACCTCGGCCGAGTTGGACGCAGCAACGACTCGCCCGCCGTAACTACTACCCACGAATAGTACGCCAAGTGCAGCGGTCGCCTGTATTCTCGCCAAAGATGAAATCCCCGACGCACGAGATGCCCCGGTGCCCTTATCTCGGCCCCTCCCTGCTGCGTCTTTGCCGTGTCGATCGTCAGGGTCCCAACCTCAATTGCTCCAGACGGGCGTGGCACGAGAGTTTTAGCCTCCCGGGTCTCCCATCTGGAGCTTCGAAATGAGGCTAACGCTAGCCCTCGACCCCTATCACTTTCCATCGACGTCGATTGTGCGAGTTTTTTTTTCCTCAATGGGCCTGCGATATGGCCCTCCTTGGTCCGCTCCCTCGGACTCGCATCATGTCTGTCTCGGGCTTTTTGTGACGATGCTGCGCCAAAACAAGCACACTCCCCTCGGCCGTCCGTCCTTGCCAGTAGTCGACAATGCATGCCACATTCCGAACGGCTCGGTTCGTCGTGACCGTTGTTTTCCAATACCACAACCCGGGTCCGGCTTCTTCCAACACTTCGGAGAATGCGGGCGGGATGGATCAAGAACGGCAACGCCACCCGCCTCGCGCGGTTCATGCCAAGCGCCAGGTCATGTCTCTCCAGCATAAACTTGCCGTGCTCTTCGTTCGGCTAGGCCCTATCCATACCCACGGGAGCAACGTCTCCATCGAGATTGAAAATGCCGGCTCCGGTATGTAACAGGCTACGCAGGCGACGTCTTGCCCGATTGGAAGCAAACAAAAATGCCAGCCCAAACTGTTGATGGAGTGTTTGCTTTTGGCGCCAGCAAATTTGTGACGGCGACAGCCAGCCTGCTTATTATCCTGTAGCACAAGGAGTCCATGACAGGCATGGCGTTGACTCTTACCGAGATGCATATCCAAGGCGCAATAACACACAGTCGGGGAAGCACAGTACAAGCATCATGCACAAAATACTCGACACAAGAACAGGCATTTATCCCGTACACCGGTAGCGAGAGTAGACGATGGCAGATCAGGCGCGCATCGTAACCAGGCCCCTTCACCGTCGCGTCGATCTCAAATGACAGCCTGCGCAGATCACCTCCATCGCGCAGATCAGGTGATGGCTTGACAAGGTGTGTTGAAGGCCCTGCAAGAGGCCTCAACCCGTGCTGTACCGATGTTTGAAGCGATCCGACTTTTATTTATAGCCAAGCCACAAAGATGCAGTCCTCGCTCGCCACGCGACACCGTCGTCGAGCCGTCCAGCCCTCACTGCGCAAGCCCCAAAGTCTAATGGCCATTGATACCCGTCTCTCGCGCATGTCCGACCGTTGTCTCATTCCCGGACGGCTAAGCGCGTATATATAGAACGTGGATGTATCGCACTTGTCTGTCTCTCTTCTTTTTATTATTGTTCTGCTTATAGCCTCTTTTTTTTTCCTTGTTGAACGTGGCTTGATCACCCACCTCAAGACTCAACTTTGTTGGCCTCTGTGACACCGAGCAACAGCCGAATCAGACTTTACTTGAACCATGACGTGGCCTTTGGGCGCCTGAATGATGGCGACAGCATTGGACGTCGATGCTACCGGGCCGTGGCTTGACATACTGACAATGACGGTGATGTTGAACAAGGTCACGGCGGGGGTTCGCGGGCGACCCCACGCGGGATGATGGGGTCTGTCGAAGCCACTACCATGATGGGGAGTCGTCTCGGCGATGATGGCGATGATGAACCTACCGCGAAGGCATGCCGGGCAGGCCGAATTCTGTTTTCCACAAGACCACGACCTGCCTGTGCGATCTAGATGTGTTGTCTCGGTGATGTACTCTGTTCTCTACTCTGTTCTCTCGACCAGGTTCCTGGAGCCGATGTCACCATGGTTGCCAACCGAACCAGCTCTTTTGAGAAATACGCTGCCGCCGCCGCCGCTGTCGTTGTAGTCGTCGTCGCCGCCGGAGTAGCCTATTAGCTTCGGCTCTACCACCAAGAGCCCTGCCGTCGGTTCGCCAAGGGATGAGCAGCGCCACGCGAGCGGGCGCCAGGAGATAACATTTCCCATCAAGTGTGAGAACGGACGGGAGGTCGCGTAGTCTTGCCCCTCCCCTTTTTGGGGGGTGGGGGCGTTGGGCCGGCTTCTCTGCAGTCGAAATTGACTTTTAACGGGTATCTGAACGGTCGGAGCGCCACCGGTGGCTGTCGAAGTCGACGCAATCTCGTTGCAGTTGGGTTATCGTGAGTCGGCGGGCGGAGGTCTCACTTGGCGGGCCCTCGGACGTGAAGGCCCGATCCCCTTGCTTGCGATGGACGAGGGGAAACCCTGTGCTTGACCGTTCTTTTTGATGGGGTGGTGAGACAGGTGCGTGTGAGTGTGTTCTGCTCCCCACACATGTAGACCAGCGACAAATAGAGGAGAGGGGCTTGATACGCAGGATAGCCCCCCCCCCCCCTCCTCAACCATTATCGTTCGGGACATGCCAGCACAGGCCCAGACGGGGCAGGAAAGGCCAAAGAGGTGAGGGCGGATTCTTGTGTGGCGTCTCTCAAGGGTCTCGCGGGTCGCAAGCAAGACGCTACAAAAAGAGTGCCTTTTGATGGACTCGGGGGGGGGGGGGGGGGGGGGTAGAGTGATGGGTGCACACACGAACTGCTGGCACGGTGGCGGGGCAGGGGAGGGGATCGTCCAAAGCGGCGCAAACCTATGGCGGGACTCTTTTGCTGACGCAGCGGCGTCTGTGGACCCTACA